>OZ035933.1:0-1200000 GCA_964034925.1 Tricholoma hemisulphureum
ACCCTATAACCCTATAACCCTAACCCTATAACCCTAACCCTATAACCCTATAACCCTATAACCCTATAACCCTATAACCCTATAACCCTATAACCCTATAACCCTAACCCTATAACCCTATAACCCTATAACCCTAACCCTATAACCCTATAACCCTATAACCCTAACCCTAACCCTATAACCCTATAACCCTATAACCCTATAACCCTAACCCTATAACCCTAACCCTATAACCCTATAACCCTATAACCCTATAACCCTATAACCCTATAACCCTAACCCTATAACCCTATGTTCCAACTTTTGAGTTTTGGCTTGCAAGTTCCACCTTGCAAGTTCCCGCTTCCACGATGGAACTTGCAAGTTGGAACTTGCACCTTGCACCTTGCAAGCTTGAACTCCCAGGTCAAAACTCACATGATGGAACTTGCAAGTTGGACTGTGGAAGATGGAACTTGCAAGATGGAACTTGCCAGCAGGAACTTGCATGTTGGAACTTGGAAGATGGACCTTGCAAGGTGGGACTTGCAAGCTGTAGCTTGCAAGCAGGAAATTGCAAGTGAAAACTCGCAAGATGGAACTTGTAAGTTGGAACTTGCAAGATGGGACTTGTAAGCTGTGACTTGTAAGTTGGAACCTGCAAGAGGGAAATCGCAAGTCAAAACTTGCAAGATGGAACTTGCAAGATGGAACATGCAAGATGAAACTTGCAAGTCAAAACTTGCAGGCTGGAACTCACAAGCTGGAACTTGGAAGTCAGAACTTGGAAGTTGGAGCTCGCAAGTCAAAACTCCCAAGTCAAAACCGGCAAGTTGGAACTGGCAAGTTGGAACTCACAAGTCAAAACTTGCAAGTTGGAACTGGCAAGTTGGAACTCACAAGTCAAAACTTGCAAGCTGGAACTTGCAAGTTGGAACTCACAAGGCAAAACTTGCATGTCAAATCTTACAAGTGAAAACTTGCAAGTAGTGACTTGTAAGCTGGAACTTAAGTTGGTACTTGCAAGTCAAAATTTGGACCTTGGAAGTTGCAGCTTGGAACTTCCAAGTCAAAACTTGCAATTTAGATCTCACAAGTGGGAGCATGCAAGTTGGAACTCACAAGCTGAAACTTGTAAGTGGAAACTTGAAGGTGGACAAAACTTGCAAGTTGAAGCTCGCAAGCTGGAACTTGCAAGCTGGAACCTGCCTGTCAAAACTTGCAAGTTGAAACTTGCAGGTTGCAGCTCGCACATCAAAACTTGCAAGTTGGAACTCACATGTAAAAACTTGCAAGTTGGGACTTGCAAGTCAAAGGCCAGGGTGGACCCAGACTGCCTCATTGTGACCTGCGATGGGTCCATCCCCAGAACTGCCAACCAAGCCGTGGTGGCTGCCATTGTCTTCACAGGCAAGCAGGAGGTCCACTGCATCACAATGGTTGCTGGTCAAGTCATCTCGTCCAATGCTGAACACTTGGCCCTCCAGATGGGAGTGTCTGCGGCTTTGTCTGTAGGATGCAAATGTCTGGTGGTCTTCTGCGATTCCCTCACAGCCATCAAGTTGTGGCTGGACTGCTCCCCCAGAGGGGGTCAATGTTACACCCTCCAGGAGTGCCGTCTTCTGTGCCCCTGGCTCGAATGAGTCCAGGACCACTCCATCCACCTGTGGTATGTCCCTTCCAAGCAGAAGTGGATGGTCCACAAGCTCGCTCACAACTTTGCAATGTCGCTCAAGGGGCCACTCAGGGGGTCTCCATGCATGTCACGCAATTGGCTGCTGGCCTCATTTGAGGAGCTGGCACAAATGAACTGGCGGATCTGCTTTTGGAACCCCAAGTACTGAGGGAAGAACTTTCTGGACCTCCAGGCCCAGCGCAAGACTCCCACCATGCCCATGACCTCTGGCCATAGCCCTTTGCTCAAGGAAATGGCTGGTAACAGCAGCTTGACAGCGTGACTTTGCTGCTGCATTACGGTGCATGCTCCCATAGGGAGCTATTGCAACCACTTCATCCCTAGTGAGGATACTCACTGCACCTGCCCCCCTTGGCCCTTCTCAGACCGCAACCATCTGCCATGGGTGTTCCCTCACCTGAAGCGTAAGAAACACTGCCAGGGACCACATTGAACTGTGGACTTGGTAGAATTTCTAGAGGCAAACCCCCGCATGTTTGCCTTTGCCCCCCACAAGGGGTGGGATCCAGGATGAGGGACATGCACAGGGCGTATGACCCCATCTGTTGGCCTGGTGTTTTTGTTGCACTGCCAAACATTTGCTCTGGTTGCTGGAGCCACATACACTTCTCACTTGGTAACACCAAACCTCATGCTAGTTGCTGGCAAAGTCAGGGAGCCTCTCGTGAGAGAGGTAACGCCCCTTCGGAACTTGCATAAAGATTGCACACTTTGTAGGAGATGAATATAACATTCCTCCCTGTTGCAGACTCTCCTCACAAACTTGTCCTTGAGATAACTTCTCCATCTAAACTGTTCATCAGACATCCTGCTGCCTATTACAGGTCCTTCATTTTCCCAACCCTATCAGCTCCTGCAATGCCACATGACCATCGATACACACCTTCAGGGGCATAGGTAGAGTGGTCTGGAATAGGTCAGATTTCAACACTTTGCATCAGATGACTCTACATGTTTACATCTATTCCAGCATCAAGTGAAAGGGAGACACCAGCATCGGAAGTGTTGGCCATATTGAGTGTTGGGTCTGGAAACCCAATGGAAACCCAAAGAATAGATGCCCTATGCTTTTCTGTCCCCATTGGGCATAGGTCAGTCTGAAAAGAAAAAAAAAAAACATGTGCATGGACCTTCCACAGGACCCTGGAACGTATAAGAAGCCCCAGGAGTTAAGATATGTTTTGATAACTTTCCAACCCCCCTACATAATGGACTAGTAGTTGAATGGATGTATTATAGTAGTTAGCTTACCAATAAGTATTGAGGGTTGGTGGACTCTGAGGAGAAAGCTGACCCATGGGTGTCTATTTAAGTTGTAATCCCACATGCACCCCAAAACCTTCTGTTCTCCTATGTGTTAGAATCTTGCATCTTGGCTGGTGAAAACTACTGACCTTTGCCCAACCCTAACTGTTGTTCACCACCCCTACAGCCTTGCATAGGCATCCTCAGTATTGGCCACAACCCCAATGTATGTTGTCCTACAAGCATATGAAACAACACTTTGATGAGTGACCTGAACCTGAGAGCATGAGCAGAAGGTGTTAGTCACATAAGATGAAGGCATGAAGGTGTGTTCTTGTAGTATGCAACATAACTAAGAAGCCAACAGCCAGCTCTGTGGTCAGAGAGCGGGCTTGGATTGTTGCCCCACACACATTGTGCCATTCTGCATCATTCACCTCACCTGCCACCATGCACCATCCCAACCACCCTGCACAATTCTGCCTTGTGCACCATGCCTCCCTTGCACCATTCTGCCTCATGCACCACACCTGCCCTGCCACTCAACTAGCACCATTCCACTTTGTACACCATGCCTCCTGTGCACCATTCCATGTCATGCACCATGCCTGCAACCATGCACCATCCCGACCACCTTGCACCATTCTGCATCATGCACCATGCCTCCCTTGCACCATTGCCCACCTTGGCATTGCACTCCACATCATGCACCATGCCTACCACCATGCATCATTATTACTATGCACCATCCTGCCTACCTTGCACACCATGCCTGCCACAGTTCACCATTCCACCACCCCTTGAACCATTCTCTACCTATGTATGCATGGACCATGAAATGCCATATTTTACCAATCATAGTACCTTATATTTGTAATTATGTATACATTCCTAACACTAATTCTGTAATACACTACTACTTGCAGCTAGCATGATTCACTTCATACTCTCAACTATTAAGTTAGATGTGATTTCAATATACCTAGGGACATCTGACCACATCTGTGAGAAGTGTTCCCAAAGGGAATGTCTCAAGGCAGCTTGATGTTCTGTGTAGATACATAGGACTTCCATCCTTATAGATGGAAGAGACCCATGAGCTTCCAACTGCCCTTTTGTTTTCCACCACTGCTTCTGCCATGTCAGATAACATAGAACCCAAGACATCTCTTCTGACAATAATGTGACTTCTCATGAAAATGAATCACTCATGCTCTTGATTTTCACCACTCAACATGTAGCAAATCTTGAGGCTCCATGTTCTTCTCCATCTCTTTGACACTTTCTGTTGCATTGGTATAAATCTTCCATATCCACAACACCTTCTTCTTCCCCTCTGATGTGCCTTGTTCCACCTCAGTAAGCTCACGCTTGTCAGCATACATAAGTAATAGAGAGTGGTCATGTGGTCCCGGGGTGGGAATCTTTTTCGCCGTGGGATACTGACACTAAGCATGACAAATCAATGCTCAAATACATATGGCGAGCATAGCGAGCTCGGCTAATTAACATTTTTCCCACGCTTCACCTGGCAATTTTTCGAGCACTTTCTTTGCATTTTCTCTATCTTCTGTGCATCTTTTCTTGGGCTGATTGGATTTTTCAACTCCTCTGTGCCTTGGGCTCTTTTCCAGTTTGGGTCTGTTTGGGTCCTTGGGGTGTCAGTAGACCAAGGTGAGGCTGCTGTGAAGTCCTACCTCCCTGGCCTCTCTTTTTCAACAAAGGAGTGTCTGCCAGTTGCTTAGTGGCCAAATATTTTTGGTCCTGGACCTCTCTCAGAGCTACAGTGTGTAGGGAGATTGGGCTGGCGGGTTTACAGTTGCCTCCCCTTCCTTTATTGGAAGTAGCTCCACTATCAACTACCACTGTCTTAACCGATTTCACTGCCACTTGCAAGGATCTAGACTACTCTGCTGCTGTAATTGAGCTCCCCCCTCTCTTCTTTTTGGTTATACAGTTGTTACTCTGGCTGCAACATGTAGATTTTGTTTTTCTTCTGTCTTGAAAAAAGAGCCTTATCATCTTTTAGGGTTCTGACTCCTCCCAATACTCCCCAATGTGTCCGAACTGCTGCACAGCAAGATGAACGTGACAGACGTGTACTGGACAGTCCCAGTCATCACCGGACTCCACATCATGTCCGTATGATGCACATGGCCCAGCCACCACTTCCACTCCCTCCCCCTGTTCATCCTGGCCCTATGAATGATCCTTTTGCTGCACCTGCACCTGCACCTGCATACAACCATCTTCCTCCTCATTTGGCACAGCAGTTAGCTGCACTCCCTCCTTTTCCAGCCCAGCCAACATGTCGTGGTCGTGGTCATGGTCATGGTCATGCTCCTGCCCTAGCTCCTGCTCCTGCTCTAGCTCCTGCCCCTGCTCCAGCCCCTGCGCCTGGCCCAGCTCCTGCCCCTGCTGCTCATTTACTACAGCCTGTTATCAATCCACTGGCTGCTGCATATAACCATTTGCCTGTACAGTTGGCACAACAATTGGCTGCATTGCCTCCTCTTCCATTTCTGGCTGCACCTCCTGTTTTTAACCCTCCTGCTCTTGCTCCTGCTCCTTTTATTCCTGCTCCACCTGTTCCTGCTATCAATGCTCTTCCTCCACCTGTAGGTCAAACTACTTTTTTATAGACTAATCTAATTTCACTCTTTCAGCCTGCCCCTCCTGCTCCTCCTGCTTTTGATCCCCCTGTTCCTGCTGCTCCTATTCCTGCTCCCCCTGTTCCTGTGGCCAATAATTTCCCTCCTCCAGTATGCCAAAGTTGATACCATTTTATTACTGACTAATCTAATTCTACAATTTTAGCCTGCTCCTCTAGCTCCTGTTCCTTTGGCACCTCCTGCACTGTTACCTCCTGCACGTCGACCTTTTAGTCCAGATTGGCCTGTTCATAATCTGGGTAGAATGGATGTACAATGTCCTAATTGTCATGCTCTGCACTGGATGGCAGAGCGTCTTATAAAATCCTCCAATGCTCATCCTAAGTTTGGCATGTGCTGTTTTAGTGGAAAGATCATCTTGCCACCACTCCATCCACCTCCTCCTGAGCTTTGGCAGTTGCTTACTGCCCAGGATCATGTCTCCAAGAATTTCAGAGACCATATACGCACCTACAATAATGCTCTAGCCATGACATCTCTTGGTCGTAGGATGGAGGAGCATGAGAATCTCAATCTCAATGATGGCGCCAGTCCTTATGTCTTTAGCCTACATGGTGAACTTTCACATAAGAGTGGATCTCTTTTGCCAGCTGAAGGAGAGGCCCCTGTCTATGCTCAGCTCTACATCTATGATCCTGCTGATGCTGTCAACTTTAGAAGGGCTAATACCTGGAACCAAAATCTGGATCATCAGACTTTGGTCACTCTTCAGGATATGATCTACCGCCATCATCCAGCTGTCCAGATGTACAAGCAGGCCTATGAGCTAACAAGGAATATGCCTCCAGAGCAGCAGTGCAAGATCATTTTGCGCTTTGACCAAAGCTGTGACCGCCGTCGCTACAACCTTCCTACTGCAGCCACTGATGAGATTGCAGTCATTCTTCCAGGTGATGGTGATCAGCCAGAGGCAGTCCGGGACATCATTCTCTACCGCAGGCATGGCCCCCCACTTCAGCGCATCACAGATGCTCATCCACTCTATCCTGCTCTTCATTATGTCCTACTGTTCCCTACTGGCCAGCTTCAATGGTATCCTCACATTGAGTATGCAGCTGTGGAAAATCCCAATGCCATGGGTGGTGATGAAGGAGGTGGTCAAAGGGGCCGTAAGCATGTTACCAAGTCAGAGTTCTATCGTTATCGCCTGCATCCTCGACCTCCTGCTATTGAGCCTCAGCACCTCTTCCTCAGTGGAAAGCTCTTCCAGGATTGTGATCAGTGGGCAATGGCAGAGCAGGAAAGGCTTCGCTTCATCAAAATGAACCAGAACACTATTCGGGGCGAGGTCTATGCTGGATTGGCAGATGCTATTGCTGCAAATGTAGATGCCAATGCTGAGTCTCTGGGTCAAAGAATTATTTTACCTTCTTCTTTTTCTGGAAGTACACGTCACATGCAGCAGCTTCTCCAGCAATGGCCATCAATCGTTACTTTAAAGGAGGTGATCTCTTCATGACCATCACAGCAAATCCTAAATGGCCAGAGATTGTAAATGAGCTTGGTCCAGGTCAGACAGCATCTGATCGCCCTGATGTGGTTGTTCGTGCATTCTTTGCAAAGCAGAAGCAGATCATAAAGGACATAGAGGCTGGCATCTTTGGAAAGGCCCTTGGATATGTGTTTACCATTGAGTACCAGAAGCGTGGTCTCCCACATATGCACTGCATCATCTTTCTCCATCCTGATTTCAAGCTCCACACTCCTGAGCAGATAGACAGCCTTCTCTCTTCAGAGTTTCCTGAGGACAATCCTGAGCTATTGGAGAAGATCAAGAAGTTCATGGTTCACAGTCCCTGTGGTGCTGATAATCCAAATGCTCCATGCATGCAGAATGGCAGATGCTCCAAAAGCTTCCCCAAGCCTTTCAGAGATCAGACCTCGGTTTCTGAGGATTCCTATGCTTCCACTAGGCGTCGGGACACTGGCCACACACATAACATTCAGGGGAAGCAGGTTGACAATCACTGGGTTGTCACTTTCTGTGCCTATCTCATCTGGAAGTATGACTGCCACATCAACATAGAGTCCATTGCCTCCATCAAGGCTCTTAAGTATATCTTCAAGTATGTGTACAAGGGCCATGACCGCACCACCATGCAGTTTGGAACCTGCAATGATGAAGTCAGGCAGTACTTGGATGCTCGCTACATCTCATCCTGTGAGAGCATCTGGCGTCTCTTTCAGTTCCCTATGCACGGCATTTCCCCCAATATTGTCAGGCTTCAGGTGCACCTTCCAGGTCAGCAGTATGTCACTTGGAATCAGAATAGCACACGGACCATCCAGGATGTTGTGGAACAGGCTTCAACATGTGATACCACTCTCACAGCCTATTTCAAGGCAAATGTGCAGTTTCCAGAGGTTGCTCAGGATGTGCTCTATCAGGACTTTCCCTCAAAGTTTGTGTGGGACCAGAAAAACCGCAAGTGGAAGCCCAGGCAGCAAGGGTTTGCAGTGGGGAGAATGTACTATGCTCAGCCCACTGCCAGTGAACGCTTCTATCTCCGGCTTCTTCTTACTGCTGTCAAGGGAGCAATTTCCTATGAGGACCTTTGCACTTTCCAGGGCACTACTGCTCCCTCATTCAGAGAGGCATGCTTGGCACGGGGTCTTCTAGAGGATGATCAGGAGTGGGTGCAGTGTTTGGAAGAAGCAAAGTCTATGGCAACAGGTCGTCAGCTCCGTAGTCTTTTTGCCACCATCCCTCGTGAATGTGCTCCCTCTGATCCTGCCCACTCCCGGAACACATACTGGCCCAACATCTGTGATGATCTGCGCTACCAGCTTCAACACAACAACATCCGCATCAACCCCACAGATGATGATGTCCAGGATTATGGTCTCTTTCTCATTGATGAAATCCTCAAGTCCTCAAACAGATCCCTTCAGAAGGATTGGCCGCACATGCCTCACTCTACTCAGAACTGGGAAGTCAACTTGGAAAACAGGCTTATCATGGAGCAGCGCAGATATGATGTGGAGGAGCAGGCAGTGTTGGCAGCAGTGAATGAGCAAAACCTCAATGCAGACCAGAGAACAGCTTATCAGGAAATCCTCCATGCAGTCCGTGAAAAGACTGGCCAGACATTCTTCCTTCATGGCCCAGGTGGCACTGGCAAAACCTATGTCTACAACACCCTCTGTCATCGACTTCGTTCTGAGGGGAAGATTGTTCTCTGTGTTGCATCTTCTGGGATTGCTGCACTGTTGCTCTCAGGTGGCCGCACTGTCCATTCCTCCTTCAACATTGTTCCATCAAACATCAATGAGTCCACCACCTGTTCTATCTCCAGAGGTACACTCAAAGCTGGCCTCCTAAAGCAAACTGATCTAATCATTTGGGATGAAGCCATTATGCAGCATCGTCACATTTCTGAAGCTGTTGACCGTACTCTGAGGGACATTCATGAGGTTGACCAGCCATTTGGTGGAATCACTGTGGTTTTTGGAGGAGACTTTCACCAGATCCTGCCTGTGATTGAGAGGGGTTCCCGACCTCAGATAGTGGGGGCATCCTTGCAGCGCTCTGTTCTCTGGCACCACATCAAGGTCCTCCATCTTAAAATCAACATGCGCCTCAACACAGCCAATGCTCAGGAGCGAGACTTTGCACAGTGGCAGCTGGAGGTAGGAAAGGGTGGTCATACAGATGAGAACTGCAACATCACTCTTCCTGAGCATTTCAAGTGTGCTGAGAACA
The DNA here is from genome assembly GCA_964034925.1 of Tricholoma hemisulphureum. Classification (NCBI taxonomy): domain Eukaryota; kingdom Fungi; phylum Basidiomycota; class Agaricomycetes; order Agaricales; family Tricholomataceae; genus Tricholoma; species Tricholoma hemisulphureum. The sequence goes on from OZ035933.1 coordinate 9,296, forward strand.
CTGTGTCATCTCTCATTGACACCATCTATCCTGGGATCTCCAACCCTCATCAGCATCCAGATGAATACTTCTCACAAGAGGGTGATCCTGGCCTGCTGCAATGATGATGTGGATGACTTGAACCATACTGTGCTTCAGAAGTTTCCTGGACAGGAGTGAGTGTTTCATAGTGTGGATTCCATTGTAAATGATGGGGATGATGAACTGTTGTATCCTACAGAATACCTCAACTCTCTGAATTGCTCAGGTCTACCATTGGCACACTTGGCTATAAAGGTGGGCTGCCCTGTGATGGTGTTGAGAAACCTGAATTTGGAGGGAGGAGTATGCAATGGAACTCGAGGAATTGTGACAAGGATGAGGAACATTGTATTGGAGGTACGGCTGATCACTGGAGATCATGCTGGAGAGAAGATATACATCCCTCGGATGTGACTTCAGCCGATGGAGGGACAGCTGCCTTTTAGAATGAATCGGTTCCAGTTTGCAGTTCAACTCTGCTTCTCTATGTTGATTAACAAATCACAGGGACAGTCAGTGTGGCATGTAGGATTGGACTTTCGGAGTGCAGTGTTTACACATGGGCAGTTTTATGTGGCAGTGTCTCGGGTGAAGTCTGTGCATAACATCAAGGCAATATGGGGGAGTGAAAGTGAAAATGGGATGACGAAGAATATTGTTTATAATGAAGTACTATTAGATTAATGTATATATTGATGTAGAAATAGTTTTAACTGTAGATAAGAAAGGACAAAGTAAAATTGTACATAGCTACTAATTTTGTATTAATTTCCTATTGATTTCCTATTTACTATGACACCTCCTACACACAGGCAGGGGCCTTTGGTCCCTGACTGTGTTGACAAGATGAGTCAAGGACGCGAGCAGGGGGTTCGGGGGGCGCAGCCCCCTGACAAGCTGAAGAAGCGAGCTGGAGGAGCGACGCGAGCGAAGCGAGAAGAGCGCCGGAGGCGCGCTTCAGAAGCTTGTCTGTCAGATGTAAGAGTCTCATTTGTCAGCCTGTCTTTCTGAGAAGGACACCCAATGACACCAGAGCAGAACAAGCCACTCAGTATTCTTCACCACTAGCTTCAATGTGGGCTTGGATTGTTGCAATTGAATTGCATGCACAAGTATTGGCCAATTGTCCATGAACAAAGTGATCCTCATCTGTAGGTACTTCCAAAGATAACTGAGAGCATTGTGTGCTTGAGAATGGCATAATTCCCACTCCAGCTCTGCCAAATGCATGTCGAATCTGACCTGGGTGCCGATCTGAGAAGGGATCCATAAGGCACAGTTTTGAGGAGCACTGGCTGCCACCTCAGCTACCTCAGTCATCCTTTGCAAGGCAACCACTTTGGGAATGTAGAGTTGTTGTTTAGTGGTCCATCCATTAATTTCCCATTGAAGGGCATTACTTTGGAGCTGGACCTGGGTAAGTTGTTGATCTTGAGAGTGAAGCCATACTTTCCCCATTTCAACCTTTAGCGCCTATCATGTTTGTTTTTAGTAAATCAGAAATTGTGATATATACAAAGCATACTGCACAGCTTCAATTTTTATTCCCATAGATATTAATACACTGGGAGACACAATGTCATCCAATGGAATGTCATGGCCCTCTAATAGCTTTTTCTCTTCTGCTTCTGATAGCTGGTGTCGGATAGTCACTTGGGCAAGTACTTTACACTCCCCCACCTAACCCAATCGGAATCCAAACGGAACACTTGGAATCTGATCAGAATCCAAACGGAATGCTTGGATTCCTAGGAGTCCATTCGGACTGAGCTAGGAAATTTACTGGCAGAAAAGCCTGCTAAATTTCCGTTCCTAGTCCGAGTTCAGTCTGAACGGAGTCCTAGCAGAGTCTGAGCAACAGTGCTCAGACTAGGATTTCCTAGCCTGGAGTCTGTTAGGACTCCACCCAGAAACCACATGGAACGTTAGGAACGTTAGGAACATAGTTGGTCCTTATTACATAATGCGTAGGAAAAAGAAGTGTTCACACAAGGGATCGAACACTTACACTCACGGGTAAGTATTTGTAAGCAACACCATAACATTTAACCACTAGGCCATAAGGTCTTGGTTGGTACATGGGCCTTTAGGCTTGACATACCATTAGGGTTCGGCAGGGGTTCGGGTGACCTGCACGGGAGCATGGGTACAGGAGGCCACGGGTATGGGTATGGCAGGACATTAGCATACCTGCGACCCATAGCACCTCTCCAACAGTAGAAATGGGAGAGTTTATATACCCCGGGATGCGCATGGCCTTGTGTGCACACAGTAATCATGTCTTCGTTGATTGTTGACGCGTTATTTACATATATTTATAATCATTGTGACCCGCCCACAAATTGTTACTAACTTTGAAAGTTACTAGACCTGATGATGACGATGAACCCCCCCTGCCACTGCCACGCGCTCCTGCTCATGGGGCGGCTTGGTGGGATGAAGCAAGCCAGATCGACGATGGACGACGAGGACAAGGATGGGACAACACAACAATGGCAACAAAAGCAAAAAAAGGCCCAAGAGACGTCATCAACGTCTCTTGGACCATTGGTAAGTTTTTTCTTCTCATTTCATTCTTTTGTTACCAACAATCTTCTCATAGGTATTAACTAGAACTACTGGCAACAACAACAACCACGGCAACAGGACAATGATGCCAGCCCTGCACCCGCCACACACCGCTGTGAGCCCCTGCTCGCAGGGTGGATTGTGGGTGCTATGAAGATGGAGATATCCCAACAACAAACCAGGGGGGGCATGATGGGAACGACGGAGAGGCAAGAGGGGGACAACGACGGGGGGACAACGACGGGAACGAGGGCGGGGCATGACGAGGAGGAGGGGGGAACATCGACGAGAGGCAAAGCCAACGAAAAGGCCCAAGAGGCATTGTTGGTAAGTTTTTTTCTTTCTTGTTTCCCCAATTTATTACTAACAGTCTTTTTTAGGTGCTAACTAAACCTGCTGATGACGAGCACCACACCACACCACACCTATAATCACCGCTGCGAGCCCCTGCTCACAGGGTGGATCGTGGGTGCTCACCAGGGGGGTGGGACCATGACGATGACAACCAGACGATGACGCCACGGAACAACAAGGGGGGGGGGACGAGGAGGGAATGACAGCAGAACAACGATGACAGGACCAGGACAACCAGGACGACGACCAGATGACGACCAGATGACGATGCCATGGGACAACAAGGAGGGGGGTGAGGGGAGGTGGGGACGATGGCCCCAACCTGCCCCGCCACTGGGCTGTAAGTTCATTATTTTTCTTGTCTTTTTTTAATATGCCTACTCAACTAATGTTACTAGCATGAAGTCATGACCACCACTGTGGTAGGGTCAGTTGTCCTATTGGTCAACTTACCCTTCCCATAGATTTTATTCCAGTCCCACTGCCAGCACCAATTATCAAGAGTTATCGTATACATTTCCCTCCACCATGCTTTTATCTATATTTTGTGTTGCTAACATCATTTAATTATTTTCTAGTTCATTGATAATCCTTGAGAACACCATGGTAACCACACGATGCATCAATCTCACTGATGATCAATGGATCGGTACTGGATCTTGAGTTGTGACCCCTTAATTAACCTTTTTTATTTTATTTTTGGTAAAAGCTAGTCAACATCCAGATCAATGGGCCAACCAGCTGGACGGTAGGGTCGAGAGACTTCATTTGGTGGCTCTCCACACTTGCTGGGGGGACAAGTTGTGTTCTGCAAATAGAGACTCCCATCAACAAGCCTTTCCCTGAGTCATTCCCAGCTGTGAAACCCCAAGATGAGGATCTGGCATGCTTCTTTCGTGTTTCATCAGTATCCCTTACAGTTATTTATCAGCTTCTTTTATGGCTTATCTTTTCTTGTTGTTTGGTCCCTTCGATGCAAGAGAACGTGTGTGAGGGAGTTGTTTGTAGTGTTCTCAACCTGTTTTTGTACTTAAGGTGCACTCCCACCTTCAAATGGAGTTGTCTTTTCGCATCCACTTACCTGAAGTCCTCCAAAATTTTCACCTAGCTCAAGATTATTTCTCTCCCCAAGTTTTACTTCAAGTCTACATATTTACGAAGTTAAGTACTCAAGTTTCATTACTCCAATCACTCGATCTAGTGTTGATCGTGTTCCCGATCACTTTTTGATCACACCACACGCCCCACACATTTCATAGTCAATTCCAGGCATCGTCGCACTCGACTGCACCATTTTCTATCACTTTTGTTGGCTCTCGCTTACCCCATCCCTCATGATGTGATGACCTTGTCAATGATTTACCAACAGACTGTTGACCCTGCCACACCACCCCCCTCTTGCTTGCAAATGCAATCGAAGGGTCAAGCAACTGGAAGGTAGGGTTGAGAGGTCATGTTGAAGTGCTCTCCACACTTGCTGGGGGACAAGTCGTATTCCATAAATAGAGAGCCTTGACGATCCACCCCTCCCCGAGATATTCCCAGTCTGTGACACCCCAAGACAAGGAGTAGACTATGCCAAGCCTGTACCATGCGCCGCCTAGCCACCACTCTTCTTACAGGACTCATCAAAATTTCTCAAAACAGTCTCTTCTCCTCCCTTTTCGCTTACTTTCTTGCTGTTTGGCCCCATCGACGCAAGAGAACATGTGCGATGGGATTGTTTGTAGCTTCTTACATCTGATTGTATAAAGGTGATCTGCCACCTCTCTAATGCAGTATTGAATCATATCTGATCCTTTTTGATCCCACCTTTTTTGTTCCCCCCTCTGAGTCTCATTCAACGAGCTCAAGGCTTGTCCATTCCTTCTTTCCTCCCAATTATCCCACTCTTGCTTACCCCACTCCTTGCGATGTGACAACCTTGTCAATGAGACCTCCAGCAGACCATTGACCCTGCCACACCATCCCTTGCTGACCCCATCCCCTGCTCCCCTGTTGCTCCCCATCCCTTCCCCATTGCTCGCTGGCCCATCTCTTGCTGACCTTGACCCTTGCTTCCCCATCCCCTGCTGACCCCGTCCCTTGCTCCCCCATTGCTTGCCCCCCCCCCTTGCTTGCTGACCTATTCTGTAGGAAAACCGCTTCCACTTGGACAACACTCGGACTCATTAGGAATTGGACTTGCAAACTTTGTTATTTTTCTCAATCTGAGCTCGGACTTTGCTAGGATTCCGCTCGGACAACACTCGGACTCATGAGGAATAGGACTTGGCAAACTTTTTATTTTTCCTCAGACTCACTCAGACTAAGCTCGGAATTCACTTGGAATTTGCACTTCAAACTGCTAGGAATTCACCCATTTCAACAGTCCAAACAGAATCCTAGCATTCCGAGCATTCCATTCAGAGTCCGTTCGGAGTAGGTGGGGGAGTGTAAAGTACAGACTTGGGCAGGCACTGCAGAAAGACAAATAAAAATGGATCATTTTCAAAATTTCATATATGAACCTTTTACTCTAACAACATATGGGTTTTGTTGCACCAAATCCTTCTCCTACCTTTCTACTTCACCCTGCCATTTGTCCACTGCAGCACCTGGGAGTGATTGATGGAATTCTTCATGGGCGATGGTGTGACTGTGCATATCATTCACCACAGCCTTCATCTTGTGAAGAAGTGTCAAACCCCAGTGGGAAATGAGCAGTAAAATAGAAATTTAGCACTACAGTATACTACCTACCCATTCCTGTAAATTTCTTCCAATTATAAAAGCTGAAGTGTGCATCCAGAGTGTCATGTCATGATCCAGGGCCCATTTCCATTGTGCTGGCTGCTAAAGGGTTGACCTCCACCCAGCCTCATTCTGGAGCTTCACCATCAGTACATCCCACTCCTTTTGTCAAGTTGAAGTAGAAATTTGTTCTGCATCCCAGCACATGTGCTGGGAGATGGAACTTTGGAACCAGTTTGCAAACTGAGCCATACATTGTCAGAAAGAGATTGGCCACTGGCAAGCAATGTCATATGAAAATACAAGAGATATAATCACTGAGAAAGTAAACTTTGGTAGAATAGATAGTCTATATTGCAATATCTAGTCAAACAATAATAAGTTTCCAGATGCCACATTCCAACAAAGCCAAACTTGCTCACCATTCCCCCTTTCCAAGATTGCTAACTGTATTGGGGCACTTCATGTTGTGATCCACACATTCAATTGTTGCTATTCCACTTGCTGTATGGTCCTGGCCTGGGTCACTTTCTGACAGATTGACTGCACCATGGCATGAGCAACCACTTTTCTAAAAGGAGATTTCAAATATCATGACAAAACAATCACAAGACAACATACTGCACTTTTGGGATCATCTTCGTGCTGTTCTAGATATTTCTTATACTCTCCCTCCTTGACAAAGTAGGCAAAACCATTATTAAGGTCTGGGTCAGCCTTATCACTTGAGATGTTCCTTCTTTTCAAACACAAATTTGGGTCAATGCCTAGAAAGAGTGCATAAAGCCAACTGTGCCCAAGTCTTGAGCTGTTATCTAATACAAAGAGAAACTTGTGAGTGCACCAGTCCTCATCTAGGGTGTTCTCCCATACAGGTTATTGGGATTTAGGTCTTTGAGAGCAAGTGGGGGATCACTCAGACAAGGTAGTGAGTGTGTGGAGCAGGCAGGGAATGTCCTGTGTAGTCTGTTATGTCTGTTATGTCTTCCCTACAGTATGTAGCAGTATATATACTACAGGAGCTATAGGAGTTATGATGCAATATCAATAGGAGTTTCTGTAGTATGACTCATGGTCCCAAGATAGACTTAGCTATCATTATATCATAGGGGGAAAACCCTGGATTACTCATGAGACAGCCTTGGCTTCCTTGGCTTGTCTATCCTTCCATAGGAGACTGTGTCCATACTCCCTAACCATAGATGTGAGTTCTAGGCTTGTATCCCAACACAGGTTCAAGGTTTTTCCCTGGTTGCGGACATGCTGGTCATAGTATGGCACATTCCCCAGGTTTCATGGCCCTTGCCCCTAAAGGGTCATGTCCTTGCCCACTTTGCTTGAGTAGGTTCAGGTAACACCATTCTTGTATCATGCACTTCATTCAATTGTAACAATTCCAAAGTTGGACTCAATGGGCCCTACAGTATGTTGACCAAATTGATCATAGTGATTGTTACTTACAAATTCTGCAGTATTGTGCTTATGGCAATTGTACAGGAGCACTTGCAAATGCGTGAGGTGGTGTATTTTTTGCCTTATATGAACTGGAGTATGGTGCAGCATGCCATGTTCATGACTGTACAACTCAGAAAATTGCTGGATCACAGGCATGTGATCAAAATAATGCTGAATGGATGAGATTCCAAAATAATCACAATCACCAAAATTGTTTTGATTCAGATGCATAGTGCAAAGGCCAGGTGAAAGGTTACCATGGGAGTCAGCCATAGAACCAAATACACAGTCCCATGATGAAGCAATGCCTGAAAGGCAATATTCAAATACTTCACTCCATGCAGATTTTATTGTGTTGAAACAATCTGTGCACCATGTGGAGTTGTAATTGCATGGGCTAAATTTGCAAATGTGGAGTCACCAACAAATATTTTGAAGATTTTGACATCAGTGTATCCAACAGAAGAATCTCACCCAGACTATATCTGCATTGACAAAGCTTGCCAAGTACTTTGTACAAGTATTGCCAATGGCAGTTGGGATACATGGCAGAAAACTAGTCAGTTTATAGTGGACTCATATCACTATACAAATCATTGAGTCACAGATTTTTTATGCAGAAAGTGGTGTAATCCAGCACTACAGGATGGATCAGCACCTAATCTGGTTATAGTTGATCATGACAAGAATGGAAACCCATATTACAAATGTGCTTTTAATACACAGGTATGATACTCTAATCAATCATAATTGTGACCATTTGCTTATACTGGCTATAGGCATGTGAGCAATTGAATGCTTGGCTTGGAGGATTTGATTCAATTTTAAGGAGAATGACTCTTGGAAATTTTGACTGGTTTTTGCATAGCATGCTATTTTATCATACTCAAAGGATGAGTGAAGGGCAACAGAATACTAGTAATGGTAATAGCAGTTCCAATAGTGACAGTGATAGTGATAGCAGTGAAATGTAGTACATATATGTAACCTGATAATTTACTTCAAACCATGTCAACTGACTTACTTGTCAGGAGTATGATTTTCAGAGACAATTAAAACTATTAATTTCCTTTATTTGGTTGTGTGGACACTTTTATGTATATGTGGCTAAGGGTAGGCATAAGATCCATATGATCAAGTGCATGGCTAAGGGTAGGTAGAGATAAGGACCTCATGGTAGACACATGGTGCTGTGCTTCATGGCACATGCATGGATCAACACAGCTGCAGCACCTCATGGTTGCAGCAAGGACTACACATGGATACCTCATGTAGTTTAGTATATTATATTGCCTAGAGACTCTTCAAGTTCTCTTAGGTTATCTGCTATACTCTAGTGTGACTGCCTCTGACTACGAAGCTACCCCTTCTTCTCTGTTGTTAGTATTCTTAAGGGAGCCGTCATCTTTTGCCTTAAGGTATTAGTGACGTCCTAACATTACTGTTACAAAAATCACAAAAGTGAATTATTCCACATGGAATCCACATGGAGTCTGCACAGAATTTACACAGAATTCATGCAGAATTTGCTAGGATGTTGACTTGGAAGCTTGACACAGACTCTGCATGGACTGGCATGGATTCTGCATGGACTAGCATGGGTTCTGTACAGACTAGCATGGCACATTTTCTGGTGAGGTCAGATTCTGCATGGATTCTGCAGATTCTGCATGTTCCATGCAGAACACCTGGGGGAGTGTAAAGTATTGAATTTGCCACTGAAACTCATTGACATCCATCCCAGGTATGCAAGGCTCAGAGAAGTGGTTGGACCACACTAAATATGCATGCTCCAGAAATACCTTGAGGTCTCCCTCACATAATGCCTTATGATACCCCCGAGCAAGCATGTTGAGTAGTTGCTTCTTGGCTACACTGACCATCTATCTATGTTAACACCAGCATCAATGTGTGTATAATATATGAAACATAACAGGGTGATGACACAGCACAAAAAGTTCAACTTACAAATGAAAATTATGAAGGAAATGTGGGAGGATGAGGATGAAGAAGTCAAGGCAATTGTTAATGAGGAATTAACAAATATCACAACCTCAAGCTTAGTACTGAACTCCAAAGAGACAGAACCCCAGAGCAATATGCTGAGTATGTTTACCTGATCTCAATCAACCTCAACACATGACTCATAGTTTTGGTTACAGCACAGTCCAGCAACTTTGAATATCATTGGCCTTGCATGCTGTTGGAGGCAACTGGGTGGGCATTTACCCTCTTACTTGGTCCCCATGATGCCAAGGGAGATATTAATGTTGCTAGGTGAGTGATCAACATTATCAATGTTCAATGTGCTGACCTCATTCATGGCTCATATAGGTACCATGTTGGTGAGACTGCACTAGGCAACCAATTCCTGGCTGCACATGGAGACTTTGAAGTTACATTCATTGCACCATTCACAGACTTTTTGGTCAACCTCTATTGTGAGTCATAATAAGCAAAAGGTTTTTTAGCTTACTCAATTTATTTTCATAGCCAACTCAGTATCCCAAAAACAATCAATGTAATATGCTAGGCATTCCCAGGAAGTGTCATCCACAATCATGCCATCCACCACTGCTGAACCATCTGCTCCAGCCACAACATCATTTGAAATGCTGCCTCCTACTGTGCCATCTGCAGTCATATCATCTTGCACTGCTGCATCACCTGCTTCAACCTCACCTCCTGCTTCACCTGCAGTCAAATTGTGTCCTGCTGTGGCTCTGTCTGCACCTGCCACATTGTTGGGTGCTGCACTGTCTGTGCCAGCTACAACACAACTTGCTCCACTGTCTCCTCCATCTACAACATTGGCTCCTGCTGCACCATTGTCAGCTTTAGGCATAGTGTCATTGGCTCCATCATCTGCATCAGCCACATCATTGCCTCCTGCTGTACTGTCTGCACTGGCCACAACATTGCCTCCCACTGTTCCTTCTATTCCAGTCACAACATCGCCTCTTACTCCACTGCCTTCTCCACCTACAACATTGGCTCCTGCTGCACCATTGTCACCTGTAGGCATAGTGTCATCAGCTCCAGCTGCAATGGCTGCATCTGTTGCACCCACACCAGCTGATCCTTCCTTGTTCTCAGCTCAAGCTATCTTGGCATCTGCATTGTCCTTTCAAACTGTGCTTGTGTCATCTCCAGTGGCACTCACCACATCACCTCTGTTTTCATTTGTTGGTGCCAGGATTGCAACACAGTTTAAGGGAAGGAGGGCATTTAATTTCTGTTGGCATGGACTCAATGACTGACATGGCAAAATTGATGTTGCAACATGGTGAAACTCCTTTTGGGATTGTTCCCCCTTTTTTTCAACCCTTGCCTGCCACAGGTGATCTCAACTTTAATTTTGATTTCTCATTCCTTGGTGTTGACACCAAACACAACAGCATGATGGGGTTCCCAGGTGTCGCTCCAAGTATTCAAACCTCATTTCTAAATATGTTAAATTTGTGGGAAGGATCCACATCACTTGGTATGATGATGGCCCCTGGGCTACTAGCCATTCCATTCTCAACAACCCCATCTTCTTCAACATATCTCCCTGATTCTTTCTCTCCATCCCTTAATGCACATGTCTTGCTTCCCACCGCTGACTCTATGCTGTTACCTGGCACACCCATGCCTCTACCCATTCTGGCCAACCTACCCCCTGCTTCAGGGGGCATATCTGTTCAGAATTATCTGAATCCTCCATTCACCAGCCAAGCCTTCCTAAGGTGGCTGGTGCCATCATTCCTGGTATGCCCTATATCCCAGAAGTATCCATTATGACAAATCCTGTGCCTGCTCACTCTCTGTCTACCCTGCATATATTGTCACCTTTGTTACACAGTGGTGGCCCACATACTGTTTACCCGCCAGCATCATCAGGCAAGTCCATTCCTGCACAGCTGCCTGTCTTGTGTCATTCTGCTCACCCCACAGTGCCATCAACTCAGGTGGAGAAAATGAACAAGATTGAGATAAAGGAGGCTCTGGGGAAATAGAACAAGACTTTACCTGTCATAATGTCAGATAGTGTACCTGAGTGGCTTACAACTGCTTGCACCCATCTCACTACTCGAGATCTTGGACTTGAGTGGGATCATTGTGTCAAGGCATGGGTTGAAGTTGAAATGCATGTTGATTATGGTAATAAGTCAAAGGTATGAAGTGTCATTGTTTTCTCATGCTCTTATTTTAATCAGAATTCAGGGGGGTATCTCATCCAAACAGAGGCCAGAGGAATGGGGGAAATGGATTGCTAAGACTCACAAAGGGGTCTGATGGTATTCAGCAACACTGAACATACAAGATACTCTTCAGTTTGGGCTTGCAGTTGGAAATTGGTGGCACATGATTCAGCCTCCTTTTCAGCAGAGTGATGTGGCCCTCCCCAAGGCTATCTATGACTCAGATGAAGCAGGGGATGTATGGGCTGGGCAACAGAAGGGGGGTCCATGTGGACTCATCTCTGTCCTAACTCTACTCATGTGGTGGGGTCACCGTGCATCTAGGTGCAACCAGCAGCAAGAGTTAAGCATTCTGATGTGGAAAGAAATGGTCCAAGATGTGACTTGTTGTCTCAAGAAGATGGTTGAGACCTTCCAAAAACAGGAATTGCAGTGTGATTGTGATCATCCTTCTAAGCAGTGAGTCATTTTGCAATCCTGATGAAATTTGTACTTCATAACATTACAGACTCAACATTTGATTGCCTTGGGTGTAAGGGAACACTACCATTGAGGTAGTGTTTGTAGATATTTATACCAAGGGCTGCCAGACTTATAGCTAATGTTGACCATTTAACAACCCAAGTCTTATACCACCATGTAGCACCTGAATATATCTGAGTCATATTCTGTTGCCTGTGGTTCTTATGTATTAAGTAAGAACCACAGGCAACAGAATATGACTCAGATATATTCAGGTGCTACGTGGTGGTATAAGACTTGGGTTGTTAAATGGTCAACATTAGCTATAAGTCTGGCAGCCCTTGGTATAAATATCTACAAACACTACCTCAATGGTAGTGTTCCCTTACACCCAAGGCAATCAAATGTTGAGTCTGTAATGTTATGAAGTACAAATTTCATCAGGATTGCAAAATGACTCACTGCTTAAAAGGATGCTCATCACAATCACACTGCAATTCCTAAGCAACTTATTCACTGACAGATTTACAGAAATTTGGGCTGAAAAGAAGACCAAAGGAAAGAAGAAAGCCAAAGATGTTTGTTTAGCAGAAGAGTTTGGAAAAGGAGGTAAAGTGAGTCCCAACAAGAAGGTTGCCACCTCAAAGAAGAAGTTTCAAAAGCGAGCAACAGAGTTGTTTTTTTTTTACAAGTTGGTAGAATTTATGACAATCATTAGCATGTGGTTTGATGTAGTGTTCATTTTCAAAATACTTCTGGCCACCATTTCTAGTCTTATAAAAATGCCCTTTATCATGGGAGTGCTATTTGCTATGTCCAACATTCATGCTACTGTTGCACTTCCTGAAAATAAATCCTCTCCCTGATATCTCCTTCAATATATTCAGCAGCTTTGTTCAACAAACTTTTGGACCAACTGTGTCTCTGTCAACAGTGCTTCCCTTGATATATATAGTGTTGGAAAATCCAGAGCTATTCAGTTTGCATGCACGACAACAGTGTCGCATATATGAAGGAGAAAATGCTTCTGCATCTTAAGGTTGGATCAAACATCTACCACATGCTATCCAAAGCAAACTAGGCTCCAGGACAGAGGAATTACACAGAATGCAAGATGTTAGCAGAGAAATGTTGGAAGCTCAAGTTCTTACTGTTACTGGTACAAAGCTAGTTGTCCTGGCACAAATCCTACAGTTTTATCCTTTAGATGATGATGAAAATTTTCTGGGAAAACTAAAGCCAGTTTCTCAAAAATCAGTCCAGTGAGTCTATGTTATTTGTCCCATGAGTGTACAATGCATGACCAGCACTTGCAATCCCCAGTCCTTGCTGCAAGCAACTAAAACGAGAATATCCCAAAGGTTACTCAGATTAAAAACTTCAATATTAATGAAGATGCTGTCCTTGCTGGAAAATGTCCAGTTTGCCTCACATTATACCATGCTGATCATGAACAAGTACCTGTTCCAGCCAGACAAAATGCTTGGAACTGGGTCTACCTCAATTCTGCTAAGTATCTCAAAGTTGGACAAAGCATCTGGGTGGATTGAACTTTTTCAAATGCAGCACTGAATGGAATATATAGCTTCCATGTCTTGACTGTTGCTTATACTGAATTCTGGAACAATACTTTTTGGAAAACACAAGATGTTTCATATCGAAAAATCTCTCAGCATCATATTTGGCAGGCTTTTGTACAAGAATCCATTCACACCATTAGTGCAGCTTCTGACATACATTTGGAGATTCAAGATGGACTGGCCATTAATGATGTCACAATGGAAGCATTTGAAATCCTGGGAGAAAATGGTATTATAAGAGCTGCAGATCAACATGCTTGTTCTGAATGTACCCAAAACTATGAAAAAACAGCAGACAGAATCACTGGAGATGATCCAGCAGCCATGGTAAATAAGAATTGAATTGTACCTCCACTACTTGGAGAAGGGGCAGAGTTGGCAGCCAGAGATGCAGCTGTGGCTCAAGAAAATGCTCACAATCAAGTTTTAACTAGTATATTAGTAAATATAATTAGTGATAATACAAAATAGTTAGTGGGGGGCCTGGGGCCCCCACGTTTGACTGGAGGTGGCGGCGGCGGCGTTGATGGGTGAGGGAAGGGGGTGGCGGCGGCGTCAGTGGTGGGGGAGGTGGTAGAGGAGGGGGTCACGGTGGTGGTGGGAACAGTGGCGGCGGTGGTGGTAATGGCAGCGGGGTGGTGGCGGCCTGTGCGGCCTGTGAGTTGGGTAAGGGGGGGGGCGGCCGTGGCGTCAGATGGTGAAGGAGGGGGCGGCGTCGATGGTGGTCATGCTGGCATGCTGGCAGTCACAATGGGTCACGGGTGGGTTGGTAGGCATGTGACCGGGTGATGAATCTGGGTATTCCGGGTATTCCGGTTATTCCGGCTTTGTTTGAGTCCGGGTAGATTCCTCAGAATCCGGTCGTAAATTCGACCCCCAGTCCGACCGGAATTATCTATTATAAGACAAAATATATGTAAATGGAATGCTCCGGAATTCCAGAAATTCCGGGCATGGATGACAATGGGTGGTGGGCAGAGAGACTCATGCTGGGGATAATTAAGGGGGTGCCAGGTCATTGTTTCTTTTCAGGCAAAGGCTGTTGTGCAGTGCTGGATACTTCTCTTGCTGATTTTGATGGTGAAGAAAGGAGGTCACGTATCCAGAGTGGGACATGCCAGGTTTTCCTGTTTGGAAGTGTGGGGGAGTGTCATGTGTTTCGGGTTAGTGTACTTTAATTCATGATTGCTGACGATCGATGCCATTCCTTTTGTTAGCATTTGACACATCACACTGTGTACAAGTTGTTCGAGATTGGTGATGGTTTTGAGGGTTAAATTGTATTGGTGGAGGTTTTATTTGAGGGGGTGATTTTAAGAGTGTGGAGGAGGTTGCTTGGGGGAGAGAGGTCAGACATAGTTTGTTATTTTATATTGGTGATGGTTGCAGGTGGGTTGTCTGGTTTGGTTCAAAGACATTTCTTCTCCTTATATGCAGTAAGGAGGTCCACAGCATTACTTAAATTACCTGTAGGTTCCCATGTGTTTTCTGATGTGGGGTAGCCTAACCACTTCACCAGGAATATGTGTCCTTTGCTGTGCTTCTTGTGCACAATGATTGATTTGACTCTGTGTTCTTCTTGTCCATTGATCAGGTCAGGGGGTGGCCTCAGGTAATTAGGACTGTGGGCAGCAGTTTCACGATAGGGGGTCAGGAGAGCGGCATGGAATACAGGGTGGATTCTGCATTGGTGAGGAATGGGGAAGGGTCCCTCTCGTTTTGGAGAGAGCTTCCTTGTCACATTGTCAGTTTTAGGTCTTTCAAATTGAGCCAGACCTTCTGTCCTTTCTCAAATGGGGTAAACTTTCATGTGATTCACTCTGCCATGACTTGTTGAGCTAATTCATGCACTGCTAATGCTTCAGTTCATGCTTTTAATAACTGAATCAAACATTGTTCTGCTGTGGGTACATCACTTTTCAGGTAGGCCATGTGTATTGCTCATGGTTCATATCCCATCATGAGGTAGAATGGGGAGTGTTTCATGGTAGAGTGTGTCCATTGGTTGTGCACAAATTCAGCGGTAGGGAGGATTTTTGTCCATATTTTGGGGTTGTTTGTACCATGCAGAGATAGACTTCAATTTCTTGGTTCATGTGTTCAGTTTCTCCATCAGTTCATGGGTGAAAGGCGGTGCTCATCGCCAGTTTGATCCCTAGGAGTTTTCCAAGCTCTTGGTAGAGTTTTGATGTGAATCTGGGGTCCCTGTCTGAGATGATCTTGTCTGGAAGTCCAAATCTGGTATAGACATTTTTTAGATAGGTGTCCACAGCTCCTAGTGCATCAATGGTTTTGTTGCAGGGGATTAAAATTACCCCCTTAGTAAGACCATGATCTGCCATGACCATGAGCACATCAAATCTGTCAGGGAGGGGTAAATCCGTGATGAAGGCTGTGGTTACTAGTGCAAACAGGTGTGTTGTGGTGCTTTTTATTGGCAGCAACAGTGGTGTTGTTGGGTGTGTGATTACTTTCATTTGTTGTCACATTGTGCAGCCTTCTACCCAGTTCTTGATTAACATGGTCATTCCTGGCCACCAATAGTTCCTTCTGATGAGTGTGATTGTTTGGAATTGGCCAGAGTGTCCGGAGGGTAGTAAATCATGGTGTTGTTCTATTATCTTTTTTCTAAGGTCAGCATTGGGTAGTACGTAACATCTGTTTTTGAAAAAGACTAGACTGTCTTTTACTTCCCAATCCATCAGATTTAATTTGATCAGTGGTGTTCCATTAGTTTTGAGTGCCATTATCGTGTCTGTGACAAGTTTGTCCTTCATTGTTGCTTGGACTAGTGCTGTTTGCATTTCTGTATCAATTGCATTGATGAAGATTTCTGCAGGGAGGAGGGTGATATTTTCATTGTCATTTTCCATTCCTTTATTCCAGTCTTCTTTTCTTGATAGTGCATCAGATTGTATATCTGTGATCTGGGCATGTGTACAAGTTTTAGTTTGAATTCAGATAAGAATAGACTCCACCATGCCTGTCTTCTGTTCAATTTCTGGGCAGTGTGGAAGTATGTCAAGTTCTTGTGGTCAGAGAGGATGGTTACTGGATGCAGGCTGCCTTGTAAATAGTGTTGCCATTTTCTAGGGCACATATGATGCCCAGGAGTTCTCAATTGTAGATCTTGTAGTTTTGTTGGGTGGTGTTGAAGGAGTGAGAGATGTATCCACAGTGGTGCCATTGTCCATCAGTGCCTTGTTGTCATAATACAGTGCCGGTAGCAAATTTCAAAGTGTCTGATTCAATGGTGATAGGTCATGTTGGGTTGGGCATCTGTAAGATTGGTGCCTGTGCAAATTTAGCTTTTAATGCATCAAATGACGTTTGACAAGCTTCTGTCCATTCAAATTTGACATCTTTCCTGGTCAGATCATTTAGTGATCTCGCTAGTTCAGCAAATCTTCTGATGAATCTTCTGTAGAAGTTTCTGAACCCTAAGAAGGATTGTACTCCTTTAATGTTTGTCAGTTCCAGCCAGTCTTTGATTCTGGCTAATTGTGTGGGGTCCATCAATATTTGATCCAGTTTGATGATTAGTCCAAGGAATTCAACTTCCTGTATGTCAAACTTGCATTTTTTGGGTTTAAGGTACAGGTTGTTTTTGAGTAGTTGTTGTAGGATTCATCATGTTTGTTGTTGATGTTCTTCTTTGTCCTGTGAGAAAATAAGGATGTCATCCATGTAAATGATGACACATCCTTCATCAATCATATCTTGAAAGATTTTGTTCATCATCACTTGGAATGTAGCAGAGGAGTTGCATAATCCAAAGAACATTACCATTGGCTCGAATAGTCCTTTATTTGTTTTGAAAGCCACTCTCCATTGATCGCCCTCTTTAATCTGAATTTTATGGTATCCCCATCATATATCAAGTTCCGTAAACCATTGGGCTCCCTTGAGTTTGTTGAGGAGATTGCTCACTAGTGGGAGTGGGTAGGTATTCTTAATCATTCCGTGATTGAGATATTGTCAGTCCTGACATGGTCAGAGGGCTTCTGAGTCTTTCTTTGTGATGAAGAAGAACAGTGATGCCATAGGGGATTTCAATGGTTGGATGTATCCTTTTTTTAGATTTTCATCAAGGAAGTTGTCCATTTTCTGTTGTTCTGCTGGGGTTAGGGGATAGACTTTGCAATCTTTTGGCAGGAAATCATCTTTTATGTCGATAGCATGGTCCCATGATTTTGATTTGGGGAATTGTTCAGATGCTGCTTTTTTGAACACTTTTTGATAATCTTGGTATTATTGTGGCAGCATGTCGTCAAGGGTTTTTGCTTTTCTGGGTTGTCCATTTGATTGTCATGTACAAGTTTCTGCAAAATAGAGGTTTTAGCTCTGATCCAAATTCCCTGTCTGAAGCAGAATCTTAGGGATGTCCTTGATGATTGAATTCTTGATATTCTTCCTGTTTTTCCTGAATAAACATACTTTGGTGTGTCATATTCTAAAGTGAGCAGCGGTTTGGAGGTGGTGGGGTCAAATATTCCTATGACGGGTTCTCCTCTGATGTAAGTGATAGTAAGATCAGTGGGTTTGGGGATGATTTTGTCTGGGGTTTCTTTCATGTTGACTTCTTTGTCTGGGGGTGTTTCTGAGTTCTGGGCAGTGGGATTCTCAGAGGTTGTATGGTCTTCTTTCTTGGTAGTTATTTCCATGATCTGTTTCTCTGTGATCAGTTGTCCAAAAGTGGTTTTGTTTGCCATTTCCCTAGATTTAATAACAATTCTGTGAATACAGGTGAATCATTCTTCTCTGTTAGGGAATTCAATGGTACCTTTCTTCCAGTGATGTCAGGGTTTTCCTTTCTAAACCAAGGTAATCCTAAGATCACCAACTCTTTTCTTAAGCTGGTTACTAGGTATCGTTCATCCCTTTGTTTTTATCTGATGGTAAGGCAGGATATAGTTGAGTGAGCTGTTCCTTCTTTATTCAGGGTGCTGTTGGCATTCCAAGTTTTAATTGGTTTGGCCAGGGGTGTCATTCAAAATCTGCAATTGCATGCAAAATCTTGATTGATAAAGGTTCTGTTGGCTCCTGAGTCAAGGAGCACTTCAGTTTCAATGATTTTGGTTTCTGTTTCCAGCTTAATGGGTACTCTCATGGAGCGTTGTCTCATATCAGCTACTAATACAGCAGAAACTGTGAACTCAGTGGGGTCTGACATTGGTCCAGTCCGCTTCTCTAAAAACCCTTCTCTTCAAGGATTGCAAGAGCTTTCTCTTGTTTTTCTTTGTCTAACTCTCCCATCATGGTGCAGAGGTTGTTGTAGAGCCCTTGCCTGTTTTCTTCTGCCATGGCTTTGGGGAGGGCAAGTTTGCAATTGTTCCATCTTTCTTATGATCTCCAGAGCAATGTCCAGGTTTGTGACAGATGAAGCATAGCCCCTTTCGCATGTTCTCCATATGTTCAGAGGTAGATAGTCGATTGATGTCATTGGCTTCCCTTTTGATCAAAGGGGTGGATTGGGGTTCATAAATAGTGCATGTCTTTCCTGTGATGGCGTGCACTCATTTCCATTGGGCACTGTACTTTGCAGCTGCTTCTATCATTTTGTCAATGGTGGTGGGGACCATTTCCATGTTGTAGACCTTTTCTATGAGTTTTGGATGTAATCCGTCAATGAAATTTTCAATGAGAGGGATGTCTTTGTTGATCTTGGCCCTTCCCTTCAAAATTCTGAGATGTAGTCTTCAACATCTCCAGTCTGTTTGAGGTTCTTCATCTTCTGTCGTGCATTTCCTGCATGATCAATTGGGGAGAATGCAATTTTAAACACAACTTTAAATTCTTCCCATGTTCCCTAGCTTGTTTCTGATGCTTTTGCCTCTGCCAATCCTGCTGCTGTTCCTCCATTCATAAATGACAACATGAAGATGACCTTCTTGTCATCGGTGTCATAGATATCTTCATTTGCTTGGAGGTAGAGGGAAACTTGTTGGGATTATGTATACAAGAGTATACAGGCAAGCCAAGGCAGTTAACAAGCCTAGGGAGAAGGAATACAAGTCCTAAGCTTAAGGTTAGGGTTAAGATCTGCCACTGGTAGAGTCCAACACAGCCACAGGGAATAATATTAATTCCCGAGCTGCTACCCTTAATAGACTGGCCAAGACTACAAAGACTGCCAAGACTGTCTCCTATGCTATCCAGGGAACCCCCTATAATATACAATGATAGACAAGTCTATCTGGAGAATTATATAGGGGATATGACATAGTTATTCCATTATTAACTGGTACAGGGGTCTATTACAGAATACCTCCTTTATGTATTAAAGGAGTGCATTACACTATACCTCCTAACTGTGTAGTATAAATATTGCACATCTTGTAGGAGATGATAATAACATTCCTCCCTGTTGCAGACTCCCTCACTCACAAGCCTTTGAGATTAACTTCATTCTCTAACCTTGTCCTTAACTCTTCCTGTCACTGTTCACCACTCCATTCCCAACAGGTTATGGGCCCTGACCCTGAACTAGACATGGATTATGAAGGGGACCAAGAGGACGACCATTTATCATTATTTGGGGAACCCCCAGCACAAGAAACCCCTAAACGATCAGGAAGAGTATATACTTCCAGAGCACAAGAAAAGCGCAGACAACGGATCAATACACCAGGGATTGATCCGGTTATAAGAATACCTATTTCCTTAATTCGGACCAAAGAATACTCAAACGTAAACAAGATCGCTGATCGCGATCATTTGACGGATGAAAACTGGCACAAATGGAAAGAGAGAATGTTGCGTGTTTTTATTAATTGTGACATAACGGGATATGTTTTTGGACAGACAAACCGACCGGATCCAAATATAGATCCGGAGAGTGCTTACAACTGGGACAAAAATGATACTTGGGCACAACAAGTCATTATCCACAACGTCACCTCCTCGCAAATAAATCACGTCGGATCAAAACAAAGCGCAGAAGCTATGTATACCGCATTATCAGTCACTCATGAAAACAAGGCACATCAAACAGTTAATCAACTGCAGTGTTTATTATATGAGACAAAGGCTGATAATTCCGACGACCTCCTAAAGCATTTGGACGTCTTGAAGTCTTACCGAGACCGGATCAACAGGTTTCCAAATATAGAATTCCATATCTCAGATACCCGATTTAAATCGATCATTTCGGCATCCTTACCAAACTCTTGGCAAACATATGTCGAGCCCTACAACGGAAACGCAAATGATCCAAATGACTTAGATCCAAAGCGTCGCCTAACTTCGGACGCATTTATTGGATTATTAAGGGAAGAATACAAATTACGGCTTAACCGGAATAACGGGAATAATAACTCCGGCGGAATTGTAAACCTGGCTAAAATCCAGATGACCGCCCAAAAGGAGAAAACCCTTGAAAACCGTCTTACCGATTGTAAAAAATCCCTGAAGCCATATTGTGATCATTGCAAGCACCCTGGACATTGGTCCAGTAAATGCCGAAAATTCCAAGGCAATAAATGCCATAATTGCGGAAAAATCGGACATCAGGCAAAAAATTGTTGTGGGAAGAAAAAGGAGAAAGATAAGGAAAAAGGGAAAATAAAACCTGTGGAACAGTCCAATGCTGTGGAGGAATTTATTGCATTTTCAGCTCAAGAAGAACATTATAATTTTGATTCCTATGATGCTTGTAACAATAACGATGCCGTAATGGACTTCAACATGCAATAATCAAAATTTTAATATTCATCTGGAAGACGTCCTACATGTGCCTGGAACACGAAACAATTTAATTTCGTTGGGGCGATGGGATGCGGCCGGCGGAAAATATATTGGAGGACAAGGAAAATTAATCCTCACAACAAAAGACGGACAACAACTTGCAGAAGGAAAGAAAATTAATAACCATTTATACAAGATGAAAATGGTATTAAAAAATTCAAGCAAGCCGTCTAAAACTCCTGCCGTTAATCAAACATTCGTCGGAAACGTAAAACCACTTACTTGGGAAACTTGGCACCGACGATTTGGACATGTAGGATATTCTGGACTTCAACAATTATTGAGCCAAAATTTGGTGATCGGTTTCAATGTCGACGAAAATAGTCCTAAACCGGATTGCAAAGCTTGCATCAGTGCAAAGCAACACAAGGAGCCTTTTCCGAAGTCGACAAAAAGAAACACGAAACCAGGAGAATTAACCCACATCGACTTGTGGGGAAAATACGCCATCAAATCTATTAATGGCAAATATTATTATCTCCTATTTGTGGATGATGCTAAAAGGTTCGTCACAATTGAATGTCTCAAAGAGAAAAGTGATGCAGCACAGGGGGTAATAAATTACCTTGCCCATTTGGAAACACAAGGCAAGAAGCCGAAGGGTATACAAATTGATTGTGGAAAAGAATTTGTCAACGAAAAACTGGAAAAATATTGCAAAGAAAGAGGTATAGAAAATCGACTTACCGCACCATACTCACCATCACAGAATGGAGTTGCGGAAAGGATGAACAGAACCCTGGTCGAATTATCCCGAGCAATGCTGGCTGCTAACCAGCTTCCAGAATTTTTATGGGAATTTGCAGTCTTACACGCTGCCTATATCCGGAACCGATCATTTACCAAACATCTTCGGGAAACAACACCTTACGAAGGCTGGCACAATAAAAAACCGGACGTATCAAATTTACATGAATTCGGAGCCCCAGTATGGGTATTATTACAAGGCCAGAAAGAAGAAAGAAAAATGCTACCTAAATCAAAGCGCCGTGCATATGTCGGCTATGACGACGGCGCGGGGGCAATAAAATACTACAATGCCGAAACAAGAAATGTTCTCACCTCTCGGAACTTCCGACTTATAGACGCTACAGATGAACCTGAGCCTCCCGAAGACACTGATGTTACACCCTCGACGGAGGGGGAGTCTGGTGGGGAAACACCGAATGTGCCGCCGACGGGTAACTCCGATCAACGGATCACGGAACCGGCAAGGCAGCCTCGGAAGCGTAAACGGAATGAAAATGAGGGAAACATAGATATCACTAGACCACGGAAGACGCGTGCAAGTGATAATGAACCACGGAAAACTCGTGGAATTCGTACCGACTACAAACATCTTTACCACCTTGCGGAAGAGGAAGATGACGAAACCTTTCTAAATATAGAAGAAGCCTATGCAATAATAGCCGGAGATGAAATAAACAGTCTCAAAGACACAAAACAATCCCCGGAATGGACGGAATGGAAGGATTCAATGCAAATTGAATTAGACTTGCTCAAAGAAAAGGGTACTTGGGAACTTGTTGAAAAACCTCCAGATGCCGTTCCAATCTCAAATAAATGGGTATTTATTCGGGAACGAAATAAAGAAGGGGAAATTGTACGATACAGAGCGCGGCTAGTTGCAAAAGGGTATGCACAAAGACCCGGTTATGATTTCATGGAAACTTTTTCACCAGTTGTACAAATGGACACACTCCGGGCAATTTTAGCACTCGCATCAGAGAAAGGTCTAAAAATACAACAGATGGACGTAAAGGGCGCATACCTCAATGGCCGCTACAAGAGACTATATACATGGAACAACCTGAAGGATGTAATGATGGAACAGGCCGAGTATGCAAGCTATTTAAACCGCTTTATGGATTAAAGCAGGCAGGTCGAGAGTGGAATAACGAATTTGATGGTAAACTTAAAATTCATGATTATGGAAGATTAATGGCAGATCCTTGCGCATATATTCGACGGGATGAAGAAAATATAGGCATCATAACGGTATGGGTAGACGACACCTTGCTTTTTGCATCAGCAGATAAAATGATGAAGCATATGAAAAATGCGTTAACATCAGAATGGGACGTCACCGACCTTGGAGAGCCTAGCAAAATCGTGGGCATAGAAATTACATGCGCCAATGATAGCATCAAAATATCTCAAGAAAAATATATCGAGAATGTCCTTCGTAAAGAAGGCATGATTGATGCAAACCCTGTTGGAATGCCAATGGACCCAAATATTAAATTAATTGAAAACCCAGATTATAATGAGCCGAATCGGAGCAATTCGTACGCCAAATTACTGGGATGTCTACAATTCATTGCAAACTCCACGCGACCTGACATTAGCTTTGCTGTTAATAAACTGGCAGCATATACCGCAAACCCGGGCTTACAACACCACGGTGCAATAAAGCGGATACTACGGTACTTAGCAGGTACGAAAACTCTTGGAATTATTTACAGAAAATCCCAGGATGAGACTGAAAACAATAACCTTTTCCATGGATTTGCCGATGCATCATTTGCAAATTCTGAGGACTTCAAGTCCACCACAGGATATGTTTTCCTGACAGCAGGGGGAGCAATAACTTGGAAATCAAAGAAACAAACAATTATTGCACTATCCTCAATGGAAGCGGAATATGTTGCATTATCCGAAGCTGGACGCAAGGCCACTTGGCTAAGAAATTTGTATGGTGAACTCGGATATACCCAAGAAAATCCGACAATTATTCAAGGCGATAATGAAGGGTCAGTAATTCTAACCCATAACCCTCAATTTCACCAAAGGTCGAAACATATCGCTATACGGCATCACTGGGTCCGAGATTTAGTCACCAACAAAATTATTGATATTCAAAACTGTCGTGATCCGGAACAAACAGCGGACATATTAACAAAGGCTTTACCAAAGCCTAAGTTTTCACGGCATAGGGAAGAGATGGGAATTCAGTCAAAAATAACTCAGTAGCTTTCCTTGGTGAGATTGGTTTTTCCCAGTGGGTTTTCCATCCACAGAGGTTTTGACGCACCTGAAAGAAAATTATTAACCACTCCAGGGGGAGTGATGACATTCACAGAACCATTCCACTCATTGTCCTACACTGCCTAGGCTTGAGGGGGAGTGTTGGGATTATGTATACAAGAGTATACAGGCAAGCCAAGGCAGTTAACAAGCCTAGGGAGAAGGAATACAAGTCCTAAGCTTAAGGTTAGGGTTAGGATCTGCCACTGGTAGAGTCCAACACAGCCACAGGGAATAATATTAATTCCCGAGCTGCTACCCTTAATAGACTGGCCAAGACTACAAAGACTGCCAAGACTGTCTCCTATGCTATCCAGGGAACCCCCTATAATATACAATGATAGACAAGTCTATCTGGAGAATTATATAGGGGATATGACATAGTTATTCCATTATTAACTGGTACAGGGGTCTATTACAGAATACCTCCTTTATGTATTAAAGGAGTGCATTACACTATACCTCCTAACTGTGTAGTATAAATATTGCACATCTTGTAGGAGATGATAATAACATTCCTCCCTGTTGCAGACTCCCTCACTCACAAGCCTTTGAGATTAACTTCATTCTCTAACCTTGTCCTTAACTCTTCTTTTGATATGTCATAATTGTCGGTATGGGTGCTGTAATTATCAAGGAATTGATTAGTGTTCAGGTTCTTTGTCAGTGTCTGGCTTAGACAGTTCAAATTCTTTGTCAGCAAGGTATTGGGATGGTTCAGTGTTTGTCCTCTGGGTATACCAGCATTCAGAGGGTTCAGAGTAACATACTAATCATCCTTTGTGTCTGTACCAAAGGGTGTTGGGTTCAGGGGCGGTGCTTTGTGGCAGTTGATCAGGAGAGTGTTGGGTGGATCATCTGGAGAGGGAGCCTGCTCTTGAGCAAGAGGACATTGTGGATCAGCTTGACCTTTTGTTAAGGCAGAGCCTCAACTACTAAGTCAAAGTATTGAGTTCGTTAATGATGAGGTTTTCATCACTAAGTTATATCACACTAAGTCAGAGGCTTTCTGCTTAGGTCAAGTCATGCATTCAGATGAGCAGTATAAGGCCTTAGATTGCCTAGGTCAAGCTGAGGAGCCTTGACCAATATCTACTACAGCTTTTATAGCTAAGTCTACTGCTATGTGGTAGTACATGTCGACATGTAGTAAGAGTCAGTTAGGTATCTAATGCTATGTAAAGGTGTGGAGACACAAGGTAATCTGTTAGCTATCTACTCAGAATTTCTACTAAAGGTAACAAGGGCACTGCCCTACAAGTCATCAGGACAAGTCAGAGATAGAAGAATAAGTCAGTAAACACTGCCGCAACAATGAAGGAAAGATGACTAAGAAGCATAAGGAAATCATAACAGAAACTTGTTGGAACTCAGGCTTGTGGGCTGCATCATGCACAGTGGAAGAGAGCATAGCCATCAAGCACTTACTGGAGTCAGAAGAATACTCTGATATCCTGGGGGACAAATGCCATGGCAAGACACCCTTGCTACAAATACCCAGCATCATGGTGATGAGCCTGCTGAGGACATTCAAAGAAGTCATTTCTTTTCTCCATCCCAGTACTATTGCATTGAAACAATTTGTCTATCCAACTGAGGAATCAAGACCATTATGTTTGTATTAACAAGGCTTGTAGGGTGCTTAGCACCAGCATTGCTAATGGAAGCTAGAACACCTGGAAAAAGACCACTCATTTTATAGTGGATACATACCACTATATTAATCATTGCATAACTGATTACTTATGCAGAAAGTGGTGCAATCCAGCACCCTTAAATGGATCAGCTCACAATCTTGCCATCATTGCATATGATAAAAATGGGCAGCCATATATGAAATGTGCTTTCAATATGTGAGCAGCTGAATGCATGGCTTGGAGGATTTGGATCTATCATCAAGCAGATGATGACTGGAAACTTCAACTGGTTTTTATATACCATGCTATTTTATCATACAATATTTGTTCTTAAAAAAAAAGCTTCAAAGGCAGATGAAATGGAAGATGACAATGATGATAGTGATAGTGTTGGGATATGGCATACAGGCAAGCCAAGGCAGTAACCATGGCTAGGACATATTCCCCAATATGCTAAGTCATTAACACATGTAAGGACTGTTAGGGGGATGCACAGTTAACACATGCTGCACAGTGAAACACATATAGCATGTCTATGATAGGCTATCCAAGACAGAGCCTTGAATAGAGTATCTAAGACCCATGCTGCAGAAAGTCTCAGACTTGCCAAGCTATGATATCACAGGAGGTACTATGACACTATTATTATAGGGGAGGGCTGTTATCAGACTTCTAGTGGTCCAGTCAAAGCCCTGTTGGAGTCCAGTCAGAATTTAGTCAGATAACTCGGACTCCAGTTGGAATTTAGTAGGACAACTCAGACTCCAGTCGGAATTTAGTCAAACAACTCAGACTCCAGTCAGAACAGGTGGGGGTGCGCAAAGTTCTGAGTTACCCAGAGCTTGGGTGACCACATGGGTGACTATTTCTCAATCACCCAAAGCTTCGGTGACCATTTGGGGGACTATTGAGCTTGGGGATCCACATGGGTGACAATTTCTCAGTCATCCAGAGCTTGGGTGACCACATGGGTGATTATATGGCCACATAGGTGACTTGTTTTCAGTCACCCAAGGCTTGGGAGACCACATGGGTGACCATTTGGGGGACTATTTCTGAGTCACCCAGAGGTTGGGTGACCACATGGGTGACTATTTCTCAGTCACCCAGGGCTTGGGTGACCATTTGGAAGACTATTTCTGAGTCACCCAGAGCTTGGGTGACCACATGGGTGACTGTTGTTCAGTCTTTTTTTATTTATTTATTTAACTATTTTAATTCAACAATATTTAATGTGGTGCATGGATGCAGTCCACAGCTATCTACTACAGACAGACAACAGGTATAAGATGTAAGTTGGAGGGGAGACTACAGCCCTGATACTGCACAGAGGTGTGTGAAGGCCCGTGAGCACCCCAAAGGTTGATGGGTCACATGTTCACATGGCCAGACTACAGGTCAAGGGCGCTTGGGTGCCTCCCTGAACCAGCTTGCCAGCACTCCCAACGGCACATACTAACTCACCCCTGCCCCCTTCCCCGCTGCCTCCTGCCAGCCCCTATTAGCCATGCACGCCCACCAATGCAGTGGCCCAGAATGAGGATTACAGGCCTTCCCACAGGTTGACCAACCCACTAGCCAAATGGCCCAGTGGCACCTGGGGCCCTTTAGTTGCCTGAGTGCAGCCCCTCCCCACTTAGCTGCCCCATGGATGGGATGGTACTACCTCACGGTGGCCCCCTAGCCTTGCTGGCGACAAACCTGTGGTTTGGCATTACCAACAGAAGACATACACCGGTCCGGAGACCAAAACATGTGTTCAGTGGGCCTTTGGGCACATCAAGCCACCAGACAGGGGTCATATGCCATCCCGGATCCCACCCTAAGAGGGGGCAAAGGCAAATGCACGCAGGTTTGCCTCAAGGAATTCAACAAGGTCTGCAATCCAATATGGGCCCTGCCCGTGTTTCTTGCATGCGAGGTGTGGGCACACTTGAAGCAGATGATCCTGGTCCTGGAAGGGCCGGGGTAGGCAGGTGCAGTGAGATTCTTTGCTGGGAAAGAAGCAGTTGTGGTAGCTCCTGATAGGGGCATGCACCATGATGCATCAGCAGAGCCAGGCCATCAACCTGCAATTGTTTGCAGTCTCTTTGAGCCAGGGCCTGCAACCTGACGTGGTGGGCATGGCGGGGGTCTTACACTGGGCCCTCAGGTCCAGGAAGCTCCTCCCTTGATACTTGGGGTCTGCAAAGTGGGCCTGCCAGTCTGATTCTGCCGTCTCAGTAAAAGAGGAGAGCAGCCAGTTGCTGGTCATTTGGGGGGGGGGGGGGAAATCCAGAGTGGCCACTTGAGGGATGTAGCTATGTTGTGGGCAAGTTTATGGATGGCCCACTCCGCCTTGGAGGGGATGAACCACAGGTGAATGGTCTGGTCTGGTCTGAGCTCAAACCACAGCCAGATAGCACAACATGCCTTGAGGGCATATTGCTGTCCCCCATGTGGGGAGCAGACCACCCACGACTCCAGAGTCACCAGTGAGTCTGTGAAGATCACCAGATGCTTGCAGCCGATGCCCAAGGCAGTGGCCACTCCCATCTGGAGGGCAATGTGTTCAGCATCAGTCAAGGTGGCTCGACCGGCATATGCAGTGATGCAGCAGACTTCCTGGTTACCCCAGAAGACCAGGGCAGCCACCGCAGCTTGGTGGGCTGTCTTGGGCATGGAGCCATCACAGCTAATGATAAGGCAGTTGGGATCCGCCCTGGCCTCGGCCAGCATGTGGTCCAGACAACTGACATATTCTTTGTATTCATCTGTCCCTTTAGAGGGCAGGCAGTGAGGGGTGATCCTGTCTGAGAACAGGTTGACCAGGCAGTTGCCAGGCTGGGTATCGGGGCCAAAGGCCTCAAAAGTCTCGGTGGAAAGTGTGCAGATGGTGACTGCATCCACTGCTGGGACACAGTCTTCCGTCATTGCGCAGGAGAGAGGGCTTCCAATCCCAACAAATGCCAGGGGGCGTCCCCTACCAGAACCCCTTTGAGGATAGCCCAGACAAGGTGTGTGGATGTCAGGGTAGCCGTCCAAAGACAGCTCCTGTCGGCCAGTCAGTGCAGCAGCTGCAGCATAGGCAGCAGAGTGGCAAGATATTCCATCGTCCCCGAGGGAGTGGTGCAGAAGCAGCTTGTGATCCAGCATGCAGCAGTGTGCTGCATCTGGGACAGGGCTTTGACAATGCCTTTGGTACAAGTACTGGG
This sequence comes from Tricholoma hemisulphureum, assembly GCA_964034925.1. Classification (NCBI taxonomy): domain Eukaryota; kingdom Fungi; phylum Basidiomycota; class Agaricomycetes; order Agaricales; family Tricholomataceae; genus Tricholoma; species Tricholoma hemisulphureum. Next base: position 38,257 of record OZ035933.1, read on the forward strand.
GCAAAACCAGAGGCAAAGGCCATATTTTGCCACTGGGATGACACAGGACCTGTGTAGGAGGCATTTATTTGCCAGGGATAATCCCCTGGTGGAATTGCCTAGCATTCCCATGGCACTCACTGTAGTGAACACTTTGGTGGTGTAGAAATGGACATGCTCCTCTAAGGAGAGCTTCCAGTCGAAGAAGAAGCCTAAGTACTGCCAAATGGGCTTAGGCTTCAGAGGGGTGTTGCCGGTGAACAGTGCGATGCCAAGATCAATGGGCAGGTTCACCGCTGATTGAGCACATGAGAAGTGAAACATCTCTGATTTAGCATGCTCAAGGACAAGGCCAAGGGCAGTAAAGAGACGGAATACCTTGTTGTATGCTGCCATGGGCTTGGGTAGATTGTCTTCCACCCACCTGGATTGTGCGATGAGGGTACCATCATCAACATAGAGGAGATTAAATCCACCCCCCAGGGCAGGGGGCATGTAAAGAAGATCCAAAGGACCAGCGCCAGATATAGCACCAAGCATACAGGGGACCAGGTGGAGCCCTGTCCCACCCCAACATCCACTGAGTATTTCCCAGAGGAGTCATTGTTCCATTTGTAGGTCGTGAACCGACCCACAAGGTAGGAGCAGAAGAAGCCCACCACACAGTGGGAACCTTGATTGTTCAATTATCACCAGCAGAACTTGATGGTTCAGTGATGGGAAGAACTGAGCAATGTTGAATGTGACAATGCTTGTCTGTAACTCCTTCACCCACCCTGTGCAGATGGCATGAGTGAGGTATACCCCAGCATCCTCCATAGACCACTGGGCAATGCCTCCAAACTGATTAGGATGGAATACACCGTGTGCTATGCTGTTGAACTGAAGCTGCCTTGACAGCATCTTCTCAACAAGTTTACCCAGAGTATTCAACAGCACTATGGGCCAGAACGACTTGGGGGTGGAGTAGTTAGGCTTCCCCAGCTTTAGTATAATGACTGATGTGGATTCCTTGAAGTGAGTAGGCCAGTGGCCCAGCATGATGCATGCCTCAGCAATGCAGACAAAGAGGAGGGCAACTTCGACATTGCCCACCCAGTGCTTGAGGAAGGCCCACATAATGTGGTCCGGCCCCAGGGCGGAGTGTGATGAGCACACCTTCAGAGCCTCCGGTAGCTCCAGGAGGGAAAATGGAACCCACTCCCTGATGGGGAGGGGTGGATAGTCATTGAGAGCTGACAGGTCAACTAGGCAGTCATTCGCTGCATTGTAGGTCCCATCCAGCACTATCCAAAGAGACTCCAGTGTGTTACAGAGCTCACCCCCAAAGGAGATAGCCTCACACGATGGGAGGTTGCATTGCTTGACACAGGGCATGAGATCCCATGGGTGTTGGTTAATGGCAGAGACCTCCTCAATGTGTTTGTTGAAAAATCTCCATTTGGCATCCTTAACAGCCCGCTTAAACACCCTCCAGTCCTTGGGGTCTCAGGATTTCCAGTACTTGTCAAGGGCAGTGTAGCATTCATCTGACCACCACTGTTTGGAGTGGCTGCAGATGATGTCCTTAGACCAGGCATGGGTTTGCCATGCCTGAGCAAAGGCTTCAGAGATAGCTTGCACCACCTTGTCTACCACTGCCGGTGTATCACCTATCCAATTGGACAGGGCCTGAAGGCAGGTGGAGACATCCTTCATGTAGGCTGTCTCCTCCTCCAAGTCATGGGTGAGCCCTACAGTCTGCAGTGGAACACGGTAGAAGGGAGTCCTAAGATTGACCAGGAGGGGTGCATGGTCCGAGGACCTGCAATGCTCCAGGAAGATGGTGTGCTCGGGAATCCACCAAGTTAACAAAGAGGAGGTCAATCACTGAGTTAATGAAGAGGAGGTCAATCACCGTGGGATTGAGCTCCCTGTTGTAGGAGTAGTGTGTTGGCTTGGCCTCATCTGGACAACAGAGGGATAAGCCTAAGTGGGCGGTGGCCATGATTAGGCAGTCAGCATGAACATTGGCCTCAGGACCATTTGGATCCTAAGACCTGTGGCGGCAATTAAGTCCCCACCAAGAAGGTGGAACTTGTGAGGCCAGGCCTCTGCCCCCTTGGAGAGGAGGCAGATGCCCATGTGGTTCCTGTCTGAGTAGACATTTGCCAGAATGATGAGGTCTTCGCCTGCACCCAGGGTGAAGACAATGACGTCACGGTGATCAATTAGGTCCTGGCAGTAGCTGGGCCTGAGGCTCTGCAGATGCTTGTTGAAATAGACAGCAATGCATGAATACTCCCCCCGATCAGATCTTGGGAAGGGAGCAGAGTCTTTGGGGCTAGGGGCTGTGTCTGTCCCTGCCTGCCTACGATGCAGCCCCAATGCAGCCCCAATTTGGATGCATAGGGGCGCCAATTACCACTTCCCCATCTCTTGACATGGATGAGGGGGCATTTCATATTAGGTTCCAAGGTGGTTCCTGAATTAACAGAATGTGAAACTCATTACTCTGAGACTCAAGTAGGGTGTCAAGAAGTCCATAATTTCTATTTACATTTTGACATATGACTTTTAAATAAGAGATATCCCAGGAATTCCTCATTTAGTTTTGCCCACCGCGTCCTGTGGGGAAGGGGTCAGACAAGGGGAAACAGGCAGTGCAGCGCTCATGTACCTCCATGTAGCAGCATTTGATCCAGTCACCATCAAAGTGGTGCTTCCAAAAGTTACTGCAACAGTCGTCAGCTGCATGGTCCCTGCAGCAATTGGGGCAGCGGGGGGGATGAGGACATGGAGCATTCTCTGGTGTCAGGGGAATGGGGGGCTTTGCCTTGGCATTGCTTTTACAGCAGCCTGCCAAGGTGCAGTGATGCTCCTTGCAGTGAGAACTGCTGCAGATGGCACAGTGGATATGAGGGGCACAGCAAGCATTGGTTGGATGATCTAGTGTTTTAAAGTTCGGTTAAGTTCAGTTTTTAGCAAAGATTCACCAAAACCAAACCCTGACCGGTTATGACCAACTTTAAATCATAGACAAACCTGACCGAGCCACTGCTAACCGGTTAGCAGGGGTTCAGTCAGGTATCATAACCGGTTAGAGCCGGTTCCAACTGAACTCGGTCAGCATCAGTTGGAACCGGTTAGGATCAGTCAGAACCGTGCAACTACTATGTAAAGTACAGTACGAATAACTACCAAGTGTCAAGTAGTATATTACCTTACATCCGCGTCGTCGCTGTCACCTCCTGCGTCATCGCCAACCCCCACATCATTGCCACCCCTCGCGTCCTCACCACCCCTTGTGTCGTCATCTTTGTCACCCTCTTCGTCGTCGCTAAAATGACCTCCCCTACATGAAAGAGATGCAAGGGGGGGCAGAAAGGGCAAGAGCGAGTCCTAAGGTCGTGAGCATTAAAACAAAGTGTATTGTTAGTAGATAGATAAAACAAAATGAAACAAATGAAACATACCATGGTGACGACGCGCGTCGCTCGAGCCCCAGCCGTCCCCATCGTCATTGTCATCACCGTTGACGTAGTACCACCTGTATTCCACCCCACGAGCAGTCGCTTGTGAGGCTGGGTGCAGGTGGTTCTTCACCGTTGTCGTTGTCGTTGTCGTCATCGTGTCGTTGTCGTCGTTGTTGTCATCGTCTTCGACTCGTCGTCGCTGTCTAGTCGTTGCTGCTGTCATCTACTAGCACCCACGAACCACCCTGCAAGCAGCGGCTTGCAGGGCTGGGGTGGGTGCTGCGTCGTTCGTTGTTGGCCACATTACAAGAACCTAAAAAGATACAAGGTAGAAATTAACAACATAAAGTAAAACAAACTAGTTACCTAGGGCCCAAACGACGTTGTTTGGGCCCCACGTTTGCAGGCATCGTGTGATGTGGTGGGTGTCGACATGAGGATATGGAGTTGTTGATAGCTGTTAGGTGGCACCACTTTTTTCGTTTGGGTGCACAAACACGACCAAATGGTCTGTGCGCAGCCCAAAGGTATATAAACCCTTGCCTTTCGACCTTTTTTACTCGGATTCACCCCATTTCTAATATATTTTAGTTACTTATTATTTTAATTACTTCATACAATACTGAAAACTGTAGACAGTATAAATATAAATGAAAAGTTGAGTGTTAACGGTTGTGACCGGTCATAATCAGTCATGACCGGTTTGCTCTGGGCCGATATTTTGCCCCTGACCGGACCGCGAAGCAGCTCTGAGTCCATAACCGTGACCGAAGGTTCGGTCAACTTCGGTTACGGTTTGGTTTGGTCTCGGTTATTTTCGGTTAGGGTAACCTGACCTCAAAACACTAGGATGATCCCACTTCCAGCACCATTGACATAGCAAAACGCCAGGATTAGCTTTGGCTTCACAGATAGGACAAATGCATGGCCCAAACTGGACTGCACACTTGGACAATGCCTTGGCCTGGGCTCCACTGATGGAGTCCAAGACATTCATGTAGACAGTCACCATATTGGACTGTCTGGAGTTGCAAATGATCCTGAGAGGAGCATTCAGGAGAACCAAGTCCTTGAGGCATGACTTGGCAATGAAGGTGAGGACCACATCCACCATGATGGGGTGGTGGTCCTGAAGTACAGGATGTCCACTATCTTGAGATAGGACATTGAGGAGGGGATTTCCACCGAGATGGTGACACCTTCAGCAAAGGCCATGGCAATCACTTGGCGGATGATGCAAATGTCCTCAGCTGAGGCCACCACATCTGTGGCAATGAAGTAGCCCCCATATGCCAGTGAGACTGACTGCACAACAAGGCACAAGTGGTGAAGGGAGAGAGTGAGTCAGACCTTTTCAGGGACCACATTCCTGCCAACAAGTACCACAGGGGGGGGGGGCATGCCCACCTCATCTGGCATTGCCTGAACAGTGGTGATGACCTGTCTCCTGGATGGGCTGTGGACAGTGGACAAAGCCTTATGCTTTGGTGCAATAGGCTTGGCCTGCTGGTGCATCTCTGCCAGCTGGGCAGTAGGGAGCTCATGGAATGCCTTAGCCATCCAAACCAGGCCATCCACCTAGGATGAGGGGACCTGGCCACCCTTGAAGTGGGCAGCCTGGGAAAATGTGGGGGCCTGGGCAGTGCCAGTGCGACCCAGGGGGCCCTTCTGCTGGGGGATTGCAGGGAGGGGGCACCCCCCCTTAGGGCGGGGCACTTGGGGGGGGCGGCTGGCCAGCCCTCCTCTACAGGGTAGGGGACCAGCAGGGCATTCTGGTGCCACCAACAGCATGGAGATGTCCTGGATGGGAGTGGGGGTCACCTCTCAATCGAACATGTCAACGAACATGTCAAAGGACAGGGCCTGGATGGGGTCCATGACCAGGGCCATAGGTACTCCAAAGTTGTCCGCTGCCTGAAGGAGACCAGACAATGCAGAGATGAGGTCTGGGAGGCTGCTCCGAAGCAGGTCTACTGAAGTGCCTCGGGAGGCAAGGGAGCCAAGAGTGTTGGCCCCTTGGATGATCGACTCGACCATGAATCTCACTTTGAGCTCTGTCACTGGTTTGACATCATACATGTCCCCATCCTTGTCATCAGATGAAGGAGTGGTGCTTGGTGGCCCACCCACAGGGGCAGTTGATGCTTGACATGCAGCCTGCAAAGCGCTCGACATGCAAGGTGCCCGGGGAGTGTCCTGGCTGTGGCTGTAAGGTGATGATGAGGGAGACATGCAAGGTGTGCAGACTGGGCCAGCCTGTGAAGCAAGAGGGGGTCATCCAGTGGGCCTAGTGGCCACCAGAGATGCCAAAGTGGGGGTGGGAGCATTGCTTGGAGTGGGGGGGTTGACACAAGGGTTGCCTCTGATCGACCTGCCCAATCCCTGAGTGAGAAGACTTAGACATGCACTGTTAGCAGTGCATAGAGAACCAAATCAGAGAGATCAGAGATGAGCAAGTGGCCACAGGACAGATAAGACGATGAGTAGCTGTAGAAGGGTGTCTGTGCACATTGTGGTAACAGATCAAGAAGCAATGGCTGTTGTTCAGTCACCCAAGGCCTGGGTGACCATTTGGGGGACTATTTCTCAGTCACCCATGGCCTGGGTGACCAGTTGGGGACTATTTCTCAGTCACCTAGAGCTTGGGTGACAATGTGGGTGACTATTTCTCAGTCACCCAGAGCTTGGGTGACCACATGAGTGACTATTTCCCAGTCACCCGAGGCCTGGGTGACCACATGGGTGACCCTTTGTCTGTGACTCAGAGCCTCATTTGCAAATAAATGCTGACCCATCATGATGGTTTATGATGTGCCACACATTTGCATTTATTTGCACCTGTTGATGTGCAAGCAAATGACAATATGGCATGTGTTGTTGTATTTCAATCGCACCTGTTCCCCTTGTCTACTGTCCCCCTCCTAATACTTCATCATTTGTTGTCCTCATTGGTCATTCTCTCTTTGATGTTTTCATGCTGTATATTTAGTAATTACTTCACTGAATGCAACTGACTACACTCAGGGTTGCTCATGACAATTAATATTGTTAAGAACTGATCCTAAGGCGCGGGAAATCGGCGGAGTCCGGCGGAGTTCCGATGTACGACGAGGACTTGGCTTCAACCTTTAAGAGGTTGCGCCCTTCTCTACGCTCGGTGTCCAATTTGCAAGGAACTGAAAAGTCCGGAAGTCCGTGTGGAAGTCCGAGGTAAGGAAAAGGTGCAAAAGTGGAGTTCTGATTAGGAAGTCCGAAGTAAGGGACAGGAACAAAGCAGAGGTCCGGAGGTCCGAAGATTAAGATAGAAGTTTGAGGTCTTAAAGTTGACAAATGATAAGTTGATAACAACTAATATTTGAACTGAAGAATACAAAGTATGTAAAGTAGTTTTATACTAAGGCTAGTACTTGGTGTAGCTGCGGCGGAGTTCTGCGGAGTTCCGAGTACAAATTTCGTGATGATATCTATGATGAACAACAGACTTGAGTAAACTATGGAAGATGTGATGTAAGTAAAACAGGAGAGGTAATTTGAAATGAGGAATTTGAAATACTCGGAGTTCCTACGGAGTTCCGTCGGAGTTCCGAGGCAGAGTTCCGAGGGGTGCTTGCATGGGATATGACAAATATCTCCTATATATGTATTGAGAGCAGATTTTTGTAAGTTTCTAATGAAGAAGAAATACAAACAATTCAATTTGTTGGTAGTGGACCAAGCTAGTTTGTGTTGCACAATGGTTCAGGGTGAGCAATTGCATCGCTTCTTGACTTGTTACCACGACGTGCACAGCCACATTTCTACAGCCCCTCATCGTCTCATCCGTCCTGTAGCTAGGTGCTCGTCTCTGATCTTTTCGATCTGGTTCTCTTCCAACTGCCACTAGTGCATGTCGACACTGTCCCAACCCACACGTGGATCGGGCAGCGCGATCTGGGGCAACCCGCGCATCGAGCCTCCCACTCCCAGCAGAGCTCCCCCCCCGTCTGTCGCCTCTCCAGTGGCTTCCAGGCCTACTGGACGACCCCCCATCCACTCGCAGGCCGGCCCAGTCCGCACGCCTCGAACGTCTCCCTCGCCGTCGCCGTACAGCCACAGCCAGGACACTCCCCGTGCGCCGCGCATGTCCAGCGCTTCGCAGGCTGCCTCTAGGGCTTCGACTGTCGTCACAGGCGGTCCCCCTAGCACCACTCCCTCGTCCGACGAAGAGGACGGGGACATGTATGATGTGGAACCAGTGACCGAACTCGAGGTGAGAGTCCTGGTCGAATCTATCATCCAGGGGGCCAATGCCTCTCGGGGCGCATCTGAGGAGTTGCTGCAGGGCAGCACTCCGGACCTCGTCTCTGCGTTGTCAGGCCTCCTTCGGGCGGCCGACAACTTTGGAGTACCTCTTGCCCCGGTCATGGACCCCCTCAGGTCCATGTCCTTCGATTTGTTCGTCGACTCGTTTGATCGAGAGGCGACCCCTGCTCCTAACCAGGACGTTCCCATGCCCCTTGCGGCCCCGGTACGTCGTGATCCCCCGCCACCGCGTCGAGGGGGGTTGGCCAATCGCCTCCCCCGCGCTTCCCGCCCTAAGGGTGGGCGTCCGCTCCCTGCCATCCCGCAGCAGAGAGTCCCCTCGGCGAGACCTGGCCCTGCCCAGGCTCCCACCTTCGCACAGGCTGCCTGGTTCAAGGGTGGCCTCGTCCCTACCTCCTCAGTGGACGGCCTGGTCCGTATGGCCAAGGCGTTCCCTGAGCTTCCCACCGCCAGGCTGGCTGCTATGCACCAGCAGGCCAAACCTACCGTGGCGAAGCCCAAAGCTTCGTCCACCGTCCATGGCCCATCGCGCAGGCAGGTCATTGTTATTGTCCACGTGATCCCGGGTGAGGGCGGCATGCCCCCCCCCCCTGTCGTACTCATCAAGAACCACGAGGCCCTCGAACGGGTCCGCCTGGCCTTGTCTCTCCACCGCTCCGCCCTCCGGGCCGAGTCGGTTTCTTTGGCCTATGGGGGTTACTCCATTGCCACCGACGCTGTGGCCTCTGCGGAGGACCTCCGCATCATCCGTCAGGCAATCGCAGCTGCGTTCGTCGGGGATCACTTCCGCGTCACCGCGGAGCTCCCTTCCTCCACGTCGTATATGAAGATTATCGACGTGCCCTTCTTCCAAGACCACCGGCCCACTACTGTGGAGTCGGTGCTCAGCTTCATCGCCAAGTCCGGCCTCAAGGACTTGGTCGTCCTTAACACTCCCCTCCGGATCGTCCGAAACTCCAAGCAGTCCGATACTGCTATGGTCTATATGAACGTCTCTGACTCAGTCAGCGGCGCACGCGCGAGAGCGCTCTCCAAGCGAGCGGTCCAGTTTGGGCCGTACGTTTGCCCCATCCGCGAGGCCCGGGCCAACCCCGGGGTCTCTCTTTGCCAACGGTGCTGGAAGTGGGGTCATCCGACCAACGCTTGCCGCGCCCCGCAGATCCGCTGCCCCATCTGCAGCGGCCCTCACCGCAAGGAGCACCATCGCACCTTAGCGGGCTGTTGCAAGGGCAACGCCAAGGCGACGCCCCCAATCCCCCCCACGCCGGAGCATTCTGCGTGTCCTCATCCCCCGCGGTGCCCCAATTGCCGCAAGGAGCACGCAGCTGACGACCGTCGCTGCAATTTCTGGAAGCACCGCTTTGACGGTGACTGGATCAAATGCCGATACGCCGAGGTACGTGAGCACCGCGCCGCCCGCATCCTCCTGTCTGACCCCTTCCCCGCAGGACACGGTGGGCGAATCTAAATGAGTCATGTCTGGGACATTACGTATTTAAAAACCATGTGCCAAAATGTCAATAGAAATTATGGACTTTTAGACACGATACTTGAGTCGCAGAGTGATGAGTTCCATCTCCTGCTTATACAGGAACCGCCCTGGAACCTAATAAGGCACGCGCCCTCATCCGCCACCAGGGATGGAGAGGCAGTGATTGGCGCCCCTATGCACCCCAACTGGGGCTGCATGGTCCGACAGGCCGGGACAGACACTGCCCCGGCACCTAATGATGCCGCCCCGTTCCCTAGGAACGACCGCGGGGAATTTCCACGCGTCGCGGTCTATTTTGACAAGCGGCTGCAGGCCTTGAGACCCAGCTACCGCCGAGATCTCATCAATCACCGTGATGTCATCGTCTTCACCTTGGGTGCGGGTGATAACCTCATCTTCCTAGCCAACGTCTACTCAGACAGAAATCACACCGGGATCCGCCTCCTCTCTGAAGGAGCAGAGACCTGGCCCCAACGCTTCCACCTTATCGGGGGAGACTTCAACTGCCGTCACCGCCTCTGGGACCCCCAGGGACCAGCGGCCAACATCTACGCCGACCGCCTCCTGGCGGCCACCACCCGCCTCGGGTTGTCGCTTTGCCGCCCTGATGAGGCAAAGCCCACCCATTATCCATATAACACTGAGCTCAATCCCACTGTAATTGACCTCCTTTTTATCAACTCAGCGGACGAAGCAGTCACTGAGCACACTATCTTCCCGGAGCACCGCGGGTCCTTGGATCACGCGCCCCTCCTGGTTAATCTTTGGACCCCCTTCTATCGCGTGCCACTGCGGACAAAGGGGATTGCTCCAGACTCTGACGAGGAGACGGCCTACTTGCAGGACGTCTCCACTCGGCTCTCGGCCTTGTCCAATTGGGCGGGCCACTCACCGGCGGAGGTGGACGAGGTGGTGCAAGCCATCTCCGAAGCGTTTGCATTGGCATGGTGCAAGCCATCTCCGAAGCGTTTGCATTGGCATGGCGCACCCATGCTCGGTCTAAGAACATCTGTAGCCGCTCCAAGGAGTGGTGGTCGGATGAATGTCACACAGCCCTCGAGGAATTCCGGGAGTCCCGGGACCCTGAGGACTGGTCCATGTTTAAGCAGGCCGTTAAAGCCGCCAAGCGGGAGTTTTTTGATGCACGCATCAAAGAAGTCTCCTTCACTAATCAGTGACCCTGGGACTTGATGCCCTGGGTCAAACAACGTAACCTCCCGTCGTGTGAGGCCATCTCCTATGGAGGTGCCCCTTGCAACACGTTGGAGACACTTTGGACGGCGCTGGATGGTACCTACAACGCGGCCAATGACCGTCCTGTGGACCTCTCGGTGCTCGACGACTACGACCCCCTCCCCCCCCGGGAGTGGGTCCCCTTCTCCCTGCTGGAACTGCGGGAAGCTCTCAAAGCGTGTTCGTCATGCTCTGCTCCGGGGCCGGACCACGTTACGTGGTCTTTCCTCAAGCGCTGGGCCGGCAACGTAGAAATCGCCGAGCTCTTTGTCCGCATCGCTGAAGCGTGCGTCACGCTGGGCCATTGGCCCTCTCATTTTAAGGAGTCCACCTCGGTCATCATACCGAAGCCTGGAAAACCTAATTACTCCACCCCGAAGTCGTTCAGGCCGATAGTGCTGCTGAACACTCTCGGGAAATTAGTCGAAAAGTTGCTGTCTAGGCGGCTCCAATTCGATGGAGTGGCACACGGCGTCTTCCATCCTAACCAGTTTGGAGGCATCGCCCAACGTTCCACTGAGGACGCGGGTGTCTACCTTACCCACCTCATCCGTGCGGGGTGGACTAAGGGCCTACAAACGAGCGTTGTCGCCTTTGACATCGCTCAATTCTTCCCGTCGCTAAACCACCAGGTTCTGCTGACAATCATCGAGAAATCGGGGTTCCCACCTTGTGTGGTGAACTTCTTCCGCTCTTACCTTGTAGGCCGCTTCACGACCTACAAATGGAACACTGACAGCTCGGGCAGGTTTTCTGCCGACGTCGGGGTGGGGCAGGGCTCGGCTCTATCCCCCGTCTGCTCAGCGCTCTACATTGCGCCAGTAATGCGCCTCTTCTTCGCCCGCGTCCCCCGGCCGCTAGCGGATTTGATATCCTACGTAGACGATGGCACGCTCATCGCGCAATCTAAATGGGTGGAGGACAACCTCCCTAAACTTGTGGACGCCTACAACGAGGTGTTCCGCCTCTTCACGGCCCTGGGAGTTGAACTCCTCGAGACGAACCCCCACGCGTTTGCCTTTGCCCCCCCGGAAGGGTGGGATCCGGGATGAGGGTCACGCACAGGGCGTATGACCCCCGTCTGGTGGCTTGGTGCGCCTGATGGCCGCCGAACGTGCGCTCGGTCTCTGAGCCTGCGATGTCTCTGTCGGTAACGCCGAACCTCGGGTTCGTCGCTGGCAAGGTTGGGGGGCCCACCAGCTGGTGGGTACCGTCCCATGCGTGGGGTGGCTAAGCGAGGAGGGGCTGTACTCGGGCAACCGAGGGGCTCCAGACCCCGTCGGGCCTTATGGCTGGCGGGTTGGTCGACCTGCAGGAAGGCCTGTAATCCTCATTCCTGGCCGGTGCGTCAGTGGGCGCGCACGACTAATAGGGGCTGGGCAGGGGCTTAGTGGGGGTAGGTCACCGGGAGTGTTAGTACGCGCTGTTGGGAGTGCCGGCGAGCTGGTTCGGGGAGGCGCCCGAGCGCCCTCGGCCCGTAGTCCGGCCAGGCGCAACAACCCTAACCCTAGGGTGCGCCGGCCTTCACGCACTATTGTGCATTATCGGGGCTGTAGTTTCCCCTTCAACTTATGTCGTATACCCGCCATCTCATGTAGTAGATAGCCGTGGACTGCGTCCGTGCACCACGTTAAATATTGTTGAACAAAAAAAAAAAAAAAAAAAAAAAAAAAAAAAAAAAAAGGGTGAGCAATTGGCCTTCCAAAATGCTGCAAACACATGCAAACATTGACAGGTGGTGATTGAGGGCAGGTTATTGTGACTTAGCAAATTTGGGATTCCTGGGATATGAATACACAAATACAAACAAACAAGCACTGCCTTTACACTCAGCATGAATTTCTGAGCAGAATGATATCTGATATGCTATAATTGGCTGTATGAGCAAACAAACACAAACAAATGTGGTGTCATCACCTTGCCATAACAATACACTATCTGCTGATACCAAATACTTGATGGTTGAGCAGGAATACAGCAAGAACTGGCACAATACAGGCTGTGGGTGACTAACACCCACGGTCACCCACAGCTATTGTGGGCCAGCAAACAAAGATAGACAAACAAGGACATGACCAACAGAATGGGATCGAAAAACTGGACATGCTGGGTGTCTCACATGAGCGATCATCCCAGCCGATCAGTGATAATAAGCAAAATGAGATCTGTGGGTGATGCACAGCCACGGAATGTACCACAAATACTCCACATATCAAAGCACTTTGATATGTGGAGTCATTGATGTACTACAAATACATATCAAATCATTGATGTACTACAAATACATATCAAATCATTGATGTACTACAAATACTCCACATATCAAAGCACTTTGATATGTGGAGTCATTGATGTACTACAAATGCTCCACATATCAAAGTGCTATGATATGGGGAGCTTCTCTTTGCTGATTGTCACCTGAACCCTACTCTAACCTGGACCATAATTAGGAAATACCTCTATAATGGGAATAATAAAGGCACCGGTGGAAGCATAAATCTGGTGAGAACCCAGAAAGCTACCGGTCCCAGTAAATCCCTCAAAAATTGTATCACTGAAAGAAAATACACCATGAGAACTTATTGTGATCATTGCAAGTGTGCCGGACATTGGACGAGCAAATGTCAACAATTTATTGGGAACAAATGCCATAATTGTGGGAAATTTGGACACTTAGCAAAGAATTGTTGGGGAAAGAAGAAAGTGAAAGTGAAAGAGAAGAAGCCCAGAGTTACTTCAATGATGATAGAAGAACATATAACTTTTTCAACAGATGAAGAAGGTTATAATTTTGATGAATGTAATAACGATGCCATAATTGATGAGCATCCGATCTATTATGATTGGTTGGCCGACTCGGAGACCACCTCACATGTAACGCATCAAAGAGAGGCATTTACTTCCTATACACCTATGGGAAATATTTCTGTAACAGATGTAGGGGGAAAAGAGGCAAAAATAGAAGGGCGAGGAACTGTTGATTTAATTTCAACATGCAATGGAGAAAAATATATTCTTCATTTACAAGACATTCTACATGTACCTGGAACACAAAATAATTTATTCATTGGGGAGATGGGATGCAGCACGAGGAAAATATATAGGGGGACAAGGGGAAATAACCCTCGTTAATAAACATGGAAAATCCATGGTACATGGGAATAAAATCAATAATCATCTCTATAAAATGGAAATGATTATTAGAAACCCAAGCAACACTTCCAACAATGCTGGGAATAATATAACTTTCAGTGGAAATGAAAAGTTACCCAGTTGGGAAACTTGGCATCGACATTTTGGGCATGTCAGATATACTGGATTACAATTATTATTTGATGGAAAAATGGTAAAAGGTTTTAATGTTGATCTGGACACTGAGAAACCAGATTGCCAGACATGCATAGCCGCAAAACAACACATTAAAGCATTCCCAAAATCAGTCAACTGAAATACTGAAGCCGGGGAATTGACATGTATAGATTTATGGGGAAAATATTCCATCAAATCCATCAATGGAAAATATTAGTATCCAATTGATGATGCCAAGAGGTATGTCACCGTCAATTGTCTAAATGATTGTCTAAATGAAAAAAGTGATGCGGTGATAGGTATCAAGAGCGATCTATGCTCTGAACCAGTCATTTTTCGATTTTCCATCAAATCCTCTGCTCAGCACACAGATCATTCCACATCCTCACAAAACATTGCTATTGCAAATCTTGTGCTACATCCTATCCTCAAATGAATCTCCGTCTTCGTCATCAACCACATCTGTTATGTCGACTTCAAAAACTCTATTCGCTCTTGCTGCAGCTTCATTCTCTTCCTTCCTTGCTTGAGCCACTACCACGTTGTCCTCTGGTCGCGCTTGGAGACATTCACCTCCTATCTGATCAAAGAAGAGATGTCACTTGCTCCAGTCAAGACTCCACTGTAATGGATTGTGGAATACAACAGGTTCATCATTCAAGATCCGCTGTATATTGTCCCCAGATTTCGGCCCTTCTCTGTCAGTATCCCATTAGAATGCAAAGGATCAAGAGAATGATGCAGAGGAATAAGGTGAGAGAAGCGTTGCTGGATAACATGGTTTAGTGGGAGTTATAGTGAAAAAGAATGGTATTGTCAACAGTCTTATGATTGAGTCACATGATATAGTTCCCAGGGTCACATCATCACCTCCTCTACTCCCTCTCATATATCTGATGGACAGTGGGTGCATTTCTTGACAGGAAACAAGTCTCTTACACCAGGTAGAATTTTCATTATTTGGTATCCCTGCACACTCCATATCTCCATTCCTTATTCCATCACCCACATGATATTCCATTACCTTACTCCTTATTCAATTACCTCTCCCCATTCCTTTGACATTTGATTCCTTCATTTTACTTGGGTTCCTTACCCACTTCTTACCCCTTAGCCCCACATTAAAAATCTATATAAGACATGTAGTAGTTAGAAGCAAAAAGACAAGTCAAGTTATCATTCCCTCTATCGTTTAGAGCACAGAGCTCAATTCTAGCTTCGTCTTATCATATTATCTCGTCTCAGCAACCCCAGTTCTCGCAACCTTCCTCTAGTCTAGTTGGAGTACATTTGGTGTGTCTTTTCCAGGTGTCTCCTCGGACTGAGTATTATCATTTTTGGAGCCCACCGCGAGGGGTCTTTGAATCATTTTTGCACTAGGTACCCATTTTCCGAGGCCAGCCCGGCCTCCCCCTACTAGATCATCTGCAAGACTAGCAGCAGCCAAAGCAACACAGTCATCAGATATACTTCCTGAAGCATCCTCTTCTACACTACCACCTGATCCAACACCCACTTCACCATCTACAGATACTTCTTCTCCAACTCCTACAAGACCTCCAACACCAGTTCCAATTTCTCCAGTTATCAATAATCCTTCTCAACCTCCATCACAACCTCCAACACCTCCTGATAATTCTACCATGGCAGCCAATATTCCCACTGCCCCTATTACCAATATGCCTGCTAGAGGACACTCTACAGCACCCAAGTTTGATCCCTCTTGTCCAAGGGACCTACGACGATATTTTGATGAGCTTGAATTACTTCTAGGAGCAGCTCAGATCACAGATGATTCAGAAAAGAAGAAGCATGCATGCCGCTATCTGGACATCGACTCAGCAGAATTATGGGAATCAATTCCGGAGTTTGCCCCCACCAGTAATTTTGTTATTTTTAGAGCTGCCATCATCAAGTTATATCTGGGTGCCGGAGATGACCGAAAATGGTTGATCGTGGACATGGACAAATTAGTTGGAGAACAACTCCGGATCGGTACATACAATCTGGCTGATCTGGGCATATATTATAGATCATTCTATGGTGTGCTCCACCTATAGGCCGCTACTTTGGAACAGTGGCCATTTCGGTGGTCGAATTATTTTCGAATACTATTCTGGCTCCAGCAGAACCCAGGAGTGATTTTGCGCTGAACAGAAAGCTTATATTTACAGTACTATAGTATTTTGAACCGTAATATTATATTATTACCAAAATAGGCAACTTTTGGCGAGGTAAAAAAAAACTAGCGGTTCAACCAACCGCTACCTATGACAAGGAAAAAACAGTATCTTATTGCTGCAACTGCTCGTGCATGACAAGCAAAGCTTGACAGCAAACTTACCAATGCCCTGCAGCCCAACTCAGAAGGTGTCCCCGGGCCCCAGTGCCGCATTGAGTCTTTCTCAGGTGACACAGAACACGATTTGGACGACGAAAGCGAATGTCAATGGTCAGATTCGTGATTATACCTTCGACACTCTCAAGCAAAACATGCCGACCACGTTGAACTCAGTTGGTCAGGATCTCATTTGGAAGTGGGAGCTGAGGATGATACATTGGATGGAGGCCTACCATAGTGGCCTGGATGCAAAAGCCGCACAAAAGAAAGTGAAGGACTTCAGCTCGGGGCGCTACACCTCTCACCGACGCGTACCAGAGACACTTGTGAGGTATTTTGATAACGTACAGCCAAATTAGGAAAGTATGACATAATATAATTGCTATATTTGGTAGGTATGACATAATCTGGCCATTTCGACGTGGTCAAAATTTATATCTTTGTCAATTTTGAGTATTTTTTCAATCGCTTTTGGGGATCAATATGGACCATCAAACCAAGCATTTCTGCAAAAGGAATAAAAAAACCAGCTTAATTTGCCTTGGCAATAATCGGTGTTCCAAAGTAGCGGCCTATAGGTGGAGCGCACCATACAACGTCACACAATATTTGCGAGGACGAGCATGCCTATTTGATGCCGAACAAAGCCGAGCATTCGTCCGAGGTTTCCAGCCTGCCCTTTGGTCATGGATTGCGCGCCGCCTTGAACTTAAATTGCCGGATCACTACCCTGATGATCCATATAGTTTAGATGGCATACATGAAGCCGCAAGTTACGTCCTGGCTAGCGCATCACACGATGTTCACCCAGACCAACAATCCTATGCCCCAGCTCATTCCCCGCCAGTAGTCCCCGCCCCTAGTGCCTCGGCCCCAGTGGGGATTAAACATGAAGATTTTACGGCCCTACTAGACAAATTTGCAACAACTATTGCTACGGCGATTGCTGCATCACATTCTTCATCAGCGCCGCGCCCCCCTCCAAGAGATGCTGCCCGAACAAGCAGTACAGTCGAGAATTTGACTTGTATTTTCTGTGGACTCACCGGACATTTTATCAATGAATGTTTAACTTGTGAGGCTTACATGGACAGGAAATGCAAACGGAACAGTGAAAACAAGATCGTCTTACAAAATGGACTGTTCACACCCCATGCTATCCCCAGACGGTTTATCAAAGAGCGGATTGATGAGTGGCATAAATCAGAAGGGAGTGCTGCCCATCAGCCACCTTAATAATTTTGCAGATGAACGGATCACTCAGCTAGAACAGGAGATATTTGCCTTAAGGAGCAGCCGCCCATTTCATAAACCTGCCGTGCCTGCCATAACTGCCAAGCCCACCAAGCCAGCTGCGCCCACTGCACTGGCTGTATTGTCCACACCTGTCAAGCCTGCTGTGGCTGCATCAGAAAAATCTACCCCACTCCCACATGCTACAGTACCCAGGAATCAATCAAACCATGATGGATCCAACCCACCAGTTATTCCAACAACGGTACCCATAGTGCCCATTGCTGATCCGATCACATATCCACAGCCGCCTATACACGCTTTTGCCGGCGTTCCAGAGAATTCCTACCGCCCCCCTCATGAGTGTAATTTTGGTAACCCGGGTAAAGCTAAGCCAAGTGACGGCCCGGTCCACAAGACAATAGTGCCCATTCAGAAAGAAGAAATTGGCATAGATGTTTTTACACGCTCAATGAAGGCACCCCTCGTCACCTTAACCTCTGAAGAACTCCTCTCGCTTGCCCCAGAAATTCGTACTAAATGGCCAGATCAACTTATGGCCAAACACGTTCTATTGGATACCATCACTAATGCATATGACAACCCTTCCATCATCTTATCCAATCCACACAAATCCTTTCTCAGCTCACTAGGTCCAGATGAAATGCCCCCTATTTTCAAAGTTGCAAAAGAGTCCCACGCTATACAATCAGTCCTCATGAATATTAATTGTGACCCCCATCAAGTTGAAGGACTTATAGATCCTGGATCATCAATTATAGCTGTATCTGAAGAAGTCTGCCATGACCTCAGTCTCACTTACGACCCCTCAATTCAGCTAGAAATGCAGTCAGCCAATGGCGGAATTGATCTCATTCTTGGATTGGCCAGGAACGTCCCCTGTGATATTGGGAATATTACCTTGTATATGCAAGTTCACGTTGTCTGGAACCCTGCCTATGACTTCCTTCTTGGACAACCTTTCAACGTTCTTACCTCCAGTATAGTCTGGAATTACGGTGACAAGCTACAGTCCCTACAGTCCCTAGAGGATCACATTGGCGCAAGATTTCTAAACCGGTTTTTCACAACTAGAGGACGAATTATTGGATGATGCTCAGTGGGCCTGCATTATTTTTTTGACTATTCCAACTCGACTTTATTTATTGAGCACACTGCTACCCTTCCCAACCTCGACTCCTCCAGTTCTCCTTCCCCATTTATTTTACAGTCTATGCTTTCCAGTCTCTATGTTACTGCTTCTGATCAGTCCAGCATCAAGTCTCCCTATCCCTATGAACCCATAGATCTTTCGCCTCCTTTAGAATTCACCTTAGAAGACCCTACTCCAACACTTACACTTGCCAAGAAGAAATACAAGCCTGTAGCTCAGAAGGTTAGGCCTGTCATGGCTGACCTTCCAGATCGATTCCAGATCATCTGCTCCATCACTGGTGATTCCCTTAAGGACATGCCGCCCCTCAATCCTCATCTGCCCGAATTCCAGCCTGCCCCACGATATGATCTTGCATGTAAAGCCATCATTGACTGGAACCATCCAGAAGGATTTCTTTGGCCAGAAGAACGAAAACTTATGCATGATTTTATCAGAAATCAAGATGATGGATTTGCATGGGCAGAATCAGAGAAAGGTTCTTTCCGCCGTGATTTATTTCCCCCTATAAAATTCCCTGTCATCCCTCACATTCCTTGGGTACAACGTAACATTCCTATTCCCCCTGGCATTTATGAACAGGTCTGCGATATTATCAAGAAGAAGATCGACTCTGGAGTATATGAACCCAGCAACTCCTCTTATCGGTCCCATTGGTTTTGTGTTGCCAAGAAAGATGCCAAGTTGCTTCCCCTTGTTCACTCCCTAGAACCTCTCAACAAAGTAACCATTCGGCACTCAGGAGTTGTCCCTATCCCACGACATGTAGCAGAACAATTTGTAGGACATGCTTGTGGTGCTATGCTAGACCATTATGTTGCATTTGATGAGCGGTTAGTGGCAGAATCATCACGAGATCTCACAACATTCCAGACACCCTTCAGAGCCCTTTGCATTGTAACCCTTCCCATGGGTTGGACAAACTCCGTTCCAATATTACATGACGACGTCACCTTTATTCTTCAACCCAAAATCCCTCACATCACCATTCCATATATAGATGATGCGCCCATCAAGGGTCCCAAATTGGCTTATCAGCGCTCTGATGCGACTTACGAAACTATCCCTGAAAACTCTGGTATCCGTCATTTCGTCTGGGAGCACTTTGAAAACCTCAATCGAGTTGTACAACGGATGAAGTATTGTGGAGGAACTGGGTCAGGCCCAAAAGCATTTTTATGTGTTGAAGAAATTACCGTTTTAGGACATCGATGCAATCGACAAGGCCGCATGGTGGATCCATCACGTCTAGATGCTATCCGTAAATGGGGATCTTGCCACACTCTTACAGAAGTCAAAGCATTCCTAGGAACTATTGGAGTCTGTCACATATTCATTCAGAATTTTGCTCACCGCGCCGCTGCCCTAGTCAAGCTCACTAGGAAGGACACTCCATTTGTTTTTGGCCCAGAACAGATTGCAGCTCAGGATGATCTCTGTCAAGCTCTTATTAACTCCCCAGCTCTCCGTGCCATTGACTACACATCTGATGCACCAGTTATTCTTTCTGTCAACACCTCACACATCGCTATTGGATTCCTCCTAGCTCAATGCAACCCAGACAATCCTCGTCATTGCTTTTATAATCGATTTGGCTCTATCACCCTTAATGACCACGAATCTCGATTCTCTCAAGCCAAACTAGAGCTCTATGGCCTTTACCGTGCACTTGGAGCCTTATGGCTTTTTCTGATTGGAGTCCGGAATCTAGTCATTGAAGCCGATGCAAGATATATCAAAGGCATGCTATCAAATCCTGACATCGCCCCCAGTGCTAGTATAAATCAGTGGATAGTCTCAATTTTGACATTTCACTTCAATCTCGTTCACGTCCCAGGCACTCACCATGGACCTGATGGACTGTCCCATCACCCGCCTCAGGATGGAGATGATGAAATTGATGATGAAGAAGAATTTGGCGACTGGATTGACAACACTGCTTTATTCATCAAATTAACCCTATATCGCACTTCCCCCTCCTTCACCAATCCCAGTCACAGCTCTCAGTCTACACCAATGCTTCAGATTTCAGTAAAGGGGAGCTACCAGCCTATGACACTATAGAACGTTCCCCCCATGCCAAGAAAATTGATGCTCGTCTCCTATTGGTTCAACACCACCTCCAGAATTTTATTTGACCTACAGGCCTATCAGACTCAGAATTTGCAACCTTCTTGTGGTACTGCACAGAGTTCTTTATTGACTCTACCAAATTATGGTGCAAAGATCCGCATGGTGCTCACAAGATAGTTCTCATCCCTCCTCTCTGACTACAAATTATTCACAATGCTCATGACGACCTTGGCCACAAAATGATCTATGCGACACATGCAACAATATCGCTTTGCTTTTGGTGGCCAGACATGAAGTCAGACATTGCTTGGTATATTTGTTCTTGTCACCTCTGTCAAATCCAGCAACATAGAAAGGTTCTCATCCCACCTATAGTCAACACTCCTGCCCCACTCTTCTCCAAAATATTTGCAGATACTATGGTCATGCCAGCCTTGGGTGGATTCAAATTTATCGTCCAAGGTCGATGTTCACTCACTACCTATCTGGAATTTCACAAATTATGCAAGGAGAATGCTCAAACTATTGGAGATTGTATCTATGAAGACGTCCTCTGTCGATGGGGATCCCTCAGTGAGATTGTTACAGACAATGGAGCTGCTTTCTTGGCTGCCATGGAATATCTTGCCAAAAGATACCACATTCATCACATCTGCATCAGTGGATACAATTCACGAGCTAATGGCATTGCAGAACGAGCACACTTCGATGTCCGTCAGTCCTTGTTCAAACATCGCTTCTTGACTTGTTACCACCACAATGTCCCGTGGGAACATTTCTCACAACGCCTGGCTCGTCGCCTAGTGGTCCATCCTCTGGCCTGATCTCTGATCAGACCTGACCTTTGGATCCTTGGAGGGATGTTTGGGAGTAGTCCTGAGCACCCTGCCGATCTGTCTGTCCGATCTCCTCGGATGTCTCCCGGTTGACCACCTCAGGGGTCATCTCTTTATCTCTCTCATTCCTGCTCTGACTCGATGATCTGAGGCTCTGGGATGGGGCATCCTCCACCTAGGTGGGGGGGCTTGACAGTGAATTAACACTGCCGGCTTCGGCCGGAGGTCCTGCCCTGGGGTCGAGGGGAGAACATGTTGGGGTGGGGGGGGACACTTAGTGGGGCTGCAGGATCCCTGGAGAGGATCCTTGGCTCCAGGTGTGTAATGTACATCTGTGCATCGACACTGATTACGGGGACCCTCATTACAGGATCTCTAGTGCCTTGGACTCGAGCCAGCGACTCCATTCTCCGGTGGCAGCGGGGCGTGCCTCCCACTGGATCTATCTCTCTCCCTCTCTCTGCGCAGGCCTGGGGCCCTGCTCACTCCCCCCAAGCGATCGCTGGGACGCCACACCCTCTTGCTTTTGGGCGTGCTGGACGCACTTTTCTCATGCTAGGATCTTGGTCTTAACCATCATCTTTGCTGAGTCCGCTTTTACATTTTCTATGGAATACAACACTGATTACTTTGATCTCGACTATCCATCTGACTCCCTCACTGGGGATCCCTTCTCCACCCTCCGCTCCCTCCAGAGGAGAGGCAATCAGTCCGATCAAGACTCATCATCTTGGTCTGACATCGACGACAGTGACGACGAGGGGGTCTCCAACCCCTTTGATCATCCGTTGTCTGTGGCGCATGAGGCAATGGACGGCCCCATGCTCCACCATGCCCAGCACATCCTGGCCCTTCCAGGCCATGTTCTCCAACATCAGCGTACCCTCAGGCACCAGGCGGACTGCTCCCTCGCATATACACTGTGTGATACATTTATGGGGGATGGGGATTATGCATCCACCCTCCCTCCTTCTTCACTGGGGTCTGCTCCTCCCCCGGGGGGCTCCTCAATTCCTCCCACTCCGGCAGCAATGCGCCAGGCATCGGATGAAGCTGAAGTGGTGGAACACATGCTGAGTACCGCCATCCAGTGGATGGAGTGTATCTCTCCTGACCTGCTGACTCCTGGGATCCCAGAGCGGCTCGCCTACCTGGCTGGGGCAACTCTTGCCTCCGCCCTCCGTTTCCCTCAAGCCGAGGACGTGATTAATCACGTCATGGCAGGGGGGACGTCTTCCTCGGCCCCTGTCACAGGCAGCGCACGGGATCTATCTGGAGTGTTGGACAGCTGGCCACCAGGCACTGACACCTCTGAGGGGCCCCTCCCCCCGCGGCGACGTCATTGACCTGCTCGTGCGTCGGACTAGGGGGGGTAACACCCCCTATCCATTGTCGGCAAGCGGCCTGTCTGGATACAGGCGGCGCTACCACGCACCCCATCGCTATGGATGGGGCACTCCTGGGGCTTGTCCCTGGGTTTGTCATGGGCATACAAGTGGGGGCCTTGGCCGCCCACAGGTGTACCCATATCTACAGGCACCGTTTAGGCCCACTGGGTCTCAGCCAGACATCTCATCGGACGGCAGGGATGCCATACCGATGGTCCATCTCTCAATGAGGGGGGTGGTTCACCCCTCTGCCTGTTAGGGACTATGGTTAACCTCCAGGCCCTTCGGGGACTGGGGGCTTACAGTGAATTGACACTGCTCACCAGCTGGCCTCGGCTGGCCGCGCATGGGGGGACCGGACTAGCTGCGGGTGGGGGGTCTTCTGGCATGTGGCGGTGCAAGGGCGCGGCTCTGCCTTCCTGGCTCCAGTGAGCTCTATATGTGGTATATCTGCCCGCCTCAGAGGTTAAAAGAGGGAGGAAGGTCTCACACCGGCGGGGGTCTGGTATAGTAGAGCGTAGCTTACTCTGGTATGTCTGTACTTCGTGCCCATGGACTGCTTACGTGCACCGCGCTATAAATTGTTGAACAAAAAATAAAAATAAAAAGTCCTTGTTCAAAGCAGCAGATAGAATAGAAGATAAATGGTCAACAGTAGCCCATTCAGTCTTTGGGCAGAACGGATCACAGTGCATTGACGAATGGGTTGCTCACCTTACTTTGCAATCACAGGCGCGCATCCAATAATTCCTCTCAATATTTCCGAAGCTACCTATTTGCAACCCCCTCCTGATTCTGTATTATCCTCAAATGACCTCATTGCCCACCACGCCATTGCACTTCAGAAACGCTCAGGAGACCTCACATGACTTCATTCCAAGGTCTATGCCTCTCGACTAGATGCTGCCAAGCGCTTCAAATCCCAGGACAGCAGGACATTACAAGACTTAGATTTTCAGAAGGGAGATTTAGTGCTAATGAGACATACCCAGGTTGAGAAGTCCCTCAATCGCAAAATGCGTCCATGATATCTTGGTCCCCTTATTGTTATTGCCCGAAACTATGGCGGCACCTACATTCTCTGTGAACTTGATGGTTCAGTCCTTCATCTCCCCATAGCTGCCTACCACCTCATTCCTTATTTTCCTTGTAAATCCATTCCCCTCCCTCCAAATTTCATTGATATAGACATTACCCACCTTAAACAACTTCACAACACTTCTGATATTGATCATGACTTGGTTACAGACTTAGAAGACCTCCCTGATGATACTCCTGATGACACAATATGACAACAAAATTTTATGACACATTTACGATATGTTTCAATTTTATTTCACTTTTACTTACTAAATTCTTCAGTCTTTTCATCTTAGTATACAAGTCGCAATATTGCTTCGGCATGGTTGCGTAAGACCTCTCAGGGGTTTTACTGGCTATGAAGGTCTTCTGAGCCTTTCCCCTTTTCTTATTTATTTTTCTTTTCTTTTCCACATATAAAAATTCTCTACTAAAGACAAACATATAAAACATATCAGACTTTCACTTCCAACAACGCTATTTCCTCCAAAATACATTCCACCTCGATCTTCAACCGCCTTATCCTTGCCCCAATTGTTGCACACCGCAGAATTGCCTCTACATCTGATTCCTCATCATCCTCTTCCTCCGTCCCCTCTACTTGTATTGCTGATGGCCCCGCGATTACTGTAACTCCAATTCGCCCCCTCACCTGTGGAAACCTCCCATCCCTTGTTCATCCATTCCAATAGCAACCCCTCCCAGATCTAGTGCATCGAACACACTTCCTCTGTCCCTCATTATACACGCACTCAAGGCCGCACCTCGTTTTACGGCACCGATCACACTGTGCTCTCATATTACATCAGGACATTTTACAACTCAGGACACAACTCACCGATGCCACTTCCCCGCTTCCTGCTGCCTCAAAACTTTTGTTTGTCACATTTCTGGTTCCACCAAAATTTCCCAAAGCTTCTTCGACCCACACTGCTTCATGTGTTGGCATCAGAGACGTAAATGGAGGCAATACAATCCGATTTTGAGGAGGCGATGCTTCTAGTAGTTGACCACTAGGACGAACAAATGAGTATGCGGATGCCATGGTTTAGAATCAAGATGATCGCCTTGTGTTTTATACCAGATCCGAACAAGCCGCACTTGGAGTTACGTCATGCATAGTTGAGTGATTGACTGACTGGGACAGTCAGGGTTTCAGTAAAGGGGAGGTTGATAGGTTGGGAGTATGCCATTATACATGCCACTTATCTCCGCAACCAATCATATACAAAACACCTTCAGAAATTAACTCCCTATGAGGGATGGCATAATAAACAACTGGATGTTTTGCACCTATGCGAATTTGGAGTGCCAGTATGGATCCTATTACAAGGACAGAAAAAGGAAAGAAAAATGCTTACATCAGATATGATGATGGCACCGGAGCAGTGAAATATTACGATGCGGAAATGCGCAATGTTCTAACTTCACGGAATTATGACTACCAGCTACCAAACCACATCCCGAACCTTCCGAAGGCATTACATTAATTCCATCGACGCGTGAGGGAGAGTCTAATGGAGACGTGCTGCCGATGGATATATTGGAAACTGAAGAAGCCCTGCCAACCACAACAGAAGAACCTCTGATCAGAGCTGTAACACCAATTGGAGAAGTACCAGAAGAACCTTGTGTTCCAAAGAAGCCATCTCGGAAATGGAAACAAGATGAAATAAATAATCGCATTGATATTGGTAACCAGCACAAAACG
Source organism: Tricholoma hemisulphureum (assembly GCA_964034925.1). Lineage (NCBI taxonomy): Eukaryota > Fungi > Basidiomycota > Agaricomycetes > Agaricales > Tricholomataceae > Tricholoma > Tricholoma hemisulphureum. The sequence goes on from OZ035933.1 coordinate 63,863, forward strand.
CATGCAATGCAGAAGAGTGAACGGTGTCAAACATGTGGAGTTCATACTGATTATAAACTCTTACTAAACCTTACAGAAGAGGAAGAAGTTGATACCTTCCTAGATAATGCTGAGGCCTATGCAATAATCGCTGGAGATGAAATAAACACACTCAAAGATGCGCGGATCTCCCTTGATTGGCCAGAATGGCAAACGGCCATACAAAATGAACTAAACCTATTAAAGGAGAAGGGGACTTGGGAATTGGTCCAGAAACCTCCTGATGCAATCCCAATTGCTAATAAATGGGTTTTCGTCCAGAAAAGAAATAAACAAGGGGAAATAATCAGATACTGAGCGCGATTAGTTGCAAAAGGATGCGCCCAATGCCCAGGCTATGATTGTACAGATACCTTCTCACCAGTAGTCTGGGTGGACACACTCCGCACTCCAAGCAGTATTAGGCTCGCATCAAAGAAGGGTCTAAAAATACAACAGATGGACATAAAGGGTGCATACCTCAATGGCACATTAAAGGAAACAATATATATGAAACAACCTGAAGGACAAGAAGATGGAACAGGCTGAGTATGTAGGTTAGTGAAACCGCTTTATGGATTAAAGCAGGCAGGGTGAGAGTGGAATAATGAATTTGATGGTAAACTCAAAATTCATGATTATGGACGCTTATTTGCAGATCCATGTGCATATATTTGAAGGGATGACAAAGACTTGGGAATAATAACAGTCTGGGTTGACGACACATTACTCTTTGCATCCTCTGATACTATGATGGAGCATATGAAAAATATGCTCAGATCGAAATGGGAAATAACTGACCTCAGGGAACCGAGCAAAATCGTCGGCTTAGAAATTACATGCCAAGATGACGCGATCAAAAATTCTCAGGAAAAATATATTGAGAATATCCTTCAAAAAGAAGGAATGAATGATGCAAACCCTGTCGGCATTCCCATGGATCCCAATATTAAATTATTGGAAAATCCATATTATAACGAAGCTAACAGGAGTAATTTCTATGCAAAATTACTAGAATGTTTACAATTTCTATCAAATTCCACACGACCCGACATTAGCTTTGCAGTTAACAAGCTAGCCACCTACACTGCTAACCCAGGTTTACAACACCATGGTGCAATAAAGTGGATACTCAGGTACTTAGCAGGTATGAAAACTCTTGGGATAATTTATACCAAATCCCAAGATGAGGTTGAAAATAATAACCTCTTCCATGGATATGCTGATGCTTCATTTGCTAACATTGAAGATCTCAAATCCACTACAGGCTATATTTTCCTAGCATCAGGGGGAGCAATTAAGTGGAAATCAAAGAAACAAACCATAATTCCATTATCTTCCACGGAAGCCGAATATATTGCGCTATCAGATGCAGGACGTGAAGCCATTTGGCTAAGAAAGTTTTATGAAGAACTCGGATTTACACAACAATTCCCAACAGTGATTAAAGGAGACAATGAAGGGTCAGTAATATTAACTCAAAACCCTCAATTTCATCAGCAATCAAAACACATTGCTATCCGCTATCACTGGGTCTGGGATCTCGTGGCCAATAAATCAATAGAGATCAAAAACTGTCATGATCTGGAGCAAACTGCAGACATATTAACAAAGGCTCTGCCAAAGCCTAAGTTTACACAACATAGGGAAGAGATGGGAGTTCAGTTGAGATAACTCAGTAGCTTTCCTCGAGTGTGAGTTGGATTTTTTCCCAAAGGGTTTTTTCCACCATACAGAGGTTTTAACACACCTGAATGAAACTGATTCCACCCTTGACTTCAGGGGGAGTAATGATTCCAACCTATTAAGAAGGGGAATGAATAACTAATCCCTAAACAGCCTCAGCTTGAGGGGGAGTATTGGGATAATATCCAGATAGCAAGCCTAAGGCTATATCCAAGACAGTAATAATAATAATATTAATTACTGAGACTTAAACATTCTGTAGTATATATACTACATGTATAGTCTAGTCTAAGACAATCCTTCTTGACCTCTGAGACACCCAGAGGAGAACCCCCCTTCGTCCTAAGGCCTCCAGTTAGCTTCCAGACTTGCCTCCCAACACTTAGGCTATCATACCTTCCTCTCCGACTTACTGCTAGCAGTAACAATTCAATACAGATTTTGCTAAGAACTTTTATTTATGTACCTCATGTGACTAGTTGCTGTCTGTGCAACTTGAAATTTCAGATGTCTTTGCAGTGGAATTTGTGATAAATGAAGCTTCAGACTCAGTTTTCATTATTTAACTATATAGACAGGAATATATATATTAACCCTCCTTGACTTCACGTGAGGACTCCAGCTGTTGTACAATATTTGATAACATATAAAGTCATAATGGATAGGTTAAAAATTATGCATCACATGACTACTTCGCAATCCAACTTCTGCAGTGATGATGGCAGTGCATAATTGCACCAGGTGGTATACCTTTGACCCAACGATATGCCCCTGGCACTAACCATGCGACAGAACCTCACCATGGTGCGACCTCGACCAGCCTCGGCCAAAAAGTATCCAACAAGCGAAAGGTGTCCTCACCGGCAATAGTCCCTGACCGCCATCTGACAGAGGGTTCAGATACTTCTGCACCCCAACACAGAGCATCCAAGGCCCCTGAAGTGAAAGCCCCAGGCAGAACATCAGTGAATGTCTACTTTGACAAGCGGCTACAAGCCCTGAGACCCAGCTACCGCCGGGACCTCATTGATCAGACCGGAACCACACCGGAATTCGGCTCCTCTCTGAGGGAGTGGAAACCTGGCCCCATCGCTTCCACCTCATCGGAGGGGACTTCAATTGCCGTCACCGCCTCTGGGATCCCCAGGGGCCGGTGGCGAACATCCATGCGGACCGCCTCCTGGCGGCCACCACTCATCTAGGGTTGTCGCTTTGTCATCCTGATGAAGCCAAGCCCACCCATTACCCCTACAACAGCGAGCTCAATCCCACTGTGATTGACCTGCTTTTCATTAGTGCGGTGGACGAAGCAGTCACCGAGCACACAATCTTCCCGGAGCACCGCGGATCCTCGGATCGCGCGCCCCTCCTGGTTAATCTTCGGACCCCCTTCTACCGCATGCTGCTGCGGATGAAAGGTATTGCTCCGGACTCAGACGAGGAGACAGCCTATTTGCAGGACGTCTCTACCCGGCTTTCGGCCCTGTCCAACTGGATGGGCCACTCACCGGCAGAGGTGGACGAGGTGGTGCAAGCCATCTCTGAAGCGTTTGCAGTGGCATGGCGTACCCATGCCCAGTCTAAGGATATCTGCAGCCGCTCCAAGGAGTGGTGGTCGGACAAATGTCACACAGCCCTCGAGGAGTACCGGGAATCCCGGGATCCTGAGGACTGGAGCATGTTTAAGCAGGCTGTCAAAGCCGCCAAGCGGGAGTTCTTTGATGCGCGCATCAAAGAGGTCTCTTTCACCAATCAGCAACCCTGGGATTTAATGCCCTGGGTCAAACAACGCAACCTCCCGTCGTGCGAGGCTATCTCCTATGGAGGTGCGCCCTGCAACACGTTGGAGTCGCTCTGGACAGCACTGGATGGCACCTACAAGGCGGCCAACGACCGCCCCGTAGATCTCTCAGTCCTGGACGAATACAAACCCCTCCCCCCCCAGGAGTGGATCCCCTTCTCCCTGCTGGAATTGCGGGAGGCTCTCAAAGCGTGTTCATCACGCTCTGCTCCGGGACCGGTGATGATACTCAGTCCGAGGAACCACCTGGAAACACACACCAAATGATAGTCCTACTAGACCAGAGGAAGGGAGCGAGGTGGCTTTGGGTTGGTGCTTGACACAAGGCAAGATGATAAGAGAGTGAAGGGATAATACGATAATAGGACGACGACTTGTGCTTCTTGAGACGAGATAATACGATAATAAGACTCTGGAATTGAGCTCTGTGCTCTAAACGATAGAGGGGAAATGATATATTTTTTGTTTTCTATCTACTAGATGTCTTATATAGATTTTCTAAGTGGGGCCAGGAAATTGAAGTGGGTGAAGAGGACCCAAGTAAAATGAGAAGGAATCAGATGCCAATGAGAAAAAGGGGGAGGGGTAATGGAATAAGGAGTGGGTAATGGAATAAAGAGCGGGTACTAGGTCAAGAAATCTACCTGGTGTAAGAAATCTACCTGGTGTAATAGGACTTCCCTCCTATCCAAAAATGCGTCCAGTGGCTTGTCAGGCAGGTGATAGGGACTGGAGAGGTTGATGATGTAATCCTGGGAACCTTGTCATGTGACCAAAATCATAGGACTGTTGATAATACCGTTCCTTGCACTAAAACCTTACACCATGATCTCTAACAACATCTCTCTTGTCCTTATCTTCTTCATCATCCTCTTGATTATGTGCATCCTGATGGCCTACCAATGGAGACGCACTATTGTGTGGGGACGATTCTCATCCGAGCTCAACACAGAAAATTTGCCTGTTGGAGGAGATGATCCCATTATCTTCTGTGACCCATTACAATGGAGCCTTGACTGGAGTGAGTGAGATATCTTCTTCCTTTGCCAACAATGAGTTGAACAATATCAAGTGCGACCAGAGGACAATGCGGTGGTGACCCAAGCCAGGAAAGAAGAGAGTGAGGTGGATGACGGAGTGGGCCAAGAGGTGGAGGTCGATATAACTGATGTGGGAGCTAAATATGAAGAGTTTTGAGGCTGCATAGTAGCACGAGTATTGGTAGTAATGCGTGTGAGATCCTATGACGATTGTAGAATGTGGCATGAGGAGGTGTCGTTTAAAATGTGAAAATGGGACGGTTCAGAGCTTTGGACGCTCCTGATACCTATCAACCTCCCCTTTACTGAATACCTGACTGTCCCAGTCAGTCCGTCGATCATTTGGTCATGACGTAACTCCAGGCGCGTCTTGTTCGGATCCGGTAGGAAACACGAGGCAACACTCTTGATACTAAACCATGGCGTCCGCATACTCATTTGTTCGTCCTACTGGTTGTCAACAGTCATCTCCTTCGCCAGGCTTTCCATTGCGGCTTCCTCCATTCGAATCTTTAGATCGATTGATCCCTTTCCCAACTCATGAGGCAGTTTGGGTCAAAGAAGCTTTGGACGGGTTTGGCGGCAACCTGAATGCAGCGCGCGAGGTTTCTGGAGCACCAAATAGTGCGGATCCGAGAGCGGTGAGTTGTTACTTGCGTTATAAAATCCAGATGACTCATAAATGAGCGTAGTGCGATCGATGTCGTCAAACGAGGCGCGGTCTTGAGTGTGTGTATAATGAGGGACAGAGGAAGTGTGTTCGATGCACTAGATCTGGGAGGGGATGCTATTGGAATGGAAGAACAAGGGATGGGAGGTTTCCACGGGTGAGGGGGCAAATTAGAGATACAGGAGCGACAGCAATCGCGGGGCCATCGTCCATACAAGTAGAGGGGACGGAGGAAGAGGATGAAGAGATGATAGATGTTGATGCAAGGGAGAAATTGCGACAGGAAGTGATTGGGACGAGGATTAGGCGGTTGAAAATAGAGGTGGAATGTATTTTGGAGGAGATAGCATTGTTGGAAGCAAAGATCTGATATGTTTTTTATGTTTGTTCTTTAGTAAAGAATTTTTATATGTGAAAAAGAAAAGAAAAGTAAAAAGGGGAAAGGCTCAGAAGACCTTCATAGCCAGTAAAACCCCTGAGAGGTCTTGCGCAACCATGCCGAAGCAATATTGCGACTTGTATACTATGATGAAAAGAAAGAGAAATTTAGTAAGTAAAAGTGAAATAAAATTGAAACATATCGTAAATGTGTCATAAAATTTTGTTGTCATATTGTGTCATTGGGAGTATCATCAGGGAGGTCTTCTAAGTCTGTAACCAAGTCATGATCAATATCAGAAGTGTTGTGTAGTTGTTTAAGGCGGGTAATGTCTATATCAATGAAATTTGGAGGGAGGGGAATGGATTTACGAGGAAAATAAGGAATGAGGCGGTAGGCAGCTATGGGGCGATGAAGGACTGAACCATCAAGTTCACAGAGAATGTAGGCGCCTCCATAGTTTCGGGCAATAACAATGAGGGGACCAAGATATCGTGGGCGCATTTTGCGATTGAGGGACTTCTCGACCTGGGTATGTCTCATTAGCACCAAATCTCCCTTCTGAAAATCAAAGTCTCGTAATGTCCTGCTGTGCTGGGATTCGAAGCGCTTGGCAGCATCTAGTCGAGAGGCATAGACCTTGGAATGAAGTCGTGTGAGGTCTCCTGAGCGTTTCTGAAGTGCAATGGCGCGGCGGGCAATGAGGTCGGTTGAGGATAATACAGAATCAGGAGGGGGTTGCAAATAGGTAGCTTCGGAAATGTCGAGAGGAATTATTGGATGTGCGCCTGTGATTGCAAAGTAAGGTGAGCAACCCATTCGTCGACGCACTGTGATCCGTTCTGCCCAAAAGACTGAATGGGCTACTGTTGACCATTTTTCTTCTATACCATCTGCTGCTTTGAACAAAGACTGACGGACGTCGAAGTGTGCTCGTTCTGCAATGCCATTAGCTCGTGAATTGTATCCACTGATGCGGATGTGACGAATGTGGTATCTTTTGGCAAGATATTCCATGGCGGCCAAGAAAGCGGCTCCATTGTCTGTTACAATCTCACTAAGAGATCCCCATCGACAGAGGACGTCTTCATAGATCCAATCTCCAATAGTTTGAGCATTCTCCTTGCGTAATTTGCGAAATTCCGGATAGGTAGTGAGTGAACATCGACCTTGGACAATAAATTTGAATCCACCCGAGGCTGGCATGACCATAGTATCTGCAAATATTTTGGAGAAGAGGGGGGCAGGAGTGTCGACTATTGGTGGGATGAGAACCTTTCTATGTTGCCGGATTTGACAGAGGTGACAAGAACGAATATACCAAGCAATATCTGACTTCATGTCTGGCCACCAAAAGCGAAGTGATATTGTTGCATGTGTCGCATAGATCATTTTGTGGCCAAGGTCATCATGAGCATTGTGAATAATTTGTAGTCGGAGAGGAGGGATGGGAACTATCTTGTGAGCACCATGCGGATCTTTGCGCCATAATTTGGTAGAGTCAATAAAGAACTCTGTGCAGTACCGCAAGAAGGTTGCAAATTCTGAGTCTGATAGGCCTGTAGGTCGAATAAAATTCTGGAGGTAGTGTTGAACCAATAGGAGACGAGCATCAATTTTCTTGGCATGGGGGGAACGTTCTATAGCGTCATAGGCTGGTAGCTCCCCTTTACTGAAATCCGAAGCATTGGTGTAGACTGAGTGCTGTGACTGGGATTGGTGAAGGAGGGGGAAGTGTGATATAGGGTTAATTTGATGAATGAAGCCGTGAAGGTTGTCAATCCAGTCGCCAAATTCTTCTTCATCATCAATTTCATCATCTCCATCCTGAGGCGGGCGACAGGACAGTCCATCAGGTCCATGGTGAGTGCCTGGGACATGAACGAGATTGAAGTGAAATGTCAAAATTGAGACTATCCACCGATTTATACTAGCACTGGGGGCGATGTCAGGATTTGATAGCATGCCTTTGATGTATCTTGCGTCAACTTCAATGACTAGATTTCGGACTCCAATCAGAAAAAGCCGTAAGGCTCCAAGTGCGCGGTAAAGGCCGTAGAGCTCTAGTTTGGCTTGAGAGAACCGAGATTCTCGGTCATTAAGTGTGATCGAACCAAACCGACTATAATATCGTCTACGTGGATTGTTTGGGTCGCATTGGGCTAAGAGGAATCCAATAGCGATGTGTGAGGTGTTGACAGAAAGAATAACTGGTGCATCAGATGTGTAGTCAATGGCACGGAGAGCTGGGGAGTCAATAAGAGCTTGACGGAGATCATCCTGAGCTGCAATCTGTTCTGGGCCAAAAACAAATGGAGTGTCCTTCCTAGTGAGCTTGACTAAAGCAGCGGCGCGGTGAGCAAAATTCTGGATGAATATCCGACAGACTCCAATGGTTCCTAGGAATGCTTTGACTTCTGTAAGAGTGTGGCAAGGTCCCCATTTACGGATAGCATCTAGACGTGATGGATCCACCATGCGGCCTTGTGGATTACACCGGTGTCCTAAAACTGTAATTTCTTCAACACATAAAAATGCTTTAGGGCCTGACCAAGTTCCTCTGCAGTACTTCATCCGTTGTACAACTCGATTGAGGTTTTCAAAGTGCTCCCAGACAAAACGACGGATACCGGAGTTTTCAGGGATAGTTTCGTAAGTCGCATCAGAGCGCTGATAAGCCGATTTGGGACCCTTGATGGGCGCATCATCTATATATGGAATGGTGATGTGAGGGATTTCAGGTTGAAGAATAAAGGTGACGTCGTCATGTAATATTGGAACGGAGTTTGTCCAACCCATGGGAAGGGTTACAATGCGAAGGGCTCCGAAGGGTGTCTGGAAGGTGGTAAGGTCACGTGATGACTCTGCTACCTGTCGTTCATCAAATGCAACATAAAGATCGAGCATACCACCACATGCACGTCCTCCGAATTGTTCAGCTACATGCTCGGGAATTGGTACCACACCTGAGTGTTGGATAGTGACCTGGTTAAGGGGTTCTAGTGAGTGTACGAGTCGAAGCGACTTGGCCTCTTTCTTGGCAACACAAAACCAACGAGACCGATAAGAGGAGTTGCTGGGTTCATATACTCCGGAATCAATCTTCTTCTTGATGATATCACAGACCTGTTCATAAATGCCAGGGGGAATAGGAATGTTACGTTGTACCCAGGGAATATGAGGGATGACTGGGAATTCTATAGGGGGAAAGAAATCACGGCGGAAAGAACCTTTCTCTGATTCTGCCCATGCAAATCCGTCATCTTGATTTCTGATAAAATCGTGCATAAGTTTTCGTTCTTCAGGCCAAAGGAATCCTTCTGGATGGTTCTTGTCAATAATCGATTTGCGAGCCTCATTGTAACGAGCTGAGGGTTGGAAATTGGGTGGGTGAGGATTTAATGGAGGCATATCTTTGAGGGGGTCGCCAGTAATAGAGCGGACAATCCGGAAACGATCTGGAAGGTCAGCCACGACAGGCCGAATCTTCTGTGCTACTGGCTTGTATCTCTTTTTGGCAACTGTAAGTGTTGGAGTAGGGTCTTCTAAGGTGAATTCTAAAGGAGGCGAAGGATCTATGGGTTCATATGGATAAATAGACTTGATATCGGACTGGTTGGAGGCGGCAACATAGAGATTGGAGAGCATAGATTGGTGGATAAATGGTGAGGAGGCGAGGTCGGGAAGGGTAGCAGTGTGCTCAATAGATAAAGTGGAATTAGAGTGATCAAAGGAAATAATGCAAGCGCACTGTTCATCATCCAATAATTCGTCCTCTAGTTGTGAAAAACCGGTTTAGAAATCTTGCGTCGATGTGATCCCCTAGGGACTGTAGGGACTGTAGCTGAACGGGGTGAATTCGGATCGCAAATTGTTATAGTTTGGGAGGCGTCACTATAATTTCGGACTATACTGGTTGTAAGAACGTCGAAAGGTCGTCCAAGAAGAAAATCGTAGGCGGGGTTTCGGACGACATGTACCTGCATATACAAGGTAATATTCCCGAGGTCACAGGGGACATTCCTAGCTAGACCGAGTGTGAGGTCGACTCCGCCATTGGCTGATTGCATTTCAAGCTGAATTGAGGGGTCGTATGTAAGGCCGAGGTCGTGACAAACATCTTCGGATACTGCTATGATCGACGAACCAGGGTCTACAAGACCTTCTACTTGTCGAGGGTCACGGTTAATATTTATTAGGACTGATCGAATAGCTTGAGACTCCTTTGCGACTTTAAAAATAGGGGGGGGCTCGTCTGGACCTAGCGCATTGAGAAACGCTTCATAAGGATCGGATAAAATGATGGATGGGTTGTCGTAGGCATTAGTGATGGTATCCAATGGAACGCGTTTGGCTGTAAGCTGATCTCGCCATTTCATACGAATTTCCGGGGCGAGCGAGAGGAGTTCTTCAGATGTAAGAGTGACGAGTGGCGCCTTCATCGAGCGATTGAAAACATTGAGTCCGATTTCTTCTTTCTGAATGGGCGCGATTGTCTTGTGGACCGGGCCATCAGCTGGCTTAGATTTACCCGGGTTGCCGAAATTTCGTTCATGAGGGGCGCGGTAAGAATTTTCTGGAATGCCGGCATAAGGGTGTATGGGCGGCTGCGGATTTGTAGTTGGATGGGCGATGGGCGCTATGGGAACTGTTGTTGGAATAACCGGCGCATTGGGTAGATCAGTATTTGATTGATCTGATGGTGCTGTAGCATGTGGACGTGGGGTAGATGATTCTGATGTAGCCGCAGCAGGCTTGTCAGATGTGGAAGATACAGCCGGCGCATTGGGCGCGACAGGCTTGGCGGGCTTGGCGGGCTTGGCGGTTACGGCAGGCGCGGCGGGTTTATGGAATGGGCGGCCGCTCCTTAACGCGAAAATCTCCTGTTCCAACTGAGCAATTCGCTCGTCTGCAAAATTCGTGAGATGACTGATGGGTAAGAGTCCCCTTTGTACTGGTGTAGAGACCGGGGAGGGGGCTATGCCGTACATCAACGTTGGCGTTGGCGTTGGCGCCACCGGATTTCGCTTATGCCATTCGTCAATCCGTTCCTTGATAAATCGCCCGGGGATAGCGCGTGGTGTGAACTGTCCGTTTGGTAAGACAATTTTGTTCTCGTTGTTTCGTTTGCATTTCCCATCCGTGATATATGCCTCGCAAGTCAGACATTCGTTGATAAAATGTCCGGTGAGTCCACAGAAAATACAAGTTAAATTTTCGACTGATCCCGTTGGTCTGGCAGCATCTCGGGGAGGTGGGCGCGCTGTAGAGGAAGAGTGCGATGCTGCGATAGCAGTAGCGATAGTCGTTGCAAATTTGTCTAGTAACGCAGTAAAATCCTCATGTTTTATTCCAACTGGTGCCGAGACGCTAGGGGCTGGGAGTACTGGTGGGGAATGGATTGGGGAGTGGACTTGTTGATCTGGGATGACGTCACTCGACGCGCTAGCCAGAACATAGCTCGCGGCTTCATGTATAGAGTCCAGAGGATACGGATCATCGGGATAGTGATCCGGTATGCCCTAATTCACGCCAGCAGCAAGAGGCTCACTTGTTGAAGATGGAGCTTTTCCCTGTTAGCTACAAAAATATCAAGTCTGCCTTCACATTCAAGGTTCTCGATGATGCCAGAATGTCAAATCTGGAATGCAAGTCATCAGCTTACCAATATTACCAAAAGCTCCAGAGGATGACTTCCCCCACATGTCCAAACACCGTTGAAGTACATAAATGTGTAATAATCCATTCACCCTACTTACTACTAATGCGGTCATACCTAGGATCATTACCAGGAGCTTCTCAGAGCAAGCAGGATCTGGAAAACCCTGAAACATTCAAAGTGGAGAGGTTGTTGGGCTGACATCCCGGCACAAGCCTCGCCATCTCAGGAATTACCAATCCTCACTGTGGCCGAAGATGGGACAGACATTCCGACCTTCTGTGCCGCATGCCCCCAGCCTGGAATAAACATCTCCGAGAATTGGGGTGACAATCCTGATCGGTTTGTTGCTCGTGTTGCAATCTTCTAGGAGATTTTCAATGCTCTTCGTAGAATTGCATACACCTGCTCATTTGTGATGGATGGAAATTTTACTGCAGTTCACCAGTACCATGAAAATGCACACCATGATGTCAAGCTAAGCAACAGAGAATTTTTCATGACCGAGACAAACCGGTACAAGGCACACCTCGCCATAGCAAAAGAGGTCAAGAAGGTAGGGCCCTTCATATTGCATTGTTTCTTCCTAATTCACTCCGAAGAAATTGATGTGCAATGAACATCATGCCATTGATGACTGATTTATTAAATACAAGGGGCTGGATGTCTCCAGTGTGGGTGCCACTGCCTGTGGACGTCATGGCTGCTTTTACCCTTCAGACCATTTCACAGCTAGGAAACTTCATCTGAATTTACCTTTAGACAAGCCAATATGGACTACTCATTATCCAAAGCCCTTAATCTCCAGGTAGAGGAAATTGAGTTCCTCAGGTTACCTTTCAGCATTGCAATTCTCCATGGCATTGGTCTCTTTCATGTCGGCGGCCACATCTGGGAATGCTTCACCAGATTCTCCCCAACCTTCATCTCCGGGGCTGGTCAGGTTGATGGAGAGATCTTGGAATCTCTGTGGTCAGTGCTGAATGAGATCTCGCCAAGTACCCAAAATGCCACAATCGCTGGTCAGACAGAAATGCTGGATGATCATGGGTGATTACAACTTCAAGAAAATGTTGGACATTGGTACCAGTCTGTCATACATGGCTAGGCAACTGCTGAAGTGATTTGTAGTGGTCAAAACCTGCCACCAGTTTAGAGCCACGGTGCAAGGCAAAGAGGAAAGCCGATCTAGCTCAGTATAATGCAAATTCAAATCCTATGGAACTTGAAGAATGGAATGCCATTGCTGTTCAATGTCAGGAAGACAGATTGAAGGATCCAAATGCAATGCAAATTTATGATATAGCACCTGGGCAGGCAGCCTACACCAGGAGCAATCTGCAGCTGGATCTTCTTGAGACTGAATGTGAATCTGGTGGCAGGAAAGGTGAAACACTGACTGCCTCAAGGCCTCAAACTCCAGGAAGCTCAGTATGTGTCCTCACTGCTTCTTTCAATTCCATTCTTGATGTCATCAATATTGGCACTTCGGACATTTATACGCTGAAATGGGTTGTGTGCATCTAACACCGAGATCCTATATCCTAACCAACACAAAACACACACACAAATGCACTGTCTGAATGGTTGTGAGTGGGCCAAAGAGTTCCCTTGCAGAACTTATTGCCAAGCCTTTAGTCCCTAAGATTCCTTCCTAAGCTTAACTCTTCCTTAGAATATTCTTGATATCCTTAGATCCTTCCTGAGATCTTTCCTAATGTTTTTCTGTAATCCCATTGATTTCCTAAGAGTTTCCTAAGTCTGATTTCCTAAGAGTTCCCTAAGCTTTCCCTAAGCCTTGTTCCTATGTCCTTTAGAATTCCTAATCCTTAGTCCAAATCCTTGTCCATGTGCCTCAGTTTCCCAATCTTCGACCCTAAGTCTGAAGATCCTAAACTTTGTTCCTTTATTCCTTAGATCCTTGGTTTCCTAATCCTTTATCCTTAGTAAGCTCGATGAGCCCAATGTTGTCTACAGCACAGAGCTTTCAACAACTTTGACATGCAAGGGAGAAACATCCTACACCCGATTTCCTATGTCCTAATCCTTGGTTTCGAGTCTTTAGCACAACTTTGAATGTGCTCGCCATGTCACATGATGAGCAAGATGTGAGATTTGTGAGAGATGTATAATCTGGGGTCTGAACTTCTCTACTGCACAGCTACACTACCCCTAGTATTTGTACAAGTATGAAATATGAAATAGATAATGAAACTGTCCTTTATATGGTATTTTGGAAATAGCTCAGTGGAGCTATCCTAGAAGATAGAATCACATCATGATGGGGTGATATTGCCCTGTCCGAACGGTCTGTTAAATAAGATAGAAAAATGGTATAAAAGGAAATCTCGCCGACTTATGTTAGATAACGCCCTCTATTGCTCTGCCTTCACCTCCTATGGTGTTCTGCCCCGCCATCAATCAGGTACGATGTTGATCTTTTGATCTTGATGCTTGATTTTCTAAGCTGATCTGCTGTTGCTATGGGCTCCTAAGGTGTCGGTTGGGTGGCTGTGCCTGTCCGCCCTGATCCATCCATTAATATGTACGTTGCATCAACACCTGGCATCAAAACAGCTGGGGATCAGATGCTCAACGCATGCTCAACGCTTCCTAAGTCCCACAGTCCCGCTTCCCCATACTAAGGCTCGTCCTTTGGTGCTCAAGTATTCTGTGAGTTCCTATCTGTTCTTAAGAATTTTCCTAAGCTTTTCTCGACCATTCTCCATCAATCGCCACTTAGAATTTCCTAAGGCGTTGATGATACTCAGTCCGAGGAGACACCTGGAAATGACACACCAAATGTACTCCAACTAGACTAGAGGAAGGTTGCGAGGTGGCTTTGGGTTGGTGCTTGTCACAAGATAGAAGGATGAAAGGTTGAGGGAGAATACAATAAATGAGACTAGAACTGGGTTGCTGAGACGAGAAAATACGATAAGACGAAGCTAGAATTGAGCTCTGTGCTCTAAAACGATAGAGGGAAAATGATATATTGCTTTTGTTTTCTATCTACTAGATGTCTTATATAGATATTCTAAGTGGGGCCAGGAAATTGAAGTGGGTGAAGAGGACCCAAGTAAAATGAGAAGGAATCAGATGCCAATGAGAAAAAGGGGGAGGGGTAATGGAATAAGGAGTGGGTAATGGAATAAAGAGCGGGTACTAGGTCAAGAAATCTACCTGGTGTAAGAAATCTACCTGGTGTAATAGGACTTCCCTCCTATCCAAAAATGCGTCCAGTGGCTTGTCAGGCAGGTGATAAGGACTAGAGAGGATGATGATGTAATCCTGGGAACTTTGTCATGTGACCAAAATCATAGGACTGTTGATAATACCGTTCCTTGCACTAGAACCTTACACCATGATCTCTAACAACATCTCTCTTGTCCTTATCTTCTTCATCATCCTCTTGATTATGTGCATCCTGATGGCCTACCAATGGAGATGCGCTATTGTGGGGACGATTCTCATCAGAGCTCAACACAGAAAATTTGCCTGTTGGAGGAGATGATCCCATTATCTTCTGTGACCCATTACAATGGAGCCTTGACTGGAGTGAGTGAGATATCTTCTTCCTTTGCCAACAATGAGTTGAACAATATCAAGTGCGACCAGAAGACAATGCAGTGGTGACCCAAGCCTGGAAAGAAGAGAGTGAGGTGGATGACGGAGTGGGCCAAGAGGTGGAGGTCGATATAACTGATGTGGGAGCTAAATATGAAGAGTTTTGAGGCTGCATAGTAGCACGAGTATTGGTAGTAATGCGTGTGAGATCCTATGACGATTGTAGAATGTGGCATGAGGAGGTGTCGTTAAAAATGTGAAAATGGGATGGTTCAGAGCTTTGGACGCTCCTGATACCTATCAGCGTATCAACGCCAGAAGGGGACAGTGTTAAGCACTGCCGACAAACTCAAGATCGCAACAAAGAGACAAAATATTGACACTCACATTGATTCATTTAGAGCACAAGCAGACTGATTCATCAATAATCATACAATGGATGCCCTGCAATGCCTCAATGAACTCCCCCCACCGTGGAACCCCCCATCACAACATCCTGACTACCAAACTGACTCCCAGGCTGAGGACAAGGCCAATAACCCATTCATTGCACAACCCTCCCCTGCGCTAGTTCACATGGCAGAAACACATCCACTCCCTATTCCCTCCACGTTTGGCTACCCAGATATCATTCACTTGGGGCTGGAGCCACTAGCTGCAAAGGAATTGAAACTTAGGGAAGGACAGGCCCACGACGAACTGCAGGGGGTAAGAATGGCCCTCGGTGAGAAGTCTTTCATGTTTCAAAAGGATTTACATCTCGCAAAAAGCAAATTTAAAAAAGGTAGAGCATGGTCAAAGATCCATGCTGTAAGCCAGAGGGTACAAGCCCATTGCCAAGTTTACAATACTGCAAGGGCTGCCATGGTCGCCTTGCACTGTGCTGCAGATATGCAATCCAAATACCAGGTATCATCTCATGACCAACTCAAGATATCCACAGCAGCAGTGAGGGGTGGCACTAGCAGTGCCAAAGCAGGCAGTCGGCGACAGGATGAACCGCTGGCATGGTTTTGGACTATCAATGTCCAGGCTGATGTTCAGCCAAGTGACATGTTAAGGGAATGTAAGTCCCCTTCATGCAGGTCATCTTCAACTCAGCATTTACGATGTTATCATCTAGTCTACAGAATGTACTGGTTGAGGGGACATGCAAGACATGAATGATGGAAAGAAGAGTTGTCAATAACAGCTCATGAGATGTGGTGGATTCCACGTTATTTCTTGCACAGAGCCAAAGTATGGATTAAGCGCTCAGCGCTCATCGCCGGCAGTGCTTCACCTGGCACGATGGCATACGTGAAGCGACAGGCAGCAACATGGGCAGACTTGGCCAGTTCCTCAATTCGTATTTTCAATGCCATAAATCCCCCAGTTGTGCATGTGTGGGATGGTCCATAAATATTTTGACTGTCACTTATTAGTTGGAAATGATATGCTACACTCGAGTGATATGCCTATATGCTCCACTATGTCCTTTCGGTAGTACTGCATTTAGGGGAGCACAAAGGCTAGCAACAAACCCCTCCATGGCAATGCATATGGGGCCACACCAATAGGTTCAGGAAGCATGTTGGGATTATCTATACAAGAGTATACAGGCAAGCCAAGGCAGTTAACATGCCTAGGGAATATTGCCAGAATATGCTAAGTCATATTAACACATGTTTAACAGAGGTTAACACATGCAGAGACATATAGGGGAATCCACAGTTAACACATGCTACAGGATTAATCATCCTGCAGCATGTCTATCATAGGATAGGCAAGATATAGCCATGTCTATCATAGGCTATCAGAGACAGAGCCTTGGATAGAGTGTCTATGACACACCCTGCAGGAAGTCTAGGACTTACCAAGCCATGATATCATATGTCACTATTATTGACACTGTTATAGGGGATATGACATAGCTATTCCATTATTAACTGGTACAGGGGTCTATTACAGAATACCTCCTTTATATATTAAAGGAGTGCATTACACTATACCTCCTAACTGTGTAGTATAAATAGTGCACATCATGTAGGAGATGATAATAACATTCCTCCCTGTGGCAGACTCCCTCACTCACTAGCCTTTGAGATTAAACTTCATCCTCTAACCTTGTCCTTAACTCTTCCTGTCACTGTTCATCACTCCATTCCCAACACCACCTGAGCAACTGACACCAACCAGTTGTACCTGGTTCAGTTGTCAGTTGATACTTTTTGATGCAAATGACCAACCGGTTAGGGTCCGGTTGGGGCTGAAATGGCCAAACAACCAGACCTGATTGGACTTTAAAACTCTAACTATGCATTGGCCACATCATGAGCATTTGCATCAATTGCTGAATGGGGAGAAGCTGAGTGAGCATGAGCAATGGCAGACTTGCCCAAAGAATCCTATACATCAGTGGCTTCCTGGGCATTGATCGGAGTGTGAATTGGAATGATTGAATCAGATTCCATGGCAATGTTCATGCAACGAAATCATTTAGCAGTTTTGTGCACAGAGACATTGGTATCACCGGCACTTTGAAAGCCATTCTTTCATCAGCTGTGGCATCATCAGTACTTTCTTTGTTGGCATCGGCTTCATTATCACTTGCAGCATTTGGAACAGCAGTAATTGGCACTTGTGTGGCCAGCACTGTGCAAAGTGGAAGATCTGCAGCCGGCACTTGGATAATTGCCACTTGGGCCAGCACTGTTGGAATGAACTGTGGCCTCATGAACAGCTGAAGTGCTGATGACAGAAAAGATCCCCAAACTGGTGGGAACAGATGGCATGAATGAAACAATACCTGTTGTTGAGACTGATGGCATACACATATTATACCCAGAATGCTCATCGATGGTGGCCAGTGGGTGCAGGGGTCAGAGGAGGAGCAGGGCACAGGCCAGCCATAACATTGGTCAGAAGGACCCATGTTGCAGGATCACTCTATTTCAATATGACCCATTTGCAGAGAAGAAATAGACCAGCAGCCCACCGGCAACTGGCATCAAGCTGAGCAAATGATGAAAACTCCATCCATCAACAAACTGAAGCATCTCACAGAGCTCCTTCTTCAACTCATAAACAGCAATGTGTTTTGACCAGCACTGGCCACGATCATGATCAGCAGCTCCATATTTGACTGAAGGAGTCTGAACCAGGGGTTGAGGATTTTGAGCTTCTGTTGGGAGGAGATTGCAATGTATGGTTAAGCATCTGATAATTGTTCCAGAACTCCAACTTTCATGGGGTGCCAGTGGGACACTACCCAACCACCAAGGAAATGCATATTCATCAACCAAACAGTCATAGTTAGCACCATCTGTGGTGACATTGAGCATTGCCAAGAGATCCGGATGAAACAGCACTGGTAGTTGATCTTCACCCAAGTGACCAAGGCTATTGGAAAGGGACCTGACAATAATTGGGATCTCAATGACTTGACAGACAGCATTGGCAAGACCAATATATGACAATACAAACATCTGGAGACAAATGAATGAACAATAATGCAAATCACCAAAAGGAAATAAACATATACCAGTTCAGATCATAAGGCAACTTAACCCAATACTACAACTGCTTTGGATCCATTACCCTCAATGACAGAGAGGCCAGATTTCGCAACCAAGATTAGAAATCTATGGCCTTTTTCGAGCATTTTGTGCTCTTAGACTTTGGCTTACAGGTGTTCACAACCTCGTTGTTGAAATGGTGTGGTAGGGTCAGTTGCCCTGCTCCTCCACTAACCCTTTCCAGAGATTTTATTCCAGTCCTACTGCCAGCACCAAAAATCAAGATTCATTGACACTGTATCCAAACGACACATCAATTACTGATGGATTGGTAGTGGATATTTGATTCTTTAATTAACTTTTTATTTTTGTCTGAGTAAGAGTTAGTCAACATCCAGATTGATGGGCTGAACAACTGGATGGTAGGGTTGAGAGGCTTTGTTTGGTGGCTCTCTGCACTTGCTGGGGGCACAAGTCGCGTTCCACAAATAGAGATTCCCATCGACAAACCTTTCCCTGAGTCATTCCCAGCTGTGAAACCCCGAGATGAGGATCTGGCATGCTTCCTTTGTACTTGCATCAATATTCCTTACTGTTATCTATCAGACTTCTTTTCTACTTCATCTCTTGTTGTTTGGTCACTTTGACGCAAGAGAACATGTCTGAGGGGATTGTTTGTAATCTTCTCCACCTGCTTGCACTTAAGGTGCTCTCCCACCTGTTGAATGGAGAGATAGACTTTACCCCTACTGTTTTCGTTCCCTTTGTTTTTAAGTGTCGTCGCACTCGACTACACCAACTTTTCTCCCTCTTTTCTTTTGCTCTCACTTACCCCATCTCTTGCGACATGATGACCTCGTCAATGAAACCTCCAGTAGACCATTGACCCTGCCACAACAGTGTCTGGCTGCCATTGCCATGTTTTGGGCTGGCGCTGTGAGGGTCATGTAGGTCACCGGGTCAGGCCATGAGTTAGTTGCAACCATTGGACAGTTGGTGAAGTGTGCCCAACGTTGAGCTTCCTGCACCGGGTGCATCCATTGTGGTCACGGATGAGGGTTCTCTCGGCCTCGGTGAGGGCCGGCAGGCAAATTCTCTCAGCCTTCTTAGTTCGGCTGGTGGGGGTAGAGGTAGAGGCATTGGAGGTCAAAGGTGCATCTGTGAGGCAGGAGAGGAGAGCCCGCATACGGTCATCCCGCTCCTTAAGCTCAAAGGCCCAGGTAGCGAGATCAGTGGCTAGGACTGGTTCAAGGCTTAGATTGAGCCTCAGGTCCGGGTGTAGGTTGGATTGGAGTTGGACCTTGAGCTGGTCCTTGGTGAGTGCTTTGCTTGGCGCTGAGGTGGTGAGGATTGCGTTGAGGTTCTCAACCTCTATTTTCCAATCCATATTCCCGGTTGCCTTGGGTTGTGGAGAGGATGGTTTCAAGGATGTCATAGGACCAGTTCTTCTCGAGGACCAGTTGGGCCAGCTCAGTGAGATACTGATCCAGGGTGAGGGCATCAATCCGAGTTTGATCTGCCTGATACCAAGAAACGAGGCGTGGCTCAAACATCCCCTCAGCAACGTAACTGACAATTTCAGTGCTGGTCTTCCCACCATGCTTCTTGTATCGTTTGCATGCAAGGGTCCACGACTGCATGATGAGTGGGGTGATTCTGCCCGCAGTGAGCATTGGGCATTCCTTCATCTTCGTGACCTTGACTTCAGCAAGGGGTTGTGTGGTTGGTGACATGGCAATTCGGGCAGCAGGTAAGATAGCTTGGTAGTTGCAATGGGAGGTGGCTGTGGTAGGTGCACTTTCGTCAGTAGACGAGTCAGTACTAGGTGATGGGGACAGTGGTAGAGACACCGGGCTGTTTGGCTTGGGGCGTCGGTGTGTGTCCGTTAGGATCTGTAGTTTGGCAGGTTGGCCAGGGTCCTGCAACTTTCTTCTCGCACTCCTGGTGAGGAGTGGAATCGAGGTAGAGGGTTGCCGAGACAGTGTGGGTTCGTCAGGTATTGAAAGACGCAGTCGGTGTCAAAAAAAAAGTGAAAGGCTGCCTGGTTAGGTAGCCTCACTAAGTCAGACGGTAAGACAGGATCACATTATCTTTGTTGCACAAGGTAAAGAGTCAGTCTAAGATACATAAGAAGGTCGGTAAACTATACCTTTGTTGCACAAGGTAAAGAGTGGGGCAACAAAGGAAAAAAAGATGGTATATATATGAGATTTGAAACCGTGTTGGAAAGTGGCCGCATCGAGCGTAAGTTGATATATGAGTTTGCCGATGTTTGCCGATGTTCAGGGTGGCTGTGTAGCCATTGTAAGCATCAATGTGTGCCGATGTTCGCCGATGTTCGTGGTGGCTGTGCATGTTTGTGTTGTGAGTCTGGTCGCAGGCTTACAGAAAAACCCCCTTTTTACAACTTGACTTCCAGGCAAGAAATGATGTTGGTAGGCCTCATTGTACAATTCTGATGTGGTCTAAATTCCAAACAATCAGACTGCATCCTGACAAGTCTTCATGGTGCATTTGGATATTTCCCATAAAATAGCACAATGGCTTGCTTTGCCATTGTATAATTTTCTTCAAGCTCTGAAGATTGGCTGTATAGACTTCTGTAAGCCTGCTAACCAGACTTATGACAACACATACACACCAATGCAACATCATGATGACTCACAAACACTCAATGTTACATGCATTGATATCCATAACATGTGTCACATGCCAACAACCAGTTAGCATGTGCCAACTAACAGTAGCATGGGCTGACACAACTGACTAGACAACACCACCAATTTGCAATGTTACCAATTGGCATCAGTAACACTACCACCCCACATGCTTCCCACCAACAATCCCATCATGTTTCATCCACATCAGGCTTGATGCAGACACTTCCTCTTATGGTACAGGGACCATACTTATACCTTTCCTTTTCCCTTCCCTATCTTTTTTCCCACATCTGTGTAGCAAAGGGACAGTCACTGGGTGCAGGGTACAATACCCCAAGAAAGGTATTGTATAAATATTTTGAAGGTACACCTAAAAGTTCTTCCATAATGTCAGCTTAGTAAGGTAGGGGCCATTCACTCCCAACCACATCATGTGTAATGTGACATCAAGTGACCACATTTGTCAGTCCCGATATCAGCTCCGTAATCGATCGTTAAAATAATCTATGTAAGTACGCTAATTACAATGCAATGGATGTATGTACATGAATTACTAGGCCATGAAGTGCTAATATCAGAATATTATAGGAAAAGCTGTTGAAATGCAATTGAATTAGGTGATTTTGGCTCTCTCCAGTTCTTCAAGGATTGTTTCGGGAATAACGCAGTGACCACGGTATTTCTTTGATGCCCACGCTGCTTGTTTGCCATTGAGGCCCTTCCGGTATGCGTCCATAAAGCGAAGGGCACATGTGGCATATCTACAAGCTGTTATCAACGGACTTCATGATGATCAGATCTCACTTACCGTCGCATCGAGATGAGGGGTACATCGTCCAAACTCGCAATCACGTTCCGCTCCAAATCCTCTACTTTTGACGATGGTGGAAGCAGCCGATATCGTTGTTTTGCGTTGCCCCAGCATTGTTCAATGAAACTAGTCTCACAGTGAAATTTCGGGAGGAAGTGCACTGGATACCCCCGACTTCTGCAGCAAGTCTCCAACAAGGACTCCTCCTCAACGAAATCGGGTTCACTATAGACAATTCGTCGGCAACAGCAATCCTTTGTGCCATCAGGACAATCTGAGAATTTCTTTCCACACTGTGCTCTCTTGTCTGACACATTGTACCCGTGTTCCATCAATATCATGGCCATACCTTTGAAAATACCTGCTTTCTCGTGACCTTCAGGAAAATAAAATTCTTGGTCTTGTCCATTGAATCTCCCATTCCGCATTCGAACCTTCTGCTTCAAGATCTTTCCATCAAGCCCATGAACTGGACGCCCATCACCACCCACAACATTTGTGAGGACACCAAAGTTCGTTTCGGGTTTCGATGGGTTCTTGGGCATTTTCATTGCTGAGAGAGAATCGGCTGGCCGTGAGAGGTGGGTTGTCGCATTGTCATAAATGAAGAAGTGATCTTCATCTGGGTAGTATTTCGACAGGATAGCCATTGCGTGTTCAGCTTGTGCAAGAATGTCTTCGTTTGTGAAGTACCCCTCGCGGTTTTTGCCTGGACGGAAAATGACGCGTGCCGATTCTTTTCGATCAGGAGAACGAAGCCACCCATAGTCGGCTGATACGAAGTCAGCCACCATGAGTGAGACTCCTTCTCCTTTCGCATAGGGTAAAGCTGTGGCGTCCTTGTGATACCATGCGGTCTGGCGATGATCATGTGCATAGAAAATGCTTTTGTCATGAACCCATGGAGTGATAGCACAAATAATTCCTGGGGGCAAGTCCCATCCGTGCCCTGTCAGTAAAATAAAGCACGACTACCTGTTACATTTTCCTTATCAGGATCTGGGCTTCGTTTTCTTTTTACTGGATGTGCATGAAACCCAAGGTTTTGATGTCGCCAGTTACGTTGCCCCATAAATACTAAGCCATGCCAGAGCGTATAGTATTTTTTTACGCGTCGACGCGCCTTGACGCATATACACGGGCATTACCAAGTGCAAGCCTAAAATGGCATATATTTGATGTACAACTAATAACATTTTTCCTCCCTCGAAATTGAGAAATTGAGAACCTAAGATCTCTCTGGAATGCAATTCTGCAGGGATCTTAGGTTCTCGATTTGCGAAAAAAGTGAATTTGAAGCAGTTATTAGAAGAATGGTACTTTTGTCACGATTTGTCGCGATTTACCCACGTGATGTGGTTGGGAGTGAATGGCCCCTACCTTATTTTAGCAGTATCAAATTATGTAAGCACAATAATCCTGGATTGGTATTGAACCAGAAATGACTGAGTATACTATATACCATTACAATACTGGAGAAAAATATCCCACATACTGCTTGTGTACTGCAAAGATACAGTCAAGAATCCTGTAAGTAAGTATTCAGGCATTACTTCAACATACCATGCATGTACTTTGACAGAGGTATTGAGAAATATTATAGTAAGCTGATAGGATACTGGCAACATATTTATCATGATACTGGCAAAATAATGGTACAATACACAGTGCAAGATAATGAAACAGGATGCAAAGAGTATTCTACTGTGGAAATAGTTCAGTCCAACATACTGCTAAAGTATCGATAGAGTTTTATTACAATACTAACCTACTGGTAATAAGGAAGTATTCAAAAGGTATGCTGAATAATGTGCTCATTAGTATTGTAGAAGTATGTAAGCAGAATTATAAGGGATAAATGGAAAGAAAAGGAGGTGTATAAGCAAACTAACAACAAAGTACCTGGAAATAGGTAATGTGGAAGTATGTAAGAATGTGATATAAAATACCACAAACATACCAATAGCCAAGAATGTTGACAGTATGTAACATTTGTCACACAATACTGCTTCCATACTAAACCTTGGTTACTCATGCAGTATTGAATTGCAGAGAGAAATATTGACAGGATCAGGGAAAATATATGCTTCATATGTCTGTGTGTTAGTAGGATAATGTGACAGAGTTCAGTTGGAAGCAGAAACTATCAACTTGGAAGCTGGAACTTGGAAGCTGGAACTTCCAAAAGGTTGATGAAGTCTACTGCATGCAGAAAGACAAAGCAGTGCTTAAAAACCACTCTGCTAAGCCTGGCAACAACAACAACAACAAAACCAACAACACTTCAACATCCTCTGGCTGCAAATCTGCAAACACCAGGGGGTAAATCCAAAAACTCCAACAAGTCAAACTTGGGCAACAACCTCAACAATGCCACCAATGATAGTGTCTCCAAGAACAACAGCACAACAAAACCCCTGGTGGCCAACAAAGTTTGGAAGGATGGTAAGCCTACCACAATTGGCCTGCCTCTTGAAGGAAGGGTTATGGCAAAGAATTGTATGCAAGTTTCAACATGTGAGTTTCACCTTGCAATTGTCCACTTGCAAGTCCCATCTTGCAAGTATTGACTTGCAATTTCCCACATGTGAGTTCTAGCATGCAAGTTCCAGCATGCAAGTTCCGACTTGCAGGTTCCACCTTGCAAGTTACGACTTGCAAGCCCCACCTTGCAAGTTCCAAATTGCAAGTCCCACCTTGCAAGTTCCAAATTGCAAGTCCCACCTTGCAAGTTCCAAATTGCAAGTCCCACCTTGCAAGTTCCAAATTGCAAGTTCCAGCTTGCAAGTTCCAGCTTGCAAGTTCCGACTTGCAAGTTCCAGCTTGCAAGTTCCAGCTTGCAAGTTCCGACTTGCAAGTTCCAGCTTGCAAGTTCCGACTTGCAAGTTCCAGCTTGCAAGTTCCGACTTGCAAGTTCCAGCTTGCAAGTTCCGACTTGCAAGTTCCAGCTTGCAAGTTCCGACTTGCAAGTTCCAGCTTGCAAGTTCCGACTTGCAAGTTCCAGCTTGCAAGTTCCGACTTGCAAGTTCCAGCTTGCAAGTTCCGACTTGCAAGTTCCAGCTTGCAAGTTCCGACTTGCAAGTTCCAGCTTGCAAGTTCCGACTTGCAAGTTCTATTGGGACAGAAAAGATGACCAGACTGGGGATTAAACCCAGGACCTCCTGGACATATACCAGTAGCTCTACCACTGAGCTATCAGGTCTTATTGGATCCAAGTTGGTTGGTTGTACTTGATGTAACCCAAGACCATATTGACACCTCCTTAGCTGCATATGTGACTTACACTTTATATTGATGCACATTTATACAGTAAGGTTATTACAACACTTATGGCCCACATCATGTGACAGATTACATCATCCAACAAAGTAAATACTTATATACAGACCACAGTAGACCTAGGTAGACACAGCCCACCTAGTATACTATAAAGCTTGTAGTATACACTTGGTCAAGGCCTCAGCTTGACCTAAAGATATTCTACCTTAAGTGCTCAATTGAACTCGACTTAAGAAAGCCTCTTAAGTCAGACACTCTCAAACCTCGGCTTGGAAGCACCAGACAAAGAACCTTGTACCAAGTAGTTAAGACAAAAAATCTTAACAAAAGGTCAAGTTGATTGAACCTGCCGACTTGTCACCAGTATAGGCACCACACACAAAGAACATCAAGAAGTTGTACACCCACTTGAGGCAGCCTGACACTACTGAAAGCACTAGTAATGTTGAACCCAACTAGTGCTGGCGATTGACAACCCCAGCTGAGGCAATCTTTGGAGAACCTCATGGTGCTATGCTTAGGCACTGCGGGGGGCCTAGGTAGTCTGTCCAGCAACAAGTGTACAACAAGAAGAAACAAGCCCAGAACCCTTGCCTGATCTATGAAGCTGTTCAGTAGAGCTATTCAAGTCATCCTTGAATACAAGGTTAAACAAGAATCCAAACGGAGAAGCAGCAGATAGGTTCTTCAATGTCCAGATATGAACCTAACAATAGCCAAACATGGGGGAAAACATCCTGTAGACTAGCAGCTATGAGAAAACAACCCTTCCTTGACCAAAAGGCAAAAAGAAAAACCAACCTGACTAGGCAGAGACAACCTAGTGAACAAGCTGAGACAGGAGGAAGGACCAACTCCAAATTATTTAGTCAACCGAACATTGACTGTTCCCTTCCCCCCAACAGTTCTATTTGGGACTGGGAACAACCAACATGACACAGGCTCTCAGTTTGCTTTCCCAAGATGACTATTTGCAAACAAAGAAAAGTTGAACAGAAACCAATGCAAAGTAAAGGGAGAGAAATACCAAGGCAGATGTGCCCACATCAAATGATGTTTTAACCACAGAAAAGTACTCTGTAAAACGAGTCACCTCTACCTGTCCGAAATGCTGTCTGTTGTGAACAGAAGCACCAAAGCAGATCTTGCTTGGGTCAGACAGGATTTTGCAACCTGGATACCCAATGACATCAAAGACACAGCTTGCAAGTTTGAACTTGCAAGCTGAAACTCCCAACTCAAAACTTGTGCATTGTAACTTGCAAGTCTGAACTTGCTCATGAGTAGGAACTTGGAACTTGAAACTTGAAACTTGCAAGGAGGAACTTGGATGTAGGAACTTGCAAGGAGGAACTTCCAAGTCAGAACTTGGAAGCTGGAACTTGGAAATTGAAAATTGAAACTTACAAGGTGGAACTTGTAAGTTAGAACTTCCATGTTGAAACTCAGAAGTTGAAACTTGCATGTTGAAACTCACAACTTCAAACTGTCATGTCTAAACTTGGAAGTCAGATCTCACCACTCTGAAAATGGTCCTTGCACTCACATTTGACCTTGCACCTGGATGTTGGACATTGCACATCGGAACTTGAAACTTGCAACTTGTGGGGTCCCACATTCAAAGTCAAACCCATGAAGCTCTGTGTCAATATCTGCTCTGAAAACCATGCATCCTGCCTAAAGTTGATGTTCCACTACATGTCCTCCCTTTCATGTAGCACTGTTACTTATCCACATCCCAGATTTTTATCTGTACTCACTGGACAAATACATCTGAAGTCCAAGGCACCTGATCCTGTCAACATTTCTATATGCAGTTCAATACTGCATGAGTACCCCAGGTTTAGTATGGAGCTGGTATTGTGTGGGCTTTTACATGGGTTTGGCAATCTGCAAGGGTTAGGGGTATGGGTCACCATTTAGTAACCTGTTTATCCACACAAACCTGCCTTTCAACAAATCATATATCTTGGCTAACCCCACAAACTGTACAGTTAGTAGAGTCTGAAGCATAAGGAAAGGTGACGTACGGCCTCCGACTCTGGTTCTGCCGCAGTACCCGTACCAAAGGCATGGTCAAGGCCCTGTCCCAGATGCAGCACACTGCTGCTCGCTCGATCACAGGTTGTTTCCGCACGACCCCCGTAGGGGCCACAGAATGTCTTGCTGCCCTGTTGCCTATGCCGCAGGTGTTGCGCCGCTTGGCCGACAAGAGCTGTCTTCGGACGGCTACCTTGACGCGCACCCACCCTGTCCGAGCCGTCTTGGAAGGGGACCTCGTGGGAGATGCCCCCCGGCATCCGCTGGGGCTTCAGGCCCTCCCGCCTGTTGCCCGTCGCAAGATTGTGTCCCCTGCGGCGGACGTGGTCACCGTCTGCTCTCTCTCTGGGGAGCCCTTCGAGGCCTTTGGCCCCGAGAGCCAACCTGGGGACCGCCTAGTAGATCTGTTTGCGGACAGACTCCACCCTCACCGTCCACCCCCCAAAGGGACGGACGAGCGCAAAGAATATGTCGACCATCTGGATCGCGTCTTGGCTGAGGCCAGGGCCGACCCAGATTGTCTCATTGTGGGCTGTGATGGGTCAGTACCCAAAACCGCCCACCAGGCCTCGGCGGCCGCCCTGGTGTTCCGTGGAAACCAGGAGATCCGTCGAGTTACTGCATTCCTCGGTTGCACGTCAGCGACCGACGCTGAACACAGAGCCCTCCACCTTGGAGTGTCGGCGGCCATGGCCACTGGATGCAAAAGGGTGGTCGTCTTCTCGGACGCCCTCGCACTTGCTGACGCGTGGGTGGACTGCTCCCCAATGGGGGGTCAGCAGCACGCCCTCCAGCTGTGCTGTCTCTTGCGCCCCTGGCTCAAACTGAGCCAGGACCGCCAGGTCCACCTGTGGTTTGTCCCCTCCAAAGCGGAGTGGGCGGTTCACAAACAAGCTCATGACGTGTCTACATCGCTTCGACTGCCCTTGGGGATCTCCCCCAAGGCCACTCGCAACTGGCTGATCGCCTCCTTCAAGGAGACAGCGGAGAAAGACTGGGTTGCTCGCTTTGCGGACCCCAAGTACAGAGGGACAAGCTTCCTGGACCTGAGGGCCCAACGGAAGACCCCTGCAATGCCCACCGCCTCTGGCTGCGGGCCTTGGCTCAAGGAGACTGCATACCACTGCAGATTGACGGCCCGACTATGTCGGTGCATCACGGCGCATGCCCCCATTGGGAGCTACCGCGACCGCTTCTTTCCCAGTGAGGATACTCACTGCACGTGCCCCCCCCCGGCCCTTCCAGGACCGGGACCATCTGCTCCGCGTGTGCCCCCACGTGAAGCGCAAGAAACATCAGCAGGGTCCACAATTCATTGCGGACCTTGTCGAGCTTCTCGAGGCGAACCCGCGCGCGTTTGCCTTTGCCCCCCCGGAAGGGTGGGATCCGGGATGAGGGTCACGCGCAGGGCGTATGACCCCCGTCTGGTGGCTTGGTGCGTCTGATGGACCGCCGAACGCTCGCTCGGTCTTCGAGCCAGCAACGCCTCAGTCAGTAACTCCGAACCTCGGGTTCATCGCTGGCAAGGCTGGGGGGCCTGCCGGATGGCGGGTACCATCCCATACGTGGGGCGGCTAAGCGGGGAGGGGCTGTACTCAGGCAACTGAGGGGCTCCAGACCCTGTCGGGCCTTATGGCTGGCGGGTTGGTTGACCTGCGGGAAGGCCTATAATCCTCATTCCCGGCCGGCACGTCAGTGGGCGCGCACGACTAATAGGGGCCGTGCTGGGGTCGCGTGGGGGTAGGAGGCAGTGTGGGTTAGTACGCGCCGTTGGGAGTGCCGGCGTGCTGGTTCGGGGAGGCGCCTGAGCGCCCTCAGCCTGTATTCCGGCCATGCGCACCACTCGAAAGAGCGGCACGCCGGCCTTCATGCACTCGTGTGCATTATCGGGGCTGTAGCTTCCCCTCCAACTTACGTCGTATACCCGCAATCTCATGTAGTAGATAGCCGTGGACTGTGCCCGTGCACCACGTTAAATATTGTTGAACAAAAAAAAAAAAAAAAAAAGAAGCATAAGGAAACACAATGAAGAGAGTAAGACAGAACCAATGCTCAATGGCCACTTCTCATAAACCTGATGGATCTACAAAAACTTCTACAAAAATTACAACAGCCTTAAAATAGAAAGCATTAAAAATGGTGAGGACAGTATTGCCTCAAAAGAAGCAAAGGGTCTGATTGGGGATAATATCTTTGTCATCAATCAAAACAACAGGAACTGCTGCTGAATCAGCTAGTAATGAGAGCAATGAGCCAACTATAATTCTCAATGAGCAAACTGATACTAAGGAAAGTTCAGATGCTGAGCTCAGTATACCACGTAATTTCTACAATTTTCATAAAAGCAGGTGCTCATGAATTATTTTCAAACCATTTGAAGAAGAACTGGAACACACAAATCTATGCCTTTTTCCAGCCAATTCCACACATTGACTATGACAATGGACAAAGGTTCCATGAATTCACCTGTGCTGCAAAAGGCTGTCACAAGAAAATCCAATGCTATCTGGAATATAAGATGCCAAATCAACTAGCAACTTGTGAAAGCACACCAAGGTATGCTGGGGTGTAGACACAGTTAATGCTGCAGAGCAAACAAAGAATGCTTCTGAGGCTCAGTCATTTGTAAATCTGGGGCACAAAAATCAGCAGTTTTTGAAAGGGCCAGGAAGGACAACATCACCTACTCATGCCAGCAACATACCAAAATGGAAAGAAAGTTTGTTCAACATGTTGATCAATAATAGTACCTCATCTTAGTTGTTGGTGATGGAGTTGAAATTGTCCACTGGGTTGCTGAGAGTGCCCAGCACTTCTACATTGTAAAAGATCATGGCTTTCAAAGGTTGATGAAAACTGGTAGGCCAGGATATTACCTACTATCACCATCCACAGTGACTTGTGATGCTGGAATGGTCAAAATGTGCAAGGTAGAACTCACAAGTCAAAACTCGCAACTTGAAACTTGCAACTTGAACCTTGCAAGCCAAGACCTGCAAGTTTCAGCTTGCTAGGTCCAAGTTGCAAGTTTTGACTTGGGAGTTCCACCTTGCAAGTTTCAACATGCGAGTTTTGACTTGTGAGCTCCAACTTGCAAGTTTTGACTTGCAAGTTCCAACCTGCAAGTTTTGGCTTGCACATTTCAACTTGCAAGTTTTGTCCACCTTCAAGTTTCCACTTGCAAGTTCCAGTTTGCAAGTTTCCACTTGGGAGCTCCAACTTGCAAGCGCCAACTTGCAAGTTTTTACTTGCCTGTGCCAACTTGCAAGCTTTGACTTGTAAGTTTTGACTAGCAAGATTTGACTAGAAAGTTTTGACTAGCAAGATTGCTTGCAAGTTCCAACTCCCAAGTTCCTTGCAAGTTCCAGCTTGCAAGTTCCATCTTGCATGTTCCAACTTTTGAGTTTTGGCTTGCAAGTTCCACCTTGCAAGTTCCCGCTTCCACGATGGAACTTGCAAGTTGGAACTTGCACCTTGCACCTTGCAAGCTTGAACTCCCAGGTCAAAACTCACATGATGGAACTTGCAAGTTGGACTGTGGAAGATGGAACTTGCAAGATGGAACTTGCCAGCAGGAACTTGCATGTTGGAACTTGGAAGATGGACCTTGCAAGGTGGGACTTGCAAGCTGTAGCTTGCAAGCAGGAAATTGCAAGTGAAAACTCGCAAGATGGAACTTGTAAGTTGGAACTTGCAAGATGGGACTTGTAAGCTGTGACTTGTAAGTTGGAACCTGCAAGAGGGAAATCGCAAGTCAAAACTTGCAAGATGGAACTTGCAAGATGGAACATGCAAGATGAAACTTGCAAGTCAAAACTTGCAGGCTGGAACTCACAAGCTGGAACTTGGAAGTCAGAACTTGGAAGTTGGAGCTCGCAAGTCAAAACTCCCAAGTCAAAACCGGCAAGTTGGAACTGGCAAGTTGGAACTCACAAGTCAAAACTTGCAAGTTGGAACTGGCAAGTTGGAACTCACAAGTCAAAACTTGCAAGCTGGAACTTGCAAGTTGGAACTCACAAGGCAAAACTTGCATGTCAAATCTTACAAGTGAAAACTTGCAAGTAGTGACTTGTAAGCTGGAACTTAAGTTGGTACTTGCAAGTCAAAATTTGGACCTTGGAAGTTGCAGCTTGGAACTTCCAAGTCAAAACTTGCAATTTAGATCTCACAAGTGGGAGCATGCAAGTTGGAACTCACAAGCTGAAACTTGTAAGTGGAAACTTGAAGGTGGACAAAACTTGCAAGTTGAAGCTCGCAAGCTGGAACTTGCAAGCTGGAACCTGCCTGTCAAAACTTGCAAGTTGAAACTTGCAGGTTGCAGCTCGCACATCAAAACTTGCAAGTTGGAACTCACATGTAAAAACTTGCAAGTTGGGACTTGCAAGTCAAAGGCCAGGGTGGACCCAGACTGCCTCATTGTGACCTGCGATGGGTCCATCCCCAGAACTGCCAACCAAGCCGTGGTGGCTGCCATTGTCTTCACAGGCAAGCAGGAGGTCCACTGCATCACAATGGTTGCTGGTCAAGTCATCTCGTCCAATGCTGAACACTTGGCCCTCCAGATGGGAGTGTCTGCGGCTTTGTCTGTAGGATGCAAATGTCTGGTGGTCTTCTGCGATTCCCTCACAGCCATCAAGTTGTGGCTGGACTGCTCCCCCAGAGGGGGTCAATGTTACACCCTCCAGGAGTGCCGTCTTCTGTGCCCCTGGCTCGAATGAGTCCAGGACCACTCCATCCACCTGTGGTATGTCCCTTCCAAGCAGAAGTGGATGGTCCACAAGCTCGCTCACAACTTTGCAATGTCGCTCAAGGGGCCACTCAGGGGGTCTCCATGCATGTCACGCAATTGGCTGCTGGCCTCATTTGAGGAGCTGGCACAAATGAACTGGCGGATCTGCTTTTGGAACCCCAAGTACTGAGGGAAGAACTTTCTGGACCTCCAGGCCCAGCGCAAGACTCCCACCATGCCCATGACCTCTGGCCATAGCCCTTTGCTCAAGGAAATGGCTGGTAACAGCAGCTTGACAGCGTGACTTTGCTGCTGCATTACGGTGCATGCTCCCATAGGGAGCTATTGCAACCACTTCATCCCTAGTGAGGATACTCACTGCACCTGCCCCCCTTGGCCCTTCTCAGACCGCAACCATCTGCCATGGGTGTTCCCTCACCTGAAGCGTAAGAAACACTGCCAGGGACCACATTGAACTGTGGACTTGGTAGAATTTCTAGAGGCAAACCCCCGCATGTTTGCCTTTGCCCCCCACAAGGGGTGGGATCCAGGATGAGGGACATGCACAGGGCGTATGACCCCATCTGTTGGCCTGGTGTTTTTGTTGCACTGCCAAACATTTGCTCTGGTTGCTGGAGCCACATACACTTCTCACTTGGTAACACCAAACCTCATGCTAGTTGCTGGCAAAGTCAGGGAGCCTCTCGTGAGAGAGGTAACGCCCCTTCGGAACTTGCATAAAGATTGCACACTTTGTAGGAGATGAATATAACATTCCTCCCTGTTGCAGACTCTCCTCACAAACTTGTCCTTGAGATAACTTCTCCATCTAAACTGTTCATCAGACATCCTGCTGCCTATTACAGGTCCTTCATTTTCCCAACCCTATCAGCTCCTGCAATGCCACATGACCATCGATACACACCTTCAGGGGCATAGGTAGAGTGGTCTGGAATAGGTCAGATTTCAACACTTTGCATCAGATGACTCTACATGTTTACATCTATTCCAGCATCAAGTGAAAGGGAGACACCAGCATCGGAAGTGTTGGCCATATTGAGTGTTGGGTCTGGAAACCCAATGGAAACCCAAAGAATAGATGCCCTATGCTTTTCTGTCCCCATTGGGCATAGGTCAGTCTGAAAAGAAAAAAAAAAAACATGTGCATGGACCTTCCACAGGACCCTGGAACGTATAAGAAGCCCCAGGAGTTAAGATATGTTTTGATAACTTTCCAACCCCCCTACATAATGGACTAGTAGTTGAATGGATGTATTATAGTAGTTAGCTTACCAATAAGTATTGAGGGTTGGTGGACTCTGAGGAGAAAGCTGACCCATGGGTGTCTATTTAAGTTGTAATCCCACATGCACCCCAAAACCTTCTGTTCTCCTATGTGTTAGAATCTTGCATCTTGGCTGGTGAAAACTACTGACCTTTGCCCAACCCTAACTGTTGTTCACCACCCCTACAGCCTTGCATAGGCATCCTCAGTATTGGCCACAACCCCAATGTATGTTGTCCTACAAGCATATGAAACAACACTTTGATGAGTGACCTGAACCTGAGAGCATGAGCAGAAGGTGTTAGTCACATAAGATGAAGGCATGAAGGTGTGTTCTTGTAGTATGCAACATAACTAAGAAGCCAACAGCCAGCTCTGTGGTCAGAGAGCGGGCTTGGATTGTTGCCCCACACACATTGTGCCATTCTGCATCATTCACCTCACCTGCCACCATGCACCATCCCAACCACCCTGCACAATTCTGCCTTGTGCACCATGCCTCCCTTGCACCATTCTGCCTCATGCACCACACCTGCCCTGCCACTCAACTAGCACCATTCCACTTTGTACACCATGCCTCCTGTGCACCATTCCATGTCATGCACCATGCCTGCAACCATGCACCATCCCGACCACCTTGCACCATTCTGCATCATGCACCATGCCTCCCTTGCACCATTGCCCACCTTGGCATTGCACTCCACATCATGCACCATGCCTACCACCATGCATCATTATTACTATGCACCATCCTGCCTACCTTGCACACCATGCCTGCCACAGTTCACCATTCCACCACCCCTTGAACCATTCTCTACCTATGTATGCATGGACCATGAAATGCCATATTTTACCAATCATAGTACCTTATATTTGTAATTATGTATACATTCCTAACACTAATTCTGTAATACACTACTACTTGCAGCTAGCATGATTCACTTCATACTCTCAACTATTAAGTTAGATGTGATTTCAATATACCTAGGGACATCTGACCACATCTGTGAGAAGTGTTCCCAAAGGGAATGTCTCAAGGCAGCTTGATGTTCTGTGTAGATACATAGGACTTCCATCCTTATAGATGGAAGAGACCCATGAGCTTCCAACTGCCCTTTTGTTTTCCACCACTGCTTCTGCCATGTCAGATAACATAGAACCCAAGACATCTCTTCTGACAATAATGTGACTTCTCATGAAAATGAATCACTCATGCTCTTGATTTTCACCACTCAACATGTAGCAAATCTTGAGGCTCCATGTTCTTCTCCATCTCTTTGACACTTTCTGTTGCATTGGTATAAATCTTCCATATCCACAACACCTTCTTCTTCCCCTCTGATGTGCCTTGTTCCACCTCAGTAAGCTCACGCTTGTCAGCATACATAAGTAATAGAGAGTGGTCATGTGGTCCCGGGGTGGGAATCTTTTTCGCCGTGGGATACTGACACTAAGCATGACAAATCAATGCTCAAATACATATGGCGAGCATAGCGAGCTCGGCTAATTAACATTTTTCCCACGCTTCACCTGGCAATTTTTCGAGCACTTTCTTTGCATTTTCTCTATCTTCTGTGCATCTTTTCTTGGGCTGATTGGATTTTTCAACTCCTCTGTGCCTTGGGCTCTTTTCCAGTTTGGGTCTGTTTGGGTCCTTGGGGTGTCAGTAGACCAAGGTGAGGCTGCTGTGAAGTCCTACCTCCCTGGCCTCTCTTTTTCAACAAAGGAGTGTCTGCCAGTTGCTTAGTGGCCAAATATTTTTGGTCCTGGACCTCTCTCAGAGCTACAGTGTGTAGGGAGATTGGGCTGGCGGGTTTACAGTTGCCTCCCCTTCCTTTATTGGAAGTAGCTCCACTATCAACTACCACTGTCTTAACCGATTTCACTGCCACTTGCAAGGATCTAGACTACTCTGCTGCTGTAATTGAGCTCCCCCCTCTCTTCTTTTTGGTTATACAGTTGTTACTCTGGCTGCAACATGTAGATTTTGTTTTTCTTCTGTCTTGAAAAAAGAGCCTTATCATCTTTTAGGGTTCTGACTCCTCCCAATACTCCCCAACGTGTCCGAACTGCTGCACAGCAAGATGAACGTGACAGACGTGTACTGGACAGTCCCAGTCATCACCGGACTCCACATCATGTCCGTATGATGCACATGGCCCAGCCACCACTTCCACTCCCTCCCCCTGTTCATCCTGGCCCTATGAATGATCCTTTTGCTGCACCTGCACCTGCACCTGCATACAACCATCTTCCTCCTCATTTGGCACAGCAGTTAGCTGCACTCCCTCCTTTTCCAGCCCAGCCAACATGTCGTGGTCGTGGTCATGGTCATGGTCATGCTCCTGCCCTAGCTCCTGCTCCTGCTCTAGCTCCTGCCCCTGCTCCAGCCCCTGCGCCTGGCCCAGCTCCTGCCCCTGCTGCTCATTTACTACAGCCTGTTATCAATCCACTGGCTGCTGCATATAACCATTTGCCTGTACAGTTGGCACAACAATTGGCTGCATTGCCTCCTCTTCCATTTCTGGCTGCACCTCCTGTTTTTAACCCTCCTGCTCTTGCTCCTGCTCCTTTTATTCCTGCTCCACCTGTTCCTGCTATCAATGCTCTTCCTCCACCTGTAGGTCAAACTACTTTTTTATAGACTAATCTAATTTCACTCTTTCAGCCTGCCCCTCCTGCTCCTCCTGCTTTTGATCCCCCTGTTCCTGCTGCTCCTATTCCTGCTCCCCCTGTTCCTGTGGCCAATAATTTCCCTCCTCCAGTATGCCAAAGTTGATACCATTTTATTACTGACTAATCTAATTCTACAATTTTAGCCTGCTCCTCTAGCTCCTGTTCCTTTGGCACCTCCTGCACTGTTACCTCCTGCACGTCGACCTTTTAGTCCAGATTGGCCTGTTCATAATCTGGGTAGAATGGATGTACAATGTCCTAATTGTCATGCTCTGCACTGGATGGCAGAGCGTCTTATAAAATCCTCCAATGCTCATCCTAAGTTTGGCATGTGCTGTTTTAGTGGAAAGATCATCTTGCCACCACTCCATCCACCTCCTCCTGAGCTTTGGCAGTTGCTTACTGCCCAGGATCATGTCTCCAAGAATTTCAGAGACCATATACGCACCTACAATAATGCTCTAGCCATGACATCTCTTGGTCGTAGGATGGAGGAGCATGAGAATCTCAATCTCAATGATGGCGCCAGTCCTTATGTCTTTAGCCTACATGGTGAACTTTCACATAAGAGTGGATCTCTTTTGCCAGCTGAAGGAGAGGCCCCTGTCTATGCTCAGCTCTACATCTATGATCCTGCTGATGCTGTCAACTTTAGAAGGGCTAATACCTGGAACCAAAATCTGGATCATCAGACTTTGGTCACTCTTCAGGATATGATCTACCGCCATCATCCAGCTGTCCAGATGTACAAGCAGGCCTATGAGCTAACAAGGAATATGCCTCCAGAGCAGCAGTGCAAGATCATTTTGCGCTTTGACCAAAGCTGTGACCGCCGTCGCTACAACCTTCCTACTGCAGCCACTGATGAGATTGCAGTCATTCTTCCAGGTGATGGTGATCAGCCAGAGGCAGTCCGGGACATCATTCTCTACCGCAGGCATGGCCCCCCACTTCAGCGCATCACAGATGCTCATCCACTCTATCCTGCTCTTCATTATGTCCTACTGTTCCCTACTGGCCAGCTTCAATGGTATCCTCACATTGAGTATGCAGCTGTGGAAAATCCCAATGCCATGGGTGGTGATGAAGGAGGTGGTCAAAGGGGCCGTAAGCATGTTACCAAGTCAGAGTTCTATCGTTATCGCCTGCATCCTCGACCTCCTGCTATTGAGCCTCAGCACCTCTTCCTCAGTGGAAAGCTCTTCCAGGATTGTGATCAGTGGGCAATGGCAGAGCAGGAAAGGCTTCGCTTCATCAAAATGAACCAGAACACTATTCGGGGCGAGGTCTATGCTGGATTGGCAGATGCTATTGCTGCAAATGTAGATGCCAATGCTGAGTCTCTGGGTCAAAGAATTATTTTACCTTCTTCTTTTTCTGGAAGTACACGTCACATGCAGCAGCTTCTCCAGCAATGGCCATCAATCGTTACTTTAAAGGAGGTGATCTCTTCATGACCATCACAGCAAATCCTAAATGGCCAGAGATTGTAAATGAGCTTGGTCCAGGTCAGACAGCATCTGATCGCCCTGATGTGGTTGTTCGTGCATTCTTTGCAAAGCAGAAGCAGATCATAAAGGACATAGAGGCTGGCATCTTTGGAAAGGCCCTTGGATATGTGTTTACCATTGAGTACCAGAAGCGTGGTCTCCCACATATGCACTGCATCATCTTTCTCCATCCTGATTTCAAGCTCCACACTCCTGAGCAGATAGACAGCCTTCTCTCTTCAGAGTTTCCTGAGGACAATCCTGAGCTATTGGAGAAGATCAAGAAGTTCATGGTTCACAGTCCCTGTGGTGCTGATAATCCAAATGCTCCATGCATGCAGAATGGCAGATGCTCCAAAAGCTTCCCCAAGCCTTTCAGAGATCAGACCTCGGTTTCTGAGGATTCCTATGCTTCCACTAGGCGTCGGGACACTGGCCACACACATAACATTCAGGGGAAGCAGGTTGACAATCACTGGGTTGTCACTTTCTGTGCCTATCTCATCTGGAAGTATGACTGCCACATCAACATAGAGTCCATTGCCTCCATCAAGGCTCTTAAGTATATCTTCAAGTATGTGTACAAGGGCCATGACCGCACCACCATGCAGTTTGGAACCTGCAATGATGAAGTCAGGCAGTACTTGGATGCTCGCTACATCTCATCCTGTGAGAGCATCTGGCGTCTCTTTCAGTTCCCTATGCACGGCATTTCCCCCAATATTGTCAGGCTTCAGGTGCACCTTCCAGGTCAGCAGTATGTCACTTGGAATCAGAATAGCACACGGACCATCCAGGATGTTGTGGAACAGGCTTCAACATGTGATACCACTCTCACAGCCTATTTCAAGGCAAATGTGCAGTTTCCAGAGGTTGCTCAGGATGTGCTCTATCAGGACTTTCCCTCAAAGTTTGTGTGGGACCAGAAAAACCGCAAGTGGAAGCCCAGGCAGCAAGGGTTTGCAGTGGGGAGAATGTACTATGCTCAGCCCACTGCCAGTGAACGCTTCTATCTCCGGCTTCTTCTTACTGCTGTCAAGGGAGCAATTTCCTATGAGGACCTTTGCACTTTCCAGGGCACTACTGCTCCCTCATTCAGAGAGGCATGCTTGGCACGGGGTCTTCTAGAGGATGATCAGGAGTGGGTGCAGTGTTTGGAAGAAGCAAAGTCTATGGCAACAGGTCGTCAGCTCCGTAGTCTTTTTGCCACCATCCCTCGTGAATGTGCTCCCTCTGATCCTGCCCACTCCCGGAACACATACTGGCCCAACATCTGTGATGATCTGCGCTACCAGCTTCAACACAACAACATCCGCATCAACCCCACAGATGATGATGTCCAGGATTATGGTCTCTTTCTCATTGATGAAATCCTCAAGTCCTCAAACAGATCCCTTCAGAAGGATTGGCCGCACATGCCTCACTCTACTCAGAACTGGGAAGTCAACTTGGAAAACAGGCTTATCATGGAGCAGCGCAGATATGATGTGGAGGAGCAGGCAGTGTTGGCAGCAGTGAATGAGCAAAACCTCAATGCAGACCAGAGAACAGCTTATCAGGAAATCCTCCATGCAGTCCGTGAAAAGACTGGCCAGACATTCTTCCTTCATGGCCCAGGTGGCACTGGCAAAACCTATGTCTACAACACCCTCTGTCATCGACTTCGTTCTGAGGGGAAGATTGTTCTCTGTGTTGCATCTTCTGGGATTGCTGCACTGTTGCTCTCAGGTGGCCGCACTGTCCATTCCTCCTTCAACATTGTTCCATCAAACATCAATGAGTCCACCACCTGTTCTATCTCCAGAGGTACACTCAAAGCTGGCCTCCTAAAGCAAACTGATCTAATCATTTGGGATGAAGCCATTATGCAGCATCGTCACATTTCTGAAGCTGTTGACCGTACTCTGAGGGACATTCATGAGGTTGACCAGCCATTTGGTGGAATCACTGTGGTTTTTGGAGGAGACTTTCACCAGATCCTGCCTGTGATTGAGAGGGGTTCCCGACCTCAGATAGTGGGGGCATCCTTGCAGCGCTCTGTTCTCTGGCACCACATCAAGGTCCTCCATCTTAAAATCAACATGCGCCTCAACACAGCCAATGCTCAGGAGCGAGACTTTGCACAGTGGCAGCTGGAGGTAGGAAAGGGTGGTCATACAGATGAGAACTGCAACATCACTCTTCCTGAGCATTTCAAGTGTGCTGAGAACACTGTGTCATCTCTCATTGACACCATCTATCCTGGGATCTCCAACCCTCATCAGCATCCAGATGAATACTTCTCACAAGAGGGTGATCCTGGCCTGCTGCAATGATGATGTGGATGACTTGAACCATACTGTGCTTCAGAAGTTTCCTGGACAGGAGTGAGTGTTTCATAGTGTGGATTCCATTGTAAATGATGGGGATGATGAACTGTTGTATCCTACAGAATACCTCAACTCTCTGAATTGCTCAGGTCTACCATTGGCACACTTGGCTATAAAGGTGGGCTGCCCTGTGATGGTGTTGAGAAACCTGAATTTGGAGGGAGGAGTATGCAATGGAACTCGAGGAATTGTGACAAGGATGAGGAACATTGTATTGGAGGTACGGCTGATCACTGGAGATCATGCTGGAGAGAAGATATACATCCCTCGGATGTGACTTCAGCCGATGGAGGGACAGCTGCCTTTTAGAATGAATCGGTTCCAGTTTGCAGTTCAACTCTGCTTCTCTATGTTGATTAACAAATCACAGGGACAGTCAGTGTGGCATGTAGGATTGGACTTTCGGAGTGCAGTGTTTACACATGGGCAGTTTTATGTGGCAGTGTCTCGGGTGAAGTCTGTGCATAACATCAAGGCAATATGGGGGAGTGAAAGTGAAAATGGGATGACGAAGAATATTGTTTATAATGAAGTACTATTAGATTAATGTATATATTGATGTAGAAATAGTTTTAACTGTAGATAAGAAAGGACAAAGTAAAATTGTACATAGCTACTAATTTTGTATTAATTTCCTATTGATTTCCTATTTACTATGACACCTCCTACACACAGGCAGGGGCCTTTGGTCCCTGACTGTGTTGACAAGATGAGTCAAGGACGCGAGCAGGGGGTTCGGGGGGCGCAGCCCCCTGACAAGCTGAAGAAGCGAGCTGGAGGAGCGACGCGAGCGAAGCGAGAAGAGCGCCGGAGGCGCGCTTCAGAAGCTTGTCTGTCAGATGTAAGAGTCTCATTTGTCAGCCTGTCTTTCTGAGAAGGACACCCAATGACACCAGAGCAGAACAAGCCACTCAGTATTCTTCACCACTAGCTTCAATGTGGGCTTGGATTGTTGCAATTGAATTGCATGCACAAGTATTGGCCAATTGTCCATGAACAAAGTGATCCTCATCTGTAGGTACTTCCAAAGATAACTGAGAGCATTGTGTGCTTGAGAATGGCATAATTCCCACTCCAGCTCTGCCAAATGCATGTCGAATCTGACCTGGGTGCCGATCTGAGAAGGGATCCATAAGGCACAGTTTTGAGGAGCACTGGCTGCCACCTCAGCTACCTCAGTCATCCTTTGCAAGGCAACCACTTTGGGAATGTAGAGTTGTTGTTTAGTGGTCCATCCATTAATTTCCCATTGAAGGGCATTACTTTGGAGCTGGACCTGGGTAAGTTGTTGATCTTGAGAGTGAAGCCATACTTTCCCCATTTCAACCTTTAGCGCCTATCATGTTTGTTTTTAGTAAATCAGAAATTGTGATATATACAAAGCATACTGCACAGCTTCAATTTTTATTCCCATAGATATTAATACACTGGGAGACACAATGTCATCCAATGGAATGTCATGGCCCTCTAATAGCTTTTTCTCTTCTGCTTCTGATAGCTGGTGTCGGATAGTCACTTGGGCAAGTACTTTACACTCCCCCACCTAACCCAATCGGAATCCAAACGGAACACTTGGAATCTGATCAGAATCCAAACGGAATGCTTGGATTCCTAGGAGTCCATTCGGACTGAGCTAGGAAATTTACTGGCAGAAAAGCCTGCTAAATTTCCGTTCCTAGTCCGAGTTCAGTCTGAACGGAGTCCTAGCAGAGTCTGAGCAACAGTGCTCAGACTAGGATTTCCTAGCCTGGAGTCTGTTAGGACTCCACCCAGAAACCACATGGAACGTTAGGAACGTTAGGAACATAGTTGGTCCTTATTACATAATGCGTAGGAAAAAGAAGTGTTCACACAAGGGATCGAACACTTACACTCACGGGTAAGTATTTGTAAGCAACACCATAACATTTAACCACTAGGCCATAAGGTCTTGGTTGGTACATGGGCCTTTAGGCTTGACATACCATTAGGGTTCGGCAGGGGTTCGGGTGACCTGCACGGGAGCATGGGTACAGGAGGCCACGGGTATGGGTATGGCAGGACATTAGCATACCTGCGACCCATAGCACCTCTCCAACAGTAGAAATGGGAGGGTTTATATACCCCGGGATGCGCATGGCCTTGTGTGCACACAGTAATCATGTCTTCGTTGATTGTTGACGCGTTATTTACATATATTTATAATCATTGTGACCCGCCCACAAATTGTTACTAACTTTGAAAGTTACTAGACCTGATGATGACGATGAACCCCCCCTGCCACTGCCACGCGCTCCTGCTCATGGGGCGGCTTGGTGGGATGAAGCAAGCCAGATCGACGATGGACGACGAGGACAAGGATGGGACAACACAACAATGGCAACAAAAGCAAAAAAAGGCCCAAGAGACGTCATCAACGTCTCTTGGACCATTGGTAAGTTTTTTCTTCTCATTTCATTCTTTTGTTACCAACAATCTTCTCATAGGTATTAACTAGAACTACTGGCAACAACAACAACCACGGCAACAGGACAATGATGCCAGCCCTGCACCCGCCACACACCGCTGTGAGCCCCTGCTCGCAGGGTGGATTGTGGGTGCTATGAAGATGGAGATATCCCAACAACAAACCAGGGGGGGCATGATGGGAACGACGGAGAGGCAAGAGGGGGACAACGACGGGGGGACAACGACGGGAACGAGGGCGGGGCATGACGAGGAGGAGGGGGGAACATCGACGAGAGGCAAAGCCAACGAAAAGGCCCAAGAGGCATTGTTGGTAAGTTTTTTTCTTTCTTGTTTCCCCAATTTATTACTAACAGTCTTTTTTAGGTGCTAACTAAACCTGCTGATGACGAGCACCACACCACACCACACCTATAATCACCGCTGCGAGCCCCTGCTCACAGGGTGGATCGTGGGTGCTCACCAGGGGGGTGGGACCATGACGATGACAACCAGACGATGACGCCACGGAACGACAAGGGGGGGGGGGACGAGGAGGGAATGACAGCAGAACAACGATGACAGGACCAGGACAACCAGGACGACGACCAGATGACGACCAGATGACGATGCCATGGGACAACAAGGAGGGGGGTGAGGGGAGGTGGGGAAGATGGCCCCAACCTGCCCCGCCACTGGGCTGTAAGTTCATTATTTTTCTTGTCTTTTTTTAATATGCCTACTCAACTAATGTTACTAGCATGAAGTCATGACCACCACTGTGGTAGGGTCAGTTGTCCTATTGGTCAACTTACCCTTCCCATAGATTTTATTCCAGTCCCACTGCCAGCACCAATTATCAAGAGTTATCGTATACATTTCCCTCCACCATGCTTTTATCTATATTTTGTGTTGCTAACATCATTTAATTATTTTCTAGTTCATTGATAATCCTTGAGAACACCATGGTAACCACACGATGCATCAATCTCACTGATGATCAATGGATCGGTACTGGATCTTGAGTTGTGACCCCTTAATTAACCTTTTTTATTTTATTTTTGGTAAAAGCTAGTCAACATCCAGATCAATGGGCCAACCAGCTGGACGGTAGGGTCGAGAGACTTCATTTGGTGGCTCTCCACACTTGCTGGGGGGACAAGTTGTGTTCTGCAAATAGAGACTCCCATCAACAAGCCTTTCCCTGAGTCATTCCCAGCTGTGAAACCCCAAGATGAGGATCTGGCATGCTTCTTTTGTGTTTCATCAGTATCCCTTACAGTTATTTATCAGCTTCTTTTATGGCTTATCTTTTCTTGTTGTTTGGTCCCTTCGATGCAAGAGAACGTGTGTGAGGGAGTTGTTTGTAGTGTTCTCAACCTGTTTTTGTACTTAAGGTGCACTCCCACCTTCAAATGGAGTTGTCTTTTCGCATCCACTTACCTGAAGTCCTCCAAAATTTTCACCTAGCTCAAGATTATTTCTCTCCCCAAGTTTTACTTCAAGTCTACATATTTACGAAGTTAAGTACTCAAGTTTCATTACTCCAATCACTCGATCTAGTGTTGATCGTGTTCCCGATCACTTTTTGATCACACCACACGCCCCACACATTTCATAGTCAATTCCAGGCATCGTCGCACTCGACTGCACCATTTTCTATCACTTTTGTTGGCTCTCGCTTACCCCATCCCTCATGATGTGATGACCTTGTCAATGATTTACCAACAGACTGTTGACCCTGCCACACCACCCCCCTCTTGCTTGCAAATGCAATCGAAGGGTCAAGCAACTGGAAGGTAGGGTTGAGAGGTCATGTTGAAGTGCTCTCCACACTTGCTGGGGGACAAGTCGTATTCCATAAATAGAGAGCCTTGACGATCCACCCCTCCCCGAGATATTCCCAGTCTGTGACACCCCAAGACAAGGAGTAGACTATGCCAAGCCTGTACCATGCGCCGCCTAGCCACCACTCTTCTTACAGGACTCATCAAAATTTCTCAAAACAGTCTCTTCTCCTCCCTTTTCGCTTACTTTCTTGCTGTTTGGCCCCATCGACGCAAGAGAACATGTGCGATGGGATTGTTTGTAGCTTCTTACATCTGATTGTATAAAGGTGATCTGCCACCTCTCTAATGCAGTATTGAATCATATCTGATCCTTTTTGATCCCACCTTTTTTGTTCCCCCCTCTGAGTCTCATTCAACGAGCTCAAGGCTTGTCCATTCCTTCTTTCCTCCCAATTATCCCACTCTTGCTTACCCCACTCCTTGCGATGTGACAACCTCGTCAATGAGACCTCCAGCAGACCATTGACCCTGCCACACCATCCCTTGCTGACCCCATCCCCTGCTCCCCTGTTGCTCCCCATCCCTTCCCCATTGCTCGCTGGCCCATCTCTTGCTGACCTTGACCCTTGCTTCCCCATCCCCTGCTGACCCCGTCCCTTGCTCCCCCATTGCTTGCCCCCCCCCCTTGCTTGCTGACCTATTCTGTAGGAAAACCGCTTCCACTTGGACAACACTCGGACTCATTAGGAATTGGACTTGCAAACTTTGTTATTTTTCTCAATCTGAGCTCGGACTTTGCTAGGATTCCGCTCGGACAACACTCGGACTCATGAGGAATAGGACTT
The DNA here is from genome assembly GCA_964034925.1 of Tricholoma hemisulphureum. NCBI lineage: Eukaryota > Fungi > Basidiomycota > Agaricomycetes > Agaricales > Tricholomataceae > Tricholoma > Tricholoma hemisulphureum. The sequence goes on from OZ035933.1 coordinate 108,578, forward strand.
GGCAAACTTTTTATTTTTCCTCAGACTCACTCAGACTAAGCTCGGAATTCACTTGGAATTTGCACTTCAAACTGCTAGGAATTCACCCATTTCAACAGTCCAAACAGAATCCTAGCATTCCGAGCATTCCATTCAGAGTCCGTTCGGAGTAGGTGGGGGAGTGTAAAGTACAGACTTGGGCAGGCACTGCAGAAAGACAAATAAAAATGGATCATTTTCAAAATTTCATATATGAACCTTTTACTCTAACAACATATGGGTTTTGTTGCACCAAATCCTTCTCCTACCTTTCTACTTCACCCTGCCATTTGTCCACTGCAGCACCTGGGAGTGATTGATGGAATTCTTCATGGGCGATGGTGTGACTGTGCATATCATTCACCACAGCCTTCATCTTGTGAAGAAGTGTCAAACCCCAGTGGGAAATGAGCAGTAAAATAGAAATTTAGCACTACAGTATACTACCTACCCATTCCTGTAAATTTCTTCCAATTATAAAAGCTGAAGTGTGCATCCAGAGTGTCATGTCATGATCCAGGGCCCATTTCCATTGTGCTGGCTGCTAAAGGGTTGACCTCCACCCAGCCTCATTCTGGAGCTTCACCATCAGTACATCCCACTCCTTTTGTCAAGTTGAAGTAGAAATTTGTTCTGCATCCCAGCACATGTGCTGGGAGATGGAACTTTGGAACCAGTTTGCAAACTGAGCCATACATTGTCAGAAAGAGATTGGCCACTGGCAAGCAATGTCATATGAAAATACAAGAGATATAATCACTGAGAAAGTAAACTTTGGTAGAATAGATAGTCTATATTGCAATATCTAGTCAAACAATAATAAGTTTCCAGATGCCACATTCCAACAAAGCCAAACTTGCTCACCATTCCCCCTTTCCAAGATTGCTAACTGTATTGGGGCACTTCATGTTGTGATCCACACATTCAATTGTTGCTATTCCACTTGCTGTATGGTCCTGGCCTGGGTCACTTTCTGACAGATTGACTGCACCATGGCATGAGCAACCACTTTTCTAAAAGGAGATTTCAAATATCATGACAAAACAATCACAAGACAACATACTGCACTTTTGGGATCATCTTCGTGCTGTTCTAGATATTTCTTATACTCTCCCTCCTTGACAAAGTAGGCAAAACCATTATTAAGGTCTGGGTCAGCCTTATCACTTGAGATGTTCCTTCTTTTCAAACACAAATTTGGGTCAATGCCTAGAAAGAGTGCATAAAGCCAACTGTGCCCAAGTCTTGAGCTGTTATCTAATACAAAGAGAAACTTGTGAGTGCACCAGTCCTCATCTAGGGTGTTCTCCCATACAGGTTATTGGGATTTAGGTCTTTGAGAGCAAGTGGGGGATCACTCAGACAAGGTAGTGAGTGTGTGGAGCAGGCAGGGAATGTCCTGTGTAGTCTGTTATGTCTGTTATGTCTTCCCTACAGTATGTAGCAGTATATATACTACAGGAGCTATAGGAGTTATGATGCAATATCAATAGGAGTTTCTGTAGTATGACTCATGGTCCCAAGATAGACTTATCTATCATTATATCATAGGGGGAAAACCCTGGATTACTCATGAGACAGCCTTGGCTTCCTTGGCTTGTCTATCCTTCCATAGGAGACTGTGTCCATACTCCCTAACCATAGATGTGAGTTCTAGGCTTGTATCCCAACACAGGTTCAAGGTTTTTCCCTGGTTGCGGACATGCTGGTCATAGTATGGCACATTCCCCAGGTTTCATGGCCCTTGCCCCTAAAGGGTCATGTCCTTGCCCACTTTGCTTGAGTAGGTTCAGGTAACACCATTCTTGTATCATGCACTTCATTCAATTGTAACAATTCCAAAGTTGGACTCAATGGGCCCTACAGTATGTTGACCAAATTGATCATAGTGATTGTTACTTACAAATTCTGCAGTATTGTGCTTATGGCAATTGTACAGGAGCACTTGCAAATGCGTGAGGTGGTGTATTTTTTGCCTTATATGAACTGGAGTATGGTGCAGCATGCCATGTTCATGACTGTACAACTCAGAAAATTGCTGGATCACAGGCATGTGATCAAAATAATGCTGAATGGATGAGATTCCAAAATAATCACAATCACCAAAATTGTTTTGATTCAGATGCATAGTGCAAAGGCCAGGTGAAAGGTTACCATGGGAGTCAGCCATAGAACCAAATACACAGTCCCATGATGAAGCAATGCCTGAAAGGCAATATTCAAATACTTCACTCCATGCAGATTTTATTGTGTTGAAACAATCTGTGCACCATGTGGAGTTGTAATTGCATGGGCTAAATTTGCAAATGTGGAGTCACCAACAAATATTTTGAAGATTTTGACATCAGTGTATCCAACAGAAGAATCTCACCCAGACTATATCTGCATTGACAAAGCTTGCCAAGTACTTTGTACAAGTATTGCCAATGGCAGTTGGGATACATGGCAGAAAACTAGTCAGTTTATAGTGGACTCATATCACTATACAAATCATTGAGTCACAGATTTTTTATGCAGAAAGTGGTGTAATCCAGCACTACAGGATGGATCAGCACCTAATCTGGTTATAGTTGATCATGACAAGAATGGAAACCCATATTACAAATGTGCTTTTAATACACAGGTATGATACTCTAATCAATCATAATTGTGACCATTTGCTTATACTGGCTATAGGCATGTGAGCAATTGAATGCTTGGCTTGGAGGATTTGATTCAATTTTAAGGAGAATGACTCTTGGAAATTTTGACTGGTTTTTGCATAGCATGCTATTTTATCATACTCAAAGGATGAGTGAAGGGCAACAGAATACTAGTAATGGTAATAGCAGTTCCAATAGTGACAGTGATAGTGATAGCAGTGAAATGTAGTACATATATGTAACCTGATAATTTACTTCAAACCATGTCAACTGACTTACTTGTCAGGAGTATGATTTTCAGAGACAATTAAAACTATTAATTTCCTTTATTTGGTTGTGTGGACACTTTTATGTATATGTGGCTAAGGGTAGGCATAAGATCCATATGATCAAGTGCATGGCTAAGGGTAGGTAGAGATAAGGACCTCATGGTAGACACATGGTGCTGTGCTTCATGGCACATGCATGGATCAACACAGCTGCAGCACCTCATGGTTGCAGCAAGGACTACACATGGATACCTCATGTAGTTTAGTATATTATATTGCCTAGAGACTCTTCAAGTTCTCTTAGGTTATCTGCTATACTCTAGTGTGACTGCCTCTGACTACGAAGCTACCCCTTCTTCTCTGTTGTTAGTATTCTTAAGGGAGCCGTCATCTTTTGCCTTAAGGTATTAGTGACGTCCTAACATTACTGTTACAAAAATCACAAAAGTGAATTATTCCACATGGAATCCACATGGAGTCTGCACAGAATTTACACAGAATTCATGCAGAATTTGCTAGGATGTTGACTTGGAAGCTTGACACAGACTCTGCATGGACTGGCATGGATTCTGCATGGACTAGCATGGGTTCTGTACAGACTAGCATGGCACATTTTCTGGTGAGGTCAGATTCTGCATGGATTCTGCAGATTCTGCATGTTCCATGCAGAACACCTGGGGGAGTGTAAAGTATTGAATTTGCCACTGAAACTCATTGACATCCATCCCAGGTATGCAAGGCTCAGAGAAGTGGTTGGACCACACTAAATATGCATGCTCCAGAAATACCTTGAGGTCTCCCTCACATAATGCCTTATGATACCCCCGAGCAAGCATGTTGAGTAGTTGCTTCTTGGCTACACTGACCATCTATCTATGTTAACACCAGCATCAATGTGTGTATAATATATGAAACATAACAGGGTGATGACACAGCACAAAAAGTTCAACTTACAAATGAAAATTATGAAGGAAATGTGGGAGGATGAGGATGAAGAAGTCAAGGCAATTGTTAATGAGGAATTAACAAATATCACAACCTCAAGCTTAGTACTGAACTCCAAAGAGACAGAACCCCAGAGCAATATGCTGAGTATGTTTACCTGATCTCAATCAACCTCAACACATGACTCATAGTTTTGGTTACAGCACAGTCCAGCAACTTTGAATATCATTGGCCTTGCATGCTGTTGGAGGCAACTGGGTGGGCATTTACCCTCTTACTTGGTCCCCATGATGCCAAGGGAGATATTAATGTTGCTAGGTGAGTGATCAACATTATCAATGTTCAATGTGCTGACCTCATTCATGGCTCATATAGGTACCATGTTGGTGAGACTGCACTAGGCAACCAATTCCTGGCTGCACATGGAGACTTTGAAGTTACATTCATTGCACCATTCACAGACTTTTTGGTCAACCTCTATTGTGAGTCATAATAAGCAAAAGGTTTTTTAGCTTACTCAATTTATTTTCATAGCCAACTCAGTATCCCAAAAACAATCAATGTAATATGCTAGGCATTCCCAGGAAGTGTCATCCACAATCATGCCATCCACCACTGCTGAACCATCTGCTCCAGCCACAACATCATTTGAAATGCTGCCTCCTACTGTGCCATCTGCAGTCATATCATCTTGCACTGCTGCATCACCTGCTTCAACCTCACCTCCTGCTTCACCTGCAGTCAAATTGTGTCCTGCTGTGGCTCTGTCTGCACCTGCCACATTGTTGGGTGCTGCACTGTCTGTGCCAGCTACAACACAACTTGCTCCACTGTCTCCTCCATCTACAACATTGGCTCCTGCTGCACCATTGTCAGCTTTAGGCATAGTGTCATTGGCTCCATCATCTGCATCAGCCACATCATTGCCTCCTGCTGTACTGTCTGCACTGGCCACAACATTGCCTCCCACTGTTCCTTCTATTCCAGTCACAACATCGCCTCTTACTCCACTGCCTTCTCCACCTACAACATTGGCTCCTGCTGCACCATTGTCACCTGTAGGCATAGTGTCATCAGCTCCAGCTGCAATGGCTGCATCTGTTGCACCCACACCAGCTGATCCTTCCTTGTTCTCAGCTCAAGCTATCTTGGCATCTGCATTGTCCTTTCAAACTGTGCTTGTGTCATCTCCAGTGGCACTCACCACATCACCTCTGTTTTCATTTGTTGGTGCCAGGATTGCAACACAGTTTAAGGGAAGGAGGGCATTTAATTTCTGTTGGCATGGACTCAATGACTGACATGGCAAAATTGATGTTGCAACATGGTGAAACTCCTTTTGGGATTGTTCCCCCTTTTTTTCAACCCTTGCCTGCCACAGGTGATCTCAACTTTAATTTTGATTTCTCATTCCTTGGTGTTGACACCAAACACAACAGCATGATGGGGTTCCCAGGTGTCGCTCCAAGTATTCAAACCTCATTTCTAAATATGTTAAATTTGTGGGAAGGATCCACATCACTTGGTATGATGATGGCCCCTGGGCTACTAGCCATTCCATTCTCAACAACCCCATCTTCTTCAACATATCTCCCTGATTCTTTCTCTCCATCCCTTAATGCACATGTCTTGCTTCCCACCGCTGACTCTATGCTGTTACCTGGCACACCCATGCCTCTACCCATTCTGGCCAACCTACCCCCTGCTTCAGGGGGCATATCTGTTCAGAATTATCTGAATCCTCCATTCACCAGCCAAGCCTTCCTAAGGTGGCTGGTGCCATCATTCCTGGTATGCCCTATATCCCAGAAGTATCCATTATGACAAATCCTGTGCCTGCTCACTCTCTGTCTACCCTGCATATATTGTCACCTTTGTTACACAGTGGTGGCCCACATACTGTTTACCCGCCAGCATCATCAGGCAAGTCCATTCCTGCACAGCTGCCTGTCTTGTGTCATTCTGCTCACCCCACAGTGCCATCAACTCAGGTGGAGAAAATGAACAAGATTGAGATAAAGGAGGCTCTGGGGAAATAGAACAAGACTTTACCTGTCATAATGTCAGATAGTGTACCTGAGTGGCTTACAACTGCTTGCACCCATCTCACTACTCGAGATCTTGGACTTGAGTGGGATCATTGTGTCAAGGCATGGGTTGAAGTTGAAATGCATGTTGATTATGGTAATAAGTCAAAGGTATGAAGTGTCATTGTTTTCTCATGCTCTTATTTTAATCAGAATTCAGGGGGGTATCTCATCCAAACAGAGGCCAGAGGAATGGGGGAAATGGATTGCTAAGACTCACAAAGGGGTCTGATGGTATTCAGCAACACTGAACATACAAGATACTCTTCAGTTTGGGCTTGCAGTTGGAAATTGGTGGCACATGATTCAGCCTCCTTTTCAGCAGAGTGATGTGGCCCTCCCCAAGGCTATCTATGACTCAGATGAAGCAGGGGATGTATGGGCTGGGCAACAGAAGGGGGGTCCATGTGGACTCATCTCTGTCCTAACTCTACTCATGTGGTGGGGTCACCGTGCATCTAGGTGCAACCAGCAGCAAGAGTTAAGCATTCTGATGTGGAAAGAAATGGTCCAAGATGTGACTTGTTGTCTCAAGAAGATGGTTGAGACCTTCCAAAAACAGGAATTGCAGTGTGATTGTGATCATCCTTCTAAGCAGTGAGTCATTTTGCAATCCTGATGAAATTTGTACTTCATAACATTACAGACTCAACATTTGATTGCCTTGGGTGTAAGGGAACACTACCATTGAGGTAGTGTTTGTAGATATTTATACCAAGGGCTGCCAGACTTATAGCTAATGTTGACCATTTAACAACCCAAGTCTTATACCACCATGTAGCACCTGAATATATCTGAGTCATATTCTGTTGCCTGTGGTTCTTATGTATTAAGTAAGAACCACAGGCAACAGAATATGACTCAGATATATTCAGGTGCTACGTGGTGGTATAAGACTTGGGTTGTTAAATGGTCAACATTAGCTATAAGTCTGGCAGCCCTTGGTATAAATATCTACAAACACTACCTCAATGGTAGTGTTCCCTTACACCCAAGGCAATCAAATGTTGAGTCTGTAATGTTATGAAGTACAAATTTCATCAGGATTGCAAAATGACTCACTGCTTAAAAGGATGCTCATCACAATCACACTGCAATTCCTAAGCAACTTATTCACTGACAGATTTACAGAAATTTGGGCTGAAAAGAAGACCAAAGGAAAGAAGAAAGCCAAAGATGTTTGTTTAGCAGAAGAGTTTGGAAAAGGAGGTAAAGTGAGTCCCAACAAGAAGGTTGCCACCTCAAAGAAGAAGTTTCAAAAGCGAGCAACAGAGTTGTTTTTTTTTTACAAGTTGGTAGAATTTATGACAATCATTAGCATGTGGTTTGATGTAGTGTTCATTTTCAAAATACTTCTGGCCACCATTTCTAGTCTTATAAAAATGCCCTTTATCATGGGAGTGCTATTTGCTATGTCCAACATTCATGCTACTGTTGCACTTCCTGAAAATAAATCCTCTCCCTGATATCTCCTTCAATATATTCAGCAGCTTTGTTCAACAAACTTTTGGACCAACTGTGTCTCTGTCAACAGTGCTTCCCTTGATATATATAGTGTTGGAAAATCCAGAGCTATTCAGTTTGCATGCACGACAACAGTGTCGCATATATGAAGGAGAAAATGCTTCTGCATCTTAAGGTTGGATCAAACATCTACCACATGCTATCCAAAGCAAACTAGGCTCCAGGACAGAGGAATTACACAGAATGCAAGATGTTAGCAGAGAAATGTTGGAAGCTCAAGTTCTTACTGTTACTGGTACAAAGCTAGTTGTCCTGGCACAAATCCTACAGTTTTATCCTTTAGATGATGATGAAAATTTTCTGGGAAAACTAAAGCCAGTTTCTCAAAAATCAGTCCAGTGAGTCTATGTTATTTGTCCCATGAGTGTACAATGCATGACCAGCACTTGCAATCCCCAGTCCTTGCTGCAAGCAACTAAAACGAGAATATCCCAAAGGTTACTCAGATTAAAAACTTCAATATTAATGAAGATGCTGTCCTTGCTGGAAAATGTCCAGTTTGCCTCACATTATACCATGCTGATCATGAACAAGTACCTGTTCCAGCCAGACAAAATGCTTGGAACTGGGTCTACCTCAATTCTGCTAAGTATCTCAAAGTTGGACAAAGCATCTGGGTGGATTGAACTTTTTCAAATGCAGCACTGAATGGAATATATAGCTTCCATGTCTTGACTGTTGCTTATACTGAATTCTGGAACAATACTTTTTGGAAAACACAAGATGTTTCATATCGAAAAATCTCTCAGCATCATATTTGGCAGGCTTTTGTACAAGAATCCATTCACACCATTAGTGCAGCTTCTGACATACATTTGGAGATTCAAGATGGACTGGCCATTAATGATGTCACAATGGAAGCATTTGAAATCCTGGGAGAAAATGGTATTATAAGAGCTGCAGATCAACATGCTTGTTCTGAATGTACCCAAAACTATGAAAAAACAGCAGACAGAATCACTGGAGATGATCCAGCAGCCATGGTAAATAAGAATTGAATTGTACCTCCACTACTTGGAGAAGGGGCAGAGTTGGCAGCCAGAGATGCAGCTGTGGCTCAAGAAAATGCTCACAATCAAGTTTTAACTAGTATATTAGTAAATATAATTAGTGATAATACAAAATAGTTAGTGGGGGGCCTGGGGCCCCCACGTTTGACTGGAGGTGGCGGCGGCGGCGTTGATGGGTGAGGGAAGGGGGTGGCGGCGGCGTCAGTGGTGGGGGAGGTGGTAGAGGAGGGGGTCACGGTGGTGGTGGGAACAGTGGCGGCGGTGGTGGTAATGGCAGCGGGGTGGTGGCGGCCTGTGCGGCCTGTGAGTTGGGTAAGGGGGGGGGCGGCCGTGGCGTCAGATGGTGAAGGAGGGGGCGGCGTCGATGGTGGTCATGCTGGCATGCTGGCAGTCACAATGGGTCACGGGTGGGTTGGTAGGCATGTGACCGGGTGATGAATCTGGGTATTCCGGGTATTCCGGTTATTCCGGCTTTGTTTGAGTCCGGGTAGATTCCTCAGAATCCGGTCGTAAATTCGACCCCCAGTCCGACCGGAATTATCTATTATAAGACAAAATATATGTAAATGGAATGCTCCGGAATTCCAGAAATTCCGGGCATGGATGACAATGGGTGGTGGGCAGAGAGACTCATGCTGGGGATAATTAAGGGGGTGCCAGGTCATTGTTTCTTTTCAGGCAAAGGCTGTTGTGCAGTGCTGGATACTTCTCTTGCTGATTTTGATGGTGAAGAAAGGAGGTCACGTATCCAGAGTGGGACATGCCAGGTTTTCCTGTTTGGAAGTGTGGGGGAGTGTCATGTGTTTCGGGTTAGTGTACTTTAATTCATGATTGCTGACGATCGATGCCATTCCTTTTGTTAGCATTTGACACATCACACTGTGTACAAGTTGTTCGAGATTGGTGATGGTTTTGAGGGTTAAATTGTATTGGTGGAGGTTTTATTTGAGGGGGTGATTTTAAGAGTGTGGAGGAGGTTGCTTGGGGGAGAGAGGTCAGACATAGTTTGTTATTTTATATTGGTGATGGTTGCAGGTGGGTTGTCTGGTTTGGTTCAAAGACATTTCTTCTCCTTATATGCAGTAAGGAGGTCCACAGCATTACTTAAATTACCTGTAGGTTCCCATGTGTTTTCTGATGTGGGGTAGCCTAACCACTTCACCAGGAATATGTGTCCTTTGCTGTGCTTCTTGTGCACAATGATTGATTTGACTCTGTGTTCTTCTTGTCCATTGATCAGGTCAGGGGGTGGCCTCAGGTAATTAGGACTGTGGGCAGCAGTTTCACGATAGGGGGTCAGGAGAGCGGCATGGAATACAGGGTGGATTCTGCATTGGTGAGGAATGGGGAAGGGTCCCTCTCGTTTTGGAGAGAGCTTCCTTGTCACATTGTCAGTTTTAGGTCTTTCAAATTGAGCCAGACCTTCTGTCCTTTCTCAAATGGGGTAAACTTTCATGTGATTCACTCTGCCATGACTTGTTGAGCTAATTCATGCACTGCTAATGCTTCAGTTCATGCTTTTAATAACTGAATCAAACATTGTTCTGCTGTGGGTACATCACTTTTCAGGTAGGCCATGTGTATTGCTCATGGTTCATATCCCATCATGAGGTAGAATGGGGAGTGTTTCATGGTAGAGTGTGTCCATTGGTTGTGCACAAATTCAGCGGTAGGGAGGATTTTTGTCCATATTTTGGGGTTGTTTGTACCATGCAGAGATAGACTTCAATTTCTTGGTTCATGTGTTCAGTTTCTCCATCAGTTCATGGGTGAAAGGCGGTGCTCATCGCCAGTTTGATCCCTAGGAGTTTTCCAAGCTCTTGGTAGAGTTTTGATGTGAATCTGGGGTCCCTGTCTGAGATGATCTTGTCTGGAAGTCCAAATCTGGTATAGACATTTTTTAGATAGGTGTCCACAGCTCCTAGTGCATCAATGGTTTTGTTGCAGGGGATTAAAATTACCCCCTTAGTAAGACCATGATCTGCCATGACCATGAGCACATCAAATCTGTCAGGGAGGGGTAAATCCGTGATGAAGGCTGTGGTTACTAGTGCAAACAGGTGTGTTGTGGTGCTTTTTATTGGCAGCAACAGTGGTGTTGTTGGGTGTGTGATTACTTTCATTTGTTGTCACATTGTGCAGCCTTCTACCCAGTTCTTGATTAACATGGTCATTCCTGGCCACCAATAGTTCCTTCTGATGAGTGTGATTGTTTGGAATTGGCCAGAGTGTCCGGAGGGTAGTAAATCATGGTGTTGTTCTATTATCTTTTTTCTAAGGTCAGCATTGGGTAGTACGTAACATCTGTTTTTGAAAAAGACTAGACTGTCTTTTACTTCCCAATCCATCAGATTTAATTTGATCAGTGGTGTTCCATTAGTTTTGAGTGCCATTATCGTGTCTGTGACAAGTTTGTCCTTCATTGTTGCTTGGACTAGTGCTGTTTGCATTTCTGTATCAATTGCATTGATGAAGATTTCTGCAGGGAGGAGGGTGATATTTTCATTGTCATTTTCCATTCCTTTATTCCAGTCTTCTTTTCTTGATAGTGCATCAGATTGTATATCTGTGATCTGGGCATGTGTACAAGTTTTAGTTTGAATTCAGATAAGAATAGACTCCACCATGCCTGTCTTCTGTTCAATTTCTGGGCAGTGTGGAAGTATGTCAAGTTCTTGTGGTCAGAGAGGATGGTTACTGGATGCAGGCTGCCTTGTAAATAGTGTTGCCATTTTCTAGGGCACATATGATGCCCAGGAGTTCTCAATTGTAGATCTTGTAGTTTTGTTGGGTGGTGTTGAAGGAGTGAGAGATGTATCCACAGTGGTGCCATTGTCCATCAGTGCCTTGTTGTCATAATACAGTGCCGGTAGCAAATTTCAAAGTGTCTGATTCAATGGTGATAGGTCATGTTGGGTTGGGCATCTGTAAGATTGGTGCCTGTGCAAATTTAGCTTTTAATGCATCAAATGACGTTTGACAAGCTTCTGTCCATTCAAATTTGACATCTTTCCTGGTCAGATCATTTAGTGATCTCGCTAGTTCAGCAAATCTTCTGATGAATCTTCTGTAGAAGTTTCTGAACCCTAAGAAGGATTGTACTCCTTTAATGTTTGTCAGTTCCAGCCAGTCTTTGATTCTGGCTAATTGTGTGGGGTCCATCAATATTTGATCCAGTTTGATGATTAGTCCAAGGAATTCAACTTCCTGTATGTCAAACTTGCATTTTTTGGGTTTAAGGTACAGGTTGTTTTTGAGTAGTTGTTGTAGGATTCATCATGTTTGTTGTTGATGTTCTTCTTTGTCCTGTGAGAAAATAAGGATGTCATCCATGTAAATGATGACACATCCTTCATCAATCATATCTTGAAAGATTTTGTTCATCATCACTTGGAATGTAGCAGAGGAGTTGCATAATCCAAAGAACATTACCATTGGCTCGAATAGTCCTTTATTTGTTTTGAAAGCCACTCTCCATTGATCGCCCTCTTTAATCTGAATTTTATGGTATCCCCATCATATATCAAGTTCCGTAAACCATTGGGCTCCCTTGAGTTTGTTGAGGAGATTGCTCACTAGTGGGAGTGGGTAGGTATTCTTAATCATTCCGTGATTGAGATATTGTCAGTCCTGACATGGTCAGAGGGCTTCTGAGTCTTTCTTTGTGATGAAGAAGAACAGTGATGCCATAGGGGATTTCAATGGTTGGATGTATCCTTTTTTTAGATTTTCATCAAGGAAGTTGTCCATTTTCTGTTGTTCTGCTGGGGTTAGGGGATAGACTTTGCAATCTTTTGGCAGGAAATCATCTTTTATGTCGATAGCATGGTCCCATGATTTTGATTTGGGGAATTGTTCAGATGCTGCTTTTTTGAACACTTTTTGATAATCTTGGTATTATTGTGGCAGCATGTCGTCAAGGGTTTTTGCTTTTCTGGGTTGTCCATTTGATTGTCATGTACAAGTTTCTGCAAAATAGAGGTTTTAGCTCTGATCCAAATTCCCTGTCTGAAGCAGAATCTTAGGGATGTCCTTGATGATTGAATTCTTGATATTCTTCCTGTTTTTCCTGAATAAACATACTTTGGTGTGTCATATTCTAAAGTGAGCAGCGGTTTGGAGGTGGTGGGGTCAAATATTCCTATGACGGGTTCTCCTCTGATGTAAGTGATAGTAAGATCAGTGGGTTTGGGGATGATTTTGTCTGGGGTTTCTTTCATGTTGACTTCTTTGTCTGGGGGTGTTTCTGAGTTCTGGGCAGTGGGATTCTCAGAGGTTGTATGGTCTTCTTTCTTGGTAGTTATTTCCATGATCTGTTTCTCTGTGATCAGTTGTCCAAAAGTGGTTTTGTTTGCCATTTCCCTAGATTTAATAACAATTCTGTGAATACAGGTGAATCATTCTTCTCTGTTAGGGAATTCAATGGTACCTTTCTTCCAGTGATGTCAGGGTTTTCCTTTCTAAACCAAGGTAATCCTAAGATCACCAACTCTTTTCTTAAGCTGGTTACTAGGTATCGTTCATCCCTTTGTTTTTATCTGATGGTAAGGCAGGATATAGTTGAGTGAGCTGTTCCTTCTTTATTCAGGGTGCTGTTGGCATTCCAAGTTTTAATTGGTTTGGCCAGGGGTGTCATTCAAAATCTGCAATTGCATGCAAAATCTTGATTGATAAAGGTTCTGTTGGCTCCTGAGTCAAGGAGCACTTCAGTTTCAATGATTTTGGTTTCTGTTTCCAGCTTAATGGGTACTCTCATGGAGCGTTGTCTCATATCAGCTACTAATACAGCAGAAACTGTGAACTCAGTGGGGTCTGACATTGGTCCAGTCCGCTTCTCTAAAAACCCTTCTCTTCAAGGATTGCAAGAGCTTTCTCTTGTTTTTCTTTGTCTAACTCTCCCATCATGGTGCAGAGGTTGTTGTAGAGCCCTTGCCTGTTTTCTTCTGCCATGGCTTTGGGGAGGGCAAGTTTGCAATTGTTCCATCTTTCTTATGATCTCCAGAGCAATGTCCAGGTTTGTGACAGATGAAGCATAGCCCCTTTCGCATGTTCTCCATATGTTCAGAGGTAGATAGTCGATTGATGTCATTGGCTTCCCTTTTGATCAAAGGGGTGGATTGGGGTTCATAAATAGTGCATGTCTTTCCTGTGATGGCGTGCACTCATTTCCATTGGGCACTGTACTTTGCAGCTGCTTCTATCATTTTGTCAATGGTGGTGGGGACCATTTCCATGTTGTAGACCTTTTCTATGAGTTTTGGATGTAATCCGTCAATGAAATTTTCAATGAGAGGGATGTCTTTGTTGATCTTGGCCCTTCCCTTCAAAATTCTGAGATGTAGTCTTCAACATCTCCAGTCTGTTTGAGGTTCTTCATCTTCTGTCGTGCATTTCCTGCATGATCAATTGGGGAGAATGCAATTTTAAACACAACTTTAAATTCTTCCCATGTTCCCTAGCTTGTTTCTGATGCTTTTGCCTCTGCCAATCCTGCTGCTGTTCCTCCATTCATAAATGACAACATGAAGATGACCTTCTTGTCATCGGTGTCATAGATATCTTCATTTGCTTGGAGGTAGAGGGAAACTTGTTGGGATTATGTATACAAGAGTATACAGGCAAGCCAAGGCAGTTAACAAGCCTAGGGAGAAGGAATACAAGTCCTAAGCTTAAGGTTAGGGTTAAGATCTGCCACTGGTAGAGTCCAACACAGCCACAGGGAATAATATTAATTCCCGAGCTGCTACCCTTAATAGACTGGCCAAGACTACAAAGACTGCCAAGACTGTCTCCTATGCTATCCAGGGAACCCCCTATAATATACAATGATAGACAAGTCTATCTGGAGAATTATATAGGGGATATGACATAGTTATTCCATTATTAACTGGTACAGGGGTCTATTACAGAATACCTCCTTTATGTATTAAAGGAGTGCATTACACTATACCTCCTAACTGTGTAGTATAAATATTGCACATCTTGTAGGAGATGATAATAACATTCCTCCCTGTTGCAGACTCCCTCACTCACAAGCCTTTGAGATTAACTTCATTCTCTAACCTTGTCCTTAACTCTTCCTGTCACTGTTCACCACTCCATTCCCAACAGGTTATGGGCCCTGACCCTGAACTAGACATGGATTATGAAGGGGACCAAGAGGACGACCATTTATCATTATTTGGGGAACCCCCAGCACAAGAAACCCCTAAACGATCAGGAAGAGTATATACTTCCAGAGCACAAGAAAAGCGCAGACAACGGATCAATACACCAGGGATTGATCCGGTTATAAGAATACCTATTTCCTTAATTCGGACCAAAGAATACTCAAACGTAAACAAGATCGCTGATCGCGATCATTTGACGGATGAAAACTGGCACAAATGGAAAGAGAGAATGTTGCGTGTTTTTATTAATTGTGACATAACGGGATATGTTTTTGGACAGACAAACCGACCGGATCCAAATATAGATCCGGAGAGTGCTTACAACTGGGACAAAAATGATACTTGGGCACAACAAGTCATTATCCACAACGTCACCTCCTCGCAAATAAATCACGTCGGATCAAAACAAAGCGCAGAAGCTATGTATACCGCATTATCAGTCACTCATGAAAACAAGGCACATCAAACAGTTAATCAACTGCAGTGTTTATTATATGAGACAAAGGCTGATAATTCCGACGACCTCCTAAAGCATTTGGACGTCTTGAAGTCTTACCGAGACCGGATCAACAGGTTTCCAAATATAGAATTCCATATCTCAGATACCCGATTTAAATCGATCATTTCGGCATCCTTACCAAACTCTTGGCAAACATATGTCGAGCCCTACAACGGAAACGCAAATGATCCAAATGACTTAGATCCAAAGCGTCGCCTAACTTCGGACGCATTTATTGGATTATTAAGGGAAGAATACAAATTACGGCTTAACCGGAATAACGGGAATAATAACTCCGGCGGAATTGTAAACCTGGCTAAAATCCAGATGACCGCCCAAAAGGAGAAAACCCTTGAAAACCGTCTTACCGATTGTAAAAAATCCCTGAAGCCATATTGTGATCATTGCAAGCACCCTGGACATTGGTCCAGTAAATGCCGAAAATTCCAAGGCAATAAATGCCATAATTGCGGAAAAATCGGACATCAGGCAAAAAATTGTTGTGGGAAGAAAAAGGAGAAAGATAAGGAAAAAGGGAAAATAAAACCTGTGGAACAGTCCAATGCTGTGGAGGAATTTATTGCATTTTCAGCTCAAGAAGAACATTATAATTTTGATTCCTATGATGCTTGTAACAATAACGATGCCGTAATGGACTTCAACATGCAATAATCAAAATTTTAATATTCATCTGGAAGACGTCCTACATGTGCCTGGAACACGAAACAATTTAATTTCGTTGGGGCGATGGGATGCGGCCGGCGGAAAATATATTGGAGGACAAGGAAAATTAATCCTCACAACAAAAGACGGACAACAACTTGCAGAAGGAAAGAAAATTAATAACCATTTATACAAGATGAAAATGGTATTAAAAAATTCAAGCAAGCCGTCTAAAACTCCTGCCGTTAATCAAACATTCGTCGGAAACGTAAAACCACTTACTTGGGAAACTTGGCACCGACGATTTGGACATGTAGGATATTCTGGACTTCAACAATTATTGAGCCAAAATTTGGTGATCGGTTTCAATGTCGACGAAAATAGTCCTAAACCGGATTGCAAAGCTTGCATCAGTGCAAAGCAACACAAGGAGCCTTTTCCGAAGTCGACAAAAAGAAACACGAAACCAGGAGAATTAACCCACATCGACTTGTGGGGAAAATACGCCATCAAATCTATTAATGGCAAATATTATTATCTCCTATTTGTGGATGATGCTAAAAGGTTCGTCACAATTGAATGTCTCAAAGAGAAAAGTGATGCAGCACAGGGGGTAATAAATTACCTTGCCCATTTGGAAACACAAGGCAAGAAGCCGAAGGGTATACAAATTGATTGTGGAAAAGAATTTGTCAACGAAAAACTGGAAAAATATTGCAAAGAAAGAGGTATAGAAAATCGACTTACCGCACCATACTCACCATCACAGAATGGAGTTGCGGAAAGGATGAACAGAACCCTGGTCGAATTATCCCGAGCAATGCTGGCTGCTAACCAGCTTCCAGAATTTTTATGGGAATTTGCAGTCTTACACGCTGCCTATATCCGGAACCGATCATTTACCAAACATCTTCGGGAAACAACACCTTACGAAGGCTGGCACAATAAAAAACCGGACGTATCAAATTTACATGAATTCGGAGCCCCAGTATGGGTATTATTACAAGGCCAGAAAGAAGAAAGAAAAATGCTACCTAAATCAAAGCGCCGTGCATATGTCGGCTATGACGACGGCGCGGGGGCAATAAAATACTACAATGCCGAAACAAGAAATGTTCTCACCTCTCGGAACTTCCGACTTATAGACGCTACAGATGAACCTGAGCCTCCCGAAGACACTGATGTTACACCCTCGACGGAGGGGGAGTCTGGTGGGGAAACACCGAATGTGCCGCCGACGGGTAACTCCGATCAACGGATCACGGAACCGGCAAGGCAGCCTCGGAAGCGTAAACGGAATGAAAATGAGGGAAACATAGATATCACTAGACCACGGAAGACGCGTGCAAGTGATAATGAACCACGGAAAACTCGTGGAATTCGTACCGACTACAAACATCTTTACCACCTTGCGGAAGAGGAAGATGACGAAACCTTTCTAAATATAGAAGAAGCCTATGCAATAATAGCCGGAGATGAAATAAACAGTCTCAAAGACACAAAACAATCCCCGGAATGGACGGAATGGAAGGATTCAATGCAAATTGAATTAGACTTGCTCAAAGAAAAGGGTACTTGGGAACTTGTTGAAAAACCTCCAGATGCCGTTCCAATCTCAAATAAATGGGTATTTATTCGGAAACGAAATAAAGAAGGGGAAATTGTACGATACAGAGCGCGGCTAGTTGCAAAAGGGTATGCACAAAGACCCGGTTATGATTTCATGGAAACTTTTTCACCAGTTGTACAAATGGACACACTCCGGGCAATTTTAGCACTCGCATCAGAGAAAGGTCTAAAAATACAACAGATGGACGTAAAGGGCGCATACCTCAATGGCCGCTACAAGAGACTATATACATGGAACAACCTGAAGGATGTAATGATGGAACAGGCCGAGTATGCAAGCTATTTAAACCGCTTTATGGATTAAAGCAGGCAGGTCGAGAGTGGAATAACGAATTTGATGGTAAACTTAAAATTCATGATTATGGAAGATTAATGGCAGATCCTTGCGCATATATTCGACGGGATGAAGAAAATATAGGCATCATAACGGTATGGGTAGACGACACCTTGCTTTTTGCATCAGCAGATAAAATGATGAAGCATATGAAAAATGCGTTAACATCAGAATGGGACGTCACCGACCTTGGAGAGCCTAGCAAAATCGTGGGCATAGAAATTACATGCGCCAATGATAGCATCAAAATATCTCAAGAAAAATATATCGAGAATGTCCTTCGTAAAGAAGGCATGATTGATGCAAACCCTGTTGGAATGCCAATGGACCCAAATATTAAATTAATTGAAAACCCAGATTATAATGAGCCGAATCGGAGCAATTTGTACGCCAAATTACTGGGATGTCTACAATTCATTGCAAACTCCACGCGACCTGACATTAGCTTTGCTGTTAATAAACTGGCAGCATATACCGCAAACCCGGGCTTACAACACCACGGTGCAATAAAGCGGATACTACGGTACTTAGCAGGTACGAAAACTCTTGGAATTATTTACAGAAAATCCCAGGATGAGACTGAAAACAATAACCTTTTCCATGGATTTGCCGATGCATCATTTGCAAATTCTGAGGACTTCAAGTCCACCACAGGATATGTTTTCCTGACAGCAGGGGGAGCAATAACTTGGAAATCAAAGAAACAAACAATTATTGCACTATCCTCAATGGAAGCGGAATATGTTGCATTATCCGAAGCTGGACGCAAGGCCACTTGGCTAAGAAATTTGTATGGTGAACTCGGATACACCCAAGAAAATCCGACAATTATTCAAGGCGATAATGAAGGGTCAGTAATTCTAACCCATAACCCTCAATTTCACCAAAGGTCGAAACATATCGCTATACGGCATCACTGGGTCCGAGATTTAGTCACCAACAAAATTATTGATATTCAAAACTGTCGTGATCCGGAACAAACAGCGGACATATTAACAAAGGCTTTACCAAAGCCTAAGTTTTCACGGCATAGGGAAGAGATGGGAATTCAGTCAAAAATAACTCAGTAGCTTTCCTTGGTGAGATTGGTTTTTCCCAGTGGGTTTTCCATCCACAGAGGTTTTGACGCACCTGAAAGAAAATTATTAACCACTCCAGGGGGAGTGATGACATTCACAGAACCATTCCACTCATTGTCCTACACTGCCTAGGCTTGAGGGGGAGTGTTGGGATTATGTATACAAGAGTATACAGGCAAGCCAAGGCAGTTAACAAGCCTAGGGAGAAGGAATACAAGTCCTAAGCTTAAGGTTAGGGTTAGGATCTGCCACTGGTAGAGTCCAACACAGCCACAGGGAATAATATTAATTCCCGAGCTGCTACCCTTAATAGACTGGCCAAGACTACAAAGACTGCCAAGACTGTCTCCTATGCTATCCAGGGAACCCCCTATAATATACAATGATAGACAAGTCTATCTGGAGAATTATATAGGGGATATGACATAGTTATTCCATTATTAACTGGTACAGGGGTCTATTACAGAATACCTCCTTTATGTATTAAAGGAGTGCATTACACTATACCTCCTAACTGTGTAGTATAAATATTGCACATCTTGTAGGAGATGATAATAACATTCCTCCCTGTTGCAGACTCCCTCACTCACAAGCCTTTGAGATTAACTTCATTCTCTAACCTTGTCCTTAACTCTTCTTTTGATATGTCATAATTGTCGGTATGGGTGCTGTAATTATCAAGGAATTGATTAGTGTTCAGGTTCTTTGTCAGTGTCTGGCTTAGACAGTTCAAATTCTTTGTCAGCAAGGTATTGGGATGGTTCAGTGTTTGTCCTCTGGGTATACCAGCATTCAGAGGGTTCAGAGTAACATACTAATCATCCTTTGTGTCTGTACCAAAGGGTGTTGGGTTCAGGGGCGGTGCTTTGTGGCAGTTGATCAGGAGAGTGTTGGGTGGATCATCTGGAGAGGGAGCCTGCTCTTGAGCAAGAGGACATTGTGGATCAGCTTGACCTTTTGTTAAGGCAGAGCCTCAACTACTAAGTCAAAGTATTGAGTTCGTTAATGATGAGGTTTTCATCACTAAGTTATATCACACTAAGTCAGAGGCTTTCTGCTTAGGTCAAGTCATGCATTCAGATGAGCAGTATAAGGCCTTAGATTGCCTAGGTCAAGCTGAGGAGCCTTGACCAATATCTACTACAGCTTTTATAGCTAAGTCTACTGCTATGTGGTAGTACATGTCGACATGTAGTAAGAGTCAGTTAGGTATCTAATGCTATGTAAAGGTGTGGAGACACAAGGTAATCTGTTAGCTATCTACTCAGAATTTCTACTAAAGGTAACAAGGGCACTGCCCTACAAGTCATCAGGACAAGTCAGAGATAGAAGAATAAGTCAGTAAACACTGCCGCAACAATGAAGGAAAGATGACTAAGAAGCATAAGGAAATCATAACAGAAACTTGTTGGAACTCAGGCTTGTGGGCTGCATCATGCACAGTGGAAGAGAGCATAGCCATCAAGCACTTACTGGAGTCAGAAGAATACTCTGATATCCTGGGGGACAAATGCCATGGCAAGACACCCTTGCTACAAATACCCAGCATCATGGTGATGAGCCTGCTGAGGACATTCAAAGAAGTCATTTCTTTTCTCCATCCCAGTACTATTGCATTGAAACAATTTGTCTATCCAACTGAGGAATCAAGACCATTATGTTTGTATTAACAAGGCTTGTAGGGTGCTTAGCACCAGCATTGCTAATGGAAGCTAGAACACCTGGAAAAAGACCACTCATTTTATAGTGGATACATACCACTATATTAATCATTGCATAACTGATTACTTATGCAGAAAGTGGTGCAATCCAGCACCCTTAAATGGATCAGCTCACAATCTTGCCATCATTGCATATGATAAAAATGGGCAGCCATATATGAAATGTGCTTTCAATATGTGAGCAGCTGAATGCATGGCTTGGAGGATTTGGATCTATCATCAAGCAGATGATGACTGGAAACTTCAACTGGTTTTTATATACCATGCTATTTTATCATACAATATTTGTTCTTAAAAAAAAAGCTTCAAAGGCAGATGAAATGGAAGATGACAATGATGATAGTGATAGTGTTGGGATATGGCATACAGGCAAGCCAAGGCAGTAACCATGGCTAGGACATATTCCCCAATATGCTAAGTCATTAACACATGTAAGGACTGTTAGGGGGATGCACAGTTAACACATGCTGCACAGTGAAACACATATAGCATGTCTATGATAGGCTATCCAAGACAGAGCCTTGAATAGAGTATCTAAGACCCATGCTGCAGAAAGTCTCAGACTTGCCAAGCTATGATATCACAGGAGGTACTATGACACTATTATTATAGGGGAGGGCTGTTATCAGACTTCTAGTGGTCCAGTCAAAGCCCTGTTGGAGTCCAGTCAGAATTTAGTCAGATAACTCGGACTCCAGTTGGAATTTAGTAGGACAACTCAGACTCCAGTCGGAATTTAGTCAAACAACTCAGACTCCAGTCAGAACAGGTGGGGGTGCGCAAAGTTCTGAGTTACCCAGAGCTTGGGTGACCACATGGGTGACTATTTCTCAATCACCCAAAGCTTCGGTGACCATTTGGGGGACTATTGAGCTTGGGGATCCACATGGGTGACAATTTCTCAGTCATCCAGAGCTTGGGTGACCACATGGGTGATTATATGGCCACATAGGTGACTTGTTTTCAGTCACCCAAGGCTTGGGAGACCACATGGGTGACCATTTGGGGGACTATTTCTGAGTCACCCAGAGGTTGGGTGACCACATGGGTGACTATTTCTCAGTCACCCAGGGCTTGGGTGACCATTTGGAAGACTATTTCTGAGTCACCCAGAGCTTGGGTGACCACATGGGTGACTGTTGTTCAGTCTTTTTTTATTTATTTATTTAACTATTTTAATTCAACAATATTTAATGTGGTGCATGGATGCAGTCCACAGCTATCTACTACAGACAGACAACAGGTATAAGATGTAAGTTGGAGGGGAGACTACAGCCCTGATACTGCACAGAGGTGTGTGAAGGCCCGTGAGCACCCCAAAGGTTGATGGGTCACATGTTCACATGGCCAGACTACAGGTCAAGGGCGCTTGGGTGCCTCCCTGAACCAGCTTGCCAGCACTCCCAACGGCACATACTAACTCACCCCTGCCCCCTTCCCCGCTGCCTCCTGCCAGCCCCTATTAGCCATGCACGCCCACCAATGCAGTGGCCCAGAATGAGGATTACAGGCCTTCCCACAGGTTGACCAACCCACTAGCCAAATGGCCCAGTGGCACCTGGGGCCCTTTAGTTGCCTGAGTGCAGCCCCTCCCCACTTAGCTGCCCCATGGATGGGATGGTACTACCTCACGGTGGCCCCCTAGCCTTGCTGGCGACAAACCTGTGGTTTGGCATTACCAACAGAAGACATACACCGGTCCGGAGACCAAAACATGTGTTCAGCGGGCCTTTGGGCACATCAAGCCACCAGACAGGGGTCATATGCCATCCCGGATCCCACCCTAAGAGGGGGCAAAGGCAAATGCACGCAGGTTTGCCTCAAGGAATTCAACAAGGTCTGCAATCCAATATGGGCCCTGCCCGTGTTTCTTGCATGCGAGGTGTGGGCACACTTGAAGCAGATGATCCTGGTCCTGGAAGGGCCGGGGTAGGCAGGTGCAGTGAGATTCTTTGCTGGGAAAGAAGCAGTTGTGGTAGCTCCTGATAGGGGCATGCACCATGATGCATCAGCAGAGCCAGGCCATCAACCTGCAATTGTTTGCAGTCTCTTTGAGCCAGGGCCTGCAACCTGACGTGGTGGGCATGGCGGGGGTCTTACACTGGGCCCTCAGGTCCAGGAAGCTCCTCCCTTGATACTTGGGGTCTGCAAAGTGGGCCTGCCAGTCTGATTCTGCCGTCTCAGTAAAAGAGGAGAGCAGCCAGTTGCTGGTCATTTGGGGGGGGGGGGGGAAATCCAGAGTGGCCACTTGAGGGATGTAGCTATGTTGTGGGCAAGTTTATGGATGGCCCACTCCGCCTTGGAGGGGATGAACCACAGGTGAATGGTCTGGTCTGGTCTGAGCTCAAACCACAGCCAGATAGCACAACATGCCTTGAGGGCATATTGCTGTCCCCCATGTGGGGAGCAGACCACCCACGACTCCAGAGTCACCAGTGAGTCTGTGAAGATCACCAGATGCTTGCAGCCGATGCCCAAGGCAGTGGCCACTCCCATCTGGAGGGCAATGTGTTCAGCATCAGTCAAGGTGGCTCGACCGGCATATGCAGTGATGCAGCAGACTTCCTGGTTACCCCAGAAGACCAGGGCAGCCACCGCAGCTTGGTGGGCTGTCTTGGGCATGGAGCCATCACAGCTAATGATAAGGCAGTTGGGATCCGCCCTGGCCTCGGCCAGCATGTGGTCCAGACAACTGACATATTCTTTGTATTCATCTGTCCCTTTAGAGGGCAGGCAGTGAGGGGTGATCCTGTCTGAGAACAGGTTGACCAGGCAGTTGCCAGGCTGGGTATCGGGGCCAAAGGCCTCAAAAGTCTCGGTGGAAAGTGTGCAGATGGTGACTGCATCCACTGCTGGGACACAGTCTTCCGTCATTGCGCAGGAGAGAGGGCTTCCAATCCCAACAAATGCCAGGGGGCGTCCCCTACCAGAACCCCTTTGAGGATAGCCCAGACAAGGTGTGTGGATGTCAGGGTAGCCGTCCAAAGACAGCTCCTGTCGGCCAGTCAGTGCAGCAGCTGCAGCATAGGCAGCAGAGTGGCAAGATATTCCATCGTCCCCGAGGGAGTGGTGCAGAAGCAGCTTGTGATCCAGCATGCAGCAGTGTGCTGCATCTGGGACAGGGCTTTGACAATGCCTTTGGTACAAGTACTGGGGCAAAACCAGAGGCAAAGGCCATATTTTGCCACTGGGATGACACAGGACCTGTGTAGGAGGCATTTATTTGCCAGGGATAATCCCCTGGTGGAATTGCCTAGCATTCCCATGGCACTCACTGTAGTGAACACTTTGGTGGTGTAGAAATGGACATGCTCCTCTAAGGAGAGCTTCCAGTCGAAGAAGAAGCCTAAGTACTGCCAAATGGGCTTAGGCTTCAGAGGGGTGTTGCCGGTGAACAGTGCGATGCCAAGATCAATGGGCAGGTTCACCGCTGATTGAGCACATGAGAAGTGAAACATCTCTGATTTAGCATGCTCAAGGACAAGGCCAAGGGCAGTAAAGAGACGGAATACCTTGTTGTATGCTGCCATGGGCTTGGGTAGATTGTCTTCCACCCACCTGGATTGTGCGATGAGGGTACCATCATCAACATAGAGGAGATTAAATCCACCCCCCAGGGCAGGGGGCATGTAAAGAAGATCCAAAGGACCAGCGCCAGATATAGCACCAAGCATACAGGGGACCAGGTGGAGCCCTGTCCCACCCCAACATCCACTGAGTATTTCCCAGAGGAGTCATTGTTCCATTTGTAGGTCGTGAACCGACCCACAAGGTAGGAGCAGAAGAAGCCCACCACACAGTGGGAACCTTGATTGTTCAATTATCACCAGCAGAACTTGATGGTTCAGTGATGGGAAGAACTGAGCAATGTTGAATGTGACAATGCTTGTCTGTAACTCCTTCACCCACCCTGTGCAGATGGCATGAGTGAGGTATACCCCAGCATCCTCCATAGACCACTGGGCAATGCCTCCAAACTGATTAGGATGGAATACACCGTGTGCTATGCTGTTGAACTGAAGCTGCCTTGACAGCATCTTCTCAACAAGTTTACCCAGAGTATTCAACAGCACTATGGGCCAGAACGACTTGGGGGTGGAGTAGTTAGGCTTCCCCAGCTTTAGTATAATGACTGATGTGGATTCCTTGAAGTGAGTAGGCCAGTGGCCCAGCATGATGCATGCCTCAGCAATGCAGACAAAGAGGAGGGCAACTTCGACATTGCCCACCCAGTGCTTGAGGAAGGCCCACATAATGTGGTCCGGCCCCAGGGCGGAGTGTGATGAGCACACCTTCAGAGCCTCCGGTAGCTCCAGGAGGGAAAATGGAACCCACTCCCTGATGGGGAGGGGTGGATAGTCATTGAGAGCTGACAGGTCAACTAGGCAGTCATTCGCTGCATTGTAGGTCCCATCCAGCACTATCCAAAGAGACTCCAGTGTGTTACAGAGCTCACCCCCAAAGGAGATAGCCTCACACGATGGGAGGTTGCATTGCTTGACACAGGGCATGAGATCCCATGGGTGTTGGTTAATGGCAGAGACCTCCTCAATGTGTTTGTTGAAAAATCTCCATTTGGCATCCTTAACAGCCCGCTTAAACACCCTCCAGTCCTTGGGGTCTCAGGATTTCCAGTACTTGTCAAGGGCAGTGTAGCATTCATCTGACCACCACTGTTTGGAGTGGCTGCAGATGATGTCCTTAGACCAGGCATGGGTTTGCCATGCCTGAGCAAAGGCTTCAGAGATAGCTTGCACCACCTTGTCTACCACTGCCGGTGTATCACCTATCCAATTGGACAGGGCCTGAAGGCAGGTGGAGACATCCTTCATGTAGGCTGTCTCCTCCTCCAAGTCATGGGTGAGCCCTACAGTCTGCAGTGGAACACGGTAGAAGGGAGTCCTAAGATTGACCAGGAGGGGTGCATGGTCCGAGGACCTGCAATGCTCCAGGAAGATGGTGTGCTCGGGAATCCACCAAGTTAACAAAGAGGAGGTCAATCACTGAGTTAATGAAGAGGAGGTCAATCACCGTGGGATTGAGCTCCCTGTTGTAGGAGTAGTGTGTTGGCTTGGCCTCATCTGGACAACAGAGGGATAAGCCTAAGTGGGCGGTGGCCATGATTAGGCAGTCAGCATGAACATTGGCCTCAGGACCATTTGGATCCTAAGACCTGTGGCGGCAATTAAGTCCCCACCAAGAAGGTGGAACTTGTGAGGCCAGGCCTCTGCCCCCTTGGAGAGGAGGCAGATGCCCATGTGGTTCCTGTCTGAGTAGACATTTGCCAGAATGATGAGGTCTTCGCCTGCACCCAGGGTGAAGACAATGACGTCACGGTGATCAATTAGGTCCTGGCAGTAGCTGGGCCTGAGGCTCTGCAGATGCTTGTTGAAATAGACAGCAATGCATGAATACTCCCCCCGATCAGATCTTGGGAAGGGAGCAGAGTCTTTGGGGCTAGGGGCTGTGTCTGTCCCTGCCTGCCCACGATGCAGCCCCAATGCAGCCCCAATTTGGATGCATAGGGGCGCCAATTACCACTTCCCCATCTCTTGACATGGATGAGGGGGCATTTCATATTAGGTTCCAAGGTGGTTCCTGAATTAACAGAATGTGAAACTCATTACTCTGAGACTCAAGTAGGGTGTCAAGAAGTCCATAATTTCTATTTACATTTTGACATATGACTTTTAAATAAGAGATATCCCAGGAATTCCTCATTTAGTTTTGCCCACCGCGTCCTGTGGGGAAGGGGTCAGACAAGGGGAAACAGGCAGTGCAGCGCTCATGTACCTCCATGTAGCAGCATTTGATCCAGTCACCATCAAAGTGGTGCTTCCAAAAGTTACTGCAACAGTCGTCAGCTGCATGGTCCCTGCAGCAATTGGGGCAGCGGGGGGGATGAGGACATGGAGCATTCTCTGGTGTCAGGGGAATGGGGGGCTTTGCCTTGGCATTGCTTTTACAGCAGCCTGCCAAGGTGCAGTGATGCTCCTTGCAGTGAGAACTGCTGCAGATGGCACAGTGGATATGAGGGGCACAGCAAGCATTGGTTGGATGATCTAGTGTTTTAAAGTTCGGTTAAGTTCAGTTTTTAGCAAAGATTCACCAAAACCAAACCCTGACCGGTTATGACCAACTTTAAATCATAGACAAACCTGACCGAGCCACTGCTAACCGGTTAGCAGGGGTTCAGTCAGGTATCATAACCGGTTAGAGCCGGTTCCAACTGAACTCGGTCAGCATCAGTTGGAACCGGTTAGGATCAGTCAGAACCGTGCAACTACTATGTAAAGTACAGTACGAATAACTACCAAGTGTCAAGTAGTATATTACCTTACATCCGCGTCGTCGCTGTCACCTCCTGCGTCATCGCCAACCCCCACATCATTGCCACCCCTCGCGTCCTCACCACCCCTTGTGTCGTCATCTTTGTCACCCTCTTCGTCGTCGCTAAAATGACCTCCCCTACATGAAAGAGATGCAAGGGGGGGCAGAAAGGGCAAGAGCGAGTCCTAAGGTCGTGAGCATTAAAACAAAGTGTATTGTTAGTAGATAGATAAAACAAAATGAAACAAATGAAACATACCATGGTGACGACGCGCGTCGCTCGAGCCCCAGCCGTCCCCATCGTCATTGTCATCGCCGTTGACGTAGTACCACCTGTATTCCACCCCACGAGCAGTCGCTTGTGAGGCTGGGTGCAGGTGGTTCTTCACCGTTGTCGTTGTCGTTGTCGTCATCGTGTCGTTGTCGTCGTTGTTGTCATCGTCTTCGACTCGTCGTCGCTGTCTAGTCGTTGCTGCTGTCATCTACTAGCACCCACGAACCACCCTGCAAGCAGCGGCTTGCAGGGCTGGGGTGGGTGCTGCGTCGTTCGTTGTTGGCCACATTACAAGAACCTAAAAAGATACAAGGTAGAAATTAACAACATAAAGTAAAACAAACTAGTTACCTAGGGCCCAAACGACGTTGTTTGGGCCCCACGTTTGCAGGCATCGTGTGATGTGGTGGGTGTCGACATGAGGATATGGAGTTGTTGATAGCTGTTAGGTGGCACCACTTTTTTCGTTTGGGTGCACAAACACGACCAAATGGTCTGTGCGCAGCCCAAAGGTATATAAACCCTTGCCTTTCGACCTTTTTTACTCGGATTCACCCCATTTCTAATATATTTTAGTTACTTATTATTTTAATTACTTCATACAATACTGAAAACTGTAGACAGTATAAATATAAATGAAAAGTTGAGTGTTAACGGTTGTGACCGGTCATAATCAGTCATGACCGGTTTGCTCTGGGCCGATATTTTGCCCCTGACCGGACCGCGAAGCAGCTCTGAGTCCATAACCGTGACCGAAGGTTCGGTCAACTTCGGTTACGGTTTGGTTTGGTCTCGGTTATTTTCGGTTAGGGTAACCTGACCTCAAAACACTAGGATGATCCCACTTCCAGCACCATTGACATAGCAAAACGCCAGGATTAGCTTTGGCTTCACAGATAGGACAAATGCATGGCCCAAACTGGACTGCACACTTGGACAATGCCTTGGCCTGGGCTCCACTGATGGAGTCCAAGACATTCATGTAGACAGTCACCATATTGGACTGTCTGGAGTTGCAAATGATCCTGAGAGGAGCATTCAGGAGAACCAAGTCCTTGAGGCATGACTTGGCAATGAAGGTGAGGACCACATCCACCATGATGGGGTGGTGGTCCTGAAGTACAGGATGTCCACTATCTTGAGATAGGACATTGAGGAGGGGATTTCCACCGAGATGGTGACACCTTCAGCAAAGGCCATGGCAATCACTTGGCGGATGATGCAAATGTCCTCAGCTGAGGCCACCACATCTGTGGCAATGAAGTAGCCCCCATATGCCAGTGAGACTGACTGCACAACAAGGCACAAGTGGTGAAGGGAGAGAGTGAGTCAGACCTTTTCAGGGACCACATTCCTGCCAACAAGTACCACAGGGGGGGGGGGCATGCCCACCTCATCTGGCATTGCCTGAACAGTGGTGATGACCTGTCTCCTGGATGGGCTGTGGACAGTGGACAAAGCCTTATGCTTTGGTGCAATAGGCTTGGCCTGCTGGTGCATCTCTGCCAGCTGGGCAGTAGGGAGCTCATGGAATGCCTTAGCCATCCAAACCAGGCCATCCACCTAGGATGAGGGGACCTGGCCACCCTTGAAGTGGGCAGCCTGGGAAAATGTGGGGGCCTGGGCAGTGCCAGTGCGACCCAGGGGGCCCTTCTGCTGGGGGATTGCAGGGAGGGGGCACCCCCCCTTAGGGCGGGGCACTTGGGGGGGGCGGCTGGCCAGCCCTCCTCTACAGGGTAGGGGACCAGCAGGGCATTCTGGTGCCACCAACAGCATGGAGATGTCCTGGATGGGAGTGGGGGTCACCTCTCAATCGAACATGTCAACGAACATGTCAAAGGACAGGGCCTGGATGGGGTCCATGACCAGGGCCATAGGTACTCCAAAGTTGTCCGCTGCCTGAAGGAGACCAGACAATGCAGAGATGAGGTCTGGGAGGCTGCTCCGAAGCAGGTCTACTGAAGTGCCTCGGGAGGCAAGGGAGCCAAGAGTGTTGGCCCCTTGGATGATCGACTCGACCATGAATCTCACTTTGAGCTCTGTCACTGGTTTGACATCATACATGTCCCCATCCTTGTCATCAGATGAAGGAGTGGTGCTTGGTGGCCCACCCACAGGGGCAGTTGATGCTTGACATGCAGCCTGCAAAGCGCTCGACATGCAAGGTGCCCGGGGAGTGTCCTGGCTGTGGCTGTAAGGTGATGATGAGGGAGACATGCAAGGTGTGCAGACTGGGCCAGCCTGTGAAGCAAGAGGGGGTCATCCAGTGGGCCTAGTGGCCACCAGAGATGCCAAAGTGGGGGTGGGAGCATTGCTTGGAGTGGGGGGGTTGACACAAGGGTTGCCTCTGATCGACCTGCCCAATCCCTGAGTGAGAAGACTTAGACATGCACTGTTAGCAGTGCATAGAGAACCAAATCAGAGAGATCAGAGATGAGCAAGTGGCCACAGGACAGATAAGACGATGAGTAGCTGTAGAAGGGTGTCTGTGCACATTGTGGTAACAGATCAAGAAGCAATGGCTGTTGTTCAGTCACCCAAGGCCTGGGTGACCATTTGGGGGACTATTTCTCAGTCACCCATGGCCTGGGTGACCAGTTGGGGACTATTTCTCAGTCACCTAGAGCTTGGGTGACAATGTGGGTGACTATTTCTCAGTCACCCAGAGCTTGGGTGACCACATGAGTGACTATTTCCCAGTCACCCGAGGCCTGGGTGACCACATGGGTGACCCTTTGTCTGTGACTCAGAGCCTCATTTGCAAATAAATGCTGACCCATCATGATGGTTTATGATGTGCCACACATTTGCATTTATTTGCACCTGTTGATGTGCAAGCAAATGACAATATGGCATGTGTTGTTGTATTTCAATCGCACCTGTTCCCCTTGTCTACTGTCCCCCTCCTAATACTTCATCATTTGTTGTCCTCATTGGTCATTCTCTCTTTGATGTTTTCATGCTGTATATTTAGTAATTACTTCACTGAATGCAACTGACTACACTCAGGGTTGCTCATGACAATTAATATTGTTAAGAACTGATCCTAAGGCGCGGGAAATCGGCGGAGTCCGGCGGAGTTCCGATGTACGACGAGGACTTGGCTTCAACCTTTAAGAGGTTGCGCCCTTCTCTACGCTCGGTGTCCAATTTGCAAGGAACTGAAAAGTCCGGAAGTCCGTGTGGAAGTCCGAGGTAAGGAAAAGGTGCAAAAGTGGAGTTCTGATTAGGAAGTCCGAAGTAAGGGACAGGAACAAAGCAGAGGTCCGGAGGTCCGAAGATTAAGATAGAAGTTTGAGGTCTTAAAGTTGACAAATGATAAGTTGATAACAACTAATATTTGAACTGAAGAATACAAAGTATGTAAAGTAGTTTTATACTAAGGCTAGTACTTGGTGTAGCTGCGGCGGAGTTCTGCGGAGTTCCGAGTACAAATTTCGTGATGATATCTATGATGAACAACAGACTTGAGTAAACTATGGAAGATGTGATGTAAGTAAAACAGGAGAGGTAATTTGAAATGAGGAATTTGAAATACTCGGAGTTCCTACGGAGTTCCGTCGGAGTTCCGAGGCAGAGTTCCGAGGGGTGCTTGCATGGGATATGACAAATATCTCCTATATATGTATTGAGAGCAGATTTTTGTAAGTTTCTAATGAAGAAGAAATACAAACAATTCAATTTGTTGGTAGTGGACCAAGCTAGTTTGTGTTGCACAATGGTTCAGGGTGAGCAATTGCATCGCTTCTTGACTTGTTACCACGACGTGCACAGCCACATTTCTACAGCCCCTCATCGTCTCATCCGTCCTGTAGCTAGGTGCTCGTCTCTGATCTTTTCGATCTGGTTCTCTTCCAACTGCCACTAGTGCATGTCGACACTGTCCCAACCCACACGTGGATCGGGCAGCGCGATCTGGGGCAACCCGCGCATCGAGCCTCCCACTCCCAGCAGAGCTCCCCCCCCGTCTGTCGCCTCTCCAGTGGCTTCCAGGCCTACTGGACGACCCCCCATCCACTCGCAGGCCGGCCCAGTCCGCACGCCTCGAACGTCTCCCTCGCCGTCGCCGTACAGCCACAGCCAGGACACTCCCCGTGCGCCGCGCATGTCCAGCGCTTCGCAGGCTGCCTCTAGGGCTTCGACTGTCGTCACAGGCGGTCCCCCTAGCACCACTCCCTCGTCCGACGAAGAGGACGGGGACATGTATGATGTGGAACCAGTGACCGAACTCGAGGTGAGAGTCCTGGTCGAATCTATCATCCAGGGGGCCAATGCCTCTCGGGGCGCATCTGAGGAGTTGCTGCAGGGCAGCACTCCGGACCTCGTCTCTGCGTTGTCAGGCCTCCTTCGGGCGGCCGACAACTTTGGAGTACCTCTTGCCCCGGTCATGGACCCCCTCAGGTCCATGTCCTTCGATTTGTTCGTCGACTCGTTTGATCGAGAGGCGACCCCTGCTCCTAACCAGGACGTTCCCATGCCCCTTGCGGCCCCGGTACGTCGTGATCCCCCGCCACCGCGTCGAGGGGGGTTGGCCAATCGCCTCCCCCGCGCTTCCCGCCCTAAGGGTGGGCGTCCGCTCCCTGCCATCCCGCAGCAGAGAGTCCCCTCGGCGAGACCTGGCCCTGCCCAGGCTCCCACCTTCGCACAGGCTGCCTGGTTCAAGGGTGGCCTCGTCCCTACCTCCTCAGTGGACGGCCTGGTCCGTATGGCCAAGGCGTTCCCTGAGCTTCCCACCGCCAGGCTGGCTGCTATGCACCAGCAGGCCAAACCTACCGTGGCGAAGCCCAAAGCTTCGTCCACCGTCCATGGCCCATCGCGCAGGCAGGTCATTGTTATTGTCCACGTGATCCCGGGTGAGGGCGGCATGCCCCCCCCCCCTGTCGTACTCATCAAGAACCACGAGGCCCTCGAACGGGTCCGCCTGGCCTTGTCTCTCCACCGCTCCGCCCTCCGGGCCGAGTCGGTTTCTTTGGCCTATGGGGGTTACTCCATTGCCACCGACGCTGTGGCCTCTGCGGAGGACCTCCGCATCATCCGTCAGGCAATCGCAGCTGCGTTCGTCGGGGATCACTTCCGCGTCACCGCGGAGCTCCCTTCCTCCACGTCGTATATGAAGATTATCGACGTGCCCTTCTTCCAAGACCACCGGCCCACTACTGTGGAGTCGGTGCTCAGCTTCATCGCCAAGTCCGGCCTCAAGGACTTGGTCGTCCTTAACACTCCCCTCTGGATCGTCCGAAACTCCAAGCAGTCCGATACTGCTATGGTCTATATGAACGTCTCTGACTCAGTCAGCGGCGCACGCGCGAGAGCGCTCTCCAAGCGAGCGGTCCAGTTTGGGCCGTACGTTTGCCCCATCCGCGAGGCCCGGGCCAACCCCGGGGTCTCTCTTTGCCAACGGTGCTGGAAGTGGGGTCATCCGACCAACGCTTGCCGCGCCCCGCAGATCCGCTGCCCCATCTGCAGCGGCCCTCACCGCAAGGAGCACCATCGCACCTTAGCGGGCTGTTGCAAGGGCAACGCCAAGGCGACGCCCCCAATCCCCCCCACGCCGGAGCATTCTGCGTGTCCTCATCCCCCGCGGTGCCCCAATTGCCGCAAGGAGCACGCAGCTGACGACCGTCGCTGCAATTTCTGGAAGCACCGCTTTGACGGTGACTGGATCAAATGCCGATACGCCGAGGTACGTGAGCACCGCGCCGCCCGCATCCTCCTGTCTGACCCCTTCCCCGCAGGACACGGTGGGCGAATCTAAATGAGTCATGTCTGGGACATTACGTATTTAAAAACCATGTGCCAAAATGTCAATAGAAATTATGGACTTTTAGACACGATACTTGAGTCGCAGAGTGATGAGTTCCATCTCCTGCTTATACAGGAACCGCCCTGGAACCTAATAAGGCACGCGCCCTCATCCGCCACCAGGGATGGAGAGGCAGTGATTGGCGCCCCTATGCACCCCAACTGGGGCTGCATGGTCCGACAGGCCGGGACAGACACTGCCCCG
The DNA here is from genome assembly GCA_964034925.1 of Tricholoma hemisulphureum. Lineage (NCBI taxonomy): Eukaryota > Fungi > Basidiomycota > Agaricomycetes > Agaricales > Tricholomataceae > Tricholoma > Tricholoma hemisulphureum. The sequence continues at coordinate 141,779 of OZ035933.1, forward strand.
GCACCTAATGATGCCGCCCCGTTCCCTAGGAACGACCGCGGGGAATTTCCACGCGTCGCGGTCTATTTTGACAAGCGGCTGCAGGCCTTGAGACCCAGCTACCGCCGAGATCTCATCAATCACCGTGATGTCATCGTCTTCACCTTGGGTGCGGGTGATAACCTCATCTTCCTAGCCAACGTCTACTCAGACAGAAATCACACCGGGATCCGCCTCCTCTCTGAAGGAGCAGAGACCTGGCCCCAACGCTTCCACCTTATCGGGGGAGACTTCAACTGCCGTCACCGCCTCTGGGACCCCCAGGGACCAGCGGCCAACATCTACGCCGACCGCCTCCTGGCGGCCACCACCCGCCTCGGGTTGTCGCTTTGCCGCCCTGATGAGGCAAAGCCCACCCATTATCCATATAACACTGAGCTCAATCCCACTGTAATTGACCTCCTTTTTATCAACTCAGCGGACGAAGCAGTCACTGAGCACACTATCTTCCCGGAGCACCGCGGGTCCTTGGATCACGCGCCCCTCCTGGTTAATCTTTGGACCCCCTTCTATCGCGTGCCACTGCGGACAAAGGGGATTGCTCCAGACTCTGACGAGGAGACGGCCTACTTGCAGGACGTCTCCACTCGGCTCTCGGCCTTGTCCAATTGGGCGGGCCACTCACCGGCGGAGGTGGACGAGGTGGTGCAAGCCATCTCCGAAGCGTTTGCATTGGCATGGTGCAAGCCATCTCCGAAGCGTTTGCATTGGCATGGCGCACCCATGCTCGGTCTAAGAACATCTGTAGCCGCTCCAAGGAGTGGTGGTCGGATGAATGTCACACAGCCCTCGAGGAATTCCGGGAGTCCCGGGACCCTGAGGACTGGTCCATGTTTAAGCAGGCCGTTAAAGCCGCCAAGCGGGAGTTTTTTGATGCACGCATCAAAGAAGTCTCCTTCACTAATCAGTGACCCTGGGACTTGATGCCCTGGGTCAAACAACGTAACCTCCCGTCGTGTGAGGCCATCTCCTATGGAGGTGCCCCTTGCAACACGTTGGAGACACTTTGGACGGCGCTGGATGGTACCTACAACGCGGCCAATGACCGTCCTGTGGACCTCTCGGTGCTCGACGACTACGACCCCCTCCCCCCCCGGGAGTGGGTCCCCTTCTCCCTGCTGGAACTGCGGGAAGCTCTCAAAGCGTGTTCGTCATGCTCTGCTCCGGGGCCGGACCACGTTACGTGGTCTTTCCTCAAGCGCTGGGCCGGCAACGTAGAAATCGCCGAGCTCTTTGTCCGCATCGCTGAAGCGTGCGTCACGCTGGGCCATTGGCCCTCTCATTTTAAGGAGTCCACCTCGGTCATCATACCGAAGCCTGGAAAACCTAATTACTCCACCCCGAAGTCGTTCAGGCCGATAGTGCTGCTGAACACTCTCGGGAAATTAGTCGAAAAGTTGCTGTCTAGGCGGCTCCAATTCGATGGAGTGGCACACGGCGTCTTCCATCCTAACCAGTTTGGAGGCATCGCCCAACGTTCCACTGAGGACGCGGGTGTCTACCTTACCCACCTCATCCGTGCGGGGTGGACTAAGGGCCTACAAACGAGCGTTGTCGCCTTTGACATCGCTCAATTCTTCCCGTCGCTAAACCACCAGGTTCTGCTGACAATCATCGAGAAATCGGGGTTCCCACCTTGTGTGGTGAACTTCTTCCGCTCTTACCTTGTAGGCCGCTTCACGACCTACAAATGGAACACTGACAGCTCGGGCAGGTTTTCTGCCGACGTCGGGGTGGGGCAGGGCTCGGCTCTATCCCCCGTCTGCTCAGCGCTCTACATTGCGCCAGTAATGCGCCTCTTCTTCGCCCGCGTCCCCCGGCCGCTAGCGGATTTGATATCCTACGTAGACGATGGCACGCTCATCGCGCAATCTAAATGGGTGGAGGACAACCTCCCTAAACTTGTGGACGCCTACAACGAGGTGTTCCGCCTCTTCACGGCCCTGGGAGTTGAACTCCTCGAGACGAACCCCCACGCGTTTGCCTTTGCCCCCCCGGAAGGGTGGGATCCGGGATGAGGGTCACGCACAGGGCGTATGACCCCCGTCTGGTGGCTTGGTGCGCCTGATGGCCGCCGAACGTGCGCTCGGTCTCTGAGCCTGCGATGTCTCTGTCGGTAACGCCGAACCTCGGGTTCGTCGCTGGCAAGGTTGGGGGGCCCACCAGCTGGTGGGTACCGTCCCATGCGTGGGGTGGCTAAGCGAGGAGGGGCTGTACTCGGGCAACCGAGGGGCTCCAGACCCCGTCGGGCCTTATGGCTGGCGGGTTGGTCGACCTGCAGGAAGGCCTGTAATCCTCATTCCTGGCCGGTGCGTCAGTGGGCGCGCACGACTAATAGGGGCTGGGCAGGGGCTTAGTGGGGGTAGGTCACCGGGAGTGTTAGTACGCGCTGTTGGGAGTGCCGGCGAGCTGGTTCGGGGAGGCGCCCGAGCGCCCTCGGCCCGTAGTCCGGCCAGGCGCAACAACCCTAACCCTAGGGTGCGCCGGCCTTCACGCACTATTGTGCATTATCGGGGCTGTAGTTTCCCCTTCAACTTATGTCGTATACCCGCCATCTCATGTAGTAGATAGCCGTGGACTGCGTCCGTGCACCACGTTAAATATTGTTGAACAAAAAAAAAAAAAAAAAAAAAAAAAAAAAAAAAAAAGGGTGAGCAATTGGCCTTCCAAAATGCTGCAAACACATGCAAACATTGACAGGTGGTGATTGAGGGCAGGTTATTGTGACTTAGCAAATTTGGGATTCCTGGGATATGAATACACAAATACAAACAAACAAGCACTGCCTTTACACTCAGCATGAATTTCTGAGCAGAATGATATCTGATATGCTATAATTGGCTGTATGAGCAAACAAACACAAACAAATGTGGTGTCATCACCTTGCCATAACAATACACTATCTGCTGATACCAAATACTTGATGGTTGAGCAGGAATACAGCAAGAACTGGCACAATACAGGCTGTGGGTGACTAACACCCACGGTCACCCACAGCTATTGTGGGCCAGCAAACAAAGATAGACAAACAAGGACATGACCAACAGAATGGGATCGAAAAACTGGACATGCTGGGTGTCTCACATGAGCGATCATCCCAGCCGATCAGTGATAATAAGCAAAATGAGATCTGTGGGTGATGCACAGCCACGGAATGTACCACAAATACTCCACATATCAAAGCACTTTGATATGTGGAGTCATTGATGTACTACAAATACATATCAAATCATTGATGTACTACAAATACATATCAAATCATTGATGTACTACAAATACTCCACATATCAAAGCACTTTGATATGTGGAGTCATTGATGTACTACAAATGCTCCACATATCAAAGTGCTATGATATGGGGAGCTTCTCTTTGCTGATTGTCACCTGAACCCTACTCTAACCTGGACCATAATTAGGAAATACCTCTATAATGTCTCTTGTCCCTCCCCTCTCGCAGCGGTTGGTCGTTCTGGTGCCAGAGCCCAACAGCGACGAGCTGTACTGGAACTCTGCAGCCCCACTGCCAGACTTTAACCCAACGATGCCGACGATCATCCGCACCCCATCATCGTCGTCGCCTGGGCCATGGTCGATGCCCAGCAGCTGCGGGGTCTACTGGGGGTCCAACAGAGACGATGCCGACTTTGACTCTCCAGGGTGGCCACGGCCCAACAGCAGCATCATGCCAGCCCCAGCAGCCATGGTGATTGTCGTCCCCACCAGACTGCCTGGTGCCCCCCAATTGGTGCCCAGCAGTGATGAGCACGACGAGCTCCATGATCTCGACTCGGGGTTCATGGCCGCCTATTTCAGATGTACGGAACCAGCGCCATCGTCTGCCCCATCGGGTGCTTCATCCCCTGCTGCTCCCGCCCCATCGGGTGCTCCATCCCCTGCTGCTCCCAACAGCGACGACCTCTACTGGCATCATTATGGGAGCCCTTAGACGTTTTTAATATGGACAGACGATTGATTGTCATGATTTCCGCAAACAGTACTAGTTCACACATTAGGGATGTACAGCCAGATCTAAAGAACAAGGATTTCCAACTGCCAACCCCTTAACCTTTGCAAGATGCATGAGCAACAGGTAGTTTTATGCATCAGGGATGTACAGCCCTATTTCAATGAATAAATAAGTGTTTTTCCAACCTGCCAAACCCCTTAACCTTTGCAAGACGCATGAGCCTTAACTTGAGGGAAAGGGTGAGCAAGGTCAGCGCTCTGAATTAGAAAAGACGCACGGAACCCACTCCGTTGATAGGTATCAGGAGTGTCCAAAGCTCTGAACCGTCCCATTTTCACATTTTAAACGACACCTCCTCATGCCACATTCTACAATCGTCATAGGATCTCACACGCATTACTACCAATACTCGTGCTACTTGCAGCCTCAAAACTCTTCATATTTAGCTCCCACATCAGTTATATCGACCTCCACCTCTTGGCCCACTCCGTCATCCACCTCACTCTCTTCTTTCCTGGCTTGGGTCACCACCGCATTGTCCTCTGGTCGCACTTGATATTGTTCAACTCATTGTTGGCAAAAGAAGATATCTCACTCACTCCAGTCAAGGCTCCATTGTAATGGGTCACAGAAGATAATGGGATCATCTCCTCCAACAGGCAAATTTTCTGTGTTGAGCTCAGATGAGAATCGTCCCCACACAATAGTGCGTCTCCATTGGTAGGCCATCAGGATGCACATAATCAAGAGGATGATGAAGAAGATAAGGACAAGAGAGATGTTGTTAGAGATCATGGTGTAAGGTTTTAGTGCAAGGAACGGTATTATCAACAGTCCTATGATTTTGGTCACATGACAAGGTTCCCAGGATTACATCATCAACCTCTCCAGTCCCTATCACCTGCCTGACAAGCCACTGGATGCATTTTTGGATAGGAGACAAGTCCTATTACACCAGGTAGATTTCTTGATCTAGTACCCACTCTTTATTCCATTACCCACTCCTTATTCCATTACCCCTCCCCCCCCCCTTTTCTCATTGGCATCTGATTCCTTCTCATTTTACTTGGGTCCTCTTCACCCACTTCAATTTCCTGGCCCCACTTAGAAAATCTATATAAGACATCTAGTAGATAGAAAACAAAAACAATAAATCATTTCCCCTCATCATATAGAGCACAGAGCTCAATTCCAGAGTCTTATTATCGTATTATCTCTTCTCAAGAAGCACAAGTCGTCGTCCTATTATTGTATTATCCCTTCACTCTCTTACCATCTTACCTTGTGTCAAGCACCAACCCAAAGCCACCTCGCTCCCTTCCTCTGGTCTAGTAGGACTATCATTTGGTGTGTGTTTCCAGGTGATTCCTCGGACTGAGTATCATCACCGTGGTTCCCTTATGAGCCTTAACTTTTGGGGAACGTCGCATGAGCCTTAACAGGGGGGGGTGGAGGAGGAGGGGCCCCCCAAGCATGGGATGCGCTCCAGGCCCTCCTACGCTCCGCGTAGTGTTTCCTGAAACGCTTCCCATGCTAGGGACCCCTCCCCTCTCTCTTAGGCCACATCAAAAGTCTTAGTCCACATCAAAAGATGGGCTGGAAAGGGAAGCACTGTTGGGAACCCATGGGAAGATATTTTTAAAAAATTGCCTAATGGGGACAGAAAGTGCTTGTGCCCCCCAAGCGTCCGACTCAAATGGATAGGCAATCTCACAAACCACTTGTACACAATTGGTAAAGAAAATAAACGTCAACTCACTTCAGACACTGCTATTCCAATCAACCGGAGACTATCGGCGACGATGGTGACCACATTCTTCGTCATGAGCGGAAAGGCGGGGGCCATGTGCAGATCCCCATGATTCATCATCACCCACTCCAGCTTCTCTGGTAGTCCCTGACAAATCTTCTTTAGCAATGGCGGTCCACCAGGCTGTTGGGCCATCCCGTCTGCGTACTTGCCCAGTGCCTCCACATACATCGGAAGTATTGATGTCCAGGATGTCGACGATGTCATAAAAACCCGTGCTCCCTTGGAAAAATGTGTGAGGAAAATATCGTCCAATTCCTGCAGCTGCCCAGTGAGCATCTCAATCTCGATATCCATCTCTTCTCGATCCTTGCTCACGGCGCTCTGAAGGATCCCATTCCATGATCGGACTACCGCATTCTTGAACCGTTTCTCAATGGCACTTTCGTCACCCTTCAACAATTCTGCACGGTAGGCGGCCTGTTCACCTCCTTCAGTGATGTCGAGCGGGTTCTCCGTAAATATGCCTTGTAATACAGAGAGACCATATTCGACGGTCGTGACAAGGATCTATGTCAATTGTTAGTAATGAACATATGGCATCTCCATGTAAATAAATAATATGACTGACTCCACCGGATATATCATGGAGATTTCGAAGACAAAACGGTATTGAGAATATGTTGGCGACGTTGTAATGGGGCCGGTACATTCGCAACCGTTCGAGGTAACGAACCGTCTCCGCGTGGTTGAACAGCTGGCCGTTCTTCGAATTCGCTTTTGTTAACTGGCCGAGCCATTGTACGTATTTCTCCCCGCCTTGATCCTTGTTCATCCTGTAGTCGCCCACATGTTTGTCCATTCGTTCGGCAGGGCCGGCAACGTAGTGGTGCACCTCCTCGTTTGATGACAGATGTCGGGCTCCGGCTTGTCCATTCGATAACATTGCCTCTGAATTTTATTCAGAATCGTCGGTCCTCAGCTTCACAATTTTCAAAAAACAATATAATCCACACACCTTGGTCATACACCGCAACTCCCCATATCGCAATCTTCTCCTGAATGTCCCTCTCCATCGTGATCTGGACTTCCCGCATTCGAATCCTCTTCGCAATGCTTTCCGCCGCAACCGAGCCCTCCTTTGCCTTCCCGGCCTTCTTCTTCAGCTCCTCTATATCCTCCTGATAAGTCTTCAGCTTCTCCTCGGACATTTCCTTAATAATTTGTGCTGCCCTGAGCCAATGTCGACCGCCTGCGAAAGGTAACTGTACACCGTTACGTACTGACATCTCTGTCAGCTGGAGCATCGGTGCATCCTCAACATTGGGAGTAGTGTAAACAGAGTTCAGTTCGATCGCCGTCTTGTCGATAATTAAAGGGAGAAGACTGTCGGATGCGAACGGCCGGAATCGCTGCTCAATGATTGATTTGGCAAGTTCCCGGGCCTTGCTCTCGACTGCTGGCCGCTTGTTCCATTCGCCAAAGACAATCGCCGCCGGCAGTTGGAAGAGATTGATACGAGCGTAGGTGAACAAGGCCCGCGCGCAGATCCCGTCCATATGGTCCAGTTCCGCAGTGGGTGTGTGATATTCATCGAGCTCGCTATTGTCAGCCGCTTTGTGCCCTGCCTGGTCCCCCATCATCACTGCTGCTCCCTCTATCCCCTTTCCTGGTACTCTCTCCTTCTCCTTCTCCTTCTCCTTCCCTGTCCCTTGTCCCTTTCCCTTCCCCTTCGCCTGCGCTTTTGCCTGCGCTTTTGCCTGCGCTTTTGCCTGCGCTTTTGCCTTTGCCTTTGCCTTCCCCTTTGCCTTTGCCTTCCTAGTCTCCGCTGACTCCTCCTCTGGCAAGTCTGTGTCTTCCTCGTCATCTTCACTCTCCTCAGTCCCTTCCTCGGTGTCCAGAACCATGGTCGGTTTCGAGCGGCGTTGTGCGTGACCCGACGCCTCACCTCCCCGCCGCATATCCTCTCGGGCGTCCCCCATCTCCACGTCGCTGGCGCTCCTCTCGTTTATAATACGAGTCATCTCACCTGTGAAATTCCGTCATGTAATCATTAGTATTATCTAGTAATGTTCAGAAATAATGAAATTTACCTTCTGAGCTCGCACCTGTATGTAAAAGAAGGCGGAACTAAGCAATTGACAGCCGGATGGGACTGATGGCGGACTTACCTGATCGGGCGGTGGCGCCGGTCCCTGGCGTCGTCGATGCGGTCCCTTGATCGCCATCTGGCAACCGGATCAGTTAGATCAAGCATACAAAATCCCATGATGGAGGGGAGAGCTTGGGATCGTCAGCGAGGAGAAAGTAGTTGTAGAGATCAGTGATGCACGCCTTCATTTCAGCAGTGTGCGACACTGATTCCAAACCTAGCCTCCGCATGGCCACCGCCGGTGCAGTGAGGCCTGCAACAACTTCACCTTCTTCACCGTTTAATGCCTCGGACATTCTGGGGTTGAGAATATACGGCTGTGACACAAGGTACCTGTATTTATTGTGCAGGGTGGCCATGGCATCAGCAGCTGGTAGGCGGGGCGCTGCGATGGGTTGGGGGACGGGGATGGTTTGTTGGGCACTTGCTCGCTGCATTAGATGTGGCTCCCTGCGATTGTCGGTGGGCATAATCCTCTTGCACGAACCCGTAGTTGGGACCTGACTTTGCTTTCTCTTGCCCCTTCTGCTGGGATTCTGGCCGTCATTGCCATCATCGTCGTCATCGTCGTCATCGTCGCTGCTCCCCCAATCAGTGTCATTATCTGGGTCAGAGAACCGAATCTTCCACAGCTTTTGAATCTGTTCCTCTGCCGTCTTAGTCGAACAGTTCTCTTCTTCGATGGGCCCAAGTTTAGACATGCTGGAGGGCTCGACAGGCTCCATCACACGCGCATGGGGGTTATCGGCAGGGAAGTGCTCTTCGTCATTGAAGAAGAAATCGCCGCTTCTGATCAGATTCCACTCATCATAATCGTAGGAGTAGTGGCGTTCCTCAGGTGTGTACAGGCACCATTTACATTCCCAGTCCTCTCTAGGTACGGAGTACATCGTGTAGACCTTGTTTCTGCCCTCAACCCAAACGCACATGCTCTCACCGACGGTCGGTGTGCTCAACATCACGTCCATGTTCTCTGTGTTGGCCATGCGCTCTTTCTCTTGTCTGCGCTGAGCCACCGCACTGGTCTTGTGTCGCATGGTCTCTGCCCGTTCATAGGCAAGGCGATTGAGAAGGAACTGGGGTCCGTCTACACGTGGATCCGGGGGGTCGTATTCCCCTTGCAGATGGGGGGGAGGTGAAGCTGGTGAATCCTCGGTGGCGATCTCTGTACCATTGTACTCCGGCAGAGGGGGGGAAGGAGAGGGAGAGGGTGGTGACTGTGGGTTTATGGGTTTGCCCGGTGCCTTCATGTTGTGCCAGAATGCTACGTTTCCACGGGGATTGTCGGCAGGTGCCAGACGATCACAGTACTTGTTGATGGCATGTCTCGCCTCGGCTCTGCATGGACGATAGCGCCAGGCCAGATCATCAGCTGAGAGAGTGGCCGGACGGAAGCCCCAGAGGATGAAAAGTGGAACGTTTGCTGCCTTGAAGGCTGGGAATGTCGCCTTATATGCAGGGGAGGTGGCGCTGACATAGCAGCCAGGGCGAAACCCTGGCGTGAAGTTGCAGACAGATGACTCTGCCAGTTCGCTGAGCCATGCGGGGTCCATCCCGACCTTTGTTTCGGCGAAAAAGAACCAGTCTGGTGTTGTTCCAGGCACCGGAGGGTATACAGACAAGTCGAGTGCAATAGTGAATGATACAAAGGCCGTGAGTGCAACAAAGGCGTTTCGAGAGCTGTAGAGAGCCTGGGTGCAATGTTCCGGCTTTCCAAACCGTTTCCTGTAGGCACATTCATGCGGGAGGGGCATGGCCCGAATCTCCCACCAATCGTAGGTCGTTGTGATGTGCCAGCGAAGGAGAGCAGTCGCAAGCCGCACCAGTTGCCCCTCCAGGACCTGCCACGCATAAACTACATCCGGGTCAACGTGCCATTGCCAGTAGTGAATGTCCTTATCCCGTCTCACAGGGAGGCGACCACGAATGAGATTTAGGCATGAGAATGGCCCGATCCATTCGGGTCGCAACGGCCAGAAGCCAAGAAAAGGCTGTAGATTCTCCATCCAACGCGTCTTGCGAGGGCGGCGGAAGTAATCGCTGAACAACCCGTAGTTGTGCTCGAGGGTCGGGTGGTGGATGGGCTTACGGAGGTATGGCATGTTGGGCAAGGACCAGAGGCCCCAGTTTTCGGGCTCCCAGAAGAAGTAGAGCTTCTCCCTCCGGGCGTACTTTACTAGGTATTCGTCATCTTTAGGAAGAGCATCGAACAAATGAATCCTGTAGTCCAATTCAGAGGGGAGTGAAGGGTCCATCTGCATGGCAGGGGGGGCGAGGAGGTGGGGTGAGAAGGAGTGAGGTGTCAGGGTTATAGGGCAGTCAAAAAGAAGGCGGCGTCACCGCTGTAGCAAAACAAATGCGATTAGCAGGGGTTGAGAACAAGGATGTGTGTGAGTATACTTACTTGGCACTTATTTTCCCAACACGCCAGTCGATCAGTGATTCGTCATCGAGAATGCGCTGAGTGAGACTGCAGGCGGATTAATAGGTGGGGCACCTGGTTATAGTTTGAATGGGGCACTTACCGTGAATAGAGTGTGCCACCTATGGTTTGCTAGAGCCTACGTTTGGACTCCAAAGAGTGTGGCGCCTGGGTTCGTATTGGGCTAGACCTCGAGTAGATGACTACGAACTTGCAGCTACTACTAGCCCGCAACTCCGCAGATCGATGATTAACACAACCAAACCTTCAAGGAATCTCGTTGGCACTACTGCCAACGAGCTTGCAGTGATGGTAGGTGTTGCATCATGTCAAATGATCACGATCTGACCGCGATAATTACACGTGATCCAGTCTTTACTGAACGCGACCACATGATGGGTAACGAATTAGTTTGAAAACTACACCCAACTCGCAAACCCCCTTCTGGATTCTGGACTCAGCTCCTGTCGACTCGCCACGCATGCTCCCTCATGCCGAGCTTGATGACGCAGGGGCTGCCCAGTGTACCGTTGCACGGGGTGTTCTACCTATGACCGCTCCTCTGACACAATTCTACGCTGCCCGATGCCCCCTTCTCCACCCCCTCCGCTATCTTGATGGGTGGATGGATCTGCAGGGAAGTAGTTCCGTGCAGATTCTCGTGGCCGCCGGATCCAACCGCGTGCCATTTGCAGGAACCCAAGCCCAAGGACTATCCTGCCGCGTCATCTCCACCGGACAGGAAGACACAGGGCGGCGCTCGTACCAGGGGCGACTCCCCGGAAGAGCACCTCATTTTCCTCCTCGAAGATGTGCGCGGAAGTAGTGCGGTGTGGGTGGGTGCGGAGACAGGGCGCAGGGCTGCGGGTGGTTGGTGAGAAGGGCCTGGGCCGTGGTCGTAGCTACAGCTGTTTTTGCACGGCGTTTTCTCATCAATACGCGGTATGTCCAGAGGTGTGGGCGGCCGTTAGGCGTGCGAGAGTCTCGTGCAGGCAGCGGTTGTCACAGAGGAGTGCGCATCAAGTCTCACGAGGCTATGGGGCATAGGCAGAGTAAATGTATTAAATAAAATGCAGTGCGTAATATGAATACAAAAGGACAGGTGACAGGTCATAGCGAGCATGCGATAATCATGTAGAAAGCACTGGAGCTGCAGCGTGCCACTCCCGCCTGGTGCGTTCAGGGCTTTGACTTCTTCTTTGTGCGATGGCCCTTCAGAGCGTCCTTTGAAGGAACGCTAACGTCATCTAATCGCCCTGGCTGACGACCAGGGGCTGCGTTTTGTGGAGGCGGGCGGGCAAACGGATTGGGCTTCGAGGCGGTGATCAGGCGCAATGAGGCTGCTGGCAGCGCTGAGCGCTCCCAGACAACGCGGAAGTACAGATCGAGGATGCGCCTTGGCCAGCTCCTGACGGCGCAGGGTTGAGGACAAAGGGTCCGGAGAAGGGATTGAAGGGGTTTGGCTTCGAAAACGTTGCCGCACCTGCAGATGTTGATGCATAGGGCGCACCAGAGCTTCCTGCTACTGCTGGGTGTCAAACTAGCTTTTTTTCTAACTAAAACTGCGTGCGACTCACCGGACCCCGGTCAGGAGGTGAGGAATTGCCGCTGTGCGGTGTTCGTTGATGACGACGCGGTATGGCCCGCACTCTTCTCTGCCATGCCGGTCAGTGGGGCCAGCAGTTCCGATGCAGAGGGCATACGGGCGTCGCGCAGCTGCTGGAGGTGCTCATGCGTGCCCATCAATTGAGTCTGGCCTTCGGGGCTGACCGTGCCAAGTCTGAGACGTTTTGGCAAAGGGCTCCGACTGCCAGGATTCACGGGGGAGGTTGAATGCAGGGCGTGAGCTTTTTGGGCGACGGCCTCTGTGCATGAACGTTATTAAGGGGGTTCAGCCTTGAATGGACCCATGGCCCGTACCTTCGTCGCTGAAGAGCGGTGATCGATCTCCACCTCCGGGTCTTGGGTGCTCTCAGTGGCAGCTCCTCTGCCACCGTCGCATCTGCATGGCGGAGATTTCAGCACTTGGTCTCTGAGCGTGGCGAAACGAGTGTACCGTAGGAGTCAGGCATATTCGACACAGGCCCTTGGCTGAGCACCTCTCCGTCTGAAGTCATGGTGGGGGCGTCTGTGTCTGATGGGAAATAAATCAGCATAGGGTCTCAAGGCATATCGAAGCGAGCTCACCATAAAAGGCGTCCGATGCATTCGATGCGGGCCCTTCACTGAGCCCTTCTCCATCCAAAACCATGGTGGCGTCTGACAGGAAATAGATCAGTGCTGAGTCCCCAGTCATAGCGCTATGGGCCCACCGTTGAAGAAGTCGGACAAATTTGACTCAGGCCCTTCACTGAGCGCCTCTCCATCCGACGTTCCAAAGGGCATATCTGGCTCAGATGGGAGGTTCGAGGCTTCATGTCATCAAGGACATCAGGAATGCAGCCTTGTAATAGCTGTTCTAGCTCTACGCAAGATTATGTAGGCTCATGGGGTAGTAGAGAGGTACTGGGGGACGAACCTTCTCCGATTTCCTTATTGACGAAGACATCAAACTGAGCACGCTTGCCTCTTGCCACGGTATTCATCAGGAGGTCAGCAGAGTTATTTGCAAGGAGGTGGAAGACTTTGACGGTTTTCATCTGTGGCTGACGGTGGACACGCCCGCGTGTCTGACGCTCATCCTGGGCAGACCATGGCTGATCCTGCATGTTTGATGGCATGTGAGCAAAAAAAACATTGGGGGGGAGCGGGGGGGAGCAGGGAAGAAGGAAAACATAGAGATAGACAATACAACAGAATAAAACAATAGGGGAAAACCTGCTCACAAAGAAGATGATGGTATCAGATATTGAAAGGTTCAGGCCAGCTGATCCGACACTGGAGAAAATGAGCACTCTGGCAGGGCACTTGCCGTTATGGAACTCCTTTATTATTTTGTCTCGCTGTTTGAAGGAGATCTTGCCATTGATGGCCAGGGTGGGGATCCCATAAAGGCGGAAAACCTGAAAAGGATTAGTGAAGAGACATGAAATGTGTGAGATGTAATGGAACACGCACGTTCTGGAGAAGCGGTGCCATCGAGGCGAACTCCTGGAAGACAATGATGTGGCGTGTCTTCTGGAGCGGCACCTGGGGGTCATTGGTGATTGGTGGGAAGACGGGCTGCCCATCCACGAAGGACACATCGTCGACGTCATCGTGGGTAAGGTAATGTGCACAGAGTCGTGCACACACATCCATCTTGGTGCTCCTGACTGGCATCCACTCTTCAAGGGTCTTGAATGATGGCCATATGGCGGTAGGGTCTTCCTTCGCATATCCGATGGCCATACGGTATTCAAGGTAAAATTTCTACAAGTGCAGGGGTCAGGAGGTGATTCGGCAGTGTTACGCTTTCTAGCTACTTACTTTTGTTTGGATTTTGGACAAGCTGCTCGCCGATTCCACACTGTAAAGTAATTAAAGTTAGAAATGAAGGTCCAAGGTGCAAATTCATTACCTACGCTGCTTTGGCGAGGGCAGCTTGGGTCTGAATGATGTCATTCTCCCTCTTTGTCAGGGTCAGCACACCCAAAAACTCCTTATAGGGTGGTAAAGGCACCAGGGGCTCGCCCTTGAAGTCGAGGCTCTCTGTCGTCCTCTGGAGGAAGTGCCCAAGGAGGTGGCCCTGTAGGCGTTTCACGGCCTTGACTTGCTCTATGAGCAGGCTCTCCCCATCGTCATCGAGGTTCTTTGCTCTCCGGACTGCCGTGGTGTCTTCCTTCTCCTGGGAGAATGCGGATTCGGTTAGGAAGTATGGGATGCCGACGAGGCGACCCATAGCGGCAATATCCTAGAGAGTTGGTATGTCAACTATGCCTATTCACACGGCAGACTTACCTTTGAAGATGTATGGAGAGGAGTCGCTGTCATAATAAGACGCACCGTTGCCCGTTCCAGGAGCTTCAGGGCACTGGTGTGCTTCTTTCCGGGGTTCCGCATATGATGCGCTTCGTCAATGATGACGGTGAGAAACGACTGGCCGAAGAGCGTGTGTTCAAGGGGCCCTGTGGCAGTAGGCATGTCCGTAGGTTGAGAGCCCTTTCTCTTTTTGCATACATTGAAGTTGTCATTGAACTCCTTGGACAAAGTCTTGAAGATTCAGTCAGTAAGGTGGCTGAGTACAGTGAAAGCTCAACTTACGGAGTGGCTCGTGACAATGATCTGGTTTTGGGGCTGATGTTGTGACAGGTGCATGGGGCCCGAAGAACTCCAGAAATGTGCTCCATCATTTTGGTTGTCATAGATGAATATGTCCACGGATTTAGGATGCATGAAGACCTTCAGTTCACTCACCCACTGTGCCACGAGGGTGCCTGGGCAAACAATGAGGTGTGGGAGGGACGGGATCACCTTTTTGTCCCCAAGAAAAGGCCACTGCACTGGAATTAATTAAAGTCAGAGCTAAAGCTAGATGTGTGGCGGAAAGAAAAGACAAGTGCCCACATAGGATTCTCGGGAGCTTTTTCTTGGTCTCCTGTAAGTATATCACCTGAATAAAAAATGCGACGACCCCGATGGCTTGCGCCGTTTTCCCGTGGCCAACCTCATCCGCAATGAGGACCCCAGGGACAGCAGAGGGGTCCTCCTTGGGGGACAGGAATGATCGGAGAATGGAGTGGATGCCAGCGAGCTGATGCCAATGAAGGGTTATCTTGCTGAAGTTGGCGGGCAAGGCGATGTCTTCCGTGAGTTTGGCAAATGGGGCGAACGGCATAGGGTCGTCCCAAGGGGTTACCCCGGATCTGTCACGGACCTTGTTGAACAACGGTGGTAACCCTGTCATGAAGTGCAAAGATAAGGCCAAGGATGCGGTGGTCATCGTTGCCTCTTGCTCCATGCCGAAATCACCGCCGCAGTCATTCAGCATTTGTTTGTTGGAGAGAGCATCTGAGATGGGTGGCTCTTCTTCATCCTCTATGTCCTGGTCAAAGTACTCATGATAAAGGCTGAGGACGTCGGTGACATCCTCAGCAGTGGCCAAGTCTTTCAAGGCAGCAACGGAGACCTTAGGGGGGCCTGGACATGGGGTTATGGGATCATAGGGGAAGAGACATTGATTGGAGTAATTCCCATACCTTTCGGGGCCACATGCTTCTTGAGCTTTGCTCCCAAGCCCTCTATGATAGCCTGCAGTTGAGCAAGCATATCCTGGGCCTTCTTGATGTTGTCCACAGTGTGGAAGAGCTCGGCGGTGTCCTTCCACTTCGCAACGGCACGGATGGCACGCGACACCTTCGTCTTTGTTACCTTGCCGGTTTCGAGATCTACAACTGGCTGAGAAAAATAAATAATCAATGACATCAAATTGGGTTACCTGCGAACGCGGCTAGTGCGACTGCCTCAATCTCCTTGGGACGATTCTTCATTGAATTGACTTGGACACGCAGCATATTCCAAGAACTCTGCGAAATGATTCGAACAGATTCCCGGAGTGCGGGTCCCAAGATGGCGCTGCCTGACGGAAAGGCTTCGTTGCCAAACAGCTTCAGCCCAAGAGAGTCGAGAATCATGGGGAGGTAGTTGTCAGAGGTGGGCCATTGAGCGTCCAGGTTGTTCTCACAGACAAGGATATCGAGGGGGTGGATATCCCACTCCTTGAGCTCCTCGATAACAGCGGTATGAATCCCCCAGGAATCCCATTTGCGACAGACGAAGGAATTCCAGAACTCACGGCCTGGATAGGCTGAAGCACCCTTCGCTTTGACTGCAAATGCAATCTTCTTTTCTTCCGTGGCAAGGAGATAATATGCATGGAAGTATGAATGGACATCAGTGGCATTTTTACGAGTCCACCCTTGCGGTAGTTTGAAGTCATCGTCGGGGAAGAGGCCGTGGAGGACACCTGTACGCTCCTGCCAGACAGGCCACTCCCAGGGAGCGCCGCCTGATGAGTAAAGCTTGATTAAAGCGCTGGGGGCCGTGTGACTAGGCATCATGGAGAGGGGGGTACGAGGGCAGCTTTATTTGGGCAAGTCCTTTGAGCGAATATTTATACAGTACCAACAAGGGTTCAAGTCTACAGTGCACAGAAAAATGCATGCAAAAGACGGCTAGCAGATGCCACAGCACCCTCCTCCCCCCCCCACCACGACACATGGTGATTCAAAGTCAAGACAAAAAGAACGCACGGATTTGAAATACGGATGCGATAAGGGCTGGAGTTCCACATGGATTTGGGGGACCAGATGATGGGTCTTGAAGCCAAGAGTATCAAGAGAAACCATGCAGAAAGACACGAGGCATTCATACTGGGGACTGCTCCCCAGTAGAGCTTGTCGATCTTCATCGTCAAACTTGAAGAGCCAGGGGATCCCGCATCCTTGTTGACAAAGAGCTACACAGAAATACTTCCGTGTAGATCAATCGATCCGTTGAGGTATGGAGGCAGGGAGGAGGGAGGGTGAGGGTGGTCCTCATTTGTCTATGACGATGGAGAGTGTTGGGATTATGTATACAAGAGTATACAGGCAAGCCAAGGCAGTTAACATGCCTAGGGAATATTGCCAGAATATGCTAAGTCATATTAACACATGTTTAACAGAGGTTAACATATGCAGAGACATATAGGGGAACCCACAGTTAACACATGCTACAGGATTACTCATACTGCAGCATGTCTATGATAGCCTATCCAAGACAAAGCTATGGATAGAGTGTCTATGACACACCCTGCAGGAAGTCTAGGACTTACCAAGCCATGATATCATATGTCACTATTATTGACACTGTTATAGGGGATATGACATAGTTATTCCATTATTAACTGGTACAGGGGTCTATTACAGAATACCTCCTTTATATATTAAAGGAGTGCATTACACTATACCTCCTAACTGTGTAGTATAAATATTGCACATCATGTAGGAGATGATAATAACATTCCTCCCTGTGGCAGACTCCCTCACTCACTAGCCTTTGAGATTAAACTTCATCCTCTAACCTTGTCCTTAACTCTTCCTGTCACTGTTCACCACTCCATTCCCAACAGAGAGAACAGCCGGATGTGGCTGTGGCTGTGATTGCGTGACGCCACTGTTATTGATTGTATTGATCATCAATCTTTGTCCAAGACAAAAAGTGTGCTAAGACCTTAACACACTCTCTTCCACCCTTCCGTCCCATGGCACATCGGACCGATCTGCATGGAAGTAGTTCTGTGCAGGTCTTTGCCAACGACGCCATGGATTCATACAGGCCTTCGTCGACAACGGCGCAGCTGGAGCTCGACGACGACGACAAGGGTGACCTGACTTCAAGACTCATGATCTGGGTCCAGCCATGTGGAACACAGGCCCGGTGCTAGCAACATGATCGTTAATTGATTGTCAATTGATTATCGATAATCGTCCAAGATGAATAGTGTGAGGCTAGAACTCACTCCATTCCACCTTCCGTCCCATGGTGTATCGGATTGATATTCCGATTGTCGTCAGGGACGACATGTACAGTGTGCTATGCCATTAACCCACTCTCTTACACCTTCCGTCCCCCCGTGTATCGGATCTATCTGCATGGAAGTAGTTCTGTGCAGGTCTTCATCAACAATGACACGGCTGGAGCTCGACGACGACGACGATGACAATGGCGACCTGACTTTGAGACTCATGATCTGGGCACCTTCCAGCCATGTGGAACACAGGCCCATGGTACTTGCAACATGGTTGTCAATTGATCATCAGTTGATTATTGATTATTGTCCAAGACAAACAGTGTGCTAGATCCTACTCCCTTCCACCTTCCGTCAGATCGATGTTCCGTCCTGGACGACAGTGTGCCACGCCAGCCAACTCCCTTCCACCTTCCACCCCACAGTGAATTGGATCAATCTGCATGGGAGTAGTCCTGTGCGGGTCTTCGCCAGCGATGACACGCATCCGTATATAGGTCTTCATCAACAGCTGCATGGCTGGAGCTCGATGACAACAATGACAACGGCGACCTGACTTTGAGACTCCCAATTTGGCACCCTTGAGCCATGTGGATCGCAGCCCCTTCATAATTTCAAATCGGTCTGCTCTTTTTGTCGGGATAAAGGTCTTGTGTCTTCCGATCTCGGCGCTTCTGGTCCTCCAGCCTTCAGGACCATGTGCTTTTCCCCCTCCATGACTCCCTAACCCTGTAGCCCTGCACCCTGTTAATACCTTATTTCGTACCTATGTTCATCCATGCACGTACTTTTTTTAATGTATCTGCTGTGCAGCTGTTCGCCCAACTGTTCGCCCATATAAGCTATCTAAAAGCCTCAGTTCTCATATATGTCCGGAACATTTCCCCGATTCCTCCACTGCTATGGCTGACCTCTACAGCAACCACCCCGTTGTCTCCCACTCCCTGCGTGAATTCAGTGATCGCGCTTATGAACTTTCCGAACAATATGAGGCAGATGACCCCTTCATCCGTTTCGTGCTTACAGGTGAATTCCTAGATGCCAATGGATACCCAAACCAGGCTTTCGTGGACCCGATCCAGAACATTGTCGAAGCCGACCATTCCCTCTCAATCAGCCAGGACTATGACTCCTGCATTGGAAAGGCTGACAAGATCTTGGTTGACTGTCCAATCTCCGTGTTTGTCATTCCGCATGATGCATTCTCTTTGAAGACGAGTATTCACCTCCAATGCCCAATTGTGTATCAAGGGGTGAGTTTCTTGATTCCACAGCAAGTGATCGATTTGTTCACAGGACCGTTTCGCTACAGGAGGAGATACAAGTCGACTACCATAAGATACCTAACTTCGAGTTTGGCACATTCGGCATGCGGCACCACCTTCACATCTTCTTCCCCGGACTCTGGTCACCTGCACGTTCAAAGGCAGCCAAACCTTTCATGCTGACGGAGCGTGAGCGGGCGTTCTGGTATGAAAATGGGCTATGCCCTGCCATTGTCACCTCGCTGGGTCAAAGCATTGCCTCAGAGTGGCCTGCCAAGTTTTCGACGGAGAAGTTTAGGGCACAGAGGAGAAAAGGAGGCCCCAATCGGGGCACAAAGCTCATCCCGAGGGAATATGTTGATGGCCTCGCCGACCGCATTCGCACTGAATTGGATGACAACCCCTACATCGATGAGCATGAAGCTGCATGGGCACGGGACTTTTTTGTTTTGCACACCATGTGAGGTACAAAGCATAGCACCTTTCATCGTGTAGAAAGTCCCTCCGCAGAGTTCTACTTAAATGATTTTCTTCAGGAGGCAGGTCTCTCACGTGAAGTTCTGAGCATTGGGGATTGGTACATCGATGTCAGCATAGAGATCAGCAGTGATCAGGGCGAATGTCTTCAGTGGATGACGGCCACCCATTACCAGGTCGTCCAACAGGCGCTGCACATTTCCGATGCGCATGCGGAAAGGATCACACAGATCTCTTCATCCAAATACTCCCGTGATCTTTTTTTTTTTTTTTGGTTCAACAATTTATAACGCGGTGCACGATCGCAGTCCGCGGGCCTGAGGTAAAATACAACCTAGTACACTACGATTCGATCATACTCTAACCCCCGCCAGTGTGATACCCCTTTCTCTTTTGGTAGCCGCTCAGGTGGACAGGTGAGACCACGGATAATGCCCGCAGGGGCGAGAAGGTCCGCCGCGTCTATGTGGCTCGTGAACCAGAAAACTCTCCCCCCAGTGGTTACCACGGTCCCCCCACGCGCAGCCGAAGCCGGTGAGCGGTGTTAATTCACCGTAAGCCCCCAGACCACAAGGGCCCGGAGGTTAACCGTTTCCCCGTCCGGAGAGAGAATGGTGGCCACTGCCCGTGAGCAGCGGACCATGGGCCCAGTGCTGACACCGTCCCATGAAGGCACCTGGCTGTGACCGTGTACGGCCCAAACGACGCCGGTGAAGGTGGGCAAGCAGGGGGAAGAGGGTGGTTGGTAACGACCCGCTTCTCCTGCTCATCCAAACAGGCCCGGGACGAGTCCCAGGAACACTCTACCCGTAGCGGCAAGGTGTGTGAAGGGCCCCGCCCCTATTTAGAGGGCGGGATGCCTGACCGCACGGGCTGGGGATAGCCGCAGCCAGCCCCAGCCTCAAGATAACGGGAGCGACAGCAGCAATGCGCTGTGTACCCCAAACATGATGCGGTCCTCATAGAAACAGAGGACGGGGTCGAGGTGGAAGGGGCCACTTGTGGGGCCATCCACCAGGGATGGCAGCCTAGGCAACAGCTGGTGCGTGGTGTGCGTCCATTGCTGTAGAGTGCGGTCCTCAACGCGATGCGTTGTGGGCCCAGAAATAGCGGCACTGGGGGAGCGTTTCCCCCTGCCCTCCGCTGTCTGATCTCGACGATCATAGATAACCCACTGCCCCCTGCAGACAGGTGGACGACGGGAGTTGCTCAATCTCTTGTTGGCAGCAGGTGTTGCCAGCCCCGCCGCAATCCTGGTGAGCAGATAGGTCCCCAGAGCACAAGCGCAGAGTGCAGGTGCCCAGAGGATGCATGGTGGGAGGAGGCGCTGGCGCGCATACCCCTAATGCGGAGCAAGGACCCACCCATGGGGAGTGAGCAGTGTCCTGTAGCCGTAGAGTAGCCTAGACATCATTAAAGAGGTAAAAGCAGACGCACCAAACCCCTAGATCCTCTCCAGGGATCCGAAAATCCAAAGGATCGCCCCCCTTCCTAAGCGTGTTCTCCCCCCGACTCCAGAGTGGGACCCCCAGCCTAAGCCGGCAGTGTTGCTTCACCGTCGAACCCCCCCACCGATTGGTGGAAGGTGCCCCATCCCAGAGCCCAGGATCATCGAGCCCAGGTGGGTAAAGATGGCGGACAGGAGGACGCCCCCTAAGCGGGCATCCGAGCACGATCCGTGGGGATCGGTCAAACCAATCACTAGGGGGGTTGGGATAGCTCCCAAACGACCCCTGGGGAGTGGGATAGGCTGGTCTGATCGATGATCAGGCCAGGAGGTGGACTGCTGGGTGACGAGCCAGACAGTGTACAGAGAGTTCCCACGGCACATGGTGGCGGTAACAAGTCAAGAAGAGATGTACTCCCGTGATCTTGCCAGCCATCTCACTGCCATCAGTGGCTTCCGAGTTGCGCCCGGCGTCCAAGCACAAGGGGAGTATGAGGCTGCATATGTCCAGGCCTACACCACGGATAAGTCCATCGTTTATAACCCTGAAGGCCATCATCACGCAAAGTTCATTACTGCCAAGGAGGCCATGGGGACCATCCATCCAACACAGACCATTGAGGGACTCTACAGCGTCTACAATGAAGCGCGACGCGCTAACTCTTCGAACGCGCGTCTCGAGGTCCGGGTCCCCTATGAATATGCCACTCAAGTCCTCATTGAGCTTGACTCTGAGGTGCTCAAGGGCTGCCTCTGTTCATTTACGCAACAGGAGTGGTGGTGATGCATTTCTTATCTTGGTTTCTTTTTATTCATCACCTCTTTATGCCCATAGGTCCTTCCGCCTAACGAGGCTTATGGCCATCAGCCAGACCCTCTCCCTTCAGGCCAGCGGTACACCCCGTCGCCGACTTATTCCGGAAGCGCTTACGTTGACTGCTGCATGTGTGTGGCTTCTAAACAGCCTGCATGCTCGCCCTGAAGATGGACCAGCAGCAAGACGACTCATGGACACCGCTCTACCATTGTCTGAGGCCCAGGGTTTGAACTCTGACGTCCTCGCATACAACACACCCATTCGGGAAGGCTGGGAGGAGGAGGAGGAGGAGGAGGAGGAGGAGGAAGGTGGCCGGGTGCCATACATCCCCAATGGCTGCGTCTTCTTTTGACGCATGATGATTGGGGATGTTCCTCAACTACGCATTGGTGGACCCATCCTTCCAGAGTCGGCATTTAAGTTTTGGTTCGGGGGCTTGACGATTGATGAGATCCGGGGATTGTATCAGAAGACAGGCATCATAGACAAGAAAGCGCTGGTCAGCCAGCGCCCCTCTAACAAATCAAGGATGCCGACGTACCATAACTTTACAGGTGCACCGGAACCGAGTCTATTTGACCTACGATCTCGCGGTTATTCCCTTCCACCTCCCACCCAGGATGATGGCTCAGATGTTGAAGATCGTCCTTCCCCACCCCCTGCCGAAGAACATCCTACCATCGACACCTTTCTCTCCCAGCTGTGGCGCCAATTCATCATTGATCTCACGGGAAAGGCCCCGAATCCACGGGGAGCAACGAGCGCCTCTTACCTCAAGCTCACTGGCGTCCAGCACCGGGAGGGCAAGGAGGACATGTACAATAATTTAACCCTCTCCGATATTTTCACAGATGTCGCCTATAAGAATGCAGCTCGCACTGATTGGCAGAGGGCCTTCAAATGGCTCTTTCCTCCGACTGGCTACAAGACTACAACTGCGGTCCAGAACTACCCAAGTTCGCCGTATTTCATCACCTGGATGAACTTCATCGAGGACCCCACCAACCCACCGGATCTCATTGAAGAATCGCGCAAAGAACTTTGGAAGCGGCTGAGGGGCTGGAGCTGGATCCCGGATGCCCAGCAGGACAAGATGTGGCCTACGCCTGCAATGTCGGGGTTTACCCGCTTGCCACCATCTCCTGGACGGGGAGGTAAGCCTCGGGCCGCGCCCCGCATCCTTCTCAAGCAGCATTCGACCCCAGTGTTTGCAGTGGCGGATGAGGCCGAGGCTGGGGGTGATGATGATGATGATTAGCCCATCTGCTCATCAGAGTAGCTTACGCCTGTTCACCCATGTATGATTAGCTCTTCTATGGAGGCATTTTTGCGCTTGTGGTGGCTCGCATAGGTGAGCGGCCTGCAAAGCTCTCAACCAGCATTTGGGCTGCCCGCGATACATCACGGATGGCTATGCTGCGGGGCTAGATTGGTGCAAATGAGCTGTACTTTACACTCCCCCACCTAGTCCGAACGGACTCCGAATGGAACGCTCGGAATGCTAGGATTCCGACCAGAATCCTAGTCAAGTCCTAGCACACTGCTAGGATTCCGTTCGGACTGTTGAAATGGGTGAATTCCTAGCAGTTTGAAGTGCAAATTCCGAGTGAATTCCGAGCTCAGTCCGAGTGAGTCCGAGCAAAAATAAAAAGTTTGCCAAGTCCCATTCCTCATGAGTCCGAGTGTTGTCTGAGCGGAATCCTAGCAAAGTCCGAGCTCAGATTGAGAAAAATAAAAAAGTTTGCAGGTCCAATTCCTAATGAGTCCGAGTGTTGTCCGAGCGGAATCCTAGCAAAGTCCGAGCTCAGATTGAGAAAAATAAAAAAGTTTGCAAGTCCAATTCCTAATGAGTCTGAGTGTTGTCCAAGTGGAATCCTAGCAAAGTCTGAGCTCAGATTGAGAAAAATAAAAAAGTTTGCAAGTCCAATTCCTAATTAAGATACATAGAGTGTAGACAAACTAAACTAGTCAATATTATCACCTTTATCATCATCATCTTCTTTGTCTTCAATATTACTTGCTTTGCTTGCTTGTTTCTCAAGTACTAGTCTTGTGTGATAGAATAGCATAACATGTAAGAACCAGTTAAAATTGCTTGGAGTCATTCTTTTGAGGATTGATTCAAAGCCACCCAGCCAGGAATTCAGCTGTTCACATGCCTATATTCATTTCAATCAGCAACTTATAAAATTATTACTATATCATAAATGCCATACCTGTGTATTAAAGGCTCGTTTATAGTATTGCTGACCTTGATTATCAGTATCCACAATGACAAGATTGGGGGCAGAGCCATTCAATGGGGCTGGATTACACCATTTTCGGCACAAATAATCGGTTGTGCGATGGTTGATGTAATGGTAGGAGTCAACTATAAATCGTGTTGTGTTTTTCCATATTGCATCCCAGCTACCATTGGTTATGGCTGTGCGAAGTACCAGACAAGCCTTGTCAATGCAGATATAGTCCGGCCGTGACTCTTCATTTGGATAAACTGATTCCAGGAATGCCAGAATATTTGTTGGTGATTCTGATTTGGCAAACTTTGCCCATGCAATAACAACACCACATGGTGCACATATTGTTTCTACACAATAGAAATGGTTTGGAGTAAAATAGTTGTCTCTTTGTACCTCAGGAGTAGGCTCATCATGAGGTTGTTGATTGGTCTGTGCTACTGGTTGCCAAGGCAAGCGTTCCCCCGGTCTTTGCAACATTCTTCTAGCTCCAGCCATAGTATGCCGATTATGTCCTCGAACATGCCTATTCCATTGAATTTGATGTCTTTCACATGCTTGTGTGCCAACAATCTTTTGGGTATTGCAACCATGCACCCGGCATTTAGATCCATGCAAGTTCTCATGTAGAGCACAAAATGATCCACCCCGAGAATTTGCAAGTTCTGAAGTACAGTCATCATAGGCACAATGCTGAAATCCCAATTAGCTGATATCAATAAATTTAATAGCATACATACTGGTGGAGATATAAGAATCCCATCTACAACAACCATAGTTGTATAAGAAGTGTGAGCTGATGGACTATCAACATCCATCTCCTGATCAGTGGTAGAAGCTGACTGCAGTGCATGTTGTCTTGCTTCTTGAGCTGCCTCAGCTGCTAAATCAGCACCTTCTCCAACTAGTGCAGGTACAATTCTATTTTCATCCATCCCTACAAGTGCTGCAGGATCATCCCCAGTAATTATATCTGCAGTACTTTTATATGGTTGAGTACATTCTTTACAAGAATGTTGGTCTGCAGCACGAATGACTCCATTTTCACCTAAGACAGAAAATGCTTGTCTGGTTACATCATTGATGGCAAGACCATCTTGAAGTTCCAGGTTGATGTTACTTGCAGAAGCAAGAGTACGGACAGACTCTTGAACAAATGCTTGCCAAATGTGACGCCGAGAGAGTTTTGTGGAATTCCCAGAATCAAATTTCCAGAAACTGTTATTCCAAAATTCTGTATAAGCAGCAGCAGATGAATGGAAGCTATACATTCCATTTAGAACTGCATTTGAAAAAGCCCGATCAACCCATATGCTCTGTCCGACCTTGAGATATTTTGCAGAATTCAAGTATATTCGGATGTTTTTATTGTCATGTCCAATTACACGTTCTCTATCTGCCAGATAATTTGTTTTGCACTTGGGACACCTTCCAGTAAGGACTTGAACATTTTCAAATATGTCAGAGCCTTTAATCAGGGTAACTCTTGGTATATCCCGTATTTTGGTTATTTGGAGCAAAGAGCGGGGGTTGCAGCTGTTGGTTTCACATACCACAGCATTTGGACAGATAACTTGAGCTGCTTGAATTGATTTATGGGAAATAGGCTTGAGGTTCCCTTGAAATTGTCCATTTTTATCATATGGATATAGATTCAAGACTTTGGCTAGCATATCAAGCTTTTCTCCAATAGCCATAATTTTCATATCAGCATTTCTATCATTTCTATCCTTGAATAGCCTTTCATGGTCCTTTCCTAATTTTTCCTGCAATGCACGTGCAAGACCTCTTATCCAACCAGAATCTGTAGAGCGAAGTTCATCTGAAAATTCTGGATTCTGTTGTCTTGCATGCAAGCCCAACAAATCGGAGTTGTCTGTTATAGTAAACAGGACAAGAAGAACTTGTGAAAGTGTAATCTTGGAACAGAAGTTCTCTTTCACAAAGTGACTGAACACCTTGAATGGAATATCAGGAAACGGGCTCTCCTCTGGATGTGCAGCAACTCCTGGTACCAGAGCAAGTATAATAAAGTACCAGATTAGATGCTGAGATTGCACAATGTTTGAAATGGCAAAAAAACACAGATGACAAAGGAACCATAAACTAAAAAAGAAATTTAGAACATGCACCAAAGTTTATTTATCTACTTGACTTGCTTTTTAGCACTACCATTCCCACTTTTCCCCTCCCCCTTCTTCTTCTTCTTCTTATTACTAACATTCCCTCCAACTTCTTTCACAACTTTGCCCTTCTTTTTGCCCTTCCCATCTGCCTGTTCCAAATATGCAGTCAAGTCTTTGAAGTTGTAGACCACTTTCTCTACCCCCCACACATCAAGATCAGAAGGTCGGTTTCCTGGATCACCTTCTAGCCACTCCACCATAAGAGGATGATTAGAAACCTTGGAGAAACATTTCTTGAAGTGTGAGTGGAAATAAGACTTTGAAACAAAAAGTTCGATCAGGTCCACAGCAGTTAACTTGCTGCCAATCCAGGTTCCATCAGCAACCATTTGGTCATACACATGAGATGCTTCAAGATGTGCCTTGTACTTCTGGTATGCCACATGAAGACCACGATCGGCACGATCACAAAGGTAAGTAGGAACACCAAGTAAGCCCAGTGTTACTTCTTTAGGATTCACAGAAGGGAGTCCTGAAGTAGCAGGAGTAGACGTGCGTGACAGAGAACCTGAGTGAGGAAAAGGAGTGGTAGCAGTACTTGAAGATCCAGGATTATCATCAGTCTATAATTCATATTTGTGTAAGGTTAGTAAAAAAAGTGAAATTAAATAATAATGGACTTACAATGAGAAGTCGCAATATATCCTGGCCATTATCATGTGCCCACAGTACATCATCATCATTCTCAAGAGCAGTTTCAAATCGACCTTTCACAGCCCAAAGATCCTCTTCATAAACAAAAACACGACGATTGAATTCTACCAAAAGGTGTCAAAAAGCAGTAGAGTAAGACTGAGCATGCTTACTGCGAACTGGGGAATAATTTCTTGCAAGTGTTTGCAGAATTGGCTTGAGGGTGGATTTTACCTCAGATGTAAGTGACATGTCAGGCTTGTGAGCCTCTGGGTCGCGATGCGAGGTATAGACATGCACCCTACCCTTACGCAGGCCAGGCTCAAGCATAGCATCCATATCATCTGCGTGATTAAAAACATTCCCCCGTGCTCTACCACGAAATACTCCACCTGTCGTACGTGAAGCACCTTGCAATGTGTGACGAGGTGGACTGGTTGGAGGACTCGCCATCCGAATATCAACATCTAGATTAATAATATTTAAACTATAACCTAAATACATTAAAACCATATTCAACCTACCTTTGTTGACTATAAATTATAATGTAACACATAAGCACAACATAATAATAATAATAATAAAAACCCATACGTTGATTAGAAACCTCGCCAGTCCCAGCAGCAGATTGCATAGAGTTGGGGATAGTGGCAGTAGTGGCAGCAGTTCGCAGTGCAGTGGCAGCAGCAGGGGTGTTCATAGCATCCTCGGCACCTTCGTTGGGCTTGCTAGTGGCATTGACGGCATTGGCCTGGGCGTTATCAGCATTGGTGGCGGCAGTACTGGTGTTGGCGGCTTCGTCGTAGTCGCCTGTGCCCTCGTTGTAGTCGCGGGTGCCTTCCTTTTGGTCATCGTCGCCCTCACCCTCGCCACCCTCGCCCTCGTCGCCCTCACCCTCGTCACCCTCGTCCTCGTCCTCGTCCTCATCTTCGTCGTTGTCCTTGGCATTGGCTTCGTTGTCAGTGGCTTCGTTGTCGGTGGCTTCGTTGTCGGTGGCTTCGTTGTCAGTGGCTTCGTTGTCGTCGTTGTTGGCTTTGTTGTTGTCGTTGTCGTGGGCTTCATCGTTGTCGTTTTCGTTGCCATCGTTTTCGTGGTCATCGTTTTCATTATCGTCGTTGTCTTTGTCTTTGTCTTTGTCCTCGTCGTTGTCTTCGCCGCTGTTGTCCTGGTTCTTGCTCGTTTGTTCGTTGGGCTCTGGCTTGCCTGTAGCGGGCTTGGTGTCTGATCGGCGTGTTCGGGAGCTGGAGTTGGTCGGTGGTGGAGGCATGAAGCTCGTTTTTACGGAGCGTGTGCGTTCGGGTGGAGCAATAGGGACCCCGCTATCAGTGAGCACTTGCTCAGTCCTGTAAAATATAAAATAGTAGTTGTTCAAAAAGAAAGAAAAAAAAAAGAAAAAACTCACGGCGTGAGGTGAGTTGGTGTGCTGGCAGCTGCATCTTCGCGAGCTCGAGTAGCCGCGGTTTTCCTACAGAATAGGTCAGCGAGGGACGGGGCCAGCAAGCAACGGGGGGGGGGGGGGGGCAAGCAACGGGGCAGCGAGGGATGGGGTCAGCAGGGGACGGGGAAGCAAGGGTCGAGGTCAGCAAGAGACGGGCCAGCGAGCAACGGGGAAGCGAGGGATGGGGAGCAACAGGGGAGCAGGGGACGGGGTCAGCAAGGGACGGGGCCAGCCAGCAACGGGGAGCAAGGGACGGGGTAAGCAAGGGACGACGGGGTCAGCGAGGGACGTGGAAGCGAGGGACGCTGTCAGCGAGGGACGCTGTCAGCGAGGGAAGGGGTGATGGAGGGCACTTGCCTGGGCGCCTTCGCTTTCTTCATTGGTTTCTTCCCTCCCTTCTTTTCACCTGCTGCTCCGTCGATTTCTTCATTTGTAGCCGTCGTTCGAGTTTTTTTCGTTGCTGTGGCATCAGCATCGGCTGCTGACGTGGCTCGCTTGCGCATTGTCGATGCAGTTGATGGCGGGGGCGAGCCGTTGCGGCGCAGACCGCTTCTGGTCCTCGGAGTGTTGGTATTCGCTCGGGTTTGCATGTCGAGGTGGTGGTGAGACGTTGGAAATGGGGGGGTGGATGTGGGTGATGGTGATAAGAGATGTTGATGATGTGGCGATAAGGGACGCGCGGCCAGGCTATGTTTACCCACCCTAAACCAGGTTGGGCCTGACAGTATGTCAAGCCTAAAGGCCCCCATACCAACCAAGACCTTACAGCCTAGTGGTTAAATGTTATGGTGTTGCTTACAATACTTACCTGTGAGTGTAAGTGTTCGATCCTTTGCGCGAACATATCTTTTTCCTACATATTATGTAATGATATATAATAAGGACCAACTATGTTTGGTCTGTTCCTAATGTTCCTAACGTTCCGTGTGGTTTCTGTGCGGAGTCCTAACAGACTCCATGCTAGGAAATCCTAGTCCGAGCACTGTTGCTCGGACTCTGCTAGGACTCCGTTCGGACTGAACTCGGACTAGGAACGGAAATTTAGCAGGCTTTTCTGCCAGTAAATTTCCTAGCTCAGTCCGAACGGACTCCTAGGAATCCGAGCGTTCCGTTCGGATTCCGATCGGATTCCGATCGGGTTAGGTGGGGGAGTGTAAAGTACTCCAAATGAGGGGCTAAATACAGCGTGAGGTATGGAACAGCGAAGCCTATCTATCTAGCCCTGAGCTCTGGGAACCGGGATGAGCTGAGCATACTTAGTAAACACCTCCTGTGCGCAAGTGCCGTAGTCAGTTTTTCCGGAATGCCCAGCACTGACTGCAGCCCCTATGGTTCCAAAACCGGTTTCCGATGACATGAACAGAGTTGCCTGGTTGAAGTAAACCAGGCTTCCCCTCCCAAAGTCGTCCCCTTCTTCGATGGGCCTGGAGTTTTCCGGGGTAGGTCGCACTTTGCCATCCACAGTCACAAATTTGATCGCTGCACCAGATTTGGTCAAAACCTGCAGAGAGCGGCTCACGGACTGACCTTGAATGTCAATGTTGAAATGGTACAGCAGAGAGGATGGGTACAAGAGGAGCACCCAAGGAGGCAGCTGCACAATAACCCCTGCCTCCCAGATGACGAGCCAGGACCGCCTCTCATGATTGAAGCTAGCTAAGGGCACAGGTGAGACAGATGATGCAAATGGCTATGCAGGCGCCCCACTCACCTCCTGGTAGCTCATAGACTACAAGCGCGCACACCCCCACCACATTCTTGCGGTCTATGTGAGGCAGGCAGTGGATGCGCCTCTGTCCTGGAAATGCCGCGTTGATGCAGAGGTTCCAGAAGATTCCAAACAGGGGGGAGGCGCCCCTCTGCTTGTGCCACTCGTTGCTTTCATCGAAGCACTTTGCCACCCCTGGAAAGATCTCACGCACCACCTTTTCTACCCAATTTCTACCCCACAGTCAGCCGCCCTTGAGTTGTAAGCAGGAGTAAGACTCACGTTATCCTCCGAATCACCGGCGTGCGTATGAAGGTGCTGACTTCCGAGAGGTTCTCCTGGTGGAACAGCGTCAACGCAGCGACCTGGATGGGTTTAGCTTCGTTTGAGCGACGGACCAAGGGCAGGAAGAAGCGGCCCGACCTTCCCATACTGGCGCTGGTGCCCTATGATCTGCGGCAGGTGCGGTCCCCGGGAACCACCCTCACAGCTCCTCCGAATGCCATCGTCTCGAAGGGACGGGCCCAGCAGCACATCTATAGCTAGCTCCTGGCTGAGCGCCTGCAGCCAACGAGCGCGGAAGGTGCGGTATGCGAAGACGCAGCCATCTCTATCGACTAGAAAGGCGCCTCTCTCAGGCTGCCTGATGGATCGGCTGTTAGTGGGGAGCGGAGGTCTTGGGGTTAGCGCTCACCCAGGCTGCGCGGTATAGCGAATTGGGTAGAAGGTATGGAGGAGGTCGTGCATTTTGCCGCTGTCATAAAGCGCCCGTATCTCCTGGCCAGTTTTCAGTGGCGGGGGTCGGCCCTGCCACCCTGTCGTGGACGGACGGGCGTCGCTTGCCATGGAAAAAGCGTCGGCCCGAATTACCTCTCCGCAACAAAGCGTCCTCCTTGCCAGGCGCAGCTGTTGCATCTCATTGCTGCCTAGCTTCCTCTCCTGCTTCTCTTTGCCCCCCCTTCGCCGACTACTCCTTGACTTCTCCCCCATTCCCCTCTTTCTTAGTTTTGCTGGGGAAGGGCCACTCCTCTCCGAACTGGCTCCTGGTGACCCGGCCCTCGTGCGTTTGCTACTAGAGCGCGTGGTCTGTGGCTTGGTTGCCGCAGGAAGGGGTCCCAGTCCACTTGGCTGGGGGCGGCTGGCTGTGAGCACTGCTGAGGGGGGATGGGAGCTGGCAGGATCCATAAGCCCAAGCGCACTGAGCATCAGGTTCTAAGCAGTACGAACCTCCACAGGTTCGCCGTCCTCGCTCCGAGGCGGCAGGCTTGATGTTGGTGGGCGAGCTGCTGAAGGGGCGGGTCAGGCTCACTGAGGTCGGAATCGGAGCCCAGATCACCGCGGCCCCACACATGGCTTTGGAGAGCGCGGGATCCGAACGCAAGAAAGTCCTGGTGGATCTCGATGTGGCAGGCCTCGGTGTCACTGGTGTCGAGAAACTCAGTGGCGCACATAGCATAGCTGGGGAGAAGCTCGCCCAGGCTGCATCGGCTGAAAAACACCGCTGGCGCCGATAGGTTCGTCTGTCCGGAGCAATCTCCGCGCGCTTCGGTCCGTGTGAGGGGTGGCTGGGAGGTGGCTTGTGGGTTGCCCCCTGGAGATGTGGCGTTCGTCAGGTTGCCGCTGCTGGTGCTTTGGGAGCCAGGGGAAATGACCTGCATCGAACTACTTCCGTGCAGGTTGATCCCCATGTTGCCGATGCTGGAGGGAAGGAGGTTGGTAGCACCAGGCAGTGTGGTGTTCGTCAGAGGTGGATTCAGTCGGAGGACCAACCGAGCGTGCACACCCCCCGTAGTGGAAGACTGGGTAACCCCCGCGCCATCAAGCTCGGCATGGGGGATCATGCATGGCGATTCGGCAGGGGCTGAGTCCCGAGGTGCGCTGGGCCGGAGCATAAGTTAGATGAAGTTAGTGAAAAAATTTGACCATACGCATCACACGTGGTCGCGCTGCATGTGACTTTCTCCTTAGTTCGCTTATGTGACCCATTGCGGTGGACGTTAGAACAACCATCTGAAGTACCCTTACTCCCCCACATACTGACATCCAAAAACTTATAGACAAATCTTTAATTTATATTATTTTTTTATTTATTGAACCTGTCACCCCTCGTGTTCGCGTTAGGGTGCAACGACATGAGTGCTAAGAATGATGGCCGTTGCTAAGAATGATGGCCGTTAGCACCCGCTAGTCACCCTGCGAGCAGTGGCGGGAGCTGGGTCGTCCCTCGGGCGTTACTTGTTTTGAGGGGTGAGGTGGACGGTTAATGGTGACGTGGCGGGAATACAGGGGTATGGGTGCTTACCTTGCGGGTATCCCTCCCGGCACCTCTCGGGGTCGTGCTGGACCCAAACAAACCCCTCACATCCCATTTGGATGTGGAGGAGGGGCAGGACGGGCAGCGCGCGTTGTCGTTGTACATAGAACATGCAATCTAAAAAAAGAAAGAAAGTAACTTGTTAGTAATTGAAAAAGAAGCAAAAATACATTAAAACACTTCCTTATTTTGTTCTGAGCCCCGGGCCCCAAGAGACGGAGCCGACGGTCATTCGTCGACGCCCGAATTCATGGGTGACAGTGACGTAGCACTTTTTCAGCCGCGGCTCTTACCGTTTAGAGGGGTCAGGCAGGGGTGGTGGTGGTCAAGGTCGCCGCCCACGGAGGGGGTGAGGTGTTGTGGGAGGGAAGGGAGGGAGGGAGGGATGCGGCGATGGCGTACGACGTAGAGGTAGTGGGAAATGTAATGTTCGTTCTTTGTTTGCAATTGACGACTGGGAAGATATTGCCTCGTATGGAAATGTCAGTGTGGGGGATCGGAGGTGGGTCAGCTCTGGCAGCGTCGGCCACATATTTGTCATCGTTGACCAACGCAGTAGCGACGCGGAGACAAGCCGATTGGGCCAGGCAAGACAGGCGTTCTTACCAGGGACTGCTCCCCGGTAGAGCTGCTCGTCGTCATCGTCGGACACAGATGCATCCTCGGTGATCTGCACAAAGATGTAAATTGTAATTCAAAGTCACGCGTTGGTAACTCAACACTTTAGGTCATGTGACTTGTAGACGTTCTCATCAAACCCTTGGAAGTAGTTTCGTGCAGATCACCAACACCGACGAGCAGTTCTACCAAGAAGTAGTCCTTGGTATGCACTACTCCTCAACTAGCTCCTTTTGCCGTAGCATCTTGGCGACGCTGATGACGACATGAATATTGTCCTGAATCCGTCTTTTTATTTTATTTGCCTGGGCCTCGTCTCAAGCAGTAGGACCCCTCACTGGGACAAATCACACCACATGCATACGTGGGAACCTCGTTCGTTGATCAAAAAGTACTGTGTTTTCGTCAACAACCGCAACGACGTCCATCGCCGTTTGTGTCCTAGACCTCCCAAGCCATCAACACCAGGGATCAGCACCCTAAGTAACGAATTTTTATGTTATTTTCATGACTAATCGGCTCTTTTCTAGGTTCTAAACTGCTTCAACGCGAGATAACAAGAAACAAAGCACAATGGGGCCAAGCGACGTTTGCCGTTGTTTGGGCCCCAGGTAAGTTTTTATCATCTAATTTTCAGGCTCTAACTATGTATTCCCGAGACAGCCCAAGCCCCCATGCCACCACTACGAGAACGACAGTGACGACGACGGCAAGGGGATACAGGAGGGAGATGACCAGGTACTACCACCGCCGCACGCGCGATCACTGCCACGCAACGGCTCGCGGGGTGGGGACGGGGACCTGTGATGACAGCGACGATGGGGGAATGCGGACGACGAATGGCACACCACCCGTTCTCAGCCTCACGAGCCACTGCTCGTGGGGTGGATCGCTGGTGGAAGGATAACGATGATGAGAGGGGACAATGCGCACCCCACTTACCATGCCGCCCTGTTCTGCTCCTCCGTAGCCCCTGCTCCTCATAGCCCCTGCTCCTCGTCGTCTGGGACACAATGGGTTCTGCAGAGGTCCGGAGGGCCTGGAGAGGGAGATGGCAACCATGATGACACTAGCGCCCCCCCCTGCTCATGCGCAAACACGCATGGGGCGAGCTCTTTTATATATATAGTCTTATTTAGTCTATCAAAGTTCTTGATGTTTCCCCTCTCGGACTTGTGATTTTATGCTGAGAGTCACATGATGTGCTTCAGAGAGGGGTCCTACCGCAGGTGTTTGAAGACACTTTGGACTGTTCACCACTGATACAGATCCGTCGAGGCTAGTCTGTTGCAGATGATCCTGAGTTCCTTATGGGATGTAGGGGGATATAGTCATGTAAACAATGCAAACAAAACTAGCTACAGCCACAATTTGCAACTAATTTTTTTAATTTTTTTTCTTCTCCTCGAAGATGACACCCCACATTGTCTGTCATATCATATTACTAAAATAGTTGTAACAGGAAATCATAACAAATTATTTATTTTGTATGCCTGCAACACCAAAACCTTGCATCACCTGTGGCAAAGGTGTTCAATTGACAACTGCCCAAATAATATTGTGCACCCATGCATTGGCCACAGGACCTCATAGACGACATGTGAGAGTATAATGACACACCCTGACAGCAGGATGAGTGGTGATGAGCCCTGCAGCAATGACCATTCCATAATATTCCCAGCATTTGTCTCCGAAGGGAAGTGCTCAAGTGACAACTACCTAAGTAATATTGTGGACCTGTGTATTGGTCACAGGACCTCATAGACGACACCTGGGAGGGTAATCACACACCCTGACACCAGGATGGGTAGTGGTGAGCCCTGCAACAGTGACCATTCCACAATATCCACAGCACTTGTCTCCGAAGACAAGTGGTCGAGTGACAATGCAACAGTAATATTGTGCACCCGTGCATTGGTCAAAGGACCTCATAGATGACATGTGGGAGTGTAATCACACACCCCGACACCAGGATGAGTAGTGGTGAGGCTTGCAACAATGACCATTCCGCAATATCCACAGCATTTGTCTGCAAAGACAAATACTTGAGCGACAACCCCCCAAGTAATATTGTGCACCAAAAGACAATTCCGCAATATCCACAGCATTTGTCTCTGAAGACAAGTGGTCGAATGACAACTGCCCAAGTAATATTGCGCACCCGTGCATTGGTCACAAGACCTCATAGATGACATGGGGGAGTGTAATCACACACCCCGACACTAGGATGAGTAGTGGTGAGGCTTGCAACAATGACCATTCCACAATATCCACAGCATTTGTCTCTGAAGACAAGTGGTCGAATGACAACTGCCCAAGTAATATTGCGCACCCGTGCATTGGTCACAAGACCTCATAGATGACATGGGGGAGTGTAATCACACACCCCGACACTAGGATGAGTAGTGGTGAGGCTTGCAAATGACCATTCCACAATATCCACAGCATTTGTCTCTGAAGACAAGTGGTCGAATGACAACTGCCCAAGTAATATTGCGCACCTGTGCATTGGTCACAGGACCTCATAGACGACACCTGGCAGTGTAATCACACACCCCGACACTAGGATGAGTAGTGGTGAGGCTTGCAACAATGACCGTTCTGCAATATCCACAGCATTTGTCTCCGAAGACAAATGCTCGAGTGACAACTGCCCAAGTAATATTGTGCACCTGTGCATTGGTCACAAGACCTCATAGACGACACCTGGCAGTGTAATCACACACCCTGACACCAGGATGGGTAGTCTTGAGCCCTGCAACAGTGACCATTTCACAATATCCACAGCATTTGTCTCCGAAGACAAGTGCTCGATTGACAACTGCCCAACTGCCCAAATAAAATTATGTACCCATGCATTGGTCACAAGACCTCATAGACGACATGGGGGAGTGTAATCACACACCCCGACACCAGGATGAGTAGTGGTGAGCCCTGCAACAATGACCATTCTGCAATATTCACAGCATTTGTCTCCGAAGACAAGTGCTCGATTGACAACTGCCCAACTGCCCAAATAAAATTGTGTACCCATGCATTGGTCACAAGACCTCATAGATGACATGTGGGAGGGTAATCACACACCCCGACACCAGGATGAGTAGTGGTGAGCCCTGCAACAATGACCGTTCTGCAATATCCACAGCATTTGTCTCCGAAGACAAATGCTCGAGTGACAACTGCCCAAGTAATATTGTGCACCTGTGCATTGGTCACACGACCTCATAGACGACACCTGGGAGTGTAATCACACACCCTGACACCAGGATGGGTAGTGGTGAGCCCTGCAACAGTGACCATTCCACAATATCCACAGCACTTGTCTCCGAAGACAAGTGGTCGAGTGACAATGCAACAGTAATATTGTGCACCCGTGCATTGGTCAAAGGACCTCATAGATGACATGTGGGAGTGTAATCACACTCCCTGACAGTTGGAAGATTGTCAGTGAGCCCTGCACCAATGGTCATTCTACAATCCTCACAGTATTCGCACAGGTGTTCAATTGACCACTGCCTAAATAATAATATGTGTGCATCCATTGGTTGCAAGACATCATAGACAAGGTGTGGTTGTGTAATGAAATCCTCTGACAGCATGACAGGTGGTCTTAGGCCCTGCAACAATGCTCATTCCACAATATTTGCACCATTGGTGCCAGCGCAAGTGTTCAATTGATAACTCCCTGCATTATGTTGTGCATCCAACCATTTATCACAGAACATCATGGGCAACATGTCAGAGTGCAATAACACCCCTGGACAGCATTACAAGTGATGGTGAACTCTGCAACACCAATGGAAAGTCCACAATATTCACAGTGCTGACACAACTGTTCAGCCCAACTCTGCTGGTCATTGTGCATTATAGATGACACCAGGTATCTGTATTGACACCCCCTGGTAGCATGAGAAGTGCTGGTGGGTGTTGTTGCAGCAATGGTCACACCACAATATTTGTAATGTTGCTTCTTACACAATTCCTTAATTGTGCATTACCTGCACAGTGTTGTCCACAAGTATACCAGTGACAGGACATCATAGACAACACATGCGAGTGTAATGGCACCCCCCAATGAGTGCTGGTGAGTCTTGCCACAAAGGTCGTTCCACAACACCTAAGGGCTAAATTCACTGCTTCTGTCCCACATGTGCCTATCTCCTACCCCTCCCCTGCCTGTCCCCTACCCCTCCCCTGCCTGTCCCCTAGCTGTAGGGTTTTCAAACCCTACTATCCTAAGTCACTCTGAACACTATATGATAACCCCTTGGGAAGCATGGCGCGGCCCTGTGTGCTAGGCACACAAACGCCAAGGCGCTGCCCTCCCACATGACTCAGATCAGAGATAAGGAAGTCAGATGAGTCGGGAAACCAACTCATGTTCTGTCTTGTGATACAAGATCGTAGCGGATCTTGTCAGATCGACTTCAAGTGACTCATTGCTGCGCGTTTGCATATGGTGATAAGAACCATGAGGTTCTTATCTATGACTCGGCAGGTGCTGGATCAGGGCATGTCCCTAACGTCTTAGTACTCCTGAGTCAGATGTCGTCCCAATGTGTTCGGCGTTTGACAGACAGTGGGAAAAGCTTGGGTCATGGTGTCCTCGGCACTGACGAGCTTGGCTTGGTGCCAGTCACATGTCGCATAGTCTGGTTGACTATAAAAACCCAGCAGAAGTACTGAAGAGGCTACAAGCCGAAACATTTCCTTTGAGTCCGCTCAGGGAACCTGTTTACTTTCTGCTACCCTCTTCACACAAGATAACTTGCACGCCTTCGGCGTGCTCGTTCTAACCCCTATAACCCTTCCACTCATCATCCAACTACCACTTTCACTATCCATATCAGTAAACAAGTCACCATTCACATACATCAGAGCAATCTGGCATTTCAAATGCATAGTGTAACTAGTCCAACATTATATTAAATCATATCACCACACTGCACAAGTCTTCCAACATACCATCATATTTCACACATAGCACTGTTCTCTACACTTGCCTTATAATTTCCAGACAGCTGTAATAACAAAAGCAGAGATTCAATTATCAATCACTACAGATCCAAACATTCACATCCAAGTTCAACATCTTACAGTTCATTCATAACATCACATGTTCTTATACTAAGCATAGTACTCACTGAGTCAACATCAATTGACAAAATTAAAAATACTCAGTGATCATACAGAGTTCAATGACCATTGGGGTTTGATGTAGCTATCTCTCATATCAAATGACATATATAGTAACTAACTATGGAAGTTATGTACAACAACTCTTCTCCATGCTACTGCCTGTGGAGCAACTAACATCATCCATAGACAACATAAAAAAAACACCAGTTATATTCAATGATCACTATCATTGATTCAAATACATCATAGCAAACACAAGTTGTTATATCAGCTGTAATTGTCTTTTATGATATAATAACAAGGTATCAAGTGTACAGAATCATGTTGATCAGTGTGTCATTGCATATAGCCTGTTTTGGTCATTTAGTATACTATGTCAGGTGCTCTTGAGCTTACCATAAAGAATCCTGTACAATATACAGACACTCTCTCATCTCCCATGTATTACTAACTAGTTACTCATCTCGAGGTCTTGCAGTGCCTATTTAACCTTGCACATTACCATCACTGACACAGAGCAACAATCAGGACAACAGCAATGCAGTTTGTCTATTCTACTCCTCTAATATGTAGCATATATATACATAGCAGATATAGTATAATCTCTGTAATTTGATTATATAACATCATGGTGGTTATGTAATCCTCTATTGTAACACTTTGATTATATAACATCATGGTGGTTATGTAATTTTTCTTTCATTCCTTTCTTCTCTCTTTTCTCTTGGGAATTTTTTGCGTGTGGTGATACGCTGGTCCTTGTATTTCGAGTGGCGCATATACTTTGTCTGTCCATTTAAACACACATTATACAATGCTCATAGAAACGACGAGGATTGCAATATGCGCCAGTGGGAGTTGGGCGAATGGCGCATATTTATCTAACGTGCCTACAGGGTGCTAGTACTCGGGTGCCTTGCATATATTATTGGGGTGTACACAGACATATATTGCATTTTGTAGCTGCTTTGCGAGTAGTTTTGATAGGTGTCTCACATACTCGTGCTCTGCAACTTATTCACTTGACAATTAGGAATGTTTCGAATGGCGCATTTCTGGGGGGAATTTCGTTGCCTTAACCATGCCTATACTCCTACCCATGCATCATATATAGTATAGAATACAGTCATATATAACTAGTAGATCATAAAGTTGACTTGTCATAATAAAATATCATTTTGTTATCATACTCACTTACTTGTTATCCTTGATTGATAGATATAATAGGCCACATTAAGCAAATTGGGAAGAAGTGGCGATGCACTTGTCTTATGTAAGCAAGGCACCTCAGTTATACTCACTATTTATTACATTTCCATCTTCAAACAAAAATAACAGATCATATACACATCAAGGGGTGTGGGTGAAAAGACCATTCATTGTTTGCAGTATGTAGGTTTATAGAATACAATACAAATAAAGCTATATAGCATAGTATATATAATATATGCGAATCTGTATAACTGTGCGTAATTATACTGCAGTGGATCATAACCATATAGTATACCCCTATAGTATGTAATGTTTGTATGGCGATACACATGCCATACCTACACATGTTTATGATCTGTTCAAAATGATGATGACCATTTCATCAAGTAGAAGCAGATATAGTTCACAGGAGTAGACAACAATGTCATAACAAGCTCTACTGAATAAGCAAACACTGCTATTGCCATAATACTATGGGTTAAATGACTATGCCAGCCACCCATTAACCTTCCAGTGCACTTTTAGTTGCTGAAAATTCAATGTAGTATTTATTAGCCAATCTAACGCCACTAATCTGTCACCAATGATCATGATTTCACCCATTTTTAACCATTGAAATCACTTTCACATCTAAAAAAACGCGCCAGTCACACGTGTGTGACCGGCGCGTTTTTAGGTGACATTTCCATATCACATACATACAAGACAGAGTGATCTGCTAAATGACAAGATCATGATGGAAATACTACTTACTAATAAGACATACATAGTCCATATATATACTATCGATCTGAATTTATTCTCAGCGATGTATCGTAACTCAGCGACGGATCAAAAGCTCATCGGCCCGGTTTTATTTATAGAAATACGCATTGTATTGACATTGCGCCGTTCGTCGTTCGTCGACCGGCACCATTTGTTATATACATATTGCCCACACATTGACCCTACTGTTACATAGATATTATATGTAACATAGTTTGTTCATATGATTTTGCGCCGTTCAAACATGTCCGACTGGTGCAGTTTTTAATACATATATTCTGCTAGAGTGTCATATACTGTATTATTGAATTGCATATGTTGTATTACATTTTGTTTCAGGTTTTACTGCATTTCATACAGTGCTATTTGTTAAGGTCGTGCAAAGTGGGGGCGGGCAGAATCGGAAAACGCGCAGTGATTCCGAAGGGGAACAAACGGGACTTGGCTTCAACTTGTAAGAAGTTGCGCCCTCCTGTTGATCCGGTTGTCCCTGA
This sequence comes from Tricholoma hemisulphureum, assembly GCA_964034925.1. Taxonomy (NCBI): domain Eukaryota; kingdom Fungi; phylum Basidiomycota; class Agaricomycetes; order Agaricales; family Tricholomataceae; genus Tricholoma; species Tricholoma hemisulphureum. Next base: position 182,287 of record OZ035933.1, read on the forward strand.
TTTCAGGAGTGAGTTTTCGGGTACGCGGAAATGCGTCGGGGTTCCAAGGGAGGAAGAACTAGAGAGTTGAACTGGAATCCAACTAGAGTTAACAAATCAATATTCAAACTGGATAGCTCGACCTAATGTGCGAGCTTATATACTAAGTACAAATGTTTCTACTATAATCTAGCATAGTCTTGAATAGCGGGATTGGTAAGAAGATTACTAAGTAGTTACTAATAAGTCGGGCATCGCGCGGTGTCTCCGAGGTCTGGAATATTCTACACCTTTCTTTATCCTGGTTTCTGAGTCATTCCTGTACTGCCATTGAATACCACTTTTGGAGTGATCATGTGAGTACCACTTCGGGTATCCGTCGGTAAACCCGTCGGGTTTTGCGTAGCTGGCAGAACGGTGCATGACAGTATTTCCCCCTTAGTGCCGAGCCTTCGAGGCACGTGATAGTTCATCTTCCGAAATTGGTAATATCCGATCTTCAACCACAACCACCACATCCACCACCCAAACGAAATGCCCGCAACCAACAATGCCGGTGCCTCCTTGTCGAAGGGAACTGCCGCCGACATCGAGGCGGAACTCACTGCCATGGAGGTGGAGGAGGTGGCCCAGGCCAAGAGGAAGCAGGAGCGGGAGGGGAAGAAGAAGAAGCTGGCCGAGCTCGCGGAGGCCAAAAAAGCAGAGGAAGCGGCAGCAGCAGCAGCAGCGGAAGCGCGGAAAGCCGCAAAAAGCGTGAAGAAGGCTGCTAAGCGACGGGCAGAGGCGGATGAGGAGGGAGACGAGGCACCTGCCTCAAAAAAGAAGAAGGTGGCCTCTGCGCCGGAGGAGGCCGACAGGGATGACGAGCTGGCACGGGTGGCATGCAGAAAGTGCGTAGCCACTTCATTCTTTTGATTCTTTTTTTTTTCTTGATAATTTTCTAGATGCAATCTTCAAAAGGTCGACTGCGTGCGATCGGCGGGTGCGCGGGGCAGGACCTGCAAGGTCTGCCTCAAGGCCAAGCAGAAATGCGAGGCTCTCTGGAACGAGGGCGCGGCGGGTCCGAGCGGGGTTTCCGCTCTGGGTGAGGTGGGGATGAGACTGTTTGAGAGGCTAGTGGTAGGGGTGGAAAGGATGGGGTCGGAGCTGGAGAAGATAAACGAGAAGTTGGATGGGATCACGGAGGTGATGCGGCACAGCGCGGTGGACAAAGCGTACGAGCTCCAGGACGTGGGGCTCGACGACAAGTGGTACGACGAGTGGCGGGACGAGGAGGAGATGGCGGAGGAACTCCGAGGAATGGAGGAAGAAAACCGGGAGTTCCTGCGGCAGCGGGAGAAGGAGCACGAGGAGGATGACGAGGATGTAGAGGTGGAGGTAGCGGATGCGGAGTAGGTAGCGGGAATGCGCGGGAATGCCGTACGAAAGTGCGGAAAAATTGCTAGTGAACAAAATGTAAATAAAATAGAATCTTTTGTAATTGTCTTGAAATCTTTAAAATTGGAAACTAAAACGAGATAGAAAGAAAAATCAAAACGGTAATGGTCCGGGTTTGCATGGGTAACGCGCGTGAAAGTCCGAAACTAGTTCTTGAGCATGATCGAGTTCTGTAGCTGGTAACCAAGAGTTTTCTTCGTCGGTACCTTCATACCCTGTCCATCGGACATAGTATAAAAGTTTGCATTTCCTTCGATTATCAATCTTGGAGTCTAAGATCTCGGCAATCTCATACTCGAGTTCATCGTCAATTTCAATGGGCGGAGGTGCGGGTTGTACCCGATTTGGAATTTGGTTCGGGGTTTCTGATTCCAATTGAGAAACATGGAAGACTGGGTGGATAGCGCGCAAATGCTCGGGTAACCGAAGGGTAAACGAATGTGTACCAGGTCGAGCAATGATTTCGAAAGGACCGAGGTATTCTTCAGAGAGTTTCTTGGAGGGTCTAGTAGTGCGAATGTGTTCTGCACTAACAAAGACTTTTTGTCCGATACGGAAGTCCGGAGCGGGTTGCCGTCGGCGATCCGCGGGACCTTGATATCTTTTCTGTGCGGCGGACATTTGCGTACGGAGCTCTGCATGAAGTTCGTCTAGGTCCACAACAAATTCACGGGCGCGCTGAGAAGCGAGTTCGCGTTCAGGGTGGACGGTAATATTCGGGTGGTAGCCTTTATTGGCATAGAATGGAGAAACACCGGTGGTAGCACTTGGTGCATTGTTGTAAGCGAACTCCGCTAGAGGTAAGAGTTTGGACCAGTTATCCTGCTGGTAATTGCAGAATATTCTGAGGTACTGTTCCAGGGTTTGATTCAGGCGTTCTGTTTGTCCGTCTCCTTCTGGGTGATAGCCTGAGGTGAAATGGATTTTCATGTCTAAGGCTTGTCCTAGCGAGCGGAAGAACGCGGAAACAAACTCGGAACCGCGATCGCACGTAACATGCAACGGAACTCCGTGCTTCGAGAAGACGTGGATAATAAACAATTTAGCAAGCTGTGGGGCGGTGATTTCGTCGACAGTGGGAATGAAGATTCCTTGCTTTGAAAGTCGATCCACTACAACGAGGATGGAAGTGTAGCCAGATGATGTGGGTAAATGCTTGATAAAATCCATGGATACGGAATTCCACGGCTTTTCCGGAACCGGAAGTTGCTTCAGAAGTCCGTAGGGTTTATGTCGAGGAGCTTTAGAGCGTTTGCAAGTTGTACAAGAATTGCAGAAATGCTGTACAAAGGTTCTGAGGTTTGGCCACACATAATCGCGACGTACAAGCTGGAGTGTCTTGTTTTGTCCGAGGTGTCCTGACAGGATGTGATCATGTTTGTACTGTAGGATCTTGAGTCGGAGGTCATTAGCATCTGGGACATAGATGCGGTTGTTGCGGCGTAGTAGACCACTATCATCAATGGTCCACTTGGGGTCGGATGTGCGCGGGAGTTGCGCGGAAGTTACGGGGTCTAGGGAGTAAGAATCTCGGATGGTTTTATGGAGTTGGTCAATGTCCATAATAACGGCTGTTCTAAGGACTGGAGAGGCGAAGTAAGTGGCCCGTAATGAGGAAACAAGTTGCTCATTAGTGAATATAGGGCGCAAATTGCTCGGATTTGCCGTGGCGAAGTCGCTATTTCCCCCTTTGCGGTAGACATCCCATCGTCTAGTTAAAGCATCGGGTTTGGCCCCTAGCTTACCAGGACAAAAACGGATAACCATATTGAACTGTGAAAGGTACTCAGACCATCGGGCTTGGCGTCGGGTCAGCAGCTTGGTGGTGGCGAAGTATTCCAGGTTTTTGTGATTGGTAACCACATCAACGGGAATTGCGCTGCCTTCCAAATATTGGCGCCAGTGCTTGAATGCCTCAAAGATGGCAAGTAATTCTTTGTCATGAGTGTCGTAGTTCAATTCGGCGGGATTGAAAGAGCGGGAGTGGAATGCAATAGGGTGAATTTCTCCATCAGTAGTGTGGATTGAAAGAATAGCGGCAAGCGCATAATCCGAGGCGTCGGTTTCAACCATCATCTGAGAGTCAGGTACCCAATGAGTGAGTACGGGGGCGTGGGTGAATTCTTCCTTCAAACGGTTGAAGGCCGTTCGACAGGTGTCGTTAAAATTCCAAGGCGCATGTTTGCGGGTTAAGCGGGTAAGGGGTACGGTGATTTCGGAATATCCGTGAATAAAGCGGTGGTAAAAGTTGCAAAAACCGAGGAAGGATTGAACATCCTTCACTTTGCGGGGTTCGGGCCAATCCATAATAGACTGGACCTTATCCTGGGCCATATGCAAACCGTCGGGTGAAAGGATAAATCCGAGGTATTCAACGGTATCTCGGTGGAATTCACATTTTGATGCTCCGGCAAAAAGGCCGTTTGCGCGCAATCTCCGAAGTACTTCTTTAACATGTTTCTTGTGTTGTGACATGTCTTCAGAGTAAATCAGGATGTCGTCAAGGTAAATATGATGCAAACGTCCAGGAGATCATGGAAAATGTTGTTCATGAAACATTGAAACGTTGCGGGTGCATTTGTGAGGCCGAATGGTACTACTAACCACTCGAACGAACCATAATGGGTGCGGAAGGTGGTTTTCCACTCTTCTCCGTCGGCAACGCGCACCAAGTGATAAGCATGACGTAGATCAATCTTGGTATACACGCGGGCTTTTCTCGGGGTGTCTAGAAGATCAGAAAGCAAAGGTAGCGGATACCTATCTTTCTTGGAAATCCGATTGAGGCCGCGGTAATCGACGCAAAGCCGTAATTCTCCGCTCTTCTTTTTAACGAAGAGGATCGGTGCTCCGTGAGGGGATTTTGAAGGCCGGATGAATCCGTTGTTTAGGTGTTCATCAATAAATGTGCGAAGTGCCTCCAATTCAGTAGGGGATAGTGAATACATGCGTCCAGGAGGAGGTGATGCGCCTTCTTCTAGCTCGATCTTTAGGTCGTAAGACCGGTGGGGAGGAAGGGTATCAGCCTTCTTCTTGCTGAAGACGTCAGCAAACTCGTGGTAGTCTTCCGGGATTTTAGAAAGATCTACTGCGGGCGGACTATCGGAATGCGCGGCATTTCCGGATAAGGAGTCCTTAGTGAGGGATAGCTGGAAAACTAAGGATCCGGGTAACCGAGCAGCACATAGGTAATTTGGAGCATTGATCAGAGAAATGTGTGTTGGAGATGTAGGAATGGGAGGGTTCGGATTTAATGCAGGTTTCCGGTCAGAGGGGTTCGGAATGGGTTCAGATGGATCAGGCAGCGGGGCTGCTTCTCCGGGAGACGTCAGAGGAGCTGGACCTCTATATTCAGCAGAATGGAACGCGATATGGCCTGTAGACCAGTCAACCAACGGGTTGTATTGTCTAAACCAATTAAAACCTAGAACTGCTGAACAGGAAGAGTCGAGCGATGTTACATAAAACTTGAGGACTAGTGTGACACCAGTCGGGAAAAGTATCGGAAGTTCCGCTGCTTGGGTAATAATGGAATTACAAGTTCCATCAAACAAGCGGAGTCTGACGGGTGGAACCGCGAAGGTAGGGATGCTATGGTTGTTCACAAACGTAGTGTCCATGAAACAATGAGAAGAACCGGAATCGAGGAGAGTACGGACGGATGTGGAAAATGAGGGGATTGTCAGGTTGACGTAAAGGGATTCAGCTTTTGAAAGAGCGGACGCGTTGAGTCGTACAAATTTTGCTACACGGTCAAGGTCAACGCAACCCTCAGCCCGAATAGCTTGATCCAGAGGGTTGCTGATTATTTTTTGAGTCCGCGGAGTCCGTCTTGGACTCGCTGGACGTAACCGTAGCAGCGCGGGCTTTAGCCGCTTTGGACTTCGGACAGTCCTGAGCTACATGACCCTTTTCCCCACAGTAGAGGCAAAGGCCTTCCTTCATTCTGCGTTCTCGTTCTTCCGTAGTGAGCTTTCCATTTTTGCTCACTTTGGTAGTATCTTTAGACTTCTCCTTTGAAGTCTTCGGATTTGGTTTACTACTCAAGGATTCGGAAGTCGTTGGGCTTCCCGAACGGGACGAGCTATTGTTTCCCGTTTTGGAGTTGTTCTGGTTGTTGGACGATTTGCTGTCTTTTTTGGAGGAAGCCTTATTTTCGTGATTGGCTTCTTCCTTCATCATCCAATAAATTTCATCGGCATCTTGCGCCTTAAGGCACAGAGCACTAAGTGTAGTGGGTTTCCCACCACGAAGAACTTCAGTGCGTAAACGCAGCGGAAGTCCGCGGAAGTAGTGCGCGGCGAGCGCAGATTCATTCCAATCGAGTTTTGAGGCGAGTTTCCAGAACTCAACATTATACTTGAGGATATGGGATCCTTCCTTCATTGATAAATCTGTAAGCGCTTTTTCGGCATCACCGACGGGGTCGTGAGGGCCGAAGTTGGCTTCTAGTTCATTGATGAATTCCGTGAAGTCCCACATCCAGTGAGCACTGTTTGTTGGGTCCATGAGACCAGGTTCAAACCAATTGATTGCTGCTCCCTTGAGGTAAGAGAGGATGAATAAAATCTTCTTTTCATCCGAAGAGAAGACATGGGGACGGTCTCAGAAATGCAAATTGCAGGAGACAAGAAAGTCTCGCAATTTCCGCGGATCAGAACCGTCAAAAGTGTCGGGTTCCCGAACTTTGACCTTTTCAGGTCTTGGGGCGGGATTGGGTTGGCAGTGTACGGATGCCTGCGGCAAGATCGGACATGACTTGGAGGAACCTATCATTCTCATTTTGAGGTTCGTCATTGTCTGATTCATGGTCGCTGGGGTCGTCAGGTGGATCACCGTCGTCACCATCATCATTGTTGTCTGGTTCGGGCCGGTTTTCCATGGGTTCTTGTGGGTCGTCGACATATTCTAATGGCGTGGGGGTACGATTGTCATTGTTGTCAGAATCTCTGGCAGGGGTTTGACGCGGCTTTGCCGCAATGTGCGTGCTAATAGATTCTGCACCAGAACCTATAGGACGGAATGCGGAAATAACTCGTGCGGAAGTACCGAACGTAGTACTGCTGCGTCGTGTTTGGTTTAATCGGGAACGTTGCTGGGAGGTTAATCCAGCACGTTGAGAGTTTTGGGTGGTTCAGGGTTGGCTAGTCGTTTGAGTAACCATGTTTAAATAATAATTTTCGGATCAATGGAGTGTGAGTTTGAATATACTGTTAAGGTCGTGCAAAGTGGGGGCGGGCAGAATCGGAAAACGCGCAGTGATTCCGAAGGGGAACAAACGGGACTTGGCTTCAACTTGTAAGAAGTTGCGCCCTCCTGTTGATCCGGTTGTCCCTGATTTCAGGAGTGAGTTTTCGGGTACGCGGAAATGCGTCGGGGGTTCCGAGGGAGGAAGAACTAGAGAGTTGAACTGGAATCCAACTAGAGTTAACAAATCAATATTCCAACTGGATAGCTCGACCTAATGTGCGAGCTTATATACTAAGTACAAATGTTTCTACTATAATCTAGCATAGTCTTGAATAGCGGGATTGGTAAGAAGATTACTAATAAGTCGGGCATCGCGCGGTGTCTCCGAGGTCTGGAATATTCTACACCTTTCTTTATCCTGGTTTCTGAGTCATTCCTGTACTGCCATTGAATACCACTTTTGGAGTGATCATGTGAGTACCACTTCGGGTATCCGTCGGTAAACCCGTTGGGTTTTGCGTAGCCGGCGGAACGGTGCATGACACTATTCGTATATGCTCGACTGGCGCATGTCGTGACATATTTGTCATAGGGCTATATGTACAGTACAATGGATATCATGTGTTGTGTTGGAGGTACTTCATTTATCCGCTTTAATCATGTTTCTCTTTTGTAACTTACTGATTCGGATGATGAGATTAATAGTACTGTCGCCACTGTACTTGTCGTTTTCAATCTGCCTGACATGTTTCAACTCAACATAGCAACTTGTGTTCTTTGAATACACTTGTACATTAGTGTACAAGTGTATTCATGTTGGTTTGTATGGGCTTATACGCTGCTTATATGCGCCAGTCACTCATGTTCGATCGGCGCATCATATTGTTAGCACATATCATACATTTGGACGGCGCACTTTTGGGACCCACTTCCCTTGCCCATACCCTGCCCATACCCTTACCCCTGCATCATAGAAGGTACTGAATGACTGGGAGGAGGTCTTGGGCAGAGGATTTCTGACTGATTTTCTGGGTAACAAGGAGTGGGTCGTTTATCAATGCCCCGATTGTAAAATTAACATCTGAGACTGTCACCTCCGCTTTCTTCGCCCCCCCCCCCTTCTCCCTCAAAAAAATATTTACTGCTACAACTCTCATCTTGTTCTTTTTGGCCCTCTTTGGATTTTTTTTTTGTATTTCTTTCTGTCTTGGAATATACATCGTCCCCATCTAGAGCTTATCTCGTCATGAAATACTATCCAAAGTTTTCTCTTTCAGGTCACAATTACACAATTACTAACCAGAGAAGAAGATGGCTTATTTCTCTGGTGATTGGTGGGTGGGAGGGTCATGAGGTCCTTCCTACTTGGTTCATGTGCCTACTCAAGAAGACAGCTGCAACACAACCCTTTCCTATCTGTGACTGCCTTGGAACGACACAACTTTGTCCAAAACGGTTCCGCTGGTCGGTGTGTTTGTACACCATGGTGGTAGGAGTTAGAGTGCATTTAAATCATATGCAGCAGAGCTTGGCGGAGTTCATCTGTGTACGCCGATGTTCGCCGATGTTCACACGCCACAACATAAGATCAAAGCTTGCCAAATTTGGGGAAAGCTTGGCAAAGTTTGGTATATATGTACCGCCCAACTGATCTTTGATAACCACCATGCCTCCTAAGCGAACACCTATCTCTGTCAATTCATTCCGAGTGGAACGTGGAGGAAGATGGCGCGATGTGCCAGTGGGCACAAGGTACATCAGATTGTATTATGTAAAGCTGATTTGATGTGAGCCATGAACTAGTGTTTACATCCGTGTGGAAGGACCCTCTGCAACAGAACATGTATATACCCATGCACGTGTCGAGAAGATTCACGCCTGGCAAAGCACAAAAAAAATAAAAGAAGTAAAATTCCTGCCATACCTTGATGAGCAGCGATTGTTGCACTGGCGGTGAGTCCATAATATGCATTAAGCTCATGAGTGTTGAATATTTGGAAAGGGAGGAACTGGCTAAGGAGACAGGGGAGGTCAAAATTCCAACAGGGCAGTACGAGCTGGAGCTTGCCGACATGACTCATGCATACTGGGATAGCCCAGATATTATTGAGGGTAAGCAACATTCATACAATTTTGTGATTGTAGTAATGCCTCATAGATACAATGGGTCCCAACCTTGTCCACTTCAATGACAGCCTGGAGTGCCCAGAGCACGTGGACGGTCAGACGTGGTATACCTGCACCCGGCGCCCAACCTGCTGCTGTGATCATTGGTATGATCCTGCCCTGGATCGCCAACGTTACTGTGCATCCTGTCAGACTTGGTGGCAGGTTGAGTGCATTCGACCCAAGGAAGATGGCAATGACCCCGACTTCTCGATAGTAGATACTGATGACTCTTGTGAGTCTGGTGAGACCCATGCAGACCTACTTTGGCTCGACGATGCCACCAAAGCGGAAATGGTGCTGGCAGAATTTTCTTCATCTAACTGGCATCCTATCGTGCGTGGGTTCCATGGACAATATGACGAGCACAATACATGGCTCATCAGTGGCAGTGGGAAGCAAATTCAGAAGTTGAAAGCCTGGGTGACTGCAGGTGTACCTCCCAATGACTGGGAGGAGATCTTGGGGAATGGCTTTCTGACTGATTTTCTAAACAAGGAGTGGGATGCTTATGATTGCCCCACTTGTCATATTCAGATCTAACTCCATCGTCCTCACCACCATTTTTAAAAAAAGGATTGCGCCTGGCCATGTTTTTTTTGTATATATATGTTGTGCCCATCTATGGCTTTCTCATTCTTCTTGAAATGGCTGACCTGATATTCTTGGTTGCAATTACTCTCCATATAAAATATAAAAAGACAGCTACTTTGTTGAGTATTGATTTAAGGGTGAGAGGGTAGCAAGTTGCAGTGGGAGTGAATTTAATTGTGCTGATATCCCAAGTTTAAATTCACCTATATAAAATATGCCCATGCAATGACTGGATTGCTAAATGTCGCCGATGTTCACATGAGTTGCCGATGTTCACACGAGTTGCCGATGTTCACACAATGGTGTCACAGTCCCAGCACAACACAACTTTGTCCCTTTTTATCTCCAAAACGGTTCCGCCAATCTCTTAGGAATTTAGGCCCTAGTATGACCCTCTATATACCCTTGATTTGAGATACTAAGCTTGCTGTAATTCAATGAAAAAAGATAAGGGTACCCTCAGAAAAAGTGGGTATAATGTGGGGGCCTGGGCAGTGCCAGTGCGACCCAGGGTGTCATATCCCATGCAAGCACCCCTCGGAACTCTGCCTCGGAACTCCGACGGAACTCCGTAGGAACTCCGAGTATTTCAAATTCCTCATTTCAAATTACCTCTCCTGTTTTACTTACATCACATCTTCCGTAGTTTACTCAAGTCTGTTCTTCATCATAGATATCATCACGAAATTTGTACTCGGAACTCCGCAAAACTCCGCCGCAGCTACACCGAGTACTAGCCTTAGTATAAAACTACTTTACATACTTTGTATTCTTGAGTTCAAATATTAGTTGTTATCAACTTATCATTTGTGAACTTTAAGACCTCGAACTTCTATCTTAATCTTCGGACCTCCGGACCTCTGCTTCATTCCTGTCCCTTACTTCGGATTTTAATCGGAACTCCGCTTTTGCACTTTTTCCTTACCTCGGATTTCCGCACGGACTTCCGGACTTTTCAGTTCCTTGCAAATTGGACACCGAGCGTAGAGAAGGGCGCAACCTCTTAAAGGTTGAAGCCAAGTCCTCGTCGTACATCGGAACTCCGCCAGACTCCGCCGATTTCCCGCGCCTTAGGATCAGTTCTTAACACAGGGGGCCCTTCTGCTGGGGGATTGCAGGGAGGGGGCACCCACCCTTAGGGCGGGGCACTTGGGGGGGGCGGCTGGCCAGCCCTCCTCTACAGGGTAGGGGACCAGCAGGGCATTCTGGTGCCACCAACAGCATGGAGATGTCCTGGATGGGAGTGGGGGTCACCTCTCAATTGAACATGTCAACGAACATGTCAAAGGACAGGGCCTGGATGGGGTCCATGACCAGGGCCACAGGTACTCCAAAGTTGTCCGCTGCCTGAAGGAGACCAGACAATGCAGAGATGAGGTCGGGGAGGCTGCTCCGAAGCAGGTCTACTGAAGTGCCTCGGGAGGCAAGGGAGCCAAGAGTGTTGGCCCCTTGGATGATTGACTCGACCATGAATCTCACTTTGAGCTCTGTCACTGGTTTGACATCATACATGTCCCCATCCTTGTCATCAGATGAAGGAGTGGTGCTTGGTGGCCCACCCACAGGGGCAGTTGATGCTTGACATGCAGCCTGCAAAGCGCTCGACATGCGAGGTGCCTGGGGAGTGTCCTGGCTGTGGCTGTAAGGTGATGATGAGGGAGACGTGCAAGGTGTGCAGACTGGGCCAGCCTGTGAAGCAAGAGGGGGTCATCCAGTGGGCCTAGTGGCCACCAGAGATGCCAAAGTGGGGGTGGGAGCATTGCTTGGAGTGGGGGGGTTGACACAAGGGTTGCCTCTGATCGACCTGCCCAATCCCTGAGTGAGAAGACTTAGACATGCACTGTTAGCAGTGCATAGAGAACCAAATCAGAGAGATCAGAGATGAGCAAGTGGCCACAGGACAGATAAGACGATGAGTAGCTGTAGAAGGGTGTCTGTGCACATTGTGGTAACAGATCAAGAAGCAATGGCTGTTGTTCAGTCACCCAAGGCCTGGGTGACCATTTGGGGGACTATTTCTCAGTCACCCATGGCCTGGGTGACCAGTTGGGGACTATTTCTCAGTCACCTAGAGCTTGGGTGACAATGTGGGTGACTATTTCTCAGTCACCCAGAGCTTGGGTGACCACATGAGTGACTATTTCCCAGTCACCCGAGGCCTGGGTGACCACATGGGTGACCCTTTGTCTGTGACTCAGAGCCTCATTTGCAAATAAATGCTGACCCATCATGATGGTTTATGATGTGCCACACATTTGCATTTATTTGCACCTGTTGATGTGCAAGCAAATGACAATATGGCATGTGTTGTTGTATTTCAATCGCACCTGTTCCCCTTGTCTACTGTCCCCCTCCTAATACTTCATCATTTGTTGTCCTCATTGGTCATTCTCTCTTTGATGTTTTCATGCTGTATATTTAGTAATTACTTCACTGAATGCAACTGACTACACTCAGGGTTGCTCATGACAATTAATATCTTCTATATATGTATTCAGAGCAGATTTTTGTAAGTTTCTAATGAAGAAGAAATACAAACAATTCAATTTGTTGGTAGTGGACCAAGCTAGTTTGTGTTGCACAATGGTTCAGGGTGAGCAATTGGCCTTCCAAAATGCTGCAAACACATGCAAACATTGACAGGTGGTGATTGAGGGCAGGTTATTGTGACTTAGCAAATTTGGGATTCCTGGGATATGAATACACAAATACAAACAAACAAGCACTGCCTTTACACTCAGCATGAATTTCTGAGCAGAATGATATCTGATATGCTATAATTGGCTGTATGAGCAAACAAACACAAACAAATGTGGTGTCATCACCTTGCCATAACAATACACTATCTGCTGATACCAAATACTTGATGGTTGAGCAGGAATACAGCAAGAACTGGCACAATACAGGCTGTGGGTGACTAACACCCACAGTCACCCACAGCTATTGTGGGCCAGCAAACAAAGATAGACAAACAAGGACATGACCAACAGAATGGGATCGAAAAACTGGACATGCTGGGTGTCTCACATGAGCGATCATCCCAGCCGATCAGTGATAATAAGCAAAATGAGATCTGTGGGTGATGCACAGCCATGGAATGTACCACAAATACTCCACATATCAAAGTGCTATGATATGTGGAGTCATTGATGTACTACAAATACATATCAAATCATTGATGTACTACAAATACTCCACATATCAAAGCACTTTGATATGTGGAGTCATTGATGTACTACAAATGCTCCACATATCAAAGTGCTATGATATGGGGAGCTTCTCTTTGCTGATTGTCACCTGAACCCTACTCTAACCTGGACCATAATTAGAAAATACCTCTATAATCCCCCATTTCAAATCCATAGTGTAACTATATTAAATCATATCATCTTCCAACATACCATAGCACTGTTCTCTACACTTGCCTTATAATTTCCACACAGCTGTAATAACAAAAGCAGAGATTCAATTATCAATCCAAGTCAAACATTGAGAGATAGTCAATGGAGAGAAGCGCAGCAAACATGTGACTGGCTAATGTTTCAAGACATTGACCACAAAGTGGGGAGGATTGGAGAGCCTCACCCATCAACATTTCAAGAGGCCTTCATGTCAGAAGGAAGCAACAGAATGCACGTCATAGGTCAATGCCAAAGGGGGGAGGAGGAGGACACACAGCATGTCATCAGTCAAACATTCCATAGCCCCACCAATCCAGGCTGGAGCATGTCACTTGTCAACCTTCACAGAGGTCAATGGTCAAGGTGGAGCAGAGCAGGTGACCACAGAGTACTTGAACAGGCCCATGGTAAAGAAACAAGGAGGGGCTACAAATCATCTGTGTCGCGAGAGGCCCGTGGGGGCACAGAGGGGATGGAAGCAGGCCACCAGTTGAGCTTTGCAGAGCCCAATGGGTCACAAGAAGAGGCGAGGAGCATATGAGCGGTGAATGGCCAGAACGCCCCATGGAACAATGCCAAACCCTCATCAGATGTGCTAATAAACTGAGCAATCAGAGGAGCAGATCATAGCATATTCACAGAGGACCCTCCCATGGCTTTCCCTTCCACGGGCTGGGACCACCTAGGTGGTCCCAGGTGGAATACTGGTTAGGTTTTACTGCATTTCATACAGCGCTATTCGTATATGCTCCACTGGCGCATGTCGTGACATATTTGTTATAGGGCTATATGTACTACACAGTACAATGGATATCATGTGTTGTGTTGGAGGTACTTCATTTATCCGCTTTAATCATGTTTCTCTTTTGTAACTTACTGATTCGGATGATGAGATTAATAGTACTGTCGCCACTGTACTTGTCGTTTTCAATCTGCCTGACATGTTTCAACTCAACATAGCAACTTGTGTTCTTTCAATACACTTGTACACTGATGTACATGTGTATTCATGTTGCTTTGTATGGGCTTATACGCTGCTTATATGTGCCAGTCACTCATGTTCGATCGTCGCATCATATTGTTAGCACATATCATACATTTGGACGGTGCACTTTTGGGACCCACTTCCCTTGCCCATACCCTGCCCATACCCTTAACCCTGCATCATAGAAGGTACTGAATGGTCTTGAGTGTAAAGCCTTCCATCTTCGTTCAGTATCCCTTGCCTCTGTCTCCATGCCAAGCACTATATTCTTTACTTTCCTACTCAGCCTTCACCCGGAAATTATAGACACTATTTTTTCTTGCCCCTTGGAATGGAAATTATTTGAAGGTGAACATGTAGTCATTAAGTCATCGAAAAAGCAAGATGTTATCCAAGCCATAGAGGCTCATTTGGCAGAAGTAGACCTTGAGACTGGGGAGGGCATGGTGAATGTCCCTTGGTTTCACTTGTGGAAGCACATTGTCATTGGCAACTTCATTGAGGTGACGAGTGGAGCTCTCCGGGGAGAAAAAAGATGGGTGATAGCAGCCAAAGATGAGATGGTTAGGATCGCTGAATTTCTTGAATGGGAAGACATAAATGGTCGTGCAATGGCTGTTGGATGGGGTGGCATCTTGGGGGGTGTCCATCATAATGTCATAAAGGTAGGTATATGGTTGAACTTGGTAACCAAATGCTAACTAGTGTTTGCCAGCCACATGTCATCCACATAAACTGGGTCAAAGTTATTGACCCGCCACTCTCATTTGTGGGGCAACCATTGATGTCAATCAGTATGCCAGCAGATCTACTGAAGCATGATCAGGTGCCATGGATTGGGGCAGAAGTCGTAGTCTGCAAGGTTATACATCCATTGAAGGGCTATCATGCAATCATCAAGGACATTCTGCCTCAGCAGGACACACTGAGTGGCCTCAAGATTACCACCCAGTTCACCCATCTTGACCCAGCACATCCTTACAAAATTGAAGTTTTGGACTATGACAATGTTGTGGAAGTAAAGTAGGTTACTGTTTCTGTCGGTGGGTGTTGTGGACTAATATCCCTTGAGTTCTAATATCAGGTTATATGATTTCACCCAGGAGCAATCTATTTGAACCTCATCCAAGTCACCATTGGACACACAGGATGTGTCCTCAGCCTATTGCTATGGCTGGACTCACATAAGGATTGCTTGTCTGACTATGTACAGTGTGACTGTCTAACTGTCTACTGGTCATGTGATCATGTGGATGCCCACATCCACTACTCCATCTGCCCATTTCCCAAATGGCGATGTCCTCATTGCCTCAGAAAAAAAGAAAACAGAGGGTATAAGGATAATATGAACAAAAAAAAAAGTGAAACAAAATATTATGACTGATAACAAGATGAAAGAAGACTCAACATGGGGGAGTCCATCCCAAAGCATGGAGAGCTCGTGATAAGTCCGCGAGCTGGGGGTTGCCATTCCAGTCGAGTGTCGTGGCAGGCACTGGTGGTGCAGGAATGCCAGGGGGCTGACGTCGAGTGGCAGAGGCTCGAGAATGGGGCGGCCAGACACCAGGTGGTGGGGATGGCTGAGAGAGCTGCGTCGACGGTGCAGTGCCACGGCGAGGGCGTCGTCGACGTCATGTGCGTGGCCGGATGGTTCCGAATCGCTTCGAGCAGCCTGAGCCCAGGCAGGAGAGGTCGCGCGGGGGGAAGCCCGTGGCCATGGGCAGCGACGCGGCGTCTTCGGCCCAGTCGAAGTGCGCAGAAGGCGGGGGCCAGGGGCCAGGGGCCGTAGGGGGCCACTCGGGTGACAGTGACGGTGGGGCTGGGGGCGGAGGCAGGGGGGGCAGCGTCGGTGTCTGGGACCCGGCATTCGACGAGGGAGGCGCCGGGGAGGGCCTGGGGGCAGCGGGGGGTGTAGACAGGCAGCGGGGGGTCGGTGATGATGCAGGGGGGGTGGGGGACGTGAGCCGCGACGATGCTGGCCATCTGCGGGCGAACAGGGGTCTGGCAGGGGGGACGGGGGGCACAGTGGGCGAATGGGGGCTGGTGGGAGGCCTGGGAGCGCGGGGGTAGGCCGGCGTCGTCGAACGCGACGTGGCGGGGGCAGCAGGCCGTTCGGCCATTCTGGGTGCCAGGGCCGGCTCTAGGGGGTGTGTGGGTCGTCGAGGGACGTTCCAGGGGGGGCTGGGGGCACGAGGGGGCCGTTCTGGGAGCGGTTGGGCTGAGGGCGCGTGGAACGTCGTTGATGACGTGGCGCCGGGGGGTTGGGGACAGGGCAGGAGACGGAAGAGGGCGCTGGGGGCGTGTTGAGGCCAGCGTTGGCCGACGGGGGTCACTAGACGCGGTCCGTGGTGAGCTGGGCGGTCTGGGGGACCGTTCAGGTTGTGGGGGGCCAGGGGACGCCGTCTGTGGCGTGCGTGACGTGGCGCGGCCGATGTGGGCCATGCTGGGCAAGCTGTGGGTCGCAGGGGGTCGCAGGGGGTCGCAGGGGGTCGGCGCTGGTGGGCGCCGTCGCCCTGGGGAGGCTAGAATTGCCCTGGGGTTGGCCGTCGCTGGTGGGGGCTGTCTGGCCGCTTCCAGGGGGCAGGGGCTGGTTGGACTGTCCAAGGCAGGGCAGGGCTGGGGGCTGGAGGGGTGTGGGTCGGCCGGGGTGCGAGTGCCGTCGTTTGTGGGGTGCTTGGACCGGTTTTGAGGCTTGGGGTGGGCTAGTGATGGCCGTTGTCGACGATGTTGTCGTCGTTGATCGCGGCTGTGCCAGCGTCGTCACGGGTGACGTGGCAGCGTTGGCTGGGACGGAAGGGCTGATGATGGGTGCTGTGGGAGCTGGGGCGTCGCCGGAAGCTTGCACGGCGGTCTCGCAGGTGCTGGGAGGTTCAGTAGACGTCCCCGCGTCGCTCAGTGGACGCGGCGGCTCGTCGGGTGCGGTCTGCATAGCGGCGTCGACCGTAGGGGTAAGGGCGGTCTGGGTGGCCGTCTCAGAGGTAGGGGGGGTTGCCTGGATGGCGGCGTCGATACTAGCTTGGTGTGTCGACACCTCCGGGGAGGCGCAGAGGCCCTCGCCGTGGTTCGAGACCCACTCGCTCCTTTCCTCCGCCTTGCCTTCTGCGCACGCTGGAGACGTGCAGTCTCACAGAAGCCGGCTGGGACACGAAGCGGAAAGCCCAAAGCACGAGGCAAAGACTGTATAGCGGTAGTCTAGCGATGCTCAAGCAGTGTCTACGTGTACTCTAGGATGAACCTGTGGTCACATGACCGTGTGTCTACCTACAGACTGTGGATGTCTGGCTGCACGGTTACAACGCGAGTTCACACTTCACCTCCAGATCCTCCCTGCCTTCTTCGAGTCCTGTTTCGTGCCCTTCTCTCCAACCATTTTCGTACGCTTGTTTCTCTGCACTTTTCTTATTCTCGAGCTCCTCCTTTCTACCCAGCTTCTTCCCGTCTTCGAGAGCCTTGGTTTTCGCGTTCTCCAGGAGCTCTAATATGACGCTCCGTAGGACATTGTTGCATACGACGGCTTTTGACGTGGCTGTTGTGGGGTTGCAGAAGCGGCCAATTTCAGCAAAAGTACTCAGGGTGGGGACTGGGAGTTCCCAGGTCCAGGCATGTTGGGTGATGACAATAAAGGCTGTAGACAGGGGCCGACTAGTAGACTAGAGAAGAGCTAAGCAAGACCACAAATGGAATGACTCCAAGTCTATTCCAGGCAGTTGACTCCAAGTCAACACAGATTCCAGTCTTGAAGGGCACAGCAGACACCAAGTCAAGCCGTGAGAGGGACAGACGCTGTCACACTCAAGCTTGAGGTTCGTCGAGGGGTCCGTGTATGCGGTTCGTCGAACGCGTTTGGATGCGTTTGGATGCGTTGTTGATTGGATGACAGGAGAAGGTTCAAGAACGTAAGGATGGTCGTGAAGAAAGAAAGGCGGCGTGGAATTTGAAAGGAGAGCTTCGAGATTCAGAGGAACCAAGGAGCGTTGGGAATGGTGGGGCCGTGGTTGACTATATGCGCGTCGTTGGTGATCGTTGATCCAAAGAAGACTCTGTGATCGACGAATCAGCGACGGAAGGTGTTGGGATATAGGCAAGCCAAGGCCAAAGACCCCTTTTAGGATCTGCCACTGGTAGAATCCAACACAGCCACAGGGTATAATATTCGTTGAGCGGTCAGGCACGTGCACCCGATCAGGGTTGATAATAAGTAAGACATTAATCCGGAATATATAATCGGCACCGGATGTGTTCTAAGACAATTAATTCCTTGCATGCGCCCTTCCATCCCCGCGTGATTCTAAGAAGCGATACGACAAACTATTTTATTAAAAACATTCTCAAATATTATTATATTTGTATCACTAGTCGGCGCGTCGAAAAGCGCACTCGTAACATCGTTACCTCAACAGAAGGCAATGAAAGTATAGTAATCGTGTCGTCTGGCAGGTTATACCAGTCCAGAACGCTGAGGAAAGGGAGGAAAAGGGGCTGGTTATACCAGTCCACTATGGATGAGGCGCCCAGGGCACATGGCTGCAAGTCATGCTAGTCACATGGTCGTGTTGATTTTGTTTATCTATGCACGATTCTTCTCACATCAAAACGCTTCAACTACCATCCTGGATTATCCAGGTCGTAGCCTTCCTCCACGACTCTTCAACTACTACCCTGGATTATCCAGGTCGTAGCCTTCCTCCACGACTCTTCAACTACTACCCTGGATTATCCAGGTTGTAGCCTTCCTATCCTACCTTGGGCGCTCTCCCTCGTTCTCCCTTGCACTCTCCACAGGCCGAAGGACCATTGATCTTGGCTTGCATTACCTTGTTACGTTGTAGGGTGACTTGACTGCTAGTGTGCGACCTTAGTGGGGCGCCTTTGCATACGGTCATCTGTTTACGCTCTTGGTCCACGCTTCCCGCTGCCCTCGTTTATCCACTGTTCATCCACCGTTCATCTTGGCTTGCGTTACCTTGCTACGTCGTAGGGTGACTTGACTGCTAGTGTGTGACCTTAGTGGGGCGCCTTTGCATACGGTCATCTGTTTACGTTCTTGGTCCACGCTTCCCGCTGCCCTCGTTTATCCACTGTTCATCCACCGTTCATCTTGGCTTGCGTTACCTTGCTATGTCGTAGGGTGACTTGACCGCTAGTGTGCGACCTTAGTGGGGCGCCTTTGCATAAGGTCATCCTTTTACGTTACAGGGTTAATAGGTCCTGAGCAGCCTCCATTCATCAACGCTTCCCCCCAAAACACCAATTGGGCCAGACCGTACCAACACCAGGGCTGCTCGACAGAATGCCACCAAAGCCCTACGAACCATCGTCAAAGAAACGTCGGCTTGAGCAGGATGCGGAGATAAAAGTGACTGCCGAGGCGATAGAGGATGGTCCGCCTGCAAAAACCAGTGGACGAAAGAAACCTGCCCACCGCGGCAACAGAAGTAGTGCGGCGAGGAGCCGAAAGCTCCGGAAGTATAGAGATTAGCCTCCAGGTTGGCTAGCAGGGTGCGTACGGATCAGGGCGTGAATTCTCAGGGTTTATATAGTGGGTAACAGGGTCAATTATGCTCAGTTACTCTCATTATTCTCGTTACTCTCAACTACGCTGAATTACGCTGAATTATGCTTGGTTACGCTGAATTACCCTCAGTTATGCTCAGTTACGCTCACCTAATTATGCTGAATTACGCTCAGTTACGTTTGGTTACGCTGAATTACGCTCAGTTACGCTTGGTTACGCTCAATTACACTCAGCTACACTCAGTTACACTCAGTTACTCTCAGTTACTCTCATAGTATAGGCTGAGCATGACTACAGCGGCAACTGCCCATTGACCATCTACAAGGCGTTTAATTAGAAAACTGGGCCCATCGCCCATAGTCTGTCTCTGCACCCCATCCGGCAGGTTTGTCTTTCAGAATTTCGTAGCTTGGTTCTGGAAAGAAGAATACCGTGCCTATACGTCCGGGGGTACAGCCGTTGTTCACCTTGTCATGTGGCATTGGTTTCCACCTTGCTACCTTGTGGAAGATGTCCCTGGAACGGAACAAACAAATATGTCCAGGGTTGTAGCTAATAAGTGATAGTCATTCTATAAACCCAATGGACATGTGGTAATGGCTAACCTGAACTTGGCTCTGAACTGGGGGATGATCATCTGGCCCCCTACAAATAATCCACTAGGGAAAGAGATGGTCGGAGCTCTGTCATTACGGTCAGTATGGATTAAGCCATCCAACTTGTAGACAATGGCCCGACCCAACCATGGGCCGGGATCTTCGTGAAGCCACACTCCGGCATCAAACGCCTTCTTATGTTCCTGGTAATCCTCTGGAAATAGTTCCTGGAAAATGGTGGCCAAGAGCCGGGCAATAGGTTGTGTCAATCGGTACCAACATTGAATTCCGCCCAGTGCAGTTCCGCTACGGGTGAATTCTGAGGACAAAAAGAGACCCTTGTGAGCCAGAATCAGTGAAAGTTACTTCAACTGCCTGGCGGAGGTTATACAAACATACCTTCTTAGGCTGGGATCTCTGGATCCAGCCTTGTACAAGATGAAGGACGCCTCTCCGCTCCTCACCTTCCTCAGTGGCTGAGACTTGGTATTCTGGGTTCACCTTGTAACGCATGAATCGGGGATCCACATCTGGTTCGTTTGGTGCAGCACTTTGATAGCGTTGATCTTCAACATCAAGCTTAGGATGTACTTTGGAACATAGCATCTGGGTTGCTTCATGATACAGCTGGAGCATGTCCTCCTAAAACAAAACACATCAGCCTTGATTTGCTAGCTGAATGAAGCTGCTATACTGATATTCCATCATGGACCACCTTTCTTCCTTGTTGTATGCCTTTCTGCAAGTCTTCTGGGGTACAGCCTTGATACTGCTGCTCCAGAGGTTTGATAGGCGGATCCTGCCCACAAAGATAGTCAGATGTGTTACCTTTTGATAGGAAAGATAGCATACCTTTATTGTCCCATCCCTCCAACGTTCACCCATGTAGCAAAACAACAGAACATTATCATTGTCAAAGTATTGAGCTGAGATAGCCCTGCTTTCTTGCTGAGGTTCCAGAACATCAACGCAATATTGGTCTAGGGTCTGTTTGACGTTATCGCTCAGTCGATCTTCCTCAAGATGGGCCAATGTGGTTGGGACATGGAAACGATCTGCATGGCTCTTGAAAGCCCGTACACGGAGGCGAGTCTGGCGTTCCATGATAAGCACACGGTTGGGCAAGCTTCGGGTGCCATTCATAGTCGAATTCAGGGCGTCAGATGCTAAACCGTCCAAATTTGGGCTGGGCACATATTGTGCAGGGGTCATTCGCTTATGGTCATGTTAGCAGTAGCCGGGTCTCCAGTTATAAAGTGTACTTACGGGCCATTTTTTATGTGGGCGGTCCTGGACCAGCTGAGCCTTCTGTTTTCCCTGGGTTAGAGGGTGTTAGCAGTAGCCAAGTCTCTGGTTATAAAGTGTACTTACAGACCGTTTTTTTTGTGGGCGGTCCCTGACCATCTGAGCCTTCTGATTCCCCTGTAGTCAGAGGCAGTTAGTTATAGTTCTTATTCCACATAGCTCCACAGTGTAATGCATACCTGGTTCAATTTGACTGATTGCTCTGCCAGGTCTGGCACGGATGGAGGGGATTCATCAGAAGACGGTTCATACCAATCGTCGCTGTGATCGTCCAATAGATCTGATAGATCAGACAATGGGCTGCTGTGGTCTGGATTGGATGGCCCAAGCCGAGAGCGCCCCCTTTTGTGAGGAGGACTTTGGCGCTGTGTGCATGGCCATTAGGGAGTCTGGCAGAATTGGTCGGTACTCACAGGATGGGCAGATCGTTTCATAGTGATAATGTCATAATGTAAGACCAAGCGCAGATGGTTTTAAAGGTTTCAGTGAAGGCTCGTTGTACCCATCGCAGCATGCAGGGTCATCTCCGACGTTGTACTTTTCGTTGCGCTCAACACAGGGCACACATTGTCCTTGTGTTCCCTAGTTACCATTTACTATGTGATTTACCATACTATTTGTAACCAAGGCTGTGTTCCCATTCGTTACTTGGTGTTGTGCCCTCCATGGTTACTGTTACTCCATGGTTACTGTTAACAAGGCAATTGTGCTCAATGTTTCCCTTATCCTTTACAATCATATTTGTACTTGCGATCCTTACAGCTTACATAGGCCAAATTGTAACGATCTGACGGACTCGGATCAGAATGACTATTACAGCTGCACCTCTCCCTGCGAGAGTGATGCGTAAACTATGCTAACAAGTACTGCACAGTGGCGCATATACAGTGCTAGTTAGCGAGAGCCAGAAAGATGCATCACGCGCCAGAGGGTTTGGTTAGCCGGTTAGGGGGAAGCATCGTAGTCAGTTAGTTCCCACACCGCCGGGGGGCGTACCAGTTAGGATTGTAGGGTTCAGTTAGCTGGTTAGGCACGGCATAGAATAAAATGCTGCATGTCCGTTTTCATCTCATAAACCCACAAGGATGGACGCCATTGGCGACGCGCTGTGCGTCCCTTTAAAGCCCCCTGTACCCACAAGGACGGACATCATTGGCGACGCGCTGTGTCCCTTTTAAGCCCCCTGGACCCACAAGGACAGGCGTCGTTGGTGACGCGCTGTGCGTCCCTTTAAAGCCCCCTGTACCCACAAGGACGGACGTCATTGGTGACGCGCTGTGTCCCTTTTAAGCCCCCTGGACCCACAAGGACAGGCGTCGTTGGCGACGCGCTGTGAGTCCCTTTTCTGCCCCCTGAACCCCTGAGGACAGACGTCGTTGACGACGCGCTGTGTGTCCCTTTTAGGCCCCCTGCACCCACAAGGACGGACATCGGAGACGATGTGCGGGGAGTCGTTGACGACGTCCCATGCGTTCTTGGTGGTTGTTGTTCAACAGGTGTGACGTGACCTGTCACTTTTGTTTTTTGGGACATGTGACCAACCGAGCAACCTTCTGCCGCCCTCACCAAATGTCTAAATGCTCCCCTGGTAAGTCCATTTTAGAATATTTAGCACAAGCTTACCTTAATTCCACAGACCTGGATATCTCTACGGCCCCAAAACACGTTAGATGCCAACCATCGCCTGCTCTCAACCCCATGGGGAACTTTTCTATGAACGTCGTGTTGGGAATGGAGTGCTGAACAGTGACAGGAAGAGTTAAGGACAAGGTTAGAGGATGAAGTTTAATCTCAAAGGCTAGTGAGTGAGGGAGACTGCAACAGGGAGGAATGTTATTTTCATCTCCTACAAGATGTGCAATATTTATACTACACAGTTAGGAGGTATAGTGTAATGCACTCCTTTAATACATAAAGGAGGTATTCTGTAATAGACCCCTGTACCAGTTAATAATGGAATAACTATGTCATATCCCCTATATAATTCTCCAGATAGACTTGTCTATCATTGTATATTATAGGGGGTTCCCTGGATAGCATAGGAGACAGTCTTGGCAGTCTTTGTAGTCTTGGCCAGTCTATTAAGGGTAGCAGCTCGGGAATTAATATTATTCTATGTGGCTGTGTTGGACTCTACCAGTGGCAGATCCTAACCCTAACCTTAAGCTTAGGACTTGTATTCCATCTCCCTAGGCTTGTTAACTGCCTTGGCTTGCCTGTATACTCTTGTATACATAATCCCAACACGTCGTCATCCATGCTAATCCCGTTTCTATCAGACGTTCGTGTCTTGTTCCAACGCGGCCCCTGACTCAATACGTCTCTCCCATGTCACCTTCAAGATGCCACCTGACAGAAATTCCCGTTCGAGAGCGACCTGATGACGGTCTCTCCACTGACCACGAAGTTCTTTCCCGTATCAAATGCTTTCTTGCCCGTTTCGATTGCTCACTGTCATTTGTGCGTTTCAGGCACGAGATTGACACACCGTTCTCTGCAGGTGCTAGGTACGTAATTGACATGCCGAGCTCTACACGACGCCTCCGTTTGCAGCAGCCTCCAAACCCTATGCCACACGACTTGACACGTAGAGGGTTCAAACGAATAAATGACAAGATGATAGCTGCAACTGTACAGCACTTTACGAAAGCAGAATAATATGTAGTGTTAATGAAATGAACAAATCATACCTATCTATGATAAATGTGGGCTTTTAAATGTAAGCCAATACCACACTACTAATTCCAGCCCATTGTAGAACATGCTGGGGCCCTCCTCCCTGTTCGTCCATTTCACAATTGCCACAAGTGGCATTTTGACTTGGAGGCCTGAAAACTCCCTGCAAGCGCGTTTCCATATTATCGGATCATGGATTATATACCACACCAAGAGCGGCACAAAGTCAGAGAGCGGACATTGGGGTGGACTGTGCTTCCTAAAAATGG
Organism: Tricholoma hemisulphureum; assembly: GCA_964034925.1. Classification (NCBI taxonomy): domain Eukaryota; kingdom Fungi; phylum Basidiomycota; class Agaricomycetes; order Agaricales; family Tricholomataceae; genus Tricholoma; species Tricholoma hemisulphureum. The sequence continues at coordinate 206,400 of OZ035933.1, forward strand.
GATGCGTGGTTGGAAGGAAGTCACCTTGGGGCAAACCGCACGTCCAGCAATACATAAATTTCTTCAACACCCACTTCTTCTTCAGCTGGTCTATCCAACCATACGCATGCTTCACATAGCAATCCTCTTTCCCTCGGCAGGAGATGAAAGGGGTGTGTTCCAGCGTCTTGACAACCCATGCCCCTTTCCATGCCCAACACACAAAGCAGTACCCCTGCAGGATCTTTGTCATCGCTGACAACTCCGCCACTTTTGCATGTTTGTTTTTCATCAGCAGGTTGTAATGGGCCACATCGAGTTGCACACCAACGGGCTTCAGTCCGGCAGTTGGGCCACCCTCAGGGGTAGGGACAACGCCAGCGGAAAGCAGCCTTATGTCCAGGTCCATCACGCTCTGATCGTCCCATGGTCCCATGTCGTAGTCAGGTTCCACCGCCGGGGGTGGGGGAGGGTGAAGCAGCTTTTTCGCAGCAATCGCTACAGGGTTGTTGGGATCGCAGACATCGCATTTCAGACAGCCTAGAATATCGCCGCAGCTGACCTCTTTGCCATCCATGGAGCGGCTAAGCGTTAGATTACGACAAACATCACTCATATACCTCACGCCCGCTGAACGGCCCATGATATCCTCCTGCTCATCTCTCATTTCTGCGTAGGTTATCCGAGGATTCAGCAAGAAGATGTTGGCAGGCTGTCCTGACCTCCCTGCCCTGCCCGCTCCTTGAACAAAATTCATCAGGCCATAAGGAAGCTCCACGAAGATCACAGCGTCGACGTAGGGATTATCGATGCCATGCAGCCAGCCTGTCGTCGCCACCATCCATTGGTTTCCGCCTGTGGTCCAACGGTTCTGCAGGTCATCCCGCTGAGGCCCTAGCATGTCACTGTGGGATTTTGATCCGTTAAACGAAGGTGCAAGCTGGTCCACTGCAGCTTTAGTAGTGCAGAATATGATTCCACGCGAAGAGGGAGAAAAGGTGGTGCTCTCTAGCAGGCGGGCCAGCCCAATTGTTAAATCAAGTGGGAGCGTGACCCGCTCTTCCACATTTAGAACATGATAGCGCAGATTCGGTCGGGAAGTCTCTCTGCGGATGATTGCGGTCGAGTCTGGGAGGTAGACTTCGCTAAGGAAGTACTTCTCCAGGACAGGGGGAAGGGTGGCCGTGAGAAACACTTTGGGAATGGGGAGCTGGACAAGCCTTTTGGTATCTTCAAACCTGCCTCGATACGTTGTGCACGTAATGAGTTGATGGCATTCGTCGTAGAACAGTCGAGAGATCACAGCTTCGTTGTCCCTGTAAAACCTAGAGCAAAAAGCATCTATCATAGGCATACCGTTGTCATGAAAATGAACTCACGATCGGAACACTGTAGATGCAGCACTCTCGACGGCAACAAGAAGCAACGAACAGTTGCGAATGACTGCGAAGCTTGTGGTGGTCGTCCACCTGCAGCATGTGATGCCCAGCTCCAGGGCGTTCCTCAGCGCATCATTCAAGAGCGCCTTATTGGGGATTACCACCACAACCTTCTTTATCGGCTCATCCTCCCCACAATTCTGTTGGGCAAGGGCACAAAGAAGGTACACCAGGCTTTTGCCCCCCCCCTGTCGGTAGTATGCCGACAAGGTTATGTTGGCCTGCAAGAGCCAGTTCAACTAATCTCCGCTGTTCCTCTGACTTGAAAGATGGGTTTCGGATATGCGGATATAGCATTCGCAGCAGCGCCATTGCCTCATGAGACACTTCGGCAGGGCCGTAGGTGTAGGGGAGTTGGGATCGCTGTGTTACATGGTGTCCGATTGCACCTCGGAGTTGGGGGGTTTCCAGGGCGGTAGGTGGTGGCGTGACCAACGGCACTTGGGCATGTTTCTGGGTTTGCATAAACCCAGGGTCATTGTACATGTCATCGATATCCATCCTGTAGGGCTCCTCATCAGGTGCCTCCCTGTGGGCCAGCATGGAAGGTGGGGCAAGCTGTTGCTGACTGCCTCTTCCGATAACCCTGGACAGCGCCTGGACCATGGCAGCTGAAACTTGTTCTTGGATCATCGGGGCAAGTCTGGGTTCAAGCTTGCGCAGGCAGGTATCAAACGTAGCCGACATCAGATAACCCATCCGTTCTTCTGTAATCGCGGACGCCGGTCCTGATGCCCCAGCGGGTGGCTCATGCTCGGGGGTTACTGATGGGACCCCAAAGGGCCTGTACGTGTCCTTGTTCGCGATTGTTCTGCGAACGTCCAGGGGAAGAAGAGGGGGCTTTCCAGGGTAAAAGCGAGTCAAACGCCACCACCATTCGGAGATGTGACCAAATCGAAACATCAGATCGGAGGAGAGGGTGCTTAGGTAGCTCGATTGCACGCCATAGCATCGCCTGTCTGTACCAGCGCCATGCCAACGCTGCTCCGCAATCGCATTGGACTCCTCTTCCACCTCCAGTTCGTACTCTGAGCCAAGATAGGCTCGAGCAATGGTTACAACACATTGTCGATATCCTCTAACGCCGATGCGACACTTGAAATGCTTTTCAGAAGCAAATTTGAACTGCTGGTAATATGAGTCCTCTAGCATTCGCCGGCCCATGATAACGTACAGGTATTCGTTGTACAGGGCTGCCCTATCGTTTCCCCATAGTCGCCTTGCAAAGTCGATCTCTATCGGCCGAACGAGGAGGAGGTAGATGCGGAAGATGCGAGACAATTCCGGGGGGAGTTTGACTGGAATAAACTCCTCATGCCGGACGATGGTCTCAGACTTCACACGGCGTGTTATGATCCAGTCTTCCCCGTGGTCCTGGAAGATGTTTCGACCTCTCAAACCATTTGTGATTCGACAATCGCACATCTCAGAGACACGGACGGATTGGCCCGGAACGCAGTTGTGCAGATGAGCGAATAGCTGTACAAACTCTCCGCTCCTGCGTAGAAAGTCCAACTGACGCGGAGCACTCCATATCAGCACGCCATCGCGTCCAATCTCACAAGGGGAAGAGGAGGCATCCAGAAAGAGTGCCTTCAAAAGGGTGTAGGGCTTGACGTAGGTCGCATTGGACAACCACGAGTAGCCGTAGGTGGTGTTGGACATGATGTCGGACGTATCCCGAGGAAAGTCAATTGGGATCTCCTTTCCCTGGCAGAGATGCGTAAGGATATCGTTCGCCTCATCGTGCATCGCGCGCATGCCGGTGATCCAGTCCTACAGATCCATGGTCTTGTCCTTGTATGTGACCCTGGAGGCATCGGGAGACATTGTTGTCTGGGGAGGACCTGGCGTTGACTTGACAAGGGACGTCGCGAACCGCTGGTATTCAAAAATGGCACAGAAAGGATTGAGGATCCCAGCCTGGAGGTTCTCAGCACAGTAATGGTTCAACGCACTGAATAGGTCACGCTTGGTGAGAATGGGATGAAGTGAAGATGACGCAGCACTACTTACGTGTATAGACTCCCTCCATACTCGTCCTTGTGGAGATAGCTTTGATAGAACGTTGCACCCCGGCAGTTATACTCTAGCCTGGAGAATAGCTGAGTGACCTCATGTGCAGGTGCGAAGTCTCCTTGCTGCTTCATGTTGTACACCGCTAGCCAGCACTCCATCACCATACTCCATTTGTTGTCCTCACTAACAGAGGCATCTCGTGCAAGGAGCAGGTACACAAACCGGTGAAACGCCAGCACCTCATGATCCGCCACTCCATCGACCTTTAGAATATCCAGCAGCTCTTTCCCCGCCTTTTTCATTTCCGTTGTAAGTGGAAACTTATAGGAAGAAGGATGGTTGGCATTCATAGACTGGAGGATACAGTAGCTAAGATTGTGTAAAGGATAGGTGTAATTCCTCAGCGTCTTATTGTCGTTGTGGTATTTCCATGGTTTCGCCTCTTGGGTTGTGCTGTCAAGGTCCATTGAGTCATGGGTGAGAGGGTGTAGATCTTATGGGTCGACTTACCGCGGGTACTCAATCAGGATGCAACGGGCACGGAAAGGAGATATTCGAGCCTGTTCACGGATCGATGTCGTGTAACCCCAAGCCAGCTTCCATAGCTTGGTCGAATCGATCTTCGTAGGCGTCACTAGCAAACGTAGGTCTTCTCGTTTCCTGTGATCCGTCACGTAATCCTTCAGGTGCTCATGCCATTGGGTCACAACAAGCAGAGGGGGGATCTCCCGCGTCTTTGACGGAATCAGGACAGGGAAAGGCGCGTACGAAGCAACTTCGGTAGACATAAACACATCAAATATATCGCAACAGGGAGTGGCTACTAAAGTGGGCTCCACTTCAAAGTAACGTGTGGGCTTGGGTTTGAAAAACGTCTGCACACTCCCCATATGATACCGACTTTCCAATGAACGGTGCTCAGAGCTATGGTTTTTGTTCCAATGTCGATACAGAGTTTTCACAGTAAGACAGCAGTACCGACATTCATTGCAGCAGAACGCCCCCCCCACCGTGGTGAGGAGCTCAACGGGAATGTGGTCGGAAGGACTTGGAATCATATCGTCCAGCCTGACACCAAGATCATCCATCTCCTCCTGTAATTCCTTCCTTTGCCGGGGGGTAAGGGTTATCTGGTGGCAATGAGACAAGTGACCTACGACTGCTGAGGGCACCCAGGCACATTTGCATGTCACGCAAAGCATGATCAGAAACAAAGTGTGGAAACGAAACCCGATGCGCCTGAGCATGGAAGAGTCGGTAAGACAAGAACTTTGAGAGGCAGGTGAGCGAGGGTTAGAGGCTGAAAGGGTCACTTGAGGTGAAGCTCCAGGAAACGACTCCAATAGAATGGGCCGGTGACTGGAAGATGGAAGGGCGGGAGGAAGAGGAGAGTCGTGGGGCATCCTCGGAGGGAATGGCCCTCGAGATGCACCCAGTTGAGGGGCGGATGAGGCCGGTAGAGTCCTACTTGGGGCCCTCTTCTTGTAGGGGGAAGAGCGTTGAGCGGTGGGAAGAGAGGGAGGTGGGTGAGGCCCCCGGCGTGCGGTCGACGGTGCGTGCCGGTGGGTTTCAGTTTTATGCCTCTCTAACCCCTCGATACCCCCACTTGTGGCCGAACCGCAAGCACCACAACGCAGGGTGGCTTCAACTCTGTGAAACAGAGGGTCAGCAGCAGCTTGTCTTCAAGAATACGCAAAACAAAAAAATGACCTGTTGTCCATGTCGGTGGCCATGAGAATGATTTTGACGATGACTTACTGCACCAAATAAACTCAGAGCCCCCGTTATATACGTGGCCATCGTCCGTGGGATTGGCGGCTAGTTTTTCTTCTTCTTAAAAACATAGCACTAGGCCCCATGCGGCCCAACAAGCCCCGGTAGAGGGCCGGGAGCGCCGCACCCAACGACGCTAGTGATATTGCCCCTGCATTGCGTACACATTGGACGCGCGGCCTCACAAAATATGAGGTAAGTGAGGCATATACTTGGGAGGCAGATTACAGGAATGAAACACGCCCAATTTATCCCGCAACATGAGTGCCAGCAGTAATTTGGACGTGAGCGATCTTCTATGGTATGGAAGTTGGCTGGCCTAACTTCAACTGGCGAAGCGTGTGAAGGATGCTATGCCCGACGCAGAGAATGCTTTTGCGTGTTCCATAGCTGGGACGGAAGGCATCCAAAGGGAAGTAATGATCGTCTCCAAGGCTGGGGTTCTCCGCTATAAAGAGGCCAAAAGGCAAGGGCAGCGTCCCAGGCGCAGTTGCTCAGAGCGCGTCATGCTCTGTGGTATGCACAGGCGGCTATATAGGCCACCGCCCTCCAACTTTGCCAGGAGAGATGGAAGAGGTGGTGGTGGTGGTGGAAGTGTCGAAACAGAGACGGAGCATCGAGGGCGTTTAGGCCGAAGATATTGCAGTGGGTCATGAGGGAGCGCAGAGGGTGGGCAGAGGTACTGATCGGATAGAGGTAGCCTTATCACAGCAGAGACGGGGTGTTTGGGCGGACGATATTGCAGTGGGGCATGGGCAGGCACAGAGGGTGGGTCGAGGCTCTAAGAGCGTCCTGCATGTCGACCAACAAAGGTGAATGCCTTGGCTATACCGGTCCGGAAACTGTCGTTTAGCTGATGTCTAGAGTGCTGACATAAAAACGAAGTACTTACTGGAAGGTGTACGATCCTAGCTCAAGGGCATTGAATCTGGGAGCCTGGATGTCAAAAGGGTGTGCGCACGCTTTTGCTCTTGGTACCTGCACCTTGGCAAGGGTGGGGTCCACAAAGGCGAATGGCCGGTTTATACCTGTCCTAAGCACCTCGTTTTGCCTATAGTTAGAGTTGGAGATATGTGCGTTCCAGTTGAAGCGAACGGGTTGGTAAACCCAGTCCATATCGCTGGGGGGTAGAGCCAGGGAGGTGAAAAGTGGTAGGCGATCGCAGCGAACGGGCTGGTTATACCAGTCCAGAACGCAGAGGGACACAGCCTGGCGGGAGTGGGCTATAGGGCTAGAAACGATCAAGGCGAACGGGCTGGTGAAGAGTTGAGAAGTGAGATGGGTTTGAAGCCAACGGGGGAGGGAAGTGAATGGGCTGGTTAAACCAGTCCCAAACGCCTTGCATACAGAATAGATAACCCAGGGAGAGTGCTGATGAGCATAGTGTGTTGGGATATAGGCAAGCCAAGGCCAGAGACCCATTCTAGGGTTAGGATCTGCCACTGGTATAATCCAACACAGCCACAGGGAATGCCTCTGAGACACCCCACCTCGTCTTAAGGTCTCCTCTGAGCTATCAGATTTCATTCCCAACATAGTGGGTTGGCAGTAAACCGAATGCGATGGAGGCGAATGTGCTGGCGGGTGATGAGTGGAGTTGCAGCAAAACATACGGGCTGGTTAAACCAGTCCCATACGTTTGAGTACGAGTGCAAGTTCAGACACAAGCTGTCACGGTACGTCTGACTCAGATCGTCACATGATGGACGATCTGTGTCAATGTGTTTGGGCACGATTCCAACGTTGCTTTCCAACCACCATCTGCCCCGCATAGCACCGGTTCTTAACCGGGCTTTGTACCTATCGAACATCGCTTTTCAACCTTACCGTTCGTTGCTTCCAGATACTGTCTACTTCACCATTCGTTGCTTCTAGATACTGTCTACTTCACCGTTCGTAGTACTGGTTCTTAACCGGGCTTTGCAACGGTCGATTCGTCTTATCTCTGCATAGTACTGGTTTATAACCGGACTTTGTGACGATCCGACCTCTTTGACTAGTGCCGTTGTGGAACGTTCGAACTGTTTCTTAGAACCCTGCGCTTTGCCCGTTGTCCCCCTGCACCCTAACTAGGATGAACGTGTGCGTTGTTCTCATCGTACATGGGTTCAACCGCTGATAACCCCTCGCAGTGACGACATTCACACCGACCCCACCTTCGTCGTCCTTGACGGGGTTAGGTACTACTCCCCGAATTGCTCTCGCCAAGTTGGTGCGCCACCCCCCAACTGGGATCGGGGCATGGAACGCAGCCATTTCAAGCGGTTCGCCACTCATGACGCTCCCCATTGGTGGACCCATACCTTCGGATGGCTGGCGTTCGTGCCCTTACGACCAGCCTTTGTGGGTTTCCCGTTCGACACGCTGGCCCGCATTCCCCACTACATCCACGAGAACGGCACTTTTCGTCATCACGACGAATTCGTTGACTCCTGGGCACGTGTGGAGGACGCCCTAATCACCGCCACCTCCCTTCTGGCCAAAGTATATCGGCTGGGTGCTGTCCGCCCTTATACTCCCTTTGCCTATGGCTACAATGGCACTTACCGTAACCCCGACGCCCTCATGAAGCAGACCCGGCTGGGCAGAGACTGGTTCCGAATCTGGATGGGGCTCATGTCGTTCCTCATCGCTGCTGGCAAGGAAGTGGTAGAGTGCAGGGCTCGAGCTCGGGAGGCAAACGGCACCACCGCGCCAGAGACCGTGATCCCTGGGTGGTTCCAGCATCTCGCGGACAACGGATTCACTCAAAACTGGCTGGCCGGTATCCTGCGCTCCGACATTTGCTCCTTCCGCCCCTTGACCGAACGTGTAGGCACGTTCCTCGACCTGGAAGATCGCGATGCGCCATCCGTGCAGTGGTATTGCTCGCTGGGCGTGCCTGTCTGGTATAGATGGGGTCAGAGGGAGATTGCCCGTGCTGCCGTCGATGTCGAATTCAGTAAGCTGGCTCCACCGCCTTACCTGCTTCAAGGGCAATTGGGTGGCAGGGTTCTTCAATCAACCCTGTCCCATGACCAACCTCTGGGTCGGCAGAGTTCTGCGACGGAGAGGAAGTTCATCGGGTGGAGGGAGTTTTTTGCCAACCGCGATCGTAGGAATGAGAAGAGGGCGGCCACGGAAGCGCCTGCCGACAAGGAGAAGAGGATGAACCGCTTGAGGGATCCACCCACCGTCACGGCAAAGGTTTTCGAGTGGCTTCCAAGCATGGAGGACCCTGAGCAGCTGGAGCGCACGGCCGTCAACAAGAAGAATCGGTTCCAGGTCTTGACCGATTATACCTCGGGCCAGAAGAGGTATGACTCTTTTGCCAATGAGTGGGATTGCTGCGAGGAGTTCGCTCCTGCCGAGAGGCTGGACGAGGATTTGGAGGATGTGGTGGCTTATACGCGTGATGGGTTACAGATCGATCCAGAGCATGGCAGCGATGTGCAGCCCCCTCATGTCGACGACTCCTTGTTCAGGCCACAGGATCCCACCTCCCTGTCGTTGTCGCGCACCCGCTCCCCCACCGGCCCTCCACCGCCACCTGCCACCGCCAACCCTCCACCGCCACCTGCCACCGCCAACCCTCCCCCGCCACCTGCCACCCCCATCCCTCCCCCATGGGTTACGGATCGATCCAGAGCATGGCAGCGATGTGCAGCCCCCTCATGTCGACGACTCCTTGTTCAGGCCACAGGATCCCACCTCCCTGTCGTTGTCGCGCACCCGCTCCCCCACCGGCCCTCCACCGCCACCTGCCACCGCCAACCCTCCACCGCCACCTGCCACCGCCAACCCTCCCCCGCCACCTGCCACCCCCATCCCTCCCCCGCCACCTGCCACCCCCATCCCTCCACCGCCACCTGCCACCCCCATCCCTCCACCGCCACCTGCCACCCCCCAACCCTCCCTGGCGTTGTCAGCTGCACGAGCAGGTTACACAGAGTCAGAGGCGCTGGATACCCTGAGAAACCACTTTGGGTTCCTGGCACCCATACCATTTCCCTCCGTGCCGTTGACCCGCCCCATAGATGCTGTGGAGCGCAACCGGTTTCTCCACTCCCTGGGCATGGCCATGGTCAAAGATGGGTTCTTCACACAGCCTATCGCCCGGGTCGCCTTGACCTTCGTCAACAGGCTCATAGCAGGGTTGCGTCCAGATGCAGAGCGATGGGACTACGCCCTTCGAAGCAGAGAGCCTCTCGCCCTTGCTGACCGCGTCAAGTACTGCCGCAGGGTTAGGGATGACCTGTTCGTGTTCGACTTTGGAGAGCAGTCCACGGAGGATTGGAAGCTGGCCGTTTCAAGCCCCTCAGTGGCCACATTCCTCTGTCGTCAAGACCGTGGGCTCCAGGAGCATGAACTGGCCTACTGTCTTCTCCAACGAGGGATCCCTTTCCGAATGCTCCTTCCTGCCCCTCCGGTATATCGCCCCATCCATACCCCTGACCTTGCGGTCCCCATACGTCTCCCTGGCTATGAGTTCACGTACAGAGACTACAAGGTGTACAGGGAAGATTGCGCGCGCGTCTTCATGCAGCCTCGAGCCCGTGCCGCTTTGCTGCGAGGTGGAATCTTGTGGCGTCTCGTCATGAACATACTGAGCTTTGAAGAAGCATTGGGGGGCCCTTCGACAGCATGGTCTCTGGCCGGTCAGGGTTTCAGCACAACTCTTGGCTCACATCAGGTGCTTTACGGGAATGACGAGCTGGACGAGGTGGAAGCCCAGCTGATCTGTGGGACGTATACCTGCCATATGGGTAAGCGCACTCCCTTAACATGCCAGGTGTTCACTGACCAATCGAGTTGTTCAGCGGACGGCCGTATCGCCACCAAGTCATGGTTTCCACTTCCATGGGCTTGGGCGCATAGTTCGGCTGGCAGGAATTATGGCCTGTGGACCCTGGAGAACGAGGATTGGTTCCACAAGAGAAAGATGGACATTGCAAACGGAGCCCAGCCATTGAACGTCTCCAAGTGGCGCGATCTGCTGAAGGGTCACAAGACGGCCTTGAAGTTGAAGAAGGCCATGTCCAATTTCTCTCTGGAATTCCTCCAGAACGTCGAGAGGAGGTGATGGGGTGGTTTCATGCTGAGCAGAAGCCGCCGCCAATCTGAAGGAGCACATGGCCGCCTTCTCCCTCAAGTTTCTTCAGAATGTCCTATGGAGCTGATGGGGCCCTTCTTTCTCATGCCCAGGCGTCGTTTCTTCTTTTTTTCTGTTTGTTTGTTTTGTTTTTGCTTTACATCTTCCCATGTCCGTACTCGCAATCTATACATGCATCTTGGGGGCTTTACAAGCCCAGTCCACATTAACGCTGAGCTCATCACAGCTGGAAGTCCACTTCTTCGCCATGCTACTTACTGCACGAACAAGTCTTCACACCTTCACACTTTGATCATATGAGACTAACAACGGCTAACTTGCTCTGTACTCCCTGTTCTTGAATGTCGCACAGATATGCCGCTTACTGCAAGAGCTCACCCTTCTTACCCCTCAACTCAAAGCTGGCGCTTACGACTAACACCCTTGCACTTACTCGGGGCAGCAAGAGTGCGCATGTCACTGGTCTGATGCACAAGATACCTTTCCAGCGCTTTTGCTGCTGGTCACTCACGTTTTGCCTCCTTCAGGTTCAAGCGCCACTGATCAAGAAAATCTATAGGTTATCACAACGACATGGGGGCTAGAGGCGACATGGGTTAGAGCCTGATGACATGACCAGGGGAAGAGCAGACGGTTAGGGACGGACAAAGGTCAGGGGTTTTCACCCAGCCAAGATGCAAGATTCTAACACAACGAGAACAGAAGGTTTTGGGGTGCACGTGGGATTACAACTTAAATGGACACCCATGGGTCAGCTTTCTCCTCGGAGTCCGCCAACCCTCAATACTCCACGCATGGATTCAATGCACCCTGTTTGCCCTCTGTTCCCCCTGCTCTCAAATCAGCCGGACGGTCATGAAATGACTTCGCGACTCTGGAAGTTCCTGCCACAAGGGCCGGTCGCTCCCAGTTGCCTCCCAGCCAGCTATAGCCAGCGTTTCCCATGTCCATTCCCCAAAGGGCCATCGCAGCATCAGGTTAAACCCGATTGCCACCCCCCAGCTAGCATTAGCCAGGCGTTCCCAAGTCCACACCCCGAGGGGCGGTTGCAGCAAAGCATGGATATGATTGGTGAGCCAACTACCTAGATACATCTGTTCGACTACTGTTCTACTACGGTAGGGGAGGGGAAGGGGGAAGTTGTGGAAAAAATACCTCGATTCCTGGGGCTTCTTATACATTCCACGATCTATTGGAAGGTCCGTGCGCATGTCGAGTTTTTTCTTTTTTATTTTATTTTATGCGAGAAAGACCTAGGCCCAATGGGGCCTACACCACCCCAGGGTGTTTTCTCATTGGGTTTCCAGATCTAGCCAAGACGCTCGACATGGCTAACCCTTCCGATGCCAGTGTCTCCCTTGCTGGAATAGATGTAAGCATGTACGGGTCATCTTCTGTAAAGCTTTGAAAATCTGACCTGTTTTAGCCTGTTCCACCTACTATGCCCTTGAAGGTGTGTGCATCCGCTGTCGCCGGTTCGTTGCAGCGGCTGATGCCCATGAAGAAAACCAGAGCGGAAAGGCGAGCCATCGCGAGGGCGCGCACGGAAGAAGAGAAGAGGTTCATCAGACAGCAGAACGCGCCGAAGAGCAAGAGGCCATTGGGATCCCAAGGGAAGTCCACCATGTTGATCGGCAAAACGGTGGAAGAGCAGAGGCCGTCGCGGATCACGCTCAGCAAGAGGGGGCGCGCCATGGTATGCACGAGCAGTCACCTCACGCTCACCAGGCATGAACCCTTTCCCTAGGGCACAGGCTCGGATCCCGAGACAGAGGGTGGCCACCTTGCAAAGAAGCCAAAGGTGAGCGCCTGACCCCATGGGCTCTGTGCATCTGCTCACAAGCGGTAAAAGGTCATTGAGGTGGAGGATGGAGCCCACACCCATGAAAGCGCCGTCCGATCTCGCCATGATTGCAAACTCACCTCCCGCCAAGCCTACGACACCATGGCATCCGAAAACCGCTCAGGGGGGGGTGGTGATAAGTCAGGGTACTCCGACAATAACAGAACATCACGTGCACCGATTTGATGAAGCATGGTCACTAAAAACATGAAAGACATGCGGAACCTTCGCGTGGACATTGCTGTGCTTCCCAAACATTGTCCGACTGGTATGTCGTCGTCGTGTGGGACTCTCGGCATCCATGCGACCCATACGTCTTCAGATGCTGGGGAACGTCCAATAAAATGCATGGAGCCTGCCGGGTCAAAGCCCAGTTTGGCGAATTTAGCACTGAATGTGCGGAAAGGTTGTGATAAGTCGAGGGTCATTTTGTAATTATGGTGGACTCGAAGATTAGGCATGAGTGCTCCAAGCCCTAACCCGTCACCGACGCAAATCATCATGTCCAAAAAATGGTCGTGGGGCATCCAAGCCATGTGTGGGTCGTAAGATGAAGTGATGAAAGGGGATTTACAAAAATCAATTTCAGCGCGACGATCGAGCGAAGAAATCGCACGGCAAGAGTCTTGGTGGTCATACATGTGTTTGTAGAATTTGAGGGTGCAATAGCGTTTTGGCTGACAGTCGAAACTGTCTTGCTCGTCCTGTTCGAGATGTGTGTTAAATATAGCAGCCTGGAAAACGCGATCCTGTGAAGGGGCATCATCGGTGATCAAGTTGTCTGGGGCTAGAGCGACATCAAAAGGAACAAGAAGATCTTGTCGAACATGAGAGTCACTGGCATTGTCATCGCTGTCTGAGTATGGATGCATGTTTGTGAGTTTCTTTATCTGTTGTTTGGGGGTGGGGGGGGGGGAAGTAGCCAAGTGTCTGAGAATAAGGAATGGTGTGAACAGGTGGATAGTAAAAACGTGAAGAAAGGTAAGCAAGCGTTTTGCAGGGACTATAGCGGGGATGTGCAATTAATTAGTGTTCTGATGGATCAACACGTTTTGCCTTGTGTTATGTCAAGCAATATGCGGGGGGACTGATGCAATGACATGAAAAGACGTAATATAATATATATAATTTGGTAACGGTGGTGCTGCAAGGGACAGGATTGTTAGAAGTGGGCTGCCAAGGGAATCTATGGAGGATGTAATGAAGTCTGCAGGAGGTTTTAACGAAAGTAGGTGCAGAGAAAGAGCCTGAGGATGAAGAAAGATGAAAGAAAACAGGGATGTCAGTGAAAGCGTAATGGAGTGGTGTATAATATGAATATGAAAAGAGGAGGATTTGCGGAGGAAGGAGGAAGGAGGAAGGAGGAAGGAGGAAGGAGGAAGGAGGAAGGAGGAAGGAGGAAGGAGGAAGGAGGAAGGAGGAAGGAGGAAGGAGGAAGGAGGAAGGAGGAAGGAGGAAGGAGGAAGGAGGAAGGAGGAAGGAGGAAGGAGGAAGGAGGAAGGAGGAAGGAGGAAGGAGGAAGGAGGAAGGAGGAAGGAGGAAGGAGGAAGGAGGAAGGAGGAAGGAGGAAGGAGGAAGGAGGAAGGAGGAAGGAGGAAGGAGGAAGGAGGAAGGAGGAAGGAGGAAGGAGGAAGGAGGAAGGGTTAAGGCTTGAATGATAAGTGTTATAGCAGATGGTACTATCGCATAGTGACTGGGAGATGACAATTTCTGATGTGTAAGGTGTGTGAGCTGCATGTATAGCGGGCTAAGGTGTGAACGGTTGGCTGCAATAGTGCAAATAAACAATGGTGGATAGTTGACGAAAAGACGAAAGTTGACGACACATGTATCTGAGCCACAATGGGCGAGTTCCGCGCAGCTCGGTGTCTACGGAACGGAGCATAATTGTGTGATGCCTGTAGCTTTACTGTGGGAAGATTGAAGTTATTCATATCGTAAATATATAGCATGACTTGCACAGGCAGAGCATCAATCACATAATGTGATATTATTTTGCTCTATCCGATGTGATATTGCCGGCACATAATAAATACCACATATTGTTAGAAATGAAATATGATAGCTCAGAGGAGACCTTAAGACGAGGTGGGGTGACTCAGAGGCCAGGGTATTATTATCTGAGGTAGACCTATACATGTAGTATATATACTACGGAATGTTAAAGTCTTTGGCCTTGGCTTGCCTATATCCCAACACATATACACGAACATGTAGGTCGGCAATGCGCTGTCCAAGACCTGCTGAAAAATGCTGACCTGACCTGAGACATGATGATAATGCGCCAATCAATATGATCAGACCGGCGCGTATTTCATAAGCCTGAAGTACGTGGACAATGAAAAACAATACCGACTGGGGCAGGGAACGATTGATTGGTATAGTACATTTACAGACGATGTACATTGTATCAATGTACAAGTAAAGTTTCATAATTGTTCCGCGGAATATCTCAACGACGCCTGGATGACATTGGCCAACGGCGAACCTGTTCCTGTTCTACATCCTTTTTTTTTTTTTTTGTTCAACAATTTATAGCGCGGTGTACGTACACAGTCCGCGGGCACGAAGTACAAACATACTAGAGTAAGCTACGCTCTACTATACCAGACCCCTGCCGGTGTGAGACCTTCCTCCCTCTTTTAACCTCTGAGGCGGGCAGATAGACCACATATAACACTCGCTGGAGCGGGAAGGCAGAGCCGCGCCCTTGCGCCGCCGCATGCCGGAAGACCCCCCACCCGCAGCTAGATCGGTCCCCCCACGCGCGGCCAGCCGAAGCCAGCCGGTGACATCTCTTCTTGACTTGTTACCGCCACCATGTGCCGTGGGAACTCTCTGTACACTGTCTGGCTCGTCACCCAGCAGTCCACCTCCTGGCCTGATCATCGATCAGACCAGCCTATCCCACTCCCCAGGGGTCGTTTGGGAGCTATCCCAACCCCCCTAGTGATTGGTTTGACCGATCCCCACGGATCGTGCTCGGATGCCCGCTTAGGGGGCGTCCTCCTGTCCGCCATCTTTACCCACCTGGGCTCGATGATCCTGGGCTCTGGGATGGGGCACCTTCCACCAATCGGTGGGGGGGTTCGACGGTGAAGCAACACTGCCGGCTTAGGCTGGGGGTCCCACTCTGGAGTCGGGGGGAGAACACGCTTAGGAAGGGGGGCGATCCTTTGGATTTTCGGATCCCTGGAGAGGATCTAGGGGTTTGGTGCGTCTGCTTTTACCTCTTTAATGATGTCTAGGCTACTCTACGGCTACAGGACACTGCTCACTCCCCATGGGTGGGTCCTTGCTCCGCATTAGGGGTATGCGCGCCAGCGCCTCCTCCCACCATGCATCCTCTGGGCACCTGCACTCTGCGCTTGTGCTCTGGGGACCTATCTGCTCACCAGGATTGCGGCGGGGCTGGCAACACCTGCTGCCAACAAGAGATTGAGCAACTCCCGTCGTCCACCTGTCTGCAGGGGGCAGCGGGTTATCTATGATCGTCGAGATCAGACAGCGGAGGGCAGGGGGAAACGCTCCCCCAGTGCCGCTATTTCTGGGCACACAACGCATCGCGTTGAGGACCGCACTCTACAGCAATGGACGCACACCACGCACCAGCTGTTGCCTAGGCTGCCATCCCTGGTGGATGGCCCCACAAGTGGCCCCTTCCACCTCGACCCCGTCCTCTGTTTCTATGAGGACCGCATCATGTTTGGGGTACACAGCGCATTGCTGCTGTCGCTCCCGTTATCTTGAGGCTGGGGCTGGCTGCGGCTATCCCCAGCCCGTGCGGTCAGGCATCCCGCCCTCTAAATAGGGGCGGGGCCCTTCACACACCTTGCCGCTACGGGTAGAGTGTTCCTGGGACTCGTCCCGGGCCTGTTTGGATGAGCAGGAGAAGCGGGTTGTTACCAACCACCCTCTTCCCCCTGCTTGCCCACCTTCACCGGCGTCGTTTGGGCCGTACACGGTCACAGCCAGGTGCCTTCATGGGACGGTGTCAGCACTGGGCCCATGGTCCGCTGCTCACGGGCAGCGGCCACCATTCTCTCTCCGGACGGGGAAACGGTTAACCTCCGGGCCCTTGTGGTCTGGGGGCTTACGGTGAATTAACACCGCTCACCGGCTTCGGCTGCGCGTGGGGGGACCGTGGTAACCACTGGGGGGAGAGTTTTCTGGTTCACGAGCCACATAGACACGGCGGACCTTCTCGCCCCTGCGGGCATTATCCGTGGTCTCACCTGTCCACCTGAGCGGCTACCAAAAGAGAAAGGGGTATCACACTGGCGGGGGTTAGAGTATGATCGAATCGTAGTGTACTAGGTTGTATTTTACCTCAGGCCCGCGGACTGCGATCGTGCACCGCGTTATAAATTGTTGAACCAAAAAAAAAAAAAAAAAAAAAAAAAAAAAAAAAAAGAAGCCAGCCGGTGAGTGGTGTTGATTCACCGTAAGCCCCCAGCCCCCGAAGGTCCTGGAGGTTAACCGAGTTCCCTAACGGGCAGAGGGGAGAACCACTCCCCTCATCGAGAAATGGGCCACTGGACCGGCGTCCCTGCCGTCAGATGAGATGTCTGGCTGAGACCCAGTGGGCCTAAACGGTGCCTGTAAAGGTAGGTACGCAAGGCAGGAGCAGAACCCCCGCATCGCGCACCCATGACGAGCCTGAGGCATAAGCCCCAGGAGCCCCCCGCCCGTAGCGGCTGGAGGCGTGAAGTGAGCCCTGGTGATGCACCAGGCACTCTAGAGTACAGAGGTGAGGCGGCACCGCAGCACCACCCCCAGTCTGGAAAGGTGGAGGGCACAGGGTTGAACAATCGTGCACCTCAGACATGGCGCGGCCCTCATAGAAACAGAGGGCGGGGCTGTAGTGGGAGGGGCCACTTAGGGGGCCATCGCCGAGGGATGGCAGCCCAGAAAACGGCTGGTGCGCGGTATGCGCCCATTGCTGTGTAGTGCGGCCCCTGGCGCTATGCGTCATGGGCTCAGTAATAGTGGTGCTGGAGGAGCGATTCCCCCTGCCCTCCACTGTCCGATCTTAGCGATCGTAGATAATCCGCTGCCCCCTGATCACAGGCGGGCAGTGGGAGATGCTCGATCTCCTGTCGGCAGCGGGGAGCGCCAGCCCCGCCGCAGTCCTAGTGAGCAGGTGAATCCCGTGAGCGCACACATAGAGTGCAAGCGCCCAAAAGGGAGAAGGAGGAGGGCCGTGCCGGCGCGCATACCCCAAGTGCGGAGCGAGGACCCACCCATGGGGAGTGAGCAGTGTCCTGTAGCCGTAGAGTAGCCTAGACATCATTAAAGAGGTAAAAGCAGACGCACCAAACCCCTAGATCCTCTCCAGGGATCTGAAAACCTCAAAATGAGCGCCCCCCTACCCAAGCGTTCTCCCCCCGACCCCAGAGCGGGACCCCCAGCCTAAGCCGGCAGTGTTAGTTCACCGTTGAACCCCCCCACCGATTGGTGGAAGGTGCCCCACCCCAGAGCCCAGGATCCTCGAGCCCAGGTAAAGTAAAGTGGCGGACAGTAGAACACCCACTTAGTGGGCATCCGTGGACGATCCGAGGGGATTGGTCAAGCAGATCAGCAGGGTGCTCAGGAATACTCCCAAGCACCCCCCAGTAGACGATATACATTGGTCTGATCAAAGATCAGGCCAGGGGATGGACTGCTGGACGGCGCGCCAGACAGTGTGAAGAATGTTCCCACGACACATGGTGGTGGTAACAAGTCAAGAAGAGATGCCTGTTCTACATCCTGGGAGCCTTGGGGATCCAGGCTTTGGGCCTTTGAACGAGATTTGACAGATCGTTGTTCTTTTCGCAGTGGGATAAGAAAGTTAGAAGGATTGCCATAGTATAATCACATACCGGGGGAGTGTGCAGTGTCTGGTTGGTCGCGCTTGAGAGGATTGGGACTCGGGGCTGGTATGTGTATGAAGAAGAGTGGGTGATATACTGACCAAAAACTTACAACGCGTTTTAGACGGCTCGACAATGTAGGAGGGAGGGTGGGCGTCTAAAGAACATATAAGCCTGTGATGAAACAACGAAACAAAGCCAATTACCATGTTGAAGCCCAAGACCTTGACGTAAAACATCTTCGACGGAAGAAGTAAGAGGGGGGACTATACAACAAGGATCAAACGGGGAGGTAAGCGGATTTAGACAGTACGTACAAGAGTGGGGGGGCGTTGCGATTTGCGTTGGAATGAGGAAGTCATCCGCATGGTCATTGTCTTCAGGATAGGTGGCAGGAGGGTGCGTGTGAGTGTCCTTCCTGATGTTCATGTCAATCTCTTGGGATCCCTCGACGATTGGTGACAGCTCTTTCCTGCATGATTCAATAGCATGTAACTGGTATCGAGTAAAGATGAATGTTATGAAAAGAAGAAGTGATATGTATACCTCTTTCTGGGTTGAAGGAGTTGCAGATTTGCGCCGTTCCGGGATGTTCGATGGGCGCACGTCAGACTGATACAAACAGTCAGCAACCAGGCAACATGCTATAGCTGGACACCTACAGAACTAATGGATGACGAAATGTCTGGAGAAGGGCGCGGGTCGATGCTGTTGGAACGGCGCTTCACAGCAAGCTGGTTGGCCGGAGGAGGGGAGGAGGGGCGGGGAGAAGGGGGGGTTTCAACATCGCTGGCATCGTCGAATTCCTTGGTGATGTCTTCGACATCGGGGGCACGCGCCTTGTTATTGCGTTCTTCCCTTGCCTGCTGTCTCATTTGAGCTGCCACAGTAGCTTTAGCCTCTTTCTACATGAATATGAGCAACGAGTTTCGAGATGTCCTGTGTGTATCAACTCACACAGGTGGGGGTCCAAGCTTCTTTCCGTGGAAACTCGACGTGTGTGATTGGGACGTTCCACTTCTCATCCAGAGGGTTGATCAATGTGAAGCTTGACGCTTGTGTACGCATTGCTGAAAGGGAATGTATATTGTTGACCATTGCCTGTGATTGACTGTTTAGACGATGGCAAACTGATAAAACTTTACTCACGTCGAATGCAGTATCTAGCGCGTCTTGCACACCTGGTGCAAGGAGGGAGACATCGGGGTGGGCGACAACATAGGGCAGGTTGTAGAGCTTCTTGAATGTTGCTTTCACCGATTCCAAGTGTCCTTGTATGGTCCCTGCGTCCGCGAGCTTTGCGAGAATGTCCTCTATGTTGATGACAGGTTCCTCAGTGCTGGTGACCTTGATTCCATCCGGGTATATATAGCGTCGAACGGTTAAAAGCTTCTGAGTATTCCCTTTGATAATTTGACGGGCCTTGGCATGGCAGGAAAGAAGCTCGCGCGCGGCTGTGCGGAGAAAAGCTGCTGCCTGTGATTTCTCAAGCAGTGTTTTCCTGTATTTTCTGACGAAGCATGGTTCGATGATTGAAATCAGAGCGATGCGCTGATAGTCATGGGCAGGATTTTTAGAATCTCGCCAATCATGCGGTCCACGACGATCCAAAATAGAGTCGTTGAATTGCGTGGATTTTGAACTTGAAGCTTTGTCACGCCCTTTGACTGCTTCGCGCATCTTCTTGATTGTCGCGTCCTCGTCCAGAGCGATGACATCCTTCTCATATGTGGTGCGTATGCTGTTGAGGTCGGCGGGAGAGTGAGTGGATGGACGCGGGGGGATCTTGATACCAAGATGATGGATATCATATTCCATCGCGAGGAAAACATCAAGATATTTAATAACAAAATGGGCCAGCTGGATAGAAATAAAGAAATAACCCATAGGGTATGTCTATATGTTAACTTACCTCGCATGCAGCAGTCTCAGGCTCTTCAAAAAGCCCTTCCTTATTTTGCACGATGTACCGTAATGCCCAGGCCGATTGGTCTTTTGCCTCCGTTGATGTCTTGAGGCCATCATAGAAATATTGACCGACGGGGTCAATCCAACGCCAGAACTACCAGATGGTGAGCATAGGGCAATGTCTTACACAACGTATTGAGAAAATGTGTGGAACATTGCACCATCCACACGTATCGGAATGGCGCACTGACACACCACAAAGTAAGACAGCAACAGTGCCAGTCAGACATCGTCGAACAGCGCATGGGTTGAGTGCCATACGATATATGCGCTAGTCACTCAATCGTATACGGCGCATATTGTATGCGCCGGTCTCACATTCTCGATTGGCGCATACACTTTGTACGCCAGTCGACAAGGTGGTATCAGCGCACTCTGGCATGTTATAGCTTTCATGCCGAGGTCGGATGCGATATTCATCGAGACAAATGCACTGGTCGTGTGCATCCCTTCGGCGCAGATGGGACATTGAATAACTCACCTCGGAAATCGCATCTCGCACTTTCACAAGTGCAAGTGGCAGTGTCTCGAGCACAGTAGGTGTAAGAATCATTAAAGGTTTCTGGAAGTGGTGGTCGTAATGGTGCAGCTTGAGGAAGTCCCATTTGCGTCGCCATTGGTCACGTACTTCACGCTGCTCGCTCTTGGTAAACGACTTCTTGTACACGTGTTGCACGAAAATCCGTTCCACTTTGTTGCAGTACATTTCCCACTCATCGTCTGAGTCTCTGTACCACATTATCTCAGTCGTCGCTCTGTTCTGGATTTTGTCCAGGGCTTCCATTAGTTCTTTTGTTAGAACTCCGTGCACCATATCGCGTTGGTCCACAATGGCACTGTTAGTTAATGAATCCCATGCACGCGTACCTTGGATTATGATATTTGGTGATGCTGTTTCTTTCTCAACCTCCTTTTTATATGCACGCCAGCGCATATCATCAAACATTTCGAAAGACTGGAACGCCATGTTAAGCGAGCGGAGGGTATTTGCCATGTGTTCGACAACATATGATACTATCTACATTTGTTATTGATGTTCAGATTGCAGAATAAATGGTGGGGGAATGACTGCACTTACCCCTCCAGAGACATTATGCATCGTCTTCTTCATCCACCGCGCTGAGAAGACAACTTCATACCCAAAAAGAGGATGGAATTGGTGCAATGATAACATGTACTTGCGCGTCTCCTCATGGTTCATGATCTGCCCGATGTTGGAATTCTTTTGGCTACCCAGTTTCGCTAGCCACACGTCCGCTCCACGGGGGTTGTCGCCATTTGAGGTAAGCGTTAAATATTCTTTTACCGTCATCACCATCCCTTCTCGGTCATCCTCACCCATGTACTTGCGCTCCTCATTGCGTGAGATATAATTGGCAAGGCGGTCATGGTTTTTCTTCATAATGGCTCCATGCGGAATAATATCATTGAATGTAGGCAAACTGCGAGACATATCATTACTCACTGGCATCGTACACTGTGATTCCCCACACAGAGATCGCATCCAGAGATGCCTTTTCCGCCTCAATTTGCTCGAGAAGACGCGCAGTTGTCTGCTCTTGAGCTTCTTGCGCTTTCCTGCCCTTTGGCGTCTTGTTACGAAGCACAGACAGCCTCTTCTCGTGTTTGCTGATGACTTTGTTACTCTGGTTGGACGCGATCTTCCACGCGTGATAACGATGGTTACCTCCAGCAAATTCGATGATTTGCTTCGATTTGCCGATTGGTGTGAGCATTAGCGCAGGGCCACGCGATCCGAGACTCATGTCCATTGTTATACATCGCTCATCCACATCTTCCCGGTACGCAATCACAGGAAGTCGGTTCGCCAGATTGAAGGCTCGGTTCCCCTGCGTCTTGATAATACCTAACATTTTTCTCGCGTGCGATTCAATGAGAGGCCGCTTGTTCCAATGCCCAAAGTGAACGTCTGCAGGCGGGTTACGGAAGTCGATCTGGTTCAGTGAGAAAATGGCGCTCTGTGCCTCTTGGTCTTCAGCCCTTCCTCCGACAACGACACTTGGTTCGTCCACTTCCATCTCGTCGTCATCCTCTCCATCTTCCTTTGTCACTTCAATAGCCTTCTCTTTGCCCTTTCCCTTTGACCTGCCGGTGACTGCTTCCTTCTCCTCCTCTGCGTCACTGTCGTCATCATCATCTTCACCATCTTCACCATCATTGTCATCATCATCTTCGTTATTCCCATCGTCGTCGTCATCATCATTGTCGTCATCGTTATCTTCATCATCTTCATCGTCTTCCCTATCTTCCCCCCCTTCTACAACCACCTTTTTCTTCCCCTTCCCAGCTTTACCATCGCTCTGTGTGGTCGATCCTTCTTCCCCCTCTTCTCCAGGTCCATCCCCCACATTTGGTGCCGTCGTTTCTTCGTCGTTGTCATCGTCGATGATTTCTCTCGATTTGGGTGTAGCTCGCCGGGATCCTCCTTGTTTGCCGCCTCGTACGCGAATCGGACCAATAGCAACATCGCCCGACCTTGATCCGCCATCCTGAGCACCTTGTCTTGGTTTAATCGGGTCCTTCGCCGTAATGCGACGCGGTGGCATCTTACACAGACTTCAGAGTATGGGGTTGTAACGAGAGAAGCGTGGATTGATTAGATGTAATCTCTGTAGGATAAATAACTCCCTGCAAACGATCAGATTCAATCTCTGTGAGATAATAAAACTCAGCGAATATGGGTATCCACCGGCCCGGTGTTATAAATAGATCGTAGCGCGTCTGGTTGTTTCACAGTTCAAATGATACACACCAATGCTCTTACACATTATCTAGTCCTCTTTATCCGCCAGTCAATTACTTCCTACTGGCGCATATTTAGTCTTTCTCTTGACGCCAGTCATACATTCTCTACTGGCGATATTTAGTCTTTCTGTCAACGCCAGTCATACGTTCTCTACTGGCGCATATTTAGTCTTTCTGTCAATGCCAGTCATACATTCTCTACTGGCGCAGATCTGTTGCCTGTGCTATTCTGCTCAACTGCACTTACGCCTATCGACATGTTCACCAATACTTGCGCTGGTCGGATGTGGGTGGATGGCGCATATTTATATACTCTACCAGTAGTAGACTGCATCCGATTTCCTGGGTTGTGTATACTGCTGCATCATCTTTCTTCAGTTCCTCACCTTTTTTGATCGCTCTCTTCTTGCCTATGCTCTCTTTGAATTTCTGCTGTTGCTACAGTCTGTCGGCATATAGGCATCAGAGTGACCAGTTAGTGTTGATAGGGGCTACAGTGAATCATGTATTCAGGCATCCACACATCTGTCCGGGGAGGCTCAATGCATTTTGAGGTGGTGTCCCATTTCTCTCAAGGGGCTTGACCAGTTTACATGTTGACGGTTGCATGTACATTGCAGACAGGTAATCTCTCCCCCTGATCTGCTCGTCTTCTTGCTTTTTGTCGTTGTTCTCCCCATCGTCACCAGTTGCATTAAGGACTTGCCACATCCACATCCACTTATCCGTGGCCCTGCCTATTCCATTGTCCTGATTCTCGCCGCTCTCATCATCACTATCTTCCTTCTCTCCTGATCCGTCTCCCGTATTCAGTGCAATCAGCTCCACATCAGTCCCATTGTCAACAGAATGGTTCTATTGTTATACTACAACGTCTCCCTTGTTTCTTTTTTCCATCAATGTGCTTCAGCTAAGTGACAACATCAGGCATGGTTGATGCACTTTCCACAACTACATTGGGTGTCATAGATTTTTTCTAGCCATGTTTCAATGTGGTGGCATTTGGCACAGAGGCTTATTGACACAGAATGTAGCAACAGATGCGTGTATCGATCAGATACAATCTCAATGTCCAGAGATAACTCTGCAAATATAGGGCATTGTCCCTGTATTTGATATTCCTACCATCAATTGGTCTAACAGTTGTATAAATAGATTGTTGCAACTCTCATTACTGCACCACCTTGCACATTTGGGCAGGCACATTTGCCTGGTTAATAAAGATGTATATGCACCAGACAAACATACTTGACTGGCACATTATAAAGATATGCATTAGTCTCGTACTTATCACTGGCGCACATTCTGCTTGTTGATGCTTTCCTATGTGCTACTCCTCTCACTTTGAATGGTGCATTGACATTAATGTCACATTTCAGAAAGTGTTAATTTCTGCACAGCAAACTATTCTATGATTTAAATACACACTCACAGTACATCTCTGACATGTAGAGATATATGTTATGCTCATTGCTGCACAATGCCTCCATTTATATCTTCGTTGCTTTGTTGCTCACTTCCATTGTAACATTTGGTCTCATGTATGTAGGTCTGAGATTGTTTACTTATTGAACATCAGGCACTTCTGTATATACGGATCATTCATTACTCATCACACCTTGCCAATTATTCACATGGCACTATTCCTGCTTCATTTTATTTGCCTACCCTGCTTGATGGGTCTGAATACTATTGATCCACAAGTCAGATACCTCCTACTGGTGCATATTTATGATTTTGGTTTACACAAGTCAGTTACTTCATTCATACTAGCACACATTGTATTTTTTGCGTGTGGTGATACGCTGGTCCTTGTATTTCGAGTGGCGCATATACTTTGTCTGTCCATTTAAACACACATTATACAATGCTCATAGAAACGATGAGGATTGCAATATGCGCCAGTGGGAGTTGGGCGAATGGCGCATATTTATCTAACGTGCCTACAGGGTGCTAGTATTCGGGTGCCTTGCATATATTATTGCTGCTTGACAAGTTGTCATTGTAATTTATGTTCAGGGTGTACACAGACATATATTTCATTTTGTAGCTGCGTTGCGAGTAGTTTTGATAGGTGTCTCACATACTCGTGCTCTGCAACTTATTCACTTGACAATTAGGAATGTTTCGAATGGCGCATTTCTGGGGGGAATTTCGTTGCCTTAACCATGCCTATACCCCTACCCATGCATCATATATAGTATAGAATAGATTGCTCTTGATACCTATCAGCGCCCCCCGGCCACTGGTGGACCTCATCTCTTATGTTGATGATGGCACCCTCATCACACAGTCTAAACGGGTGGAGGATAACCTCCCCAAGCTTCTGGACACCTACAATGAGGTGTTCCGCCTATTCACAGCCCTGGGCCTGGTGTTGGAACATGCCAAGTCTGAGGTGTTCCACTTCTCCAGAGCATGGGCGGCGCCCAACCCGCCTATTGATCTTGGTGTTGCCCCCTTCATGGGGGCCACCCCCTTGAAGCCCAAGCCGATCTGGTGGTACCTGGGCTTCTTCTTCAACTGGAAGCTCTCCTTCAAGGAGCATGTCCAGTTTTACACCACCAAGGCATTCACTACTGTGAGCACCATGCGTATGCTCGGCAACTCGTCCAGGGGACTCTCCCTGGTGAATAAGCATCTCCTCTACCAATCCTGCATCATCCTGGTGGCAACATATGGATTACATTTGTGGTTTGCCGAGGTACCCGTACCAAAGGCATCATCAAAGCCCTGTCCCAGATGCAGCACACCACTGCCTGCTGTATCACAGGTTGCTTCTGTATGACTCCTGTGGGAGCTATGGAATGCCTCGCCGCCCTGCTGCCTATGCCACAGGTCCTGCATCATCTGGCTGATAAGAGCTGTGTGTGGACAGCTACTTTGATGCACACCCACCCCTTCCGAGCTGTCTTGGAAGGGGATCTGGTGGGGGATGCCCCCCAGCATCCGCTAGGACTTCAGGCCCTCCCACCTGTTGCTTGCCGGAAGATTGTGTCCCCTGCGGTGGACACAGTCACCATCTGCTCCCTCTCCGGGGAGCCTTTTGAGGCCTTTGGCCCTGAGAGCCAACCCCGAGAGTACGTTGACCATCTGGATCATGTCTTGGCTAAGGCCAGGGCAGACCCAGACTGTCTCATCATGAGCTGTGATGGGGCGGTACCCAAGACAGCTCACCAGGCCTCAGTGGCCACCCTGGTCTTCTGTGGAAACCAGGAGCTCCGCCGGATCACCGCCTTTGTCGGTCATGCCTCAGCGACTGATGCGGAACACAAAGCCCTCCACCTGGGAGTGTCTGCAGCCATTGCCGCCGGATGCAAGAGACATAAAGTAGTGGAGATTGGAGTGATCCGTCCAAATCTTGACCTTATGTGTCACACCCTCAAGATGGTGCCGCCATGCTTCCAAAGCTCGGATGATCCCAAGCATCTCATGGTTGTGGACGTCGTAGTTTCTTTCAACGTTGTTGAGTGACTTTGAGATGAAAGCACACGGCCTCCACTTTCCGTCCTCCATCTTCATAGATAACACCACCCCGGTTGCAACTCCCGAAGTGTCAGCTTCAACTCTTAGCAGGCAGGTGGGATCTGCAGTTGCCAAGATCTCATTCCTCATGAACAGTGCTTTGAGCCTGTCAAATGCTCCTTGCTCCTTCTCCGTCCACTGCCACTTCTTGTCCTTTCTCAATAGTTTATTCATTGGCGCTGCTACCTTTGCGAAGTCTTTAGCAAAGTGTCAGTAGAAGTTCGCAATGGAAGTTCGCGGGGCCCAGGAAGCATTGAATATCCTTCACTGAGTTCGGAACCAGCCAGTCTTCTATTGACTTTGTTTTTTCTCGATCCATCTTTACACCATCTTGTCCAATGTGGAGTCTGAGGAATTCTACTTCCTGCACAGCGAACTCACACTTCTCTGGTTTCAAGAATAGATCATTTTCTTCTAATCTTTTCAGCACCTCCTCTACTATCTCGTCATGTCCGTTTTTGTCCTTTGTGAATATTAAGATATCGTCTATATACACTACTACTGACCCCTGGTCAATGAGGTCCTTCAGCACAGCATTCATCATGGTCTGGAACGTGGCTGGGCTGTTGCATAGTCCAAAATAATACATTACTACTGGTTCAAACGCACCCCTGTGGGTCGTGAATGCAGCCTTCCACTCGTCTCCTTCTTTTATCCTGACGTTATTATAGCCCCATCTCAAGTCCAACTTTGTAAATACTTTAGCACTACCTACTTTGTCTATGAGGTCACCGATAAGCAGCAACGGGTAATTGTTTCGGATTGTCCATGCATTTAGATATCTGTAGTCCTGCACCATCCTCTTTTTTTTGTCTTTTTTCAGTATGAAGAACACAGCCAATGTTTGTGGTGACTTGCTCTCCCTGATGTACCCTTTTTCCAACTGATCGTTCAAGAAGTCGTCAACTTTTCCCTGCTCTTGCAGAGAGAGCTGGATGTTATTGGCTTTCTTCGGCTCACAACCCAGTTTCATTTCGATGCTGTGATCCCAGGGTTTCCGTCTTGGCATGCGCTCAGACACTTTCTTCTCGAACACCTTCATCCACCTCCGGAATCTCCGAGGGATCTTTGCCACGAGTTCCTGTTCCGTCATGCGGATCTCGTGTTCCTCTTCGTGTTCCGGATTCTCGTTCCACTCCTGGTTAATCTCTTCCAGGATCCCGTCTCCATCTTCCATAATGCCGCCAGCCATGATGAAGGCTTCGTCATCCTCTACTTCCTTGATTGTTGGACACCTCATCATTCACTCGGCCAACTTCCGCCTGGCCCTATCCTTCTTTGCTGTTCTGATAAATACATTGCACTTGTGAGGACACCTGGTCATCCTCACGCCGCCCGTCCCCCAGTCGATATTGGGGTTGTGCTTTCTCAGCCATGGGTGTCCCAATATCACTGTCGTCTTTCCTAGGTCACAGACCTCAAATACCGCTTTTTCCTTGTGGCCCCTGAATGACATCATCAGGGTGATCTCTTCTGTGATTGATCTGCCCTGATTCAAGGTACCATCAATATTATACACCCTGATCGGTTGATTCAGGGGGCGGGTTTTAAGTCCTGATTTATGTACAAACTCTCTATCTACAAATAGTCCGGTCGCACCGCTATCTAGCAAAGCCTTGACCGTGCACGAGTCATGCATATCTAATGTAGTAATAGTGATTGGTATTATTATTTCATTTTTGATTTTGTTCGATCGTACAAAATGGCATACCCCCTCTTTAGGTCCATTGGTATCAGTGTTTAATTAAGCACGGTTCCGGACCACCGAGCTGACCTGAGTCAGACCCCTTGCCGCTGTGTTCACTAGCTAGTGTAGAACTACCTACACTACTAACTACTGTGTCTGAGTCAGTATCAATGTCCATGTCCTGAACCGTAAGTCCTTCAAACTTGTTCTTGGAAGCTAGCAATGGGGGTCTCACTTGCTTCCGTCTTGAAAATCCCATGCCTCTTTCTGCGCCTTTTCCTCCTCTAGCTTGCAGACCCAGTAGTCGCGCAGCTCGTCGTAATTCATTGCCCGGATATCCAGCTGGGATCTGCAGTCACGGGCCATGTGCCTGGGTTTGCAGCACTTGTAACAAACAAGGGGTGGCCGCCGTGCTGAACGGTCCACGTCCATAGCGTTGGGGTTGCAAGGGCGTTGTCCCCCCGAACGCTGTTGTTGGGGGCCTTGTTGCCCCTGTCCTTGTCCACCCTGCAGCTCTTGCACTCGTGGGGCCGGGCCCCACAGTGTTGGTGCTGGTGGTTTTGTGTTTGCTCTTGCCCCACTAAAGAGGTGTTCCTCGGCACATGCCTGGCGCCACTGTCTGTCCATGCACATTGCTTGCGCATACCATTCCGCTATCATTGCGGGTTTAGTGTTTGAAGGTCCGGTCCGGTCTTTTGCCCTCAAGGGGTCAGACCAAGACTGAGACCGGTCCACATATATCTATACACTGTCTAAGACTGGACTGGACCAGTGCAGACCAGTCTTCACCAGTCTTAGATCGTCTTTACTGGTTACAAGACTGGTCCAGACCACTTACGGTCCAGACCAGTTAAAAGACTGGTCTGGACCGGTCTTACATATATATTTCTATCTATATTACGGACCCACCCCATGAGCAGCAGCTCACAAGGCTAGATTAAACCTATGTACTTATTTCTAGCATAACTATGTGGAATACAGAGGGTGCCGTTAGTCGTGCAACAAAAAGACAAAAAAAAACAAGGCCCCCCGCATGCTTGCATGCAAGGGGGGGTCAGCAGCTTTAAGTGACAGGTAGTTGGGGGACGTGCTGGGGGCTCTCAGGGCTTGCTCTGGTAGAGGTAAGGCAGGGGGCATCACAAGTCCGGGGGGAGGGGTCATCAGCCCAGTCGAAGCGCGCAGGACGCAGAGGTGAGCAGGTAGGGGCCGTCAAAGGCTGTTTGGATGACAGGGGGGTTTGGGGCTGAGGCAGGGGTGGTGTCTGGGACATAGTGTTTGATGGGGGAGGTGCAGGGGAAGTCCTGGGGACAACGGGGGGTGCAGAAAGCCGGCGGTGATGCAAGGGGGGTGGGAGAGGTGAGCGATGGCAATGGGAGGCGTCTGCAGGCAAATGAGGGTCGGGCAGCAGGAACGGGGGGTGAACGGGTGGTAGCGGGAGGCCTGGGGGTGCTGGGGTGGCGTCATCAAACGCAGCATGGAAGGGGCAGCTGGGCATGTTGGGCATCAAACGCATGGCCGTTCGGCCATTCTAGGGGGAGTGGGTGGGTTTAGGCACGTCCGAGGTAGCAGGGGGTTTGGCAGGGGTGAGCTGGCGGCCATCGAGGTCGGGTTTGGCAATGGCTGGGCTGGGAACACCATCCCAGGTGTCTGTGATGTGGCGGCAGCCTTCAGGGTCATCCTAGGCGAGCTAGGGATGCAGGGGGTGTGCAGCAGGTCAGCGCTGGTGGACACTGCCGTCCTGGGAGCGCCACTGCCAGCGCGGGGTGTCATCCGGACTCCACCCCACAAGCAGGGGCTCATGGGGCTGGGGCCGGGGCCAGGCAGCATGTTCTATCCTATAAAATGAATAGTAAAGCAGTAATACAAAAGTACAATGCAAAAAAAAACTTACACACAACCCAAACGACACTGGACATCGTTTGGGCCAGGGGGGGCATGGTGGTAGTAATGTGAGGGGATTAGCGTCATTGCTTGATGTGGTTGTTGGCAGTGTTGTTAACTATTTGTGTGGCATCAAAAAAAGACAAAGATGGGATCGAAAAAAAAAAAAAGATGGCATCTATCACAAATCACCATAGAAACACTAGCCCTATCAAATAAACATGTACAAACCCACTAGGGGTATATAAACCCTCGAGATTTCGCTCTTTTGATCCCCTGGGCTTGTCCCATGTAATATAAGATGTAGTTAACTTAGAATATATTAAATATTTGTATGTAGTATGCTTAACTTAATATTTTTTGGTCTTTGTCAGTCTTGGTCTGGTCCAGTCTCGGTCTTTTTCCAGTCTTGCAACTGGACCTTCAAACACTATGCGGGTCGCCATTCAAGGTTGTTGAGCCGCTCGCGCAGCCCCTTGTTTAACGAGCGTTTAAACTTGTAGATCAGTGGCATCCCGAGTATCCAGACTCGTGGGCCACGATCTTGAAGTTTTGGACGTGCTTGTCCATGGTGAGTTCTCCTTGCACCATTGTTGTTATCTGGTGCACTTTCGTGTCTTGCATGTTGGGGTCCCCGAAGGACTCCCGCAGTGCCTCCATCAACTCAGAAGCGGATGCGAAGGGGGCATCCCCATCATTTCCTTAACAGCAACCTCGCGCCACTTGGCCGCGGTGCCTCCTTGCAGGTACAAGAGGATCCACACAATCCTCATGTCCTCGTTTCTAAATTCATTGGGGCGTCCCCACATGTACATGTAGACGGCTGTCTCAAAGGAGTCCAGCTCGTTGGCCTTTCCTGAAAAGGGAAGGGGCCATGCAACTTTCAGCATGCATGCTCCCCTGCGCTCTTCTGCCATTTGTTTGGCCGGTCTGTCGTGCTTCCGCTTCTCTTCCATCAAAGCCGCGAGGAGGGTGTCACATTCCTCCCGCGCTTCTTGTAGTAATTGTTCAAGGGTCCTGACGGGCCCTGGCTCTGGCACATCCTCGAGCACTAGGTTGTCTAGATCTCGTAAGTCGCCCATTGTTTCTGGGATTTGTGGGTGAAATGAGGAGATGAGGGATGAGGGCAGAGTGTGTGTGGAAGCAGTGGGGTCGGAAAAGACAATAGTCTCTTGCTGCGGGTGCATGACCCTGTCTTGCAGCTTAGAGGTTTGATGAATGCGTAAGGTCGAGCCCTCTTGCGTGACGGTAGTGCCGCGGGCGCGTGCACACTCAGAACAGTTGGGTGGCATCCCACGACGGTCTGTGTCAAGTGAGGCTCGGTCCGTTTGAGGGGAGGTTCAGCGGTGTGGGCACCAGCAGAACAGTTGCTACGACTGTTCAGTGGGCGAACCCAGAGGAACGGGGAATGGGGGTGAGACGAAAATGTTTGTGAGTAAGGGGACGGGGAATTGGGAGCATACCTAGGCGATGGCAGCACAGTTGTGCGCGTCGCCTCAAGCGGACCCAAGGGTAAGAAAGATTGAGAGAGAGAGAGAGAGGGAGGGGTCGTTGAAGGCAGTCGTGTTCTTCTGTTAGGACGTCACCAATACCCTAAGGGCAAAGGCGACGGCTCCCACAAAACAACAACAAACAAGAGGAAAAGGAGGTAGTCCATTAGTCAGAGGCAGTCACACCAGGGTATGGCGGATAACCTAAAAGAACACAACTAGTGTCTCTAGGTGTTTTATTTGAATATATATACTACTATACATGCGGTAGTCGTGTGTTACTGCGGGCATGCTTAGACCATGAGTCGTTAGCAGGTGCAGCATCCCATGCCTACAGCGTGAGGTGCGCAGCTTACATGTGCCTACTACGAGTCCGATCGTGCCTAGATAAGGCCATGTGTGTACGGTGTGTTGTACCTACCCTTAGCCATGCGCTCGATCATAGGGACCTTGCACCTACTGCGTGTACATAAAAGTGTCATAATGTCCAAACAATGAAAATAATAGTATTAATTGTCTTGTGAAAATCGTGCTCCTGACAATCCTGTCCATGAACAGGTCTACGAGATGGTTGCCGGGTTGGCTCTCAGGGCCAAAAGCCTCGAAAGGGTCCCCAGCAAGGGAACAGATGGCAACCGCATCTGCCACAGGGGACACGATTTCTGGATGGCGTGGTTTTAACCTGGTACAATGATAATGTATCAGGCCTGCACTGAGTGAAGGACACTGGGTCCCTCAAGTTAGTGATCACCAGATTATATGACCAGTTTGTACACCACTCTGTACTAGGCATGGCTGCAGATAAATGCTGGAATGTGACTCATATTCCAGGGGAAACAGTCTTGGACTTTTACCATAGACCAACCAGATATGCAGTGCAAATGATCTGCCCACCTGACAGATATACATTCAAGTGTCAGCTCGTCATGAGGCTATCTAGAGATGTGTTAAATTATCTATTGAACAAGGAAGTTACTATGGAGCATTCCACAGTAGAGACTATTCTCCATCACACCAGAAAGGTGGAGGAAAACACTAGTATCAGGTCCCATTGGTATAAAGAACAATGGACCATGACCACAATCCAGGAAGTAATAGAGATCAAGTCTGTAGGGAGAAACTATGGTAGTCATCAGAA
Organism: Tricholoma hemisulphureum; assembly: GCA_964034925.1. Lineage (NCBI taxonomy): Eukaryota > Fungi > Basidiomycota > Agaricomycetes > Agaricales > Tricholomataceae > Tricholoma > Tricholoma hemisulphureum. The sequence continues at coordinate 238,855 of OZ035933.1, forward strand.
ACTGTCTGGGTACAACAGGCAGTATGAAGAAAAACCTGAGACACTGCCAAAAGTATTGATGGTGAAGGAAACTAAGAGGCAGGCTTCTGATAAGAGGGAACTGTAAGGAAAAAACAAAGAACCTGACAAGAAGCTGGGATCCAGCAAGAAAAACAAACAGGTGGATAAAGATGCCTGTTTCAGATGTGGCCAGAAGGGCCACATAGCATGAGACCCTCATTGCCTGAAGAACTCATTGGGCAAGAAACCTTCAGCTCAACTCTTCATGGCAAGGGACATCCTAGTAGAGGATGATCCTGACATGGATCAGGAACAGGCCAAGAAATGCAGTGCCATGGATGATGAAGACCAAGGTGGAACTGAAGAGGGAAACCCCATTGAATCTGAAGGGGAACAGGAGGATATGTACTTTGGATCCCAGTACAACTTGGAAGGTGAGGAATTTGAATATGAAGACCTTGCAGAAAATAGAGTGGAATCAACACTCTATGAGGAGGGCAGAGAACAGGAGATGTTCAAAGCTATCCAAGACAGCAAAGTACCACCTTTGAAACACAATGCAGACAGGGTTGGAAACAACCAACTCATACTACTAAAAAAATTGAGCAAACAACTTGATCGCCTGATAGAACAGAGAAGAGAGACACATACAATCATAGCTCTAGTTGAGATAAGCGGCCATGAGGCCATAGCATTACTGGACTCTGGATGCATGATAGATGGTATATCACCAGCATTAGTAAGAATTGCAAACCTCAAGGTCTACAAACTAAATGAACAAGTGCCCTTACAATTGGGCACTAAAGGTAGTCAGTAAAAGATCAACTATGGCACAAAATTGTGCATTAAGTATGGACCCACAGACACGAGTCACTATTTCGATATAGTAAACATTGACAGATATGATGTCACACTGGGCACCATCTTTATGAGAAAGCATGGCATAGTGTTGGACTTTGACAAAGATGAGGTCAGACACAAGCAAAGTGTCCTACCAACCTCCAAGGAAGGAATGGATGGATACCTACTGGCGTGCAGACAGGCGATGAGACATTGCCAAGAAACAACACCAGTTCAGAAGTATCACAAAGAGGATCCAAAATTGGATTCCAGTAAGTGACTCAAAAGTGGCAACGACGCTGCACTTCAGTCTAAGAAGGGGAGGGTGGATAAAGAATATATGCCCTCAAAATTACCAGTCATCCTTGAACAAGATGAGGATGTCACATCAAGAGACATATCAAAATTGGATGAAGTCATCCAAGAATTCTCAAGAGGTCCAAGGATACTACACCAAAAGAGACCTTTTGGTTATATACCAGATCACCAGCCAAGGGGTGAGGTGAGCATGAAAGTGAATCTGATGTACTTGGTGGCGATGGAGAACCAACACTCCGTCCCAATTAAAGGATTGCTCACAATCAAAGACATTCCTCAGCTGCATGAGGAATGGATGAAGTCCAACCAGGACATCATGCAAGGAGTTCCAGAAAGGTTACCTCCACTACAGGAGGTAAATCATAGGATACCACTGATCAATGAGAACAAAAGGTACAAGTACCACTCGCTGAGGTGTCTGGACTCCCTGAAGCCTGAACCCATGAAAAAAATAGCCTGCTACACATGAGTGGGTTTGTGGGAGGCTACTCATATGAAGCAAGCAGCTCCAATGCTATGTGTTCATAAGAAGAACATGAAACTGAGGACAGTTGTTGATGGTAGACAGTGGAATGATACCATGATAAAGGATGCAACACCCTTACCAGATCAAGACCTGATCAGCCTCAATGTAGCTCAAGTGAAATACCGCTCGAAGATAGATCTCTCAGACATGTATGAGCAGGTGCACATAGTACCCAAGGATGTCCACAAGATGGCATTTGTGATGGTCTTGGGCTCATTTGTGAGCCATGTCATGCAGCAAGGAGACTGCAATGCACCCTCCATATTGGGATCAGGAAGTTGAGCACAAGATGAGGATGAGGTTTTTGAGGTATTGAGTTTAAGTCAAAGGTAAGTGTATGAGGGAGTCTGCCACAGGGAGGAATGTTATTATCATCTCCTACAAAGTGTGCAATATTTATACTACACAGTTAGGAGGTATATTGTAATGTACTCCTATAATATATAAAGGAGGGATGAAGTCATAGACTCCTGGAATAGCTAATGTTTCATTAACTATGTCATTTCCCCTATAGATATGCTATCATGGCTTGGAAGTCTTACACTTCCTGCAGGGTTTGTCTAAGACACTCTATCTAGGCTCTGTCTCTGATAGCCTATGATAGACATGGCTATATCTTGCCTATCCTATCATAGACATGCTGCAGGATGTTTAATTCTGTAGCATGTGTTAACTGTGGATTCCCCTATATGTCTCTGCATGTGTTAAATATGTGTTAATATGACTTAGCATATTCTGGCAATATTCCCTAGGCATGTTAACTGCCTTGGCTTGCCTGTATACTCTTGTATACATGATCCCAACACTCCACATTTCAGAGGTCAATGAACACAATATTCCATAATTATATAGGGAAATTCCTACATGTCTACCAAGACGATCTGTTTGTCTACAGTGATACAATTGAGGACCACCAGTTACATCTAGGGCTGGTATTGGCTTGTCTCCGCAAGCACAAATTCTACTTGCATGAAGGCAAGTGTGAACTATTCACAGACAGGATACACTGTCTCATCTCTTCTTGACTTGTTACCGCCACCATGTGCCGTGGGAACTTTCTGTACACTGTCTGGCTCAGTGTCCAGCAGTCTATCTCCTGGCCTGATCTTTGATCAGACCAGCCTATCCCACTCCCCAGGAGTTGTTTGGGAGCTATCCCAACCCCCCTGGCGATTGGCCTGACCGATCCCCACGGATCGTGCACGGATGCCCACTCAGAGGGTGTCCTACTGTCCGCCATCTTTACCTACCTGGGCTCGATGATCCTCGGCTCTGGGATGGGGCACCTTCCGCCATTCGGTGGGGGGGTTCGACGGTGAAGTAACACTGCCGGCTTAGGCTGGGGGTCCCGTTCTGGGGTCGGGGGGAGAACACGCTTAGGGGGGGGGGCGATCCTTTGGATTGCCAGATCCCTGGAGAGGATCTAGGGACCTGGTGCGTCTGCTTTCACTTCCTTTTGGGATCTTAGCTACTCTACGACTACAGGACACTGCTTTCTCCCCGTGAGTGGGTCCTTGCCTCGCATTAGGGGCTTGCGCGCCGGCGCTTCCTCTCATCATGCCTCCCTTGGACACCTGCGCTCTGGGCTTGTGTTCTGGGGACCTATCCGCTCATCCAGGGTGCGCAGGGCTGGCGATCCCTGCTGCTTACAAGAGACCGAGCCACTCCCATTGTCTGCCTGTTAGCAGGGGGCAGTGGAGTATCTGTGATCATTGGGATCAGACAGCAGAGGGCAGGGGGAAACGCTCCCCCAGCACTGCTCTTTATGGGCCTACAACACCGTGTGTTGGGGACCACACTTATCCCCCCCCCGGCTGCGTTCAGTTAATGCGGCCCGCGGCTCTTCTGGACGATCAGGAAGCGGGCCTGCTGAGGCTGCTACTGAGACTCCAACGGGGCCCCTTCCCCATCGCCGCCATCGTCCACGATGGCGGCATAACTTATCCTTCACTCCGAGGCTGGGACTGGCTGCGGCTGTCCCCCGCCCGTGCCGTCAGGCATCCCGCCCACCCTCTAAAGGGGGGCGGGGCCCTTCACACACTCTGCCGCTACGGGTAGAGTGTTCCTGGGACTCGTCCCGGGCCTGTTTGGATGAGCAGGAGAAGCGGGTTGTTACCAACCACCCTCTTCCCCCTGCTTGCCCACCTTCACCGGCGTCGTTTGGGCCGTACACGGTCACAGCCAGGTGCCTTCATGGGACAGTGTCAGCACTGGGCCCATGGTCCGCTGCTCACGGGCAGCGGCCACCATTCTCTCTCCGGACGGGGAAACGGTTAACCTCCGGGCCCTTGTGGTCTGGGGGCTTACGGTGAATTAACACCGCTCACCGGCTTCGGCTGCGCGTGGGGGGACCGTGGTAACCACTGGGGGGGGAGTTTTCTGGTTCACGAGCCGCATAGACGCGGCGGACCTTCTCGCCCCTGCGGGCATTATCCATGGTCTCACCTGTCCACCTGAGCGGCTACCAAAAGAGAAAGGGGTATCACACTGGCGGGGGTTAGAGTATGATCGAATCGTAGTGTACTAGGTTGTATTTTACCTCAGGCCCGCGGACTGCGATCGTGCACCGCGTTATAAATTGTTGAACCAAAAAAAAAAAAAAAAAAAAAAAAAAAAAGGATACACTGTCTGGGTCATGTCATTGATGACAAGGGCCTCCACATGGATGCTGACAAGATGGGAAAGATACACGAATGGAAGACCCTGCATAACTTCAATGATGTTCAGAGGTTCTTAGGCCTCATTCAATATCAGGCCCAATTCTTGCCAGAAATATTGGCATACACCAGCCTATTGGCTGGGATGACAATGAATGGAACACCATTCTATTGGAGACCACTTCATGAGAAGTGTTTCCAATCAATAAAGGAAGCTTGTTGTCAGATGCCGATATTATATCTGATAGAACATAAGACGAATGAACCAATATGGGTCATTTGTGATGCCTCAGTCTATCCAGTAGGGGCAATGTATGGCCAAGGAACTACCTGGCAGACATGCAGACCAGCAGGTTTCATGTCCAAGAATTTCACTGATGCACAGAGGAACTATCATGTTTCTGAGCATGAAACACTCACAATACTAGAAGCCCTCCTCAAATGGGAGGACAAACTACTAGGATACCATATACATCTAGTGTTTCAAGGGGTGGGGGTGGTTGTTGGCAGCACTGGTGTAACCATTGTCCTCTCAGGCTGTCACCATCATTATCATTGTCACTGTTATCATCATCATTGTTGTCATTGTCTTGGGCCTTTGTCAATGTTGTTGGCATTGACATCATTGCCATTGTCATTGGCCTCATTGTCATCATTGTTTCAAGCCATCATTGTCATCATCCAGTACTGCCATCATTGTCCCCAGCTGCATCATCATCATCATCATTCCCTGCTGTCATTGGCACTGCCATCTAACATAACCACCCTGCCACCAGAGGCTTGCAGTGGTGATCATTGTTGGCATAAATATAGAACCTAATAACAAAAACAAAAGTATAAGTTAAAACTTGGTAAACTTTTTCTAGAATGTCATTTAAAGAATACAAAAGTGAAAGAAATCAATTACAAGAGGGTCCTGATGATGGATGCATCATTGGGGCCCATGGGTGACATGGTGGTGGTGTTGTGAGGGAAACCATGTTGAGGGGGGAAGAAAAGGCACTTGTTGTGGGGTGTTTGTATGTGATCAAAAGTTAGTGTTGGATCAGAAAAACGAAATATGGCATCATCTGTCAAAAATTACTGTAGCAACACTAGCCCCATCAGACAAACAAGTGCAAACTCACTAAGGGTATATAAACCCTCTGTATTTTGCTCTTTTGTTCTCTTGGGCTTCTGCCCTCTTGTATTTTAGTAGAATAATATAAGTAATATGAGTAATAGATAAAATTAATACTAAGGACCATAGGACCAGTTTGAGACCAGTTTTGACCAGTCTTGAATGGTTCTCCATAAAATGTTGAGATCGGGGACTGAGGACTGGACTGGTGCCATAACCAGTAGGACTGAGACTGAGACTGCAGGTCTGGTCTTATCGGCTGTGGTCCAGTTTGGTCTTGGTCATTTTTGGTCTGCATGACTGAACCTTCAAGCACTAGCAACTGTTGGTTATGAGGGATGTGAGATGGTCAGCACAACAGTCTTTGCAGTTATACTAAACCAAAAAAGCTCACCTTTTTGTCTTGAATCTTGGCCTTGACATTATCAATGGTATTGGAGGACTTGACCTTGGTTTGATGTCAAATGTGACAGGCTACCTAGATTCTAGTGGGTCCGGCTCTTAACAGCATCTGGGAACTGGCTAAGTTGGAGGGTGGTGGAAAGGTACTGACCTTGAACTTCCTCTTTTAAAGGGGGATGAGAGGTTTGACTGGGTGTAATGTTGAGGTCTTTACTGTCCCCCACCTAATCCGTGCGGACTCCGCATGGAATCCAAGCTGTCCGCACGGAGTCCAAGTTGTCCGCTCGGACTTTACTAGGAATTTTTTTGGCAGAAGGTCACTGCCAAATCTCCATTCCTAGTCCGAGTTTTGTCCATGCGGACTAACTCAGACTAGGAATTACTAGCACGGATTCCGCACGGACTGTCCTAGCAAGTCACTATTTAAAAGGTAATGTAATGGAAGGGTTTGAACCCAGGACCTTGTGGCCACGTGAGTGTGACAGGTAAGTAATATAATGACTGTGCTACCAGGCTGTATGAGCCCAGGCAACATATGCCCATTTACTGGGCACCATCGTCACCACATCACTATGCATCACCCCGTGACTGCCAGCTCACTTACTCCTCACCACCACCACTCACGACGCCGCCTCCCCTTTCCTCCCCCTCCTCCCTCCTTCACTTCATCAATATGGGGGCACAGGCCCCCATATTAAGTTTTTTTTTTCTCTAATCATTTTTTTTCGGCTAATTATTATTTTCTTTCAGTGCTTGCCAACGACGGCTGCCCATGCTCCCCCCTGTTCCCTGCTCCCTCCCTCCACCCCACTCCACCATTATGGGGGCCTGAGGCCCCCATAGTAAGTCTTTTATTTGTTCTAATAATTTTTTATTCAGCTAAAAAACTTCTTTTTTTCAGTCCTTCTACTGTATATGCAACGACGGCCCGCCGACTACGCACCGGCCCTCCTCCCCACTCAGGTTGGATGTGAGGGGCCCAAAGGGGGATAGGACGGCCCCAGGGAGGTGCCAGGAGGCCCGTGAAGCGGGGCACCCGCTAGGTACGCACCACGACGCGGTTAAACCTGCCACGTCACCACTGACCCCCCACACCCCTCCGTACAGGCAGAATGCCAGCCGCGATGGCGACAACCGACAACCGACACAGCGCCCACCTCCATGCCTTTGAGCAACTGCTTGTGGGGTGGATCGTGGGTGCGGCTATCGATGCTGACCGGCCACCAGCGAACGCGACGGGAGGACGCCATACGAGGGTGCTCCCAACAACGGAGGAGCACCAGGCAAGGGGGGGGGGGGCGCCCGTATGACCGGGGCCCCATCAGGAGGGTGGGATGCACCCAGAGCCGAGAGGACGCGACCTGGAGGCAAGGGACGTGACCGGTGCCCACAGGACGCGACAGGACACCCCCCAGGACCGATAAGACACCCCTGGAGCCCCAGGGATGCAAGGCGACACCCCGGACATGGCCAACACCCCCCAACCCAGCTTCACGAGCTACTGCTCATGGGGTGGAGCGGCGGGGGGTACCAGAGAGGGCCAGGCGACGATGTGGGACTCCAGACGAGCGGCGGACGCAACTAGCACCACCTGGCCCAACCTCATGAACCACTGCTCATGAGGTGGAGCGCGGGTGGAGCAACAGCGACGGCAGAAGGGCCCACAGCCACCCACCCACCGATCCAGCACCCACCGCCACCACGTCACCGCCCACCGATCCAGCACCCTCCCCCAGCCCGGGACAACCCCCACCGACACATGATCTGCCCCCAGGCCCAGGAGGGACAGGGGGAGGTCCCTCAGAGCGAGGGGCACACCAGGGACAATGGGACGTGCCAGGGGACAAGCGAACATGCCAGGACCAAAGGGGACGTGTGGTGGGACAGGGGGACACACCAGGACCGAGCAGGACATGCCGGGGGACAGGGGGACGCTGTAGGAGGGAGGGGCAATGCCGGGGGACAGGGGGACATGCCCGACACGACACCCAGCGTGACAGAGCACCCCCACCACCACTGTGATAATGTTCCAGTAACTATGTCATTTCCTCCATAATTATGGTGTTGTAGTGCCTCCTGTGATATCATGGCTTGGTAAGTTCCAGACTTCTTGCAGCATGTGTTAACTGTACATTCCCCTAATTGCCTTGCATGTGTTAACTCCTGTTAGACATGCATTAATATGACTTAGCATATTCAGGCACTATTCCCTGGCCATGCTGACTGCCTTGGCTTGCCTGTATACTCTTGTTTACTCTGTTCCAACATATGAGACTTACAGCCAGCTCAGTACAAAAAGATAACCTCTTTCTCAATCCTGAGAACTCAGAAATACAAACACTTGTGCTTCTACTGTTTGGCAACTGGAACTCTATTTAGGAGGTACCCAAACTAAGAATTGAAAACTCAAACATAGAGCCAAGTCAGTCTGAGAAATAAATAGAACAATACATGCTGCACCACAGCCAGAAAGACCCCCTCTCTCATTACTGAAAACTCAGAAGCCAAATGTGACCCATTCCACACCTTATGAATCTCGATGGGCTGACTCATTAATATGATCATAGGCCTAATGATGGGTGTTATTACTATGCATACCCCCCCACCACTACCTGAGCTGAATATGGTAGTCCCCCAAAAACGGTTACGGCCCGGGTAAACAAACAACTAATTCGGGGTGATAGTTTCTGTACGTGTTGAGCTGGAATAATAGAGCGAAGGTAGAATAGAGGCGGGGCCAAGTGCGAATGAATATTCCGGAGGCGGTTCGTCCACGTCGTGACCACGCAAGGACCGCTCCTGCATCCAAGTTTGCTCCTGCACACGAGTCTGGTCTGGCGATTGTACATACTCCTTCCCGTCCAGTGCCGTTGGCCGGCTTGGGGCCGCTCCAATGTGCTGTTGGTACTGCAGAGATGCCTCGAAGGGGTGTTGTGGTGTTTGGATGTTAGAGGAAGACGTCTCTTGCTTATGCTGTGTTAAGATGGACATAAGAGGTGTTACCGTAGTCGGATCTCTTGGCGGCGTCGTCATGCTGGAATGATCGTTGTAATCCGGGCCAAGTAGTCTTCTATCAGATGGGTGTTGGTAAGTAGTAGCTAAGTGCGGTGGGAAGAATTCCCCAGTCAGTCGGCCGGAGGATGCCGTGATGGATGATACAGTCCTGCCGAATGGGTCACGGGCTGGAGGGGATGTTTTCGCGTTCACAATATTTCGCCTGCGCCTACGGCAAGACAGGAACAGTAACAGGAGGATAATTACAGTAGTTGCAGATACCCCTACCATCACCCCGATAAGAGTGGTGCTGATATGGTGGGCTTTCGATGGGGAGGCTGAGACAACCCCTGTCTGCGTTACTGAATTTGCGTTACCCTTGACGGTTTCGCTGCTGCTACCCTGTGAAGAACTTGGAAAAGAGGCGGTGCTGCTCGTCTGTGAAGATGGACTACTTTTCTGTGAAGCATTATCGGGCTCATCGGAGCTAACGTGCAAATGTTAATATAATGTTAGGGACAATAGACGACTGGACGGACGTGTAGATCGCATAATCAAAGTTAACGAATACGGCATGGTCTAACCCGGCTGTTGAGATATTGAGCGTATGGACTGTATTCGGCAAATCTAAACTCTTGAAAACGAGTGCGTTGTATACGAGATCGTGGCTTGGGTCTGGAGTGTGATCATAAGGTACAGGTGCTTGGCCGTCGAGTGTGAAATTGCACTGCGTCTCTGTTGTGACACCAGCTCCAGCAGTATTTGGGAGAATAAAATACACATAAATAGCAGTTCCTGGTGCAAGGCTTAAATATCCTATTCATCAGATAACGAGAAGTGGACTACCTGTGAATGAAAGTTCGATGGCCATCGAGTGTAGTGAAGGGTGGAACGTGGCGGCAGTCCACGTTCCTCCGAATGCCAGGCTAGGATCGGGTTGAATTGCACAACCCCCGCAAGTGGCATCTGCCCAGGCGCCTAATCGGGGCAAATAAGTAGGTCTCTCGCCAGTTGAAGAATCGCCTGTCGTATCATCGATGGTTCGATTGACTTCTGCTGCAGGAGTCAGCTGAATTGGGAGTATCGCGAGGAAAAGAAGGTATACGGAGCCGGCTCCAGCTATCGAAAACATAGATTCAGTGAACGTTCAAGTTGAGCGAACTCAGGTTTCAACTGTCATGATTTCGGAGTTTCAAAGAAAGTGTTGCAGAGAAACAGTTTGATGAATCGTCAACTTAACGCTATCCACCTAGTACTATATTCCCCAAGAGGAACTAAAGGTCAGAATTACCAAGCGTCTGTTGTCAAACGCGGATAAGGAACCAACCGACCCCCCTTCCTTCTAAGTAAGGTAATTTTAATTCCCTAAATAGGAGACATTTGAGCAATTAGCTCCCTCATTCTAAATGAGGCAATTTTTAATTACCTAAAGAGGAATGACCGTTGTTGGCCTGAGTAAAACCTCACGTCCACAATCTTCTCAAAGCTAAGCAAGTGTGTTGCCTGAAGCAATGGTGGCCACAGATGTGGGAATGGCTCTAGATGCACTCCAGTGCTCTCCAGCTTGTGTAATTCTGTTGGGATAATAGCGGTTGCCAACTAACATGCTTAGGAGTGGATGGAGGTTCAATGTAAGATTTCTTATTATCATTGAGTGACTACAGACTACTAATTATGGTTGCTGTGGGACATAGCTTACTAAGAGCCTGTTCGGCAACCACTTGCAAGTAAAATTATATTGTCAAAATTGTGAGAATTGTCCCATGTGACTTGATGTGATGACAGTGGAGTTCAAAAGGAGTTCCTAACCGATCAAATCAAGATGATGATTAAATAATGGATTCTGATAACAATCATCTCGAGCACTGGCTGCGACATCGGCAACACATCAGGAAAATCCAACCCTGACTTATCATGCTTATTGTCTCCTTATTCTTACTTACAGTTGAAAATAAGTAGAAATAAGTAAATGGCCATTAAGGAGATTTTCCTTAAAATAAGTAGGGTCCTCTGCTGATTCTTCTTAATTGGTCCTTACTGGCCTCCTTATTTCACTTAAGTTACTTATCAATCTAAGTATTACAATAAGGGGGTGTTTAAGGAACTGCCAAAATGCAGCTAAGGAAAATAAGTAACCTCAAAAGTAGTTCTAAGCATGGCAAAAGGTGCACAGATAAGCATTGCTAAGGAAATTAAGTCGAGAAAAAGCATATATTCCATTATATAAGTCACTGTCTAAGCAAGGTCTAAGCAGAAATTTAAGATCATAACAAAGCTCATAAGCATGCATGTAAGGACAATAAGGTGAAAAGAAAAAGAGGCAGCCAGCATGAAGCTTGAGTATTTTGTCATTGTCACTAGCTCTAGAAGAAATAATCAGGCACCAGCCAGGAGCGACACACATGAGATTAACATACAATCCAAGACTTCTTCACTGCTAGAACTTGAAGAATGATCAACAATGTGAGCACGGATGTCATTGTCATCATCAAGGATCTCGATGATGTCCTCATCTTCCAGGGCATTCAGTCAAAAAAGACGTGGTCTTTGCTTCCCCCGAGGACAAAAATATAGGCTAAAGTTCGTGGCCAGCGGACTGGGCCGATGGGACGAAGGTGACAGATGGGCCGACGGGACGAAGGTGGCGGATGGGCCGATAGGGGGAAGTACCAGAAGAACACGCGTGGGCTGATAAGCTAGAGCATCGCATCAGCCGCCGTATTTCTGTTGCCGGAGACTGGCCAAACGACCCCCGGACCGGAGAGCTCTGGACTGGAGCAGGCTGATCCGGACGCCGGAACCCGGGGGCATTTAAATAATGGAATGTATTGAATTTTGAAGTAAACAATACTATCGAGGTAGAGAAAACATCATATTACGTTCTTTCTGTCTGAGCAGCAATTCTGTGTTTTCCATTGTGGCTGTCAAAGCCCGGAACTGCTTGTGGAGTTGATTATTTACAGCAATGTGGGATCTTGACATCTTTAACGACTCGCGATACCCAAGTTCAATAGCTTCCCAATACTGAGTGATTTGCTAAGCGGACTGAGCTATTCCATCTCCATCTCAAGACCGAAACAACTCACCTTGGGAGCAAACTCCTGGGAGGTTGCCGGAGTGGAAGGTGTGCAGCCAGGGATAGCATGGTCTGATCGACCGGGAAGGAGCAACCTCACAGTAGGCCGGGGGATATCCAGTAATTCGAAGTCAGTAAGCGAGAAGGAATCATCGTCGAAGTCATCCTCCATAGGTGGATCAAAGCAAAAGCGATAACAACAGGGGCTCTTCACGGTCCCATCGTCAGAGTCATATTCCGTAGAGCAGGATGCGCGATACTCGGATGCCGATTCTCCTCCCGCATTGTGTTCCATAGGATTACAGGCAATATCCCAGAGTGGCGGAGGGATGGAAAACGTTCCGGAGTCGTCATCATCCGACAGGACATCACTGAACCTAAACTTAACTAAGAAATTGAAGGACATGCCCAACAAATAAATGGTTGTCACTCACAGGTTGGGGAATCAATCTGGACCTGGCAGTCCTTGGCATCGGTAACACAGGACGCCCGAGCATCCACCTCCATCTTTTCAAAGCTGTATGGGTCTAACAGGGAGGGCACATGGTTTGAGGCAAATGGATCCTCAGGGAGTTGGGAAGAAACATCACAGAACCCTGGGAGCATGAAGTCTCCGGCGGCGGGGAGGTCGAAGTCTCCGGGGGCAGGGAGGTCGAAGTCACCGGGGGCGGGGAGGTTGAAGTCTCCGGCAGCAGGAAGGTTGAAGTCTCCAGCATCTGGACCGCCCGCCAGAGGGCATGAGGTGGCCGGAGAAAGTGCTCGGCAGATGCAGTCTCCAGCATCCGGGGGGTTGAGGCCACCGACAGTGGGGAGATCAAAGTCGCTGGCGGCTGGGTGACTCGCTGGAAGGTGTGGGTCGGAATCATTGATCCCCAGGAGGTCGATGTGGCCGGCATCTGGGATGGCCGCCGGAGGGCGAGGGGCGCCCAGAGAAATACCTAGGTCGAAGTCGCCGGCGTCTGGGAGACTCGATGCATGGTGTGGGGCCGAATTAACCATCCCCGGGAGATTGAAGCAGCCGGCACCGGGGAGGTCGAAGTCGCCAGCATCTTGGACGCTCGCCGGAGGGTGTGGGGCGGAAACCCGTTCGATCCCCAGGAGGTTAAAGTCTCCGGCATCGGGGCCACTCGCCGGAGGGGGTTGGGCAGATGCATTGCTGATCCCGGGGAGGTCGAAGACACCTGTATCTAGTACACCCTCCGGAGCCCCCATGTGTACATCTTGAAAGTCAAAGTCACCTGGATCGGGCAGAGCACCCACCGGAGGACAGAAACCTCCCTCTGGGGTGCCATTAGACCCTGTGAGCTCGGCGAGATGGTCAATGCAATGTCCGGTGCGTCGTGTCATCACAAGGACAGGACGATGTGCTTAACTCACCTGTCTCCTGGCCCAATGCCACCCATTGTGTATTGGACGGGTGGAGGTCAGAAGGGTGGTGGGAAGGACAGTTGGATGGGTCCGGGGGATCTTGGACTGGAGGTGAATTCCGAAAAGGGCTCTTTGTGAACTCAAAGTCATACGCATCGGGAAGATCGGTAGTGCCTGTGGGACCATGGGGATACGTTAGTGATGGTTCCCCCTGTAATAGTAGGAAATACCGGAGCCCAGGACTGCTCCGGAAGTAGTGTCCAGAGAATGCCTGGCAGGAATAACCTCCATGTCGAAGTCCGATGCATCTGGAATGACACTGGCAACCTGAAGCAGAGACGAGGTAGATACTAAACGTCGAACCGATCAGCCTTTGGGGATAAATTGTACGACCTCCGGACTTTCCTGTTGATGCCAGCGATGGAAGGTAGGGAGTGCCATCTTCAGGGTGCATGTCTAGGTTGAAATCCTCCACAGATGGTAACATATCGAATGATTTTTGCATTGATCAAGTGTTTGACTGAATGCGAAAGACGGTGATCTGAAGCTAATGAAAGTGTAATGATCGGCGCGGAAGTGAAACCAAAATCATTCAAGTCCCAATCAACAAAGGTCGTGAGAAATAAACAAAGCCCCATGACCGCCGCCAATTACGCGTCGACTGCAATTAACGACTTCCTGTGATACCGCAAAACGCATGTCTACCTCAGGTGTTGCAGTAACTGCCTCAGGGCCCCGCTCTATTCTTGGTCAGCAGCCTGATATGGAACGGCAACTTCGTAATTTCATCCAGGCTGGACCTCACAGTCAGGACGAGGACTTTGCGATGATACGGGAATTGGTGAGTTTTACCATGCTAACATTCCATACATGTTAATACCACTTCCATCTAGGGACAGTATTCTAGAGCATGAAAGGGAACCGATATCTCTCAAATCCCACGGTACCTCCTGCACGTGCTGAAGATAGTGGGCGAGTGGGTATGGCGGCGCAATGCACACCCCGAAGAGCCAATCCCCTGGCACAATATCAGGGACATCACGGAGTATGGCACGGTCGCTCTCACCATCCCAACTGCGCCTCCCACCCCAGTACCTGCCTCCAACCCTGACGCAGCCCCGGAATCCAACCCGTCGGTGATCACCCCACGACCAATCGCGAGCCTGCCGTTGGAACCACCGGCTGCCACTCGTGAGACAACTACAGTGCCTAGCATGGGGAGTGGTGCGAAAGGAGAGACCAAGTCAAAGGGGAAGGGATTCGCCAATGCAACGGAAGTGGGGAAGGGTCAGTGGATAGAGGCGAAGGCGAACAAGCCGCAGGTGACCACCTACGCAACATCAAAGAAAGTGAAACTCACCGTCTCGCCCGCTGAGGTGCCTCTCCATCACCTCCGGAGCGAATCGCCTGTCGCCTCTGGATCTCGGACCCAACCCCCTGCCAAAAAACCCCGGAAGGCCACTGGAGCGAAGTCGACCCTCGCGACGGCAGACTCTGAACCTCAACCTCTTACCGATAACATGGTGGACCCAATTCCTCACTCTGAGCCCCCCCCACATCGACACCAACAGACCTCGATTCAGGCAAAGAACCGAATGCCCCGTCTGCACACCCCGGCCGGGCTCATGGAAGATCATATTTGGTCTTCCGTAGAAAGGCTGGGTAAGATTTGTGCAGAATGCGAGAAGAAATCCGTGACGGATCAACGGGAGTGTGTGTTCTACGGGACGAATTACAGCTGCTACTGGTGCACTCAGAAGAAAACAGGATGTAGTTTCACCGTACTCCGGAAGTCACTTTACAGACAGAAGAAGAAGTTGGGACTGCTTCGGTCTACGGCCAATGGTTTGGGGAAGAAGAGGAAGAGAACTGAAGAAACTGATGACGAACAGGATGACAGCAGCGACCCGGAGATTATCGACACACTGCCAAAAGTCCCGGAGCCAGTCAAGGTAACGGCGAAAGACAAGGTCAAGACGAAAGGCAAGATGCCGGAGAAAACCCCGGAGAAGCCCATTGCCATCGCGGAGAAGGCCAAGTCCCCCGTCATTGCACCTGCGGCATCCTCAGCTAAGGCATTAACGACGTTAGCAGGGCGATCCAAGGGAAGGCAAACGACTCCAGATGAGAGAAATTTAGTTCCCTGGAAGCGATGGGGTGCGTAATTACCTACACTTTTTCTCTGGTTTTAAACACTTATTTGCTCTAGTCATGAATGCTGAACATCTCAGCGAGGACCTCAAAGCACTGTCTCTGGATCGCCTCCATCGACATGCGGTCTCTAGCGTCATTGGCATTCGCTCCGAGTACAAGGCAATCCAGTCCACCGTCACGAAGCTGGAGCAGCAGAATCGGGTACTTCTGGACGAGAACAAGGCGATGAAGGGATGGATTCAGTGCATGAAAGAGTTAAAAGGACGGCTGGAAAGGGATGTGAACACTGTTGATGCCCGGATGGCGGATGACACACAGATGGAGGAACGCATGACGAGGATGTCCCGGCAGCTCGAGGAGGTGTTGGAGCGGAACTGCGCCTTGGAGTCGAAGCTCGGTGGGGTGAAGAAACGCCTGCAGGAAGTGGAAGAAGCTCAGGCCAGACAAAACAGGGAGGATACGCCGGATGACAGTGAGGATGAGTCGGATGACGACGGGAAGGACAGCGACGATGGCTCGTCTTCGGACACTCCCACTTCCCGGCCAAACAGTGCCCCCGCAACTTCCGAACTTGTTCCACTGTCTCCGGGCACGCCTCCAGGGGGTCGACTTTCCTCATCCACACTCCCTACCGTGATTCCTGTGGCCCCTGTACCCCCTGTTCCTCTAGCTACGATCACCACAGCCGGAATCACTCCGCGCATATCATCCCGGCCCTCCTCACGCCAACCATCTGTGGCCGGTGATTCCTCCAGTACCGTTCCACGCTCTCGATCTCGCTCGGTCCCAACTTTCATTCCGCCGGAGGTGCTGGAGTCGATAACGGAGGAACATTCTTTGACTCAAGGAGACATGGACATTTCATAGTGAATTTTTCTACGAACACCTTTTTATTTTCCGTACTGTATCTACCGTCCCGATGTGGGGAAGAAAAATAAATGTAGTTAACTGTTGAAGTCAATTGTCTCTGAGTGACAACGGCGGAATGACGCATCAGCTCAGCTCTTGGGGTTGCGCCTCCCATGTAAGTCTCCGTCATAATGGTCCCCAGCCGGAGCCTTGCTTATCGCCTTCCGAGGCTTCGGTCTAGAAGCGGACTTTGCCAGCCGGACTTCCTTCTCCTTGCCTTTACCTGACTTGTTCCCCCCTGGAGTTTGGCCCCCAGACAACTTTTGTCTTTTCATTTCTGTCTCTATCCTTTGCTTCTGCTTCATGGAAGGGACCCTGATCCTCTTTGGAGTGACTGTATCCTGAGACATAGCAATGATTGGGTCCTCCGGACCCTGTCTCGGATATATCTTCTCTCCAGTCGCACACCGGTAAACGCCCGCCTGTGAGTCCGGGCTACCGTCTCTTGGTGTCCGGAGTACGGGCTCCGGAATTGTTGGACACTCCGGCTGGGAGAGCTCCGCCTCTGGCTCTCCCTGTTTATGGACTGAAGGGATGGATGTCCTTTCCTTCTGGCAGACATGTGCATCAATGGCTGCCTGCACTGCTGGATGATCAATATTCAGTTCGCCACCGTCAGTATACAAGTTGGTGGAACTATTGCCAGCCGGAATCAAAGAGACGGAGACTGGGCCCGCCAAGGTGTCCGGGGGAGCCACAAATGCAGATGCAATTGGCGAGCTGGGAGATGTCTTCACTGGCCCACCAATGGGGTCCCATTCTTCATCGGCCAGGGCAATAAGCCTGTTAAGTCTCGGGGAAGGTCCTTCATCATCCCCTTCACTTCCCGAGGTAACTACTCTGAGTCTCCGGCGCCGTGTCCGTGGCTTCGGAGTTTTTCTTCCAACTCTGTCCAATACATCATCATCATTGTTGGCCATGCCTCTGAGTGGTGCCGCTGGTTGGCGCCCTTTGTTGGCCCTGATGATTGGTGGGAGAGTTGGCGGAGGAGACATATCCCCGTTGACTTCAAATTGTACAGCATCCTTGCTCTTCCATTCAGCCTTTGGTATATCATTTCCGGCATGAATCAGGACTTTTTCAAACTGAAAAGGAATACCACCTCTCAAACAAGAGCACTATCTCCCATTTATGCATCTTGGATGGATCCCATAGTACGACATATTCATCCGGGCCGCTGGCCGAGACTCCAGCTGTGTCTCCGGATCTCAACCCCGGACGCGCAAGAGGCATGTACTCCGGCTGGTTAATCATTTCCGATTGTCTCGCCCTTAGCTCCGTCCATGATACAGAGCCGGTGGAGCGACCCGCACCATAGTCTGCCCAACTGTTACCATTTGCTGGAGATGATCAAAACAGAAACCCTCACTGTATAACTTTTCAATATATGCCCAGAGAATGTCCTTCTGATAGTCCAGGTACTTGCCTTTACGAGGGTAACTGACCAAACAGTTCAGGGGGAGCATAGGCTGTCCCATTGAACCAATGTCGAGGAGTTGCTTGGGCTTGGTTAATGAAGCAATCCTCTCCGGAGCTTCATCACTGGACGTTCCACTCAGATTGTCCTGGATATAGCGGGAGAAGTCGCCCACCAGATCCGACGTTGCCCAGTGTGGGTACTCGCGTTTGAAGCTGAGTTTCTCGTGGCCCATAGTGTCGTTAGAATCAAATCTGCAGTCTAATTTCGATGACCATACTTATTGTAACAGATTAAATTGCTTACATGGTCCATTTCTTCCTTCTATCGGTCCCAATCCATGCTCCGAGAACCACCATCCGGACTCCCATTTCCAGGTACATGGTCCTAGCAAACTGATTCATCCGCTTCGTCAAGGACATGTCCGCATCCCTACAAGAAAAATTAAGTCCGGGTGGAAACTGCCCGAATTCACATACTTTTGACGTTTATCAGCTGGTGGTCCACTGTTTGACCATTGCAGCTGCATTGCCTCAATCTCCGCATTCCGCTTGGGATCTGCCTTGATTTCTTTGTTCAGTTCCTCATATACCTTTGTATATAGGACCATGTAAGGCCCGGAGGATTTCGTAAGACTGGAATTTATTTTCATAATCTGTTCATGGATTAGTTCCCCATAGAGTGCTGCGATAACTGCCTTCCGCTTCGGAATCTCACCAACCTCTACCTTTGCCGGAGTTCAAGCATTGGTTGCATACCAAGTCCTAACATGCTGTCATCATGTTACGTTGGTATCACACACGATTTCTATGGGACCCACCTTCCGCAAGTCCTCTTCGGAGGGTGGTTCTGGCAGCTTTTGTAGGTCGGCCATTGCGCCTTCTACCACAAGTCCCCTGGGCTTTTGGTACCTGGCTGTCTTCCAATCATCAACACGGGCCAGAAGAACCCTTCGTTGCTCGGTAGTCCAGTTGACGCCTGTTTCCTTTATTTCTAACAAAACTCTGGGTGCTTCTACCCATCTGTTACTCTCCAAAGTTTCATTAACGAGAGCATCAACCAATGGGCCACCCTCCAGAGAGGTAGAATCATTGGAAACCGACATAGCTGTGAGGTTATTAAAGTGATGAATTCGATGGCAGGAGTGCTTGGAGGGGGTGATGTGCTGGCAACGGCCAAAATCAACACTGAACCATCGGAGTTTATTTCAATCAGGGAGGCCCTAGTCATGAAGATGGATCATCCCTAGTGTTCGCACTAGTACTACTATGTATAAATGTATGCTGGATTACATAACCCGGAACATTTGAAGTGCTTGTTACCCGACGTATGACCGGAGTTTGGGCCGCATCTAGAATACATATCACCGGGAGCTCTTTCCATGGCACAGCGAGGTGGGAACGGCACTGCGATGACAATGCTCTATCATGGTGCTAGCAGGTGGGAACCACAGACTAACAAAAACAAAAAGAATAAGTTGGGCTGTTACCTTGGTGAGATCCCGATGAATAACCTCGGTTACCTTGGTGAGACCCTGATGGATAACCCGGAGCTGTTACCATGGCACAAACAAGAACTGCATTGAGATGCTAAGATTCGGCGGAGAATTACTCCGGTGCCAGGGGGATTAGCCAGACAATGAAATGAGAAGTATATAAAGGCTAAGGAATATGGACCTCTCAGCATGTTCAGATGGCAAAGGGATGCATTTATACAGTCTGAAAAGGGCCAACCCTTATGACCACTGTACAGACTAACACCGTCCGAGGTCCCCGCACCAGGACCATTCCAGTTCACATGCGACACTCTCCACTCACAAGTCCACGCAAGTCATCCATCAGAGGTAGCACTCGAAGCTCTCCGGCTGGGTCAAATATGCTCCATTATGTCGGTGCACAGCTGCTCCCACTTGATGGTGAGTTCCGGACTACCAAGGTATAGTTATCCAATGCTTTCAGGGAGGGCTTTCTTAAATCTTTGGATAGACACAGCAGGACTACATCGAGGAGTGGATCCCAAAGAAATCGTTTTACCTCCAAGCCATGATGGATAATGAAGTTCCAGTATCATGGACGTGTCGTGGGTGTAATGCCATGGACGGTGACTGGAAATGCAACAACTGCTTTGGGTCTCCGGTCTTCTGTGCAACCTGTTGTCGGGACCAACACTCTAACCTCCCTTTTCATCGTGTAGAACATTGGACTGGACTATACTTCGAACCTGCGTGGCTCTTCCAAGTTGGTGTGATTCTAAACATGGGTCATGGTGGGGCTCCATGTCCTGCCTACCTCAGCTCTGATCCTCCGGACATAACTCTGCCTCCAAACGATGGCTATGAGGATGACGACGAAGATATTACTGAGGGGGATACCCAAGGAAACATTGTAACCTATCTTAGAGAGGTGGCAGGCATCTACAATCTCTCCTCCAGGCCCCTGCCCACTCCGGATGACTGCCATAAGATGACGGTGGTGGATATCTCCGGAGTCCATCAGGTCTGGACAAAATGGTGCAACTGTCCCAACTCTAGGCTCCAGCAGGAGGAGCACCTGTTACAAATGAGACTTTTTCCGGTCAGCTACAAGAATATTCGAACTTGTTTCACCTACAAAGTCCTCGAGGACACCCGCTTGAATAACTTGGAATGCAAATCCTCCGCCTATCAATACTACGAAAAGCTCCGGAGATTAACATCACCTTTATTCCCCGGAGCTGTTGAGGTTAGTCTCAACATCCAATCCACTGCCCACCTGACCGGGTTGTAGGACCGCTATCGTGAGCTGCTCCGGGCACTCCGAATAATGCAGGTTCTGAAGGAGAACAAATGGACTGGGATGGACCCTGGAGATACAGTATTGCCGGGATCTATGGCGACATTCTGTGCGGCATGTCCACAACCGGGGGTGAATATTCCGGAGAATTGGCAGTCTGACCCAGATCAGTACATTGCTTTTTTTGTTGTGGATACCTTTTCCTGTCATTTTACTGACATCCAATTCAGGTATTCGTACACCAGAACATTTGTTATGGACGGCAACTTCACAGCAATACACCAGCAATGGGACAATGCACTCCAGGATGTACGCCTAACCCACGGAGAATTCTTTATGACGGAACCAAATCGATATAAAGCTCATCTAGCGCTGGCAAAGGAGGTGAAAGAGGTCAGTCCCCAGGAACTTAGCAAACATTATCTAACTATCGCGATAAAAACCAACCTGCAATGAACATCATGCGATCAAGGATAAATTTGTCACGCATAAGGGCTTGGATATCTCTGGAGTTGGTGCAACCGCATGTGGGCAACATGGCTGCTTTTGCCCCGGTGCAGTGGTAGATTTTCAGAAGGGCGAAAGGTATGGTTTCTCATGATTAGAAGACTCACTCTGGAGTTTCTTTCCGGACAGGCAAGCAAATATAGATTACTCCTTGTCCCAAGCACTCTCGAACTCCAATGTTGCTGGCTTGAAATTCGTCATTCTCATTTATGATGTGATGTGCCAGTATTATAAAAGAATGGCAGCACGGTGTGAAGAAAGTGATTACCTTTCAATTCCAATTTTGGTGGCAATGTATCTTGGAATTGGCCTCTTCCATGTCGGAGGACACTTGTGGCAGTGTTTTGCAAGATTCTCACCTACCTTAATCCCCGGTGCAGGCCAGGTTGATGGAGAAATTCTGGAATCACTTTGGTCTGTTCTGAATGAAATATCTCCTAGCACTCAAAATGCAACCATCGCCTCCCGGACCGAGATGCTCGACGATCATATGGGTGATTCAAATAGAAAAAAAATGTTAAATATCGGTAAGCATTCCAGGTCCTATATTATTACCAGGATGTCACTATTTTACAGTTGTAACCACTTGCCGGAGATATCGAGAGGCTTTAGATGGTGAGCAGGAGAGTAGAAGTGACTTGGAGATGTTCTCCGAGCGCTCACAGCCTGAGGAACTTGCCAATTGGGAAGCAATTGCCAATTGTTGCATGAGCGAACGACTAGATAATCCCAACGTCATGGATACATATGATATGGATCCGGGGGCTGCCACAACAACCCGTGCCTCTTCACAACTGGAGCTGCTGATGGCCGAGGCTTCCTCCGGTGACGGGAAAGGAGAGACCTCTTGGTTGGCACAGGGATTGAAGGTGCAGGATGCACAGTAAGTCAATGATGTCTTCCTTGATTACATTAACCAACCTAAATCTAGGCTGTCCTTGAGAAACTCAATACGTCAAATGGGCAATATCCTCTCAGTTAGGGAGAAAGTCAACTTGGCGACAAAAAGAGAATCCCTCGATGCAAAAATCGACTCGTTTGTATCTCATGCAGATGCTATTCTTAATGAACGAGCCCTTGATACTTATTCCATGATGATCGACACCCCCCCGGGTCCTACCTTGGTTCCGGACAACGAATATAGGACGGACTCCAAAGACGGACAAGATGTGAATGAAAACCCATTCGTTCCTCGAGGGACTCCATCCTTGGTTACTTTTGCTGAAACTCGTCGACTTCCTTTTCCATCATCATTTGTCAGTTCGGACATTGCTTCGTTGGGTTTACAGGAGCTTGCTGCAAAGGAATTTCAGCTAAGAGTGGGACAAGCGAACGATGCCCTGCAGGCCATTCGAATGGCCCTTGGAGAAAAGACATTCATATTCCGGAAGGACCTACGTCTAGCAAAGAGCAAATTTAAGAAGGGGCGTGCATGGTCAAAGGTCCATGCGGTTACTCGTCGCATTCAACAGCAACGATGGATTTACCATGTGGCTAGAGATGCGATTATAGCTTTAGGTGCATCTCCGGAGTTGCAGGAGCGGTTCAAGGTTCTCAGGAGAGAGGATCTGAAGGTCTCCACGGCAGCAGTGAGATCTGTAGGAACGGGGAATTTATCAGCCGGAGGCCATAGACAAGACGAGCCGTTGGCCTGGTTCTGGACAATGAACTTGAATAGGAATGTTGAGGCCGGCGAAATGCTTCAAGAATGTAGGTGAAATGCTAATCTATCTATGCTTTGATACTGATCGTCAACTACAGTTTACAAAATTCACTGGCTCCAGGCTCATGCCCGTTACCATCGATGGAAGGAGGAGTTGAGCATTACAAAGCACAAGATGGTATGGATTACTGCCTACTTCACTCAGAAGGGAGAATTTTGGTTGGCAAAGTCCAGAAGCAACTCCCAAAGTTCCCCAGGAGCTATTGCTTATGCATTGAGGCAGGCATCAATGTGGAGTATGTTAGGTTCAGCTGCTCTGAAAGTATTTAAGCTTGTGAATCCGTCCTATGATACTGTCTTTGGTGCATAACCTCCTGTTTGCTTCACAGTATCCATTCCATTGGAATATTTCATTTGGAATCAGTTGACGTCGTGACTGTCACAATACAATCTGATTATCAGGTTTCCTCACCATCATCATGGAACAGTTGCTGGAAACCTATGGATCCTTGGATAATGGTCCCCCAAGCCCATTTAACATTCTCTCCATTCAGGTCCCACCCACATCGGAGTTACTGACCACTCTTCGTAACATTGATCATGCCCGGGCCCGGAACAGGACTTTCTTGCAAAGCCCCGCGTTCCCTTTCGATGCCGGAGAATTTCAAACTAGAATAAATTGTGCATGGGAGCTTTCGGAAGATGTAGTGGCAAGTGACGGGATTTTACCCGTTCCATCAGACTCTGCATGTCAAGGGCAGGAGCTTGTCATATATGCCACGTCAAGGGTCCGGGCTGCGGTGGGCGCTTGGTCGAGGTATTACAAAGATAACAAAGATAATGGGCTTGATCTACAGACGGATTGGTGGGGGATGCAGATGTCAGTTGAAATCGTAATCAATTTGTTTTATTGGTGTCATGATTACTAAACGTCAGTAGCAACAGGCATTACTGGCAGTAGGTCGGATGACGGCGGAGGCACATTATCCCTATGTTCCCCAAGTTCTTGTGAGGGCCGCATCCCTGCTGCGAGCCATATATGCTCACGACTTGGGCGATGAGAGTCTGGACCTGGATGAGGTGCTTGGGCAAGTTATTTCCCTTCCCGGAGATAATATCTTGATTCATGGTGGTTGTCCCCTGGACAGCAAGATGTTCACATGGTGAACTATGTTTTTGACTCGGAGAGGTACTTAAACGTCCACCGCATGCAGGTATAATTCACAATTAGTCTCTGAAGTTTGGGATGACACTAACATGTCATGTAGACAGGGATCTCATGGGCAAACATCCTGGCAACCCCCCTCGCCGCTGGAGACCAAGCTGAACTCCGGTTGATCATGGAGACCTACAACACTCTGCAAGACACATGGGAAAAGGCCGTGGCAACTCTAAAGCAAAATGACATTGCGCTTGCACACGAGCGGAGGATTCTAATGCATTGGTACGATCTCCGTACCCAAGCTAGGCAGCAGACGGAAGGATAGATTTTGTACTTGGAAATGTATTACATAGTTTCTTTATCATCATATTTTGACACATTCATCCAGGTCCCAGCCCGAAGTCCAAACCTCTCGTGAACGCGATTCCGAGTCCAATGTGCAATGCACACCCGGTCGCCATCGACAGCCCGCGCTCCGTGGACCACTGTCTTTCCAGCAATCCCAACTATTGTCCCAGGCTCATAACATAAACGCACTCCTATTCCTTCTAGCTCCAAATGGCAGTGGTCGTATTTTCCAATGGTGGTCAGACAGTCATACCAAGTAAACCGTCCATTGACGTCTCGATGGTTTGGAGTCCATCGGTTGCTCATGACTGACAGTCCTCCGAATGGAGATGCCCACAGGTCAACAACGCCTTCTACTTCGTCGACCTCTTGTACTAGCTCCGGATTATCTAGTAGCATTTGCATGGCTTTGATTCCCAATCTATACTGCTCCGGGTGAATGATTGCTAATATTCCTCCACATAACGCGGAGTATTCCAAGATGGTTTTCAGCCATTTCCGCCCAGGTGAATTTGTGGCCTTCAACGATGCGGACACTTCCGGTGGTGCATGCTAAGCCGGAGTAAGTGGGCTATCCCAGACTAACCTGATTTACATACCTCTTTCCCCACCTGGTGCCAAGCTGGCGAGAGATGGACTTCACCTGACTTTAATGATCTATTCATTTGGTAGAGTTCAGCCTCTCCCCTCCAATTCCTTTCGTTGATCTCCAGCATTGACTCAAGGATCCGGCATGATTCCCATAATAAGTTCTTCCACATTTCTTTAGCTTGGTTGTCTGCAGGAGAAGATATAATACCTGTCGTGTTGGACTTAAAACTTCAGGGAGATGCCAAACCAAAATATTCCCATGTCGATCAGTAACAATCCCCGGTTTCACAAGCAAAAGCCCCGGAGTGGATTCGGGGTTCAACGGAGGATATCGTTTCCGGAGCTTGGCTTCTTGTTTGGGGTTCCGGCCACTTTGTTTCGGGGTAACTGCATCTGTATATCGGTCGGCATCCCATGTGGTTGCCACTGCATGTAAATGTGGTTTGGGGTCGTACATTAAGTATCTGTCATACCTCAGTTTCCGAACGCTGCAGCCGCCATTGTGCAAACGTGTTGACAGTCGCAGAGTAACTGTAAACTGAGGCTATCTGGTGATTCCGGCTCCTGATGGCAATTTGGTCGAAGTCGGTGCTGAAAGAGTTCGACCATGTAATGTGCAACTATTTCGGTGAAATTCAGCTGGGTTTCCAAGCATGGTGCCATGGTTGTTGCGTGCAACGTGTCCACTACTTATAGAATACGAACATCTGCCTCATGCAACAGGCGTGTATTATTTGATTCCCTCCCGGAGACTGATTCCCGGAGACTTTCGGAATTTCTGGGCGACCCTTTTCACTACATTCTCCGGGTGACCTATTCCTGGAGACATACGTGGAGACATTCCTTGAAGACATTCCCAGAGACAGACTATCTAACTCCACTACATTTCTCGGGTCCCCTGCGCTGGAGTTCTGATAGGCCCCACTAGCTCATTTCATCAGCCGATCCTCTGGGTAGGTCAATATGATTATTTCACTACATTGCCTAATTCACTACATTCCCTGGATATTGAATTCTCGGAGACCCATCCCCGGACCCGGAGACATATTGCCAGACATTCCCGGAGGCAGACTAGGGCACTACATTTCTATGGTCCCCTGCACCAGAGTTCTGATTGGCCTACTAGCTAGCCAATCCAATATTTATGTGGTGGGCCCATCCGATATGCACGCACCGCGGGCCCAGTCCGCTGGCCACGTATAGTTCGCAATATTTCCTCCCTCGGGGGTGACGTAAAGTACGTGTATTATATACTGAACAGTGTGCATCTTCATGATTTTGGCCAGCCTTCATCATATACTCTGTTGCCAGCGAGACAATCTCATCAAATCAAGAAGTAGATAACTTTTTTGCTGATGTAACATAGCAAGAACAACGAGCACCCCACGACACCTCATTGAATCCAGTCTGTTGATTAGAGGCCTTGCCAGTGGCGTGATTTATCTGCTTTGGAATCATTGGGACTTGCCCCTTCGACTTTTGCACCATCTCAATGGTTATTGTTCCCGACGAGATAAGTTTCAATGCATGCTCAACCTACAGCAGATGGGGCAGTGAGATTGTTGTTACAACAACACCCATATGACTCACCGCAGCAGTTGTGATGGCAAGACCTCCACATGGACGAGCGTCATCAAGGCCTTGGATATTCTGGGCACCCTTGACAGCGGCAAGATGAGAAGCAAAAGTCTGTAGAACAAAGGGGCCATGGAAGGCTCCCCTGAATTTCTATAAAAATCCCAGGGCATCGAGTGAATCAGAGAATCAATGAACAAAAAATACGTACCTTGACATTGTTGCCATCACTTTTTCTGTACAGGAAACGGAGGTGCTTGAGGTAGTATGAAGCAAACTCGTGGTGATTCTCGTTGGAATTCTTCAACTCAGGGTTTGCATTGCAGAAGGCGAGCACAATGGCGATTGCAGTGGAGCCAATTGTGTTCTGCCATGAATTGGAAACACATTGCATGGTCTGTAACATCAATGATTTCATAAACTGATAGAAAATCAGTAAGTACCAGTTGATAGACTGCGCTCGACTGCACAATTGTGTGAGGGACTTCACTGAAGAGTGCATTCCAAATTTTCTGCATCACAACACATCTGACCTGGACATTGTGCTCGAAAGGGTTGTCTTGCTGAGCGACATGCATCATGAAGGTGGGGACAAAATTATGGCGCCAAACTTGACGATCAACCTCATGTGGAAGATCATCGATCTTGACTTTCTTGTGGGCATCAACTGCTTTGGATGTCTTTTCGGTTACAAGAGCCTCTTTAGAGATGAATTGTGGTCTCGATGTCTTGTAGTAAAAAGTCTTACCTCACTTGTCAAGCATTTCCTGCCCTTGATGGGAGAAGTGTGGGCTGCATTGCGTTCAAGGCCAGTTGTTTCCTCATGATCCGAGAGACCTCCCTTATGCATGTAGATAGAATTGGGATCCTGTTTGATCTTGACAGGGCCTTGAGCGCTGGTGATGGTGATGGCACTGCTAAGAATGGAGGAGGTGACCATTTAGGACGAAGCACTTGTTAGTGCAGGGGTGCTGGAGCTATAACAACCAGCACTTGATTTTCCTGTCTTCACTTTGAGTGAGGATGGCTGGCCGGCCTTGCATTGGAAGGGATGGACTTTGCCCAGGATTCCACGGAGTACTTCATCTTTTTTGGAGCAGGGTCACTAAGCGTCCAGTAGAACAACATGGTGCTTCTGCACGTTTCTTCCTCTTAGGTACAAGTATTGCTTCTTCAGGTTCTGCAGAGGCATCTGACACGTTGTCAGACACATTGAGGGAGAGATGAGTATGCCTATTGGGGTAAGACCCATCACCTTCATTAGTCCCAAGATCCTCTGAATCAAGATTTTCACCAGACATATAGTTGGATATAAAGTTAGGATGGGGTGTGGCATCAATGAGGTCCTCGTTTGCCATGGCTTAAGTCTCAAACTCAGCAACATGTTCAATTTTGGCTTGTTGTGCTTGCTTCTTTGCAGCTGTAGCAGCTGCCTTGGCTTTAGCCTGTGCCTTGACCTCTGCTGATGTTCGACATAGTGTAGGTTTGACAACTAAACCAGGTCGTTTGGATGCATTTGATAACTGTGTTCTGCGAGGGGAAGCCATTCAAGTCTTGAGACTAAGTGTGTTTGGCAGGTGTCTGTTGATGTGTCAGTTCAACTTTGGCTTCTCCATCTCCATTTCCACGCTTGTTTATGAATGTTTTTGCATCTGCCGTTTTATATTTATATACTTCGGGTTACCTCATGTACATCTATCTATCTACCCATTGCTTGCATCTGCAGTGCTACCCCTCTAAAGTTGCACTCTGACCTGTTTGCTCATCTGCATTTCTTTAATATTCTCAGCCCTTTTCACACTGGCCTGTCTTTGATCTTCTGTCACATTCTGCCCTGATTATTCTTGTTGCCCCTTAGAATTTTGACCTGGGCCTTGCATTGTACTAGCCCCACTTCAGCTTGTGTATTTGTTTTTTGCTTTGTGCTGCCTATCTGCCATCTCTGCTTGCTCCATTACCCCTGCTCAAATACATTGCTCTATTCTCTGTCCTGCTGTTATCTACCTGTCCTGTCTATAGTGGCTTCAGACCCATTGTGATTTGACACTGCCTGTGGTCATATCACATTCCTACTCCAGTGTTTCTCTTCTGCTTTGAACCAAGTCCACACAGCTGGCCACAGCTGTCTTCCTACATTCTCTGCATACATTTACCTTCAAACTACACCTCTGACCTACACTGGTATTATAAGGAGCCTCTGAAAACATGCAGGGTGGTGTCTATACCCCTGCAGGTCATCAGCCAAAATTCCAATGCTCTCAATGCATTCGTCATTTTTATAACAGAGCTGGACTTAAGAATCATGTATGTGGAATGCATGGGCCTCAGGTGATTAGCGATAGAGCTAGTCAAACATCATCTCCAGTTTCTGATCAACTCCCATCTCCCCAACAATCAGATGATTCACAGGAACCTTTGCATCCAGATGATCCTTCATTCCAAATGCATGATCACAAATCTACTAGCACATTATCACCTCCATTTCTTTCTGATGATGCACCCATGGATGTTGACTTTGTAGTTCAACTACCTCCTCCTGATGACTATGATGACTATGATGACTATGGCTACCACAACCCCAGATCTGTATGATCATGCCCCTGCTGCTAGTGATAGTTGTGGCTCCACAGCCTCCACTCCTATTGTTTCAAGCAGTCCACAGCATGAACCCAGATCAACTGTACATCAACAAATGCCTGGAAATGATAAATATCTCAAGAGAGTTTACCATGAAAAACTTAATGGTGAGTTTGTAATGTATTTTCTTTAGGTCAGTAATTTAACATATCACTTCCAGGTCAGAAATGTGATCAAGATGGGATTAATATTGCTGAAAACTCTCCTCCTCCTCCTTGTGAGTCTGACCATGGGTGTAATGACTGGACACCTTATGCAGGGCGAGTTGAATTTGAACTTCCCAACTTTCTCTATTATCAAAATCAAATGCCTGCATCTGACATTGACACATTGCTCAATCTGTGGAGTGCTTCAGCAGCCACATCTGGTGGATCAGCACCATTTCAGAATTACAAGGACTTATGCAACAAGATTGATGCCACTCCTCTTGGTGATGTTCCATGGCAGAGTTTCTCTCTCCACTTCAATGGAAATATACCAGAAGGCAAAGTTCCATCTTGGATGAATGCAGGCTATGATGTCTGGTTCCGCGACCCCCATGAACTTGTTCACAACATTATCTCAAACCCAGACTTTGAGAGTGGATTTGACTACACCCCATATCAGGAGCATGATGGTAATGGATCTCGTCGCTACCAGAATTTTATGTCTGCAAATTGGTCATGGAAACAGGCAGTATGTAATACCAATGATCTGGTGTCTTATTTGACATACAACTAATTATACTCTGTTTATTAGGACTTGATTGCTGAGAATCCAGACACACATGGTTCTTTTTTCTGTCCAATTATACTGGGAAGTGATAAGACAACTGTTTCTGTTGCTACTGGCCATAATGAATACTGGCCTGTTTATCTTTCCATTGGAAACTTGCATAACAATGTCCGACGTGCACATTGCAATGGCCTTGTACTCCTTGGTTTTCTTGCAATCCCCAAAAGTATGTTGTATTTTCAGGGAGTTGCTGTTGGATTAAACTAAATTATTATAGTCAATCATGCATATAAAAATGATGCTGAGTTCCGAAAATTCCGACACCAGCTCCTACACTCCTCATTAGCTACAATCCTTGAATCTCTTAAACCCTTTATGACTGAACCAGAGGTTGTTCATTGTGCTGATGGATATTTTTGGAGAGTCATTTATGGACTTGGACCATACATAGCTGATTATCCAGAGCAAGCACTTCTTGCCTGCATTGTTCAAGGCTGGTGCCCAAGGTAAGACTTAATTTTCTGCAATAGTACATGCACACAATTGGAGCTGTACTAGATGTACTGCACCTTCTCATGATCTTGATGGTCATCGACATCTTCGTCGGTCTCGTGCCCATACAGACATGTTGGGTGAATCATTTGAATTAGGTGTATTGTGGAATGAATATGGAATTGTTGGTGATGTTATAGTAATTTTTCTTCTGGTTGTATATTGATCACTACTTATTTGGTTGCATTTTTAGCCATTTACAAATGCATTTCCACAAGCAGATATTCATGAGCTTCTCTCACCTGATCTACTTCACCAATTGATAAAGGGAACATTCAAGGACCATATAGTTACCTGGGTTAATGATTATATCAAGGGAATGCACTCTGAACGGGAAGCTAATAGAATATTAGATGACATTGATCAACGGTTGGTCATCAATTATATATAACTATACTCTACTAATGTAGGTATAGAATTGCATTAGCACCTTCATTTGCAGGTCTCCGACGCTTTCCAGAGGGTAGAGGCTTTAAGCAATGGACTGGGGATGATTCTGTGCCATCTATGATGCATGGGTAGGGGTATGGGCAGGGTTTGGGTATAGGAATTCCCTTCAAAAAGTGTGCTGTCCAAATAGATGCCATATGCCCACAATATGAAGCACCATTCAAAAGTGAATGACAGGCACATAATAGTAGTAAGTATCACCCACACACACCAGAATCATTATATAAAATAAGTATACAGCCCCACCAAGTGCCGAATGATCATACAATTCTGAGGACCTGAAGGACAAAGCAACATGCACTGGTCAAAAACAGTGAACAGCGCAACAATAAACACAAACACAAAAGAGAAGTATTTGAATGATTACCCACAAAAATATGATAGTCACTACAGGATATACAGAAAGTGAATATAACAATGAGTCAATATTAAAAGGCAATAAATCACCGATTTATAATATATGATGTAGCAGACCAAATAAGCACAAGATACTTAATGTCCTCATGATGTGAAGCACGATTGACACAGGTGATCTGAACAGTCAACTGTATAAGATGATGTGGTAGGGCTAGTTGGCCTACTCGTCAACTTCCCCCACCTGGGAATGTTCGTTCCGATTCCCCTACCAGATGCCAACACAGAGGGAGTACAGTATATTCCTGTGTTTATTTTATTTTCTTAATATTTTGTGTTGCTAATCTCGTTCTATTATTTTCTAGTCTATCATTAGGTTCCTACCTTTAGATAAGCATATCCTGTTCACGTGGCATGTGAATCATGGATCTCTTCAAGATTTATGCTTCCTCGGTTCTTCGTACCGACAGCCACACTTTTGATGTGGATAGCTGGACTAGGGTTCTTCATTTTCCTTTCATTTACAAACATCCTATCACGTTCTCGCATCAACTCATCGACGATCCATCAAAATCATTCAACGTGACTTCTCCGGCACATCAAATTCCAACTCAATGGGTCGAACGACTGGATGGTAGGGTTGAGAGGTGTTGTTTGGGTGTTCTCCATGCTTGCTGGGGGCACAGGCGACATGCAGTCAATAGAGATCCCTGACGACGAACCTCTCCCCGAGTTATTCCCAGTCCGTGAAACCCTGAGACAAGGACTCGACTACGCCACCCTACCACCACTCGCATCAAGATCAACGATCTTATCTTGGACTCCACCTGTATTCCTGGGCATTGACGTTCTAACTTCCTTCATAGTTTATCATTCTGGTTGCTCGGAACTGTTGGTGCGAGAGAACGCGCACATACAGTTTTTCCTTCATAACTACTTGTAGTTTGTATATAAGGTGTCTCCCCACCTCTCGAATGGGACCACTTCACTTTTGACTCACATTCGACGTTCCCTCTTATAAGTTTCCCTAGTCTCCCAAGTTCACTACACAACATGGTGTAGTTCATAAGGCCTTTCTCGCTCTTTACATCCCCTCCTTAAGTTTCTCTCGGCTTCGTTGCACTCGACTGCGCTGTTTCTTACCCTCTTTCTTTCTTCTTGCTTACCCCATCCCTCGCGATGTGACGACCTTGCCAACAAGACCTCCAGCAGACCGTTGACCCTGCCACAACGAGTATTGTGTTTAATTGCATACTATCTATATTCATATTATCTGACTTTGTGCTTTATAACTATCTTTTGAATATTTGAAACTAAGTATATGTACAGGGTATTGCATATGATTAAATGGGGCATTACACACTGGTGCTGGTGATAATGAAATGTAGTTAGAATGTTGCTGCATTGAACTTTATGTGTATGCTGATTGTTAGCACAGTTTTAACTGATGTTAACTAGTGCTGTCAGCTATAGATTACTTATATAGATTACTTATATAACCGTGGGCTTTGATTGTTGTATATGCTTTTCTTGTGATGGATCCTTTTCAGAAAGTCCACTTATGTTTTTAGTCATGAAATACATAGTCACATGTACCCGCATACAGACAAAAAAACCAATTGAGAAATGTATGCGCCATTCGAATATATACCACTGGTGGACTCCAAAATAACAAAGTATTGCCAACCGACGCATACAATATATATATGTAATAAAACAAAAGTTGTATAATGAAAATATGCGCCTATCACACACTGTTGACTGGCGCAGTATAACTACTACATCATTACTCTGAAATGTCTGTGTATGATATACGAGTAAAAAAATACAAGGATAGTACCAGTCCTGTGTGCACTATTCAAACATGTTTGACTGGCGCAAACTTGTCTGACCAGTGTATGATCACAGACCATGCAGCGCCAGTTGAGTGTATCCAAACAGTGGGTTAAGCTAGGACAACACTAGGGTTAGGGCTAATGCACATTAACCATAACCCTAGGGAATGGACAGTTAACACATGCAGAGACATAAAGGGGAACCCACAGTTAACACATGCTACAGGATTACTCATACTGCAGCATGTCTATGATAGCCTATCCAAGACAAAGCTATGGATAGAGTGTCTATGACACACCCTGCAGGAAGTCTAGGACTTACCAAGCCATGATATCATATGTCACTATTATTGACACTATTATAGGGGATATGACAAAGTTACTCCACTATTAACTGGTACAGGGGTCTATTACAGAATACCTCCTTTATATATTATAGGAGTGCATTACACTATACCTCCTAACTGTGTAGTATAAATATTGCACATCTTGTAGGAGATGATAATAACATTCCTCCCTGTGGCAGACTCCCTCATACACTTACCTTTGACTTAAACTCAATACCTCAAAAACCTCGTCCTCATCTTGTGCTCAACTTCCTGATCCCAATACTACACTTTCAAGAATTGGAAGCATTCCACTCTTATTTTGGATAACGCTGGCATTCACACTATTTCCAATGGCAGCAGCAATACCTGGAGAAGATCCATTTCCAGACATCTCCTTTCACATGTTCAGCACCTTTATCAAGGATCATTTCAGTTCCAAAATATCTCTATCAACAGTTCTGCTCATGCTCTTCACATTAACTGAAAATCCTTTTGTTAAATCTGCATGCAAGACAACAACATCCAAAATATCCTGGAGAGGCTCGTTCTACCGCTTCTGGTCGGATGAAAGGTCTGGCATGAGCACTCAGAGCAAGAGCTGAACAGACTGGAGGCAGGCTCTTCAAAAAAAAAGGATACCAGTGAAGAAATGTCTGATGACTAGACACTAACAACTTTCAGCACAAAATTGGATAGTTTTGCCAATGTTTTACAATTGTCTTCATATAAGTAATCAGCATGGTGAATTTCAAGGCCATCTAAAGTCCATTTCATATACCTCAATCCAGCCAATTCATGTGATATGTCCAAATGCTGTTGTTTGCAAAACTGTAACTTGCAATCCCCGGTCATTGCTTCAAACAACCAAGACCAAGGATATCCCAAAAGTCACTTTGATAAAGGGTTTATCTATGTTTGAAAATATTCATGTTCTCACTGGAAGGTGCCCAGACTGTGAGACATTATACTCTGCAGACCATGAGCGTGCCTTTGAAAAGGGACAAGATAGAAATAACAGAGTTTACTTGAATTCTGCAAGATATCTCAAGATTGGACAAAAATTAGGGGTTGATTGAGTATTTTCCAATGCAGTTTTAAATGGCATGTATAGCTTCCATGCCTCAGCCGCTGCCTATTAAGAGTATTGGAACAATAGTTTCTGGAGAAACTATCAGGGAATGACTAAAAGAATTACTCATTGTCAGGTCTGGCAGGCATTTGTTCAGGAATCTCTACATTCAATTGCTGCTGTATCAAATACTAACTTGGTGCTTCAAGATGGTCTTGCAATTGATGAAGTTACCAAAGAGGCATTGAGTATTTTAGGAGATAAGGGAATTATCAGAGTAGCTGATCAACATGCTTGTTCAGAATGTACTCAGAAGTATAAGAGAACTCCAGATGTCATTGCTGAATTTGATCCTGCTGGCATGGTTGGACATGATGAAAACAGAACTGTACCTGAGCTTGTTGGAAATGCCAATTCTAATATGCAGAATACTGCACAAACAGAAGAACAATCAGTCAGTAGGAGGGAGGATATAGCAGCAGCTGGCATTAGTCAATCATCTGTTAAGATGGTTGTTCTAGATGGTATTGTTATGGGCCCAACTGTAGGTCAATACTATTCTGCAATCAAGTATAGTACCTGATTGTTTTACAGCATTGTGCATACAATAACTGCACATCAGAACTAGCAAATGCACATGGAGGAGTATTTTGTGCCTTCCATTAAAATGAATATGGGGCAAAGTGCTGTGTTTGTAATTGTGGCAACTGAAAGGTTGGTGGTACACAAGCATGTCAGGAACACCAAACTGAATGGTCAAGACATGTAACAAATCACACTTGGCAGAGATTGTCAAAATTTTGCAGAATGTTGCACAAACCAAATGAAAGTGTGCCTTGGCAGCAAACCCCCCAAACACATGTTCATCCCCATGATGAACCAGCACCACCTGAGGTACAGCAAGTAAATTACTTTACATCCCCCAGGTTTTATTGTGTAGAAACAATCTGTGCACCCTGTGGGGTTGTAATTGCTTGGGCTAAGTTTGCAGAATCAGAAACAAATATTTTGGAGTTTCTGAATTCAGTTTATCCAACTGAGGAATCACCTCTTCATGAAATGTGAATGTGGTGATGGCCAAGCAAGATGGAACCTACTTGTCATATAAAGGCAGATTGCAGAAGACGGGATCAACGAGGAACACGGTGAAGTGGCTCTCCTTGATTATGCTGACATTCAGCATGCAGTCCTTGATAGCTGAGATATAGCCACAAACTTTGCTCGTATCTCCCTGTCCCTCTACTTCGTCGAAAAACCATATAAAATGGTCACCTAGCATAGCTTTCAGAAAAGCACATTGGGCCCACAGACAGCATTGGATTGAAGATCAATGGGTCAGGAGGCATATAATATTACCTCATCACCCCTAGGGAGCTCTCCATTCCTAGCCAAGCCATCAAGCAGCGCCTTCATGTATCAAGGGAATACAACATTGGAAGTTGAAGACAGGCTTGGTTGCATGTCATCAAAAGTGAAAAGTGAATGAATTTTGTTATTTGGGAGTTGAAGGTCCTCTGGGGTCCATTTGTTGAGTTCATTGATGTATAGCATTACATTAGCAATGTCGCCGACATGTTCGCCAACTCTTGCCAGGTTGTCATCACCTGTAAAGGAACACGTTATTTGAAGAGGACAAGTGAAAATCAGGGGAGCACTCACCTGTTGAAGCGTGGACAATGACATGTAGATACTGCTCAACCACATTTCGAAAGATACCAGACAGCGGCTGCACAGGTAACAAGGATTTTGTCTTGAGGACCTTCAGGTTCTTGACTTGTGTTTCAAGGTTCACATCTTTATCAATAGGCATGGAGACATTCCATACGTCAAGGCCGTCAGCATTGATATGATCAAATGCCACTTTCTTCTCCTCCTTGATAGCTTTCTTGAGCACCCCAACATTCTTGGTGCCATCAATTTCAACAGGAAATATGCTAGTAGAATCTTTGCCAAGGACCCAGCAGTTGAGATTAAGTGGTGTAGCCATGGATGAAGCTGAATATAACTTGAATTGCTACTAGTAACTTGGTGCCTGATGATTGTGATAAGATTGAGTTCACGTGACTACATAGCACAATATATATATTGAACCACTTTTCATTGTCCCCACTCTTTCCTTGTCCATCTGCATCTACCTTGGCGTCTCCTTCATCCACCTCTCTGAGCGTCTTGTGCCACAGAGAGGTGGGCCGCTCCTCTCCTCCCATGTCATCCACTTACCCTTGACTCTCTGTTTCTCTTCTTGTCTTAGGTTACTCACAGCTACCTCGAATTCCTCACCATCTGGGATGGTGAACCACCTTCTGCCATTGTTCTAGCACCTTCTCTTCCTCCCCCATCTCAGCAATCTAGGGTTGTGCTGGCTGTATGGGTCAATGAACTGCCGAATGTTCTTGCACACGAACGGCTTTGTTTTCAGTTATAATGCATGTATGCATACCTCTCCTTCTGTGAAATCAAGCTGACAGAATCATGTTGCAGTTTAGTCCATCGACAACCCTGTGGATCTTACCTGCTGCCTCTCATAACCCTGTACATTGCCCACCTAACTGCCTTCTGCAGTCTCTCGAGTGCCTTCTCATTTTCTTAGTTCTTGAGCTTTTGTGGAATGTACCTTTGCAGGGGACGTTGAATGCCCCAGATTTCAGTTATAAAGTATGTATGGATGCCCCATCACCCATGAAACAAACTAACAAAGTTTCATTGCTGCTATCTAGTCCATCGACTGCCCCTCCTTGACCCTCCCCTCACGTCGGCTATTGGCCCTTTGCCTTACTCTCTCTGTCATTGCTCTGGCTCAAAAACAGAAAATTGTCCTCCCATTGAATGCCATGGTTCTCAATACCCTGTTGCTCTTTGTGTGCTATGCATGTGTGTTGTAGTGGTTGCATGATAAATCCCTCTTCTGCTTATTCTTTCGTAACATTGAAATTTGCCAGCAGTTATTTAATAGCTGTATTCTTTCAGTAAAGCCATTAAACTTTGTACATACACGAAACAAAAAAATGCTTTGCTTTGCATATAGAAATATTTAGGATAAGGGTGATGTGAAGGGATGGACTTTGGGGTTAGGAGGTGTGGTGAAATGCATGGCAAGGGGCATGGTGAAGAGATGCAGGAGAGAATGTGGCAAACAGACAGGGCAAACAGACATGGTGAAGTGTTAAGAACTGATCCTAAAGGCTGGGTGTTGGGACAGACAAGCCAAGGAAGTAACCAAGGCTATGGCACTAACACATGTTCTGAGTTCTCAGTAGTGAGAAAGAGGATATGTTATATTGAGCTTGCTGTAAGTCTCATATGATCTATTTGTACCACAGCACTTCCTTTTGCAGCATTGTTTGATTTATTTTTGTGTTAGTTGTTAAGGCATGCTATACTCCTAAGAGCAACATGGTCCCTCACAACAAAAACCTAACAAAAAAAAGAATCAAATAGTCTTGGAGACAATCACACTAGAGTTTAGCGGATCGCTCAAGAGTACCCGAATGGAGTCTCTGAGTGTTATATTAATGTTATATATACTAAGTTACATGAGCTGGCTATGAGGTGTGCGTGCGTAAGGCATGAGGTGTGTATACCATGCTTGTGTCATGCTTCGTGCATGAGGTGCGGACACCATGTGTCTACCATGTGTCTGCTAACTCTATAATAATGTCTACATGGACAAACAAAGGGAAAGGGCCTTACTAGACCGAAGAAATATAAGTAAAATAATAGACAAAAATTGTACTCATGACATCACCCCTGTTTTAGGGCTCAGATTCCAGATGAGACACTAGTGCATTCCACCTCAGACCACAGGGGTGGTCCAAAAAAAAAAACTTTATTTTTTTCTGGGCTTCTCTCTCTCTCTCTATCATTGTCCAATTCACATTTTCTGACCCTCTGTGTCACTTCCCAAGTAACAGACAAGGCTGGTATAAACAATGCCAAACATTCCTGCCCATTCAACAAACCTGCTTTATACCTGCTCTCTCATTTTTCATTTTCAATACATCAAAACTCCTCTCACCTGAATTTCTTCTAGGCTAAACAAAAGAAAAACACAGTGTGGTAGGGTCAGCTGCCCTACACGTCAACTAACCCTTCCCATAGATTTTATTCCAGTCCCACTGCCAGCACCAATTATCAAGAGTTATCGTATACATTTCCCTCTGCCATGCTTTTATCTATATTTTGTGTTGCTAACATCATTTAATTATTTTCTAGTTCATTGATAATCCTTGAGAACACCCCTTTCTTATTTTATTTTTGGTAAAAGCTAGTCAACATCCAGATCGACGGGCCAACCAGCTGGACGGTAGGGTCAAGAGACTTCATTTGGTGGCTCTCCGCACTTGCTGGGGGGACAAGTCACGTTCCGCAAATAGAGACTCCCATCAACGAGCCTTTCCCCGAGTCATTCCCAGCTGTGAAACCCCAAGACGAGGATTTGGCATGCTTCTTTCACATTTCATCAGTATCCCTTACAGTCATTTATCAGGCTTCTTTTATGGCTTATCCTTTCTTGCTGTTTGGCCCCATCGACGCAAGAGAATGTGTGCGATGGGATTGTTCATAGCTTCTTACACCTATTTGTATAAAGGTGACCTGCCACCTCTCGAATGCAGAATCGTATCTCATCCTTTTTGATCCCACATTTCCCCCCTCTCTGAGTCTCATTCGACGAGCTTAAGGCTTGTCCATCCCTTCTTTCCCCTTTCTTTACCTATTTTCTTTCTTCTCGCTTACCCCATCCCTCGCGACGTGACGACCTCGTCAACGAGACTACCAGCAGACCGTTGACCCTGCCACAACAGTTTGCAAGAGAACAAAGGTAAAAGCTCAATCAGAAGCAGGAAAAAACATATTGAAAAAATAATAATTTAAAAAGTGATCAACAACATCAGTTCGCATTTTTGCTCTTCAAGTCCAGAGAGCCCAACAAACATGCATGGCATTTAATTCCACATCGTTGTTTGTTTGTTGTCCCTGTCATTTTCTTGCCCTCCTCCCTGTTGTTTAAAAAGCCCCCCAAAATACCCATGAAATGATGCTGGTAAGGGCTTTATTTTCAAAGCTACTTACTGCTGTCTTCCACCCCTCACAAAATAAATCAAACAGGGACAAAGATGACAGCGAGAGGGAGTGGGAGAGGACAGACCAATGAAGCAAACCAAAGCATTCATGGCCACCAAATCAGATGACAATGACAGTGACAATGACAACCACATTTTCATGGCCACCAAATCAGACAACAAACATGGTCTCTTTGGCCCCAATGACAGTGAGATGGACAATGACGATGATGATCTCTTCAGTCCCAATGGCAGTGAAACAGACTACAACAGCAACAGCAACCTTTTCATGTCCACTAAATCTGATGAGGAACCCCAGCAGCCACCTTGCCCTCAGAAGACTTGTTGTCATAGGAAAAGCCATCCACCTCCACAGATGCGCATCCTTCCTTTCCTCCATCTCTGTCACAATTGCCACCATCACCACAAGCAACTAAGGAGCCACCAAACAACTTGTCCATTTGCATTCAACAAGAAGAACCTCTACCATCACCAGTCATTCAAAACCCCATCACTCGGGAGAGTGAGATTACACTCCTGAAGCCAGACAATGAAAATGGCTACATGTGGTCCAATGACCACCACAAGTGTTCCCATTGTGATACCTTCAGTTCTGGGGAGTCTGTGCTTGTTGACAGTGGCTGTGCGGCCTTGTCCTACCTCGGTGGCTACTACAGCCCCATTTGCAAAGCTGTCATCATGAAAACCAAGAAATCAGCATCACTTGCTGTACTTTACACTCCACCACCTAGTCCGCGTGGACTCCTAGCTGTCCGCGCGGACTCCTAGTAAAGTCCTAGCAGTCCGCACGGACAGCTCGGACATCATGTGGACTGAAGAATTGGGCCAAGTCCTAGCATCTTGGAACTGTAAGAAGTCCTAATGATGTCCAAGTTGTCCTAGCTGGTCTGAGTAATGTCCGAGTAAATAAAGACTTGGTGAATTTTTTCGTGAGAGTAAGATCAAAATATTGGTGTACCTGGCAGGGTTTGAACCCAAGGCACTTTGATCAAGATTACACAAACTGGGCACAATTAACCACTGTGCCAAATGGGCACACAATATTGATATTATTACTACTATTTATTACCTATTCCAAATACATGCTAGCAATAAAAAAAAAGTTGCTGTTGCTCACATCGAGCAACAGCACTCAAAAGGCATTGTTGCCCCCCCCCCTGTCCCCCATTCCCTCCCCTTCCCCGTGCCCTTCCGTCACCCTCGCCTATTGCACCCCCTCCGCCCTGTGAGCAGTCGCCCACAGCAGTGGTGGGGGGTGCTCTGTCACCCTGGGTGTTGTGTGGTTGCACATCCGGCGCCTCCTCTCTCTCTGACAGAGTAGTATTTATATTAATTAAAATAGAGTACAAATAAAATAATTATACAAGAAAGAAAATTAAAGGGGAGGGGGGGAGGAGTGGGGCGCGGCGCATCGCCCTCTCATTGCCTCCCTTCCCTGTTCCCCCCCTTCCCTGTTCCCCCCCTTCCCTGTTCCCCCCCTTCCCTGTTCCCCCCCTTCCCTGTGCCCATCCATCACCCTCACCTACTGCACCCCACCTCCGCCCTGTGAGCAGTTGCTCGCAGTGGTGGTGGGGGTGCTCTGTCGTGCTGGGTGTTGCATCAGGCGCATCCCCCTGTCCCCCGGCATCGCCCCTCCCTCCTATGGCATCCCCCCGTCCCCCTGTCCCCCCACGTGTCCCCTTCGGTCCTGGCATGTTCGCTTGTCCCCCAGCGCATCCCGTTGTCCCTGGTGCGTCCCCTTGCTCCTGGGCCTGGGGGCAGATCATGTGTCGGTGGGGGTTGTCCTGGGCTGGGGGAGGGTGCTGGATCGGTGGGCGGTGACGTGGTGGCGGTGGGTGCTGGATCGGTGGGTGGGTGGCTGTGGGCCCTTCTGTCATTGCTGTCGCTCCACCCATGCTCCACCTCACGAGCAGTGGCTCGTGAGGCTAGGCTGGGTGGTGCTAGTCGCATCTGCCACTCGTCTGGCGTC
The DNA here is from genome assembly GCA_964034925.1 of Tricholoma hemisulphureum. Taxonomy (NCBI): domain Eukaryota; kingdom Fungi; phylum Basidiomycota; class Agaricomycetes; order Agaricales; family Tricholomataceae; genus Tricholoma; species Tricholoma hemisulphureum. Next base: position 280,243 of record OZ035933.1, read on the forward strand.
CCACCTCGTTGCCTGGCCCTCTCTGGTACCCCCCGCCGCTCCCCCCCGCTCCACCCCACAAGCAGTAGCTCATGAAGCTGGGTTGGGGGGTGTTGGCCATGTCTGGGGTGTCACCTTGCATCCCTGGGGCTCCAGGGGTGTCTTATCGGTCCTAGGGGGTGTCCTGTCGCATCCTGTGGGCACCGGTCATGTCCCTTGCCTCCAGGTCACATCCTCTCGGCTCTGGGCATGTCCCACCCTCCTGATGGGGGCCCGGTCATACGGGCATCCCTCCCCCCTCGCCTGGCGCTCCTCCGTCATCGGGAGCACCATTGTATGGCATCCCCCTGTCACATTCGCTGGCGGCTGGTCGGCATCGATAGCCACACCCACGATCCACCCCACGAGCAATTGCTCGTAGGCGTGGAGGTGGGCGCTGTGTCGGTTGTCGGTTGTCGCCGTCGCGGCTGGCATTCTGCCTGTATGGAGGGGTGTGGGGGGTCAGTGGTGACGTGGCGGGTTTAACCGCGTCGTGGTGCATACCTAGTGGGTGCCCTGCTTCACGGGCCTCCCAGTACCTCCCTGGGGCTGTCCTATCCCCCTTTGGGCCCCTCACATCACACCTGAGTGGGGAGGAGGGCCAGCGTGTAGTCAGCAGGCAGTCGTTGCATATACAGTAGAAGGACTGAAAAAAAAACGTTTTTTAGCTGAATAAAAATTATTAGAACAAATAAAAGACTTACTATGGGGGCCTCAGGCCCCCATAATGGTGGAGTGGGGTGGAGGGAGGGAGCAGGGAGCAGGGGGGAGCAGGGGCAGCCGTCGTTGGCAAGCACTGAAAAAAAAAATAATTAGCCAAAACAAAATGATTAGAGAAAAAAAAAACTTAATATGGGGGCCACAGGCCCCCATATTGATGAAGTGGAGGGAAGAGGGAGGGGGGAGGAGGGGGAGGAAAGGGGAGGCGGTGTCGTGAGTGGTGGTGGTGAGGAGTAAGTGAGCTGGCAGTCATGGGGTGACGCATAGTGACGTTGTGATGACAGCGCCCAGTAAATGGGCATATGTTGCCTGGGCTCATACAGCCTGGTAGCACAGTTGTTATAATTTGGGGTAGAGGGCCAACACTTTGTGTGGCAGGTACAAGTCCTTTTATTGTTACATTAATGTCATAAACAGCATAAATAGCAAGAGTTCTAATCCCATCTAAGCATAAATAGCCAATACAAGGCTTCTTCCTTGACATATTTTCAAGTTATCATATGTAATGTCTTGTAACTTAATGTCACTATCACAAGTATTGCCTGTAGTTATGCCATCATGATACCATATATCTCCTGCAGGTGATACTATTCTAGATGTAAAGTGGTTGGCACCATGATATACTATGCCTCTCAGGTGAAACACTGCTGTTTGATCATCTACTTGTAGTCTGATTTCATGACTAGTATCAATGCTTGTATTGGGATATTCTAAAACCAACAGCTTTGGAACCTCTAAGTAGTTAATGTTTTTAATCATAGGACTTAAACAATCTGGGCATGTCATTTTTGTTGGTCCATAAAGATCAGATACCCAATCTGAGGTGTCACTCACATAAGGACTCAACAAGTATTTAAAGCCATGATTTACTTTAGCTGTAGTATATTCACATGCAATGCATATCTTCTGGGATTCAGTTAAAGTTCTATCTGATTGTAGCATGATAAAAGCCAAGTCACCAACACTGGCACCTGTTTGTCCCATTGGGAATTTGGTAGAATCTAATTAATGCAGTTGAACTCTTAAAGTATCTCTGATATCTTCCAATGTTACATGTCCTTCCAAGATGAACTTTGGGGTAGACTCTACAGTGAGCCCGTAGAGTAGGTCACATGATCAAATACATATCTGAACCCAGCTTCAAATTCCAAGTCAGATGATGTATAATTTTGTCTAATTATAGATGAGGCTATAGTTAACCTTTTTGGTAAATATATTTCTGCCATTTAAACTATCAATGAATGAAATAACATCATAGTGATATATTATTGATCAGCAGAAAATTGTGCATAACTTTTGTAAAATGTCATGTGATTGTGCAAACATGTACAAACAACAACACATACAACTGACCTATGGGTATAGTCATTCAAACAAGGTATATTATCTTGACTAGATCAGTTTTGATCTATTTACTATAATTAGCTATATCAATAAGACCAAATAATGCCACACAATGATGCCAAGAGTTGATGCAAGAGGACTAAAATCACTTCGCAATACCAAAAGGTCATCTAAGCAGCATTTTATATAAAATTTACATGTTAAGACATTTTCCCACACTTTGAGTAGGTCACATGATGTTGGCTTATTTGGGAAACATATTGCCGCGGTCCAAATTATCAATCAATCAATCAATCAATCAATCAATCAATCAATCAATCAATCAATCAATCAATCAATCAAAAAAGTTACTATTTTCTGGAAAGATAAAGAACGAGTCTCAATAAATTGAGGACTCGTAATTACTTACCTGTCACACTCACGTGGCCACAAGGTCCTGGGTTCGAATCCTTCCATTGCATTACCTTTTAAATAGTGACTTGCTAGGACAGTCCGTGCGGAATCCCTGCTAGGAATTTCTAGTCCGAGTTAGTCCGCACAGACAAAACTCGGACATCACTTGGACATCACTCGGACTCGGAATGGAAATTTGACATTATTTTCTGCCAAAAAAAATCCTAGTGAAGTCCGAGCGGACAGCTAGGACTCTGCGCGAACAGCTAGGATTCCGCACGGAGTCTGTGTGGATTAGGTGGGGGAGTGTAAAGAGCTCATCACTTGTCCCTTTTGTCAATCTCACCAACCATCTTAACAAGTTCAAGTCCAGGCCAGGAGGCAGTCCTAAGCTGCAAAAGGCTATCCAGGATTCCAGCTTGACCATCTCTGACCTCCTCACCCACATTCAACAGGCTTTTGGTTTGCCACATGATCAGAGCCTTCAGACCATTTATAGGCACCTTTTTTCAAATGTCAGACTCACCATGCCTCTCCCATGGTTCTATGACCCACAACCAGCCCTCCAGTGTGTCATGTGTGGTTCTTGGTATACCTTGAAGGAAGGAAGGAACCCCCAAGGCCTGAGAAGCCACTGGGATTGGTCCCCTGCATGCAAACAAACTAAACAGACAGAATGGGTGTACATGGTCCCATGTTTCACCTTCTTAGGATCGACAGAAGACCCAAAACAGATGTGATTCACCGACAAATGGGAGCCTTCACCACCGCTGCCACCAACGGCAGCCCCTCCTCAGCACACTCTTCCAGACATCTCATATTCTCCTCCCAATTGGGTCTTGACCCTTGGCTGGTGGGATACATTAAAGAGCTACAAAATACCTGCTGCAATCTTGGTGCCTCTGCTCACATTGCTGCCCCTGCATCTTGCCAAGGCATAGCCTCTAAATAGCAAGTGTCAACAGATTGAGCTTGGCCTCTGTGCTCTTTATCAGTTCTTCTGCATCTACCTCCTCCATGCTGAGCAACTCACAGTGAATGGCCATGTGTCCCTCTGACAGAGTATTATGGCAGGGTGAGTTTGAAGGTTCAATGAGTGCTGATTTGGTGAATTTGACTCAATCTTGACAACTTAGGACAAAAACAAAATTCTGAGAGCTCAAGCCAAAGACATTCACTTCATGCTGCACTACCTTTTCTCATGGAGCCATCCTTGCTCCCAGGGTTCGGCTCTGGGAAAGAAACAGGCATAGCAAGCAGCTTGGGTCCCTCAAGATTCAGTATTCTCCCCAGCAGAGCATCTTACTAAATCATATTTACACATCCTCCTATCAGCGCTGCTGTCCAAGGATGATGAGGAGGTTTTGGTTGATAAAATCATTCTTGCAAAGCTTGGTCATGAGCTGATGGTGTCAATCCTCTGCCAGACACTTCCTGTTATGTCAAAGGTTGCCTCCCTAATCAAGACCATCATGACAATTGCAGGGAGGACACAAGAGGGTCAGATAAGAAGAGCAGGGTTTGTCACTAGTGAGGCAGCATGGTTGCGGCAAGGGCTCCTTTCAACTTTTGTCCACAGTGCAATCCTTGGTGGCTTCGACGAAACATACACACTGCCACAAAAGCCACTTGATGAGGGCTCTGCCCTCCCAAATGATGATGACAATGAGGATGGCAAGGACAAGGAACTTGAACTTGCACTTCAAGTTGAACTCAGACTCAAATTTCAGCATGGTAGTGTTGAGGAAGTTCGGTTTGGTCTGGTTTGAGCCATTTTTCGCCAAACCGGAAACCAAATTGTTCAGTTTCTTGCAGAATCTCTGGAAATTGGATTTGTATATATTTTTGACTCATTTGCGAGTTTCAGCCTCAGATGAGTGCCAGAAACTGAATTACGTATCATACAATTGAATATAGAGTGAAAGCGATCCTTTGTGCACCTTTTTAAAGGTTACTTGCTTAAGACCTAAGTACTTATTTACTTATTACTTATTAAACATCTAATCTATGGGGGAAGCAATGCCCCAGAGGAAAGGGAGCCGTGTTGAAGTTGAACTTGTATATATGGGTTTTTTGGCACTTGTTTAAGTGCCAAAAACCTTTTTCAAAAGTTTTTGGCATTGTTTATGTGCCAAAAAGGTTTTTAGGTGCCTGTTCTAAGTGCCAGCAACCTTTTGCGGCATACACTCATGTGCCAGAGACCCTGTTTGAGGATTTCAGCCTCTGTTTTAGTGTCAAAAATGTTCTATAAATAATTTAGTATTTAGATCAATAAAATTAGGGTTGTGAACATCAATGATGCGGTGTGGTTCAAACTGCATTTGAAACCATTTATGGTGTTTGTGTAGCACTGAAACCATAAACCAAACCATTTGGTTTCACCTACAATTTCCCAAACCAAAACCAAAACTTCCAGTTTTGGTTCAGTTCAAACCAAGTTTGCATTGGTTTGAGACCAAACTTCCCCAACACTACAGTATGGTGAAGAAGGCGCTGTTGTAGGGGAAATGGTCTGTTGGTAGTTCGTTGACTTGAGTAGTCACGTCGCGAGAGTTATGGTAAGCGAGATCACAGGGAGGGGGAGGAATTTAGAGCAAATGAGAGAGAGTGAAAGATAAATGGCCGGTGCTACCCTTGTAGTTAAAGCCGTTGATAATCAATCGAGGATCTATCAACAATAAAGGAAACGCGATCGTGTTACGATCAACGGAGTCACGTGACGTTCGCGTCGAAATAACTAGCAAAGTCCCGTACAATGGGATTGGAAGATCGTAGGCTGTCTGACTGGAGAATAATGGCCGAGAGTACCCGTAAACTTTGTAATTTGGAAACTTAACTTGAAGTCCTGCACCTTGGTGTGCAGGTAACTTAGAGATACTTGAAACTTGAGGTACGAGAGGGGACTCAGAATCGCGCGACGTAAGGACGAGTGATCTGAAAGGGGGTGCTCCATTCGAGAGGTGGGAGGTCACCTTATATACAAATGACGAGTAGTTACGGACCGAAAACTGATTGCACGCATTCTCTCACGTCGACCAGTTCAGACAACCAATTTACAAGAAATTATCAGAAATCCTATTGGACAAGAATCTTCAGGTGTCGAGATGTTGATGCACAGGTATTCTTGAGTCCTCGTCTAGGAGTTTCCTCTGCTAGCAATGGCTTGGGGAGTAATCCGTCATCAAGGCCTTCTATTGACGTTACGTCGCCTGTCCCCCATCAAGCGCGGAGGGCACCCGAATAGGACCGCTCAACCCTACGTCTAGCAGATTGACCCGTCGATTTGGATGTGAAAGTACCTAGGAGTATCGGTGATTCTTGATGTGGCGGATCGTCGATGTGAAGGAATATAAATAGAACAATTAATCAATAAAAGGGAAATTGAATCGAAGATGCCCCCGTCCAATCCTTCCTGGGGCCTGGCACTGTCGACGCGGATGCCGAGGGAGTGGGGGAAATCGTGCCGAGCACGTCGCGTTGCAATGTTTGTATGAAAAGCCTATGAAGTAAAAATAAAACGAGAAGGGTTAGCAACACAAAATACGTGGGAAACGTGTGAAATTCAAGTAAATATGTCGACAAGGCATTGTTACCACAAGATATTAGAGCTTGAAGAAGACTGGCGAAAAGGTGGGGTTGACGAGTGGGGCTCGTTACCCCACCACAGCGCTGGTGACTTGGAACATGAAAAACATTTGCCGATTGATGATGCCAACAATGCTGAGGAATTTGAGGAGCAATGTGAGGAGTTGGCATTTTTGAGTGCCAAACTGGTTGCAGACTCCATGTTGCAGCCTATCATGGAGCCCACCACAGAGCCTGATGCAGCTGCACAGAAAAGCACAAGGGCTAGCCATGCTTGCAAAAGAAAGGACCCTCCTGGCTTCATACCTTTCCCAAAGGACTTCAACAATTCCAATATACCACCGCTGGTCACTTCCATAGATGATGAACTGTCAGTGGAAGCACTTCCCATGGAGGATCCCATTCCGAGGCAAGCCATCTGTCGTTTCCTCTCTCACATTTCTGCCCTCTCTGCTGATGCACACAACCCCCACCATGCTATGGCTTTATATTAAAAAATAAAAAGTTTGTTTCTCTGTTCCAGGACAAAGTGCATCGAGTGCCCACTGCTCACATATTATACAGGGCTTCTATAAGACTTATTGTATAGTGGGTTAGGGAGGAGCAAGCCTGAAGGGCGAGTGATGTATATGTGAAGAAGAGGTAGCAGAAAGTAAACAAGTGTGCCACTAACTAGCTGCACAATTTGTTTCAGCTTGTAGCCTCTTCAGGACTTCTGCAGGGTTTTTATAGCCAACCAGGGCTGTGTGACATGTAACTGGCACCAAGCCAAGCTCACAGTGCCGAGGACACCAACGCTCTGCCTTTCCCGCTGTCTGTCAAACACCAAACACTTTGGGAAGACATCTGACTCAGGAAGCACTCAGCCACAGAGTGCAGCCCTTTCCAACACCTGCCAAGTCATAGATAACAGCCTCATGGCTGTTATCACCATGTGCAACCACACAGCAAGGAGTCATGTGAAGTCGACCATGAGTTGCCTGGCTCACAGATCTCTCCCTCTGTGACAGATCTGATGATGGAAGTCATATCTCACTATACAACCATGATGAATTCTTCACAGTGAACCTGCTCTGTTCTTAATTAATGAAATTTGGCCTATATTCATTCTTAGAGTTCTTCCAACTGTTCACCAACACCAAGCTTCTGTCCAGACAACTATCCAGAAAGTGTCATAGACCATGTAAACACCACAATTCACCCATGATGAAATAAATATTTATTATTATACTGGCTGACATTATTCCATTTGTTCAGTGTCCAAGTGATTTGATGGGCAGCAGAAAAAGCTCAAATCCTTCTGTAAGCAATATTTCTTATCACAGAAATATTCCTAATATTTTAAATGCCATGTCATGCTTATTATAAATAACTCAAGTTCCACTCAAGTCAGTATGGTAACCGCATCATTAGAAAAATGGCATCTTTCTACTGCAGTCCATTATATATATATCATCAATTCATTTATCTTGATTTTTTTCAGCACCCTAGTTGTTTTCTTGCTGCCTCTTCCAATGATGATGATGATGATGACATGGTAAATAATGCACACTCTCCATTATATTCTAATTTGCAATTGTACCTGAAATAAACAATACAGATTAATGCAGACAACCACGGCCGATGATAAGCGGCACTTGGGATCCAAGTCATTGGGATCATTTGTGTTGCCATTGTATGGCTCCACATAAGTTTGCCAAGACGATGGTAGAGATGCCGATATGATAGATTTGAATCGGGTGTCGGAGATATGAAATTCCTTATTAGGGAATTTATTGATGCGGTCGCGGTAAGATTTCAGGGTGTCCATATGCTTTAGGAGATCGTCAGTAGCGTCGGCCTTTGTATCATACAGTAGGCACTGAATATGATTTACGGTTTGATGTGCCTTGTTTTCGTGAGTAACAGATAGTGCGGAGTACATCGCTTCTGCCGTAGTTTTTGATCCGACGTGATTCATTTGCGAAGAGGTAATGTTATGTATTATAACTTGCTGTGCCCAGGTGTCGTTCTTGTCCCAGTTGTGCGCCCCCTTGGCATCCCTGGATTCTTTTGGGCGTTTTACTGCCCTGTTAATATATCCAGTGATGTCACAATTAATAAATACCCGTTTCATCCTTTCTCTCCATTCATGCCAATTCTCATCAGTAAGGTGATCCCGATCGGAGATCTTGTTTACATTAGAATATTCTTTGGTACAAATTAGAAGGATCGTGGGCTTCTTTTGTTTCGGCGGGATTCCCGCCTTGGGCGTGGCTGGTGGCGCTCCCGCTGTAGTGTATTGGGAAGCGGCTGGTGACGGCCCAAATAATTCCATATGGTCAGCTAAGTCCTGATCATACTCCTGGACGTATTCTTGAGGGTTTTCTTCGTCACTGTCCGGGACAAATTCTTTAATATTGCTTGGGGCTTTTGACATGTTGTAGAAGGTTTTGTAAATAGATTTTTGGGTTGTTTATAATAAGCCAGGGCCCATAACCTGTTGGGAGGTAAAGCTGGAAACTGACTAGAGGCTTTTGGATGAAGGGGGGCACTCCTCTGTATGTCTCAGAGGTCAGGAATTAATTGTCTCAGTATATACTATACATATAGTATATATAGTATATAATGCTGAAGTAATGCTGAAGTAACAGTAATTAGTAATGTCATAATTACCGCTCTGGATATAGCAATTATAGGCTTGTATCCCAACAGATCCTCCACATGAATTTGCAAGATCTGAAGTACAGTCATCATAGGCACAATGCTAATTAACAATTAGAAATACATATACAGAATATTAATAATAAGCATACAGATGGGCTCATTATAAATCTACAATAGCCATTTTTACAGCTGCATGATCAACATCCATGTCTGCTTCATTTGATGACATTGGAGAATTTTGTTCTAATTGATCAGCTTCTCCAACAAGTCCAGATATAGCTCTGTTTTCATCTACTCCAACAAGTGCTGCAGGATCAATATATCTTATATGCTTGAGTACATTCATTACAAGCATGCCGGTCAGCAGCTCAGATAATTCCATTTTCACCCAATAAAGAAAATGCTTCTCTGGTAACATTATCAAGGGCTAAACCATCTTGAAGTTCTACATTGATATTTTATACAGCAGCTAATGAATGCATATGGAATGTATATATTCTTGAACAAATGATTGCCAAATCTGGCATCTTGTAATTTTTTTGGCATCTCCGGAATGAACACTCCAAAAACTATTATTCCAAAACTCTGAAAAGGCAGAAGCTGATGTATGAAAACTATATATTCCATTCAGGACTGTATTTGAAAATACTCTGTCCACCCATAAAATTTGCCCCACTTTAAGATGCTTGGCAGAATTCAAGTAGACTTTGGTGTGTTTATTGTTTGATTGTGGAAAATGCTCATGTTCTGCAGAGTACTTGGTGTGGCATGATAGTCAATATCTTGTAAGAACTTGAATATTTTAGAGCCTTTGATCAAAGTTACTCTGGGGATATCTCTAAGCTGGGTAGTCTGAAGCAAAGATCAAGGATTACAGGTACTAGTTTTGCATTCAATAGTATGAGGACAAATCACTTGGACAGCTTGAATTGATATATAAGAAATAGGTGAGTTTGCCCTGGAACTGTCCTTTTGAATCACATGGATAGAGATCTAAGAGTTTGGCTAAAGCATCAAGTTTTCCACTAATGTCTAAGATTATTTCTTCTTTAGACAATTTGTGTATCTGCTGATGCTTAAATAGTCTAGTATCCTTCTCTATGAGCCTTTCTTTTAGTCCCCATGCCAGACATTTTATCCAATGAGAGTGTGAAGTATGAGTTTCTCCTCTATATTTGGGATTTTGTTGTTGTGCATGCAGACTTAACAATTCAGGATTATAAACAGAACCAACAGAACCTGTGATAGAGTAATTCTGGAGCTAAAGTTTGCTTCAACAAATTTGCTGAAGACTTTGAAAGAGATATTTGAAAAGTGGCTTTCATCAAGCAATGCAGTGACAACTGGTAGAAGTGCAATTGCCATAGTGATCCAAATGAGAGTTGGTAGGCTTTGAAGGCACAACACTATAGCCCAAACATAAGAGAATAGATCTAGTCCCATCCATATGCTGTAAATTTTACCAAACAAATTTATTAGAATTCATTTCAAAAAGAAACCAACTGTCTACTTGACTTGCTTTTTAGTACTGGTCTTCTTTTGACCTTTATCCTTCTTCTTCTTTGTCTTCTTTGAAGTGCCTTCATCACCTCTCTTTTCATCCTTGGCCTTCAACTTCCCTTTTCCTTTTTTCCTCTCCTTTTGCTCCAAAAATGTCTCCAAATCCCTGAAGTGGTAAACAGACTTCTCCACACCCCATACAATTACATCAGCTGGCCTGTCAGAACCATTCTCCAGGAGGTCTTTACTCTCCCCCATGTATTCCATGTGGAATCTGGCATTGTATCCACTAGGAAATGTGTTTTGGTAACATACTACACATATGGTAAGTCACATGACTAAGCAGAAGATATTTTTAAATCCAACTCAAAAATTAAGTCAGAATGGTGTGACTATCAACTATATGGTAAGTCACATGCCTAAGTGGAAGTTAATTTTGAATCCAGCTCAAAAATAGGCCTGAATAGTATATAATGTTGCTACATGCCATATATGGAAAGTCACATGACTAAGCAGTGGTCATTTGTCAAGCTCAGAGAAAAAGGTTCTTGTGAACAAAGATGTCCAGATCCAGTCCAGCTGAGGTCTCAGGTGGAGAACTGGTTCAGCTGAAGTCTTGGGTGAAGCCGAAAGCAAGGATGAGCCACCAGACAAAGATGCACAAACACTGACAACTCCATCAGAACAAGATTGCAAAACTGGTCCTGCTGGGTGTCTTACATGAGTGATCACCCAAGTGGATCAGCCACCAAAGGCAAAACACAATCTGTGGGTGATGCACAGCATGGAATCCTATAGGATTCCTGATGGTAATAGTGATAGGTTCTCCGTGAGGAGGACGTCATCAGTTAGTGACGATATGCCAGATTCAAGAAAACTCTTAGTTCTTAAAACTACTTTCAACCCTGTATGGGACGTGTTCAACCTTCATGGTCTTTCAGATACCATTTTGAATACTTGGACCAAAGAAATCTCATTCTATGAATGCAGATGGTCTCGACTTTGGAACTCAGGACCCAAGCCAATTATGTGGTGGCTACAGCTTCAGGTCATAGTTCAAAGCCTAGCACAGTGATCGCTGAACCCTCTGCTGATGAAGTAGGCATGGTGGCCAAAAACTCAGACAGTTTGGTACTAGGTGCACCGATGGTGAGCAACAAAAACTTGTGGTTGTCATACCTGCGGAAAGGTCGGTATGGCAATGCGATGGCTGTGACGCAAGTTCTGGATGTATCCAAAGTCGGTTTCACTGATGCACATTGGCTAGTAAGCCGGAAGCGTACTGCCAGCCTTGGTGACCAGCTCAACAAGCCAAAGTGAGAAGCCCTTGATGCTAACTCACAACTGAAAGACCTCTGGGCACTATGTGAGAGTTCTCTCCCACTAGACTCAGAGTCAGGGGATGAAGCCATTGGCTATCTTCCCTCTGACATGGAGGAGTAGACAACCGTATGTTAGTCTGAATTGTCGTAGACACAGGGAGACTTCAAGGGATCCCCCTTATCCTAACAGAGCCCTATCCCTAACCGGGGATGCGAACCCTACCCTATATGGTATGCCCCCCGGCAGGAAGAGTGTCTGCTGCCTTATGGCAGGGGATGGGCTGACCCCAATGGGTGCCATAAAAAGCCATGGGATGGTGCGAGCCATCTATGACTCTGGACAGTTTAATACACCATCACAATGTGAGAGTCGAACTGAAGAGCAATCTTCCGCACTGTTTTTGAACAGTACTCTGACTGAGCCGGGATGTGATACCATCGGTATAATTACACTCATGCCACCTCAGGCCTTTCTGGGAGCCAAGGCGGCCAGAGGCCGCCTTGGTACCTGCGCTTTGGCAAGTGTGGGAGAATTTTCCTGTTCTGGAAAAGCTTCAGCTTAGTACAGGGCGGGGCACCCGCCGGCCCAATTGGGAAGGCGGGGACTGCCAGGATGCGAGTCCAGCGGCTAAGGTCTGGTGGCCCCCCTGCTAGGCGCAGTGGGTGGAAACCCTTGGGATGCATGGTGTGGCCCTGTGTGCTAGGCACACAACGCCAAGGCACCGCCCTCCCTCATGACTCAGATCAGAGATAAGGCAGTCAGATGAGTCAGGAAACCGACTCATGTTCTGTCTTGTGATGACAAGGTGTTAGTGGATCTTGTTAGATCAACTTCAGATGACTCATTGCTGTGTGTTTGCACATGGTGATGAGAGCCTTGAGGCTCTTATCTGTGACTCAGCAGGCGCTGGATCAGGGCATAGCCCTAACGTCTTAGTACTCCTGAGTCAGATGTCGTTCCAATGCATTCAGCATTTGACAGACGGTGGGAAAAGCTTGGGCTATGGTGTCCTCAGTGCTGACAAGCTTGGCTTGGCGCCAGTCACATGTTGCATAGTCTGGTTGACTATAAAAACCCAGCAGAAGTACTGAAGAGGCTACAAGCCAAAAACTGGTCCTTTGGTGTAACCAAGGAACTGTTTTACTTTCTGCTACTCCTCTTCACACAAGATAACTCACTCGCCCTTTGGGCTCGCTCGTTCTAACCCTATAACCCTAACCCTACACTTTCCCTGTCATTTCCTTTGTTGGGCTCCTTTCCTTTTCCTTCCAACCTTTCTTGCCCTTCAACCCATCCAACTCCAAACCTTTTCCATCATTCTTCAACCACATATCAAGATCAGCAAACCCATATAGTCCTTTCTCAACTTTCCAAATTCCAACATCAGATGAAGCATCCTCAGCATCCTCCAACCAGGCAACCATTTCTGGATATGCAAAAACACAAGGGAAATATTTGTGGATGTAGTCATACCAAAATGTCTTGGACTGCATCATTTCAATAACATGCTCTTGAGTTGGCTTTCGCTCATAGGGCAATTCATGGTCCTTCCACTTCTTCTCTAAGATGGGGATCACAGCAAGAAAGGCCTTGTACTTAGCATATGAGTGGCGGAGAGAGCATTGGCTGCGATCAGCAAGATGAGATGGAATATCCAAACAAACCATAAGCTCAGTTGAATATGAGGAAGTATCAATGGATGGAGAACGCTCTGCAGATTTAATGCTAGTGGAAGCTGAGTGACGATGAAGGATCATAGCAGCAGCTGTCAGTGGAGTACCCAGTGGAGTACCATAATTGTCCTTGGGTTTATCCTTTTTCTATCCCAAAACATAAATTTCAAAAATCATTCAAATACTCAATGACTTACTAGCCACATCAGTAACACATACTCCTTATTAATCTTCATCCACATGATTTCATCATCATCATCAACCGCTGCATCATATTTGCCTTTGATAGTCCATTCATTCTGTTCATAGGTATGAATACACATCCCCGATTCTTAAATGAAGATTATTCAGTTATCAATAGCAAACAGTAAAACATACTTTGGATTAGTGAATATTTATGGGCCAACTTGGTAAGGACAGGAGCAATCATTCGAGAAACATCAGTCTTAAGGACATGTAGAGGTTTGACACTGTTCAGGTCCAAATCCACGAGCTCTGAACTAGATTCATAAATGTAGACTTTCCCCGGAATGGAGAGCATGAGGTCAATATCCATCCCATAGTCAGGAGCATCAGCAACGTTGAACATATTGCCAAGGGCACAACCACAGGTAAAGCCCCCAGTTGTGCGGGAAGCTCCTTGGAGGTTCTGAGATAAACTAGTAGAAGGATTCAACATTGGAGCATCTGTTAAGAGAAAAAGCAAATAATCATACCACAAAATTATATCAAATAAATGAAACACATGCCTTCTCCATCCTTCGCCTTGGTGGCAATGGTAGTCTCGTCAATGTTGGCAGTGGCGATAACCCTGGTGGAGTCGGTGTCCTTCTCGTTGGCAGTGGCAGCAGTCTTGGTCTTGGTCTTGGCGGTGTTGCACTTGCTGTCATCCTCGCCGCCATTCCTGTTGTGAGCCCTCTTGTTTCTGTTCTGGCTGTTGGTCCTCTTCATGCACTTGTCACTGTTGCTGTTGTTGCCGCTGTTTGTGCTGTTGCTATTGTTGCTGCTGTTGCTGCTGTTCATGTTGTTGTCCCTGCTGCCGTCATTGCCCTTGTTGTCCCTGCTGTCATCATTGCCCTCATTGCCCCTGCTGCTGCCATTTGTCTTTACCTGTTTGTCCTTGTTGCTCTGGCCCTTCTCGGCATTGTCACCCTCATTGGCCCAGCTCTCCTTGTTGTTGCTGGTGTTGCTGCCATTGCTACCCTCCTGCTCCTTGTTGCTGCTGTCCTTGCTGTCCTTGCTGTCCTTGCTGTCCTTGCTGTCCTTGCTGTCCTCCTCTAAGCTCTTGGTGCTGTCATTGCCATCGTCTTCCTGCTCCTTGTTGGTGCCGTGGCTGTCACCCTCATTCTTGTCATTGTAGCCTGCTTGGTTGCCACCCTCGCCAGTGTTGGATTCCTCATCAGCACTCATGTTGTCACTGGAGTCATCCTGAGTGTCTGAATGATGGAGGCAGCCTTGAAGCTTCAAGGCAGGTTGGGGAGGAAGGGTGGTGGTGGTGGAAACCTGTGGATGAGGGTTCAGTGTGACAGTGACGCTACTACACTTGAGAGTGAGCTCAGTTCTGTTTTAAACACAGTTAGTAGCAGATATAAAGAAATCATATTTTGTGACGTGGCATGCTTATGGGTGCCAGACGAGGCCAGTTTGGGCGTAGCAGGCTTCATCTGCATCTTACTGCAGGTTTTCATGCCAGATGAGCGGATGTTGGGCATGTTGTGGAGTGGGGGTGCTTGTTGCAGTTGGTGGGTGTGGTTGATGATTGTTGGCATGGTGGGTGTGGTTGATGTTGGTATTCGTTGATGTTGCGCTGGCATGTTTGATGGCTTTGTCATGCATTGTCATGCACAGCCATGCCAATGGTACTTAGTGTGATTGTTGCCTATGTTTGGCAAGCCCACTTGGTGCAGTGGTTATATTGCTGGGGTCTTGGGTTCAATTCCCTTTACTTCTACTTTTTTTCTATATATATATAGTGAGGGTGGGTCCTGGAATCAAGTCAGAATTGAATTACCAGGATTCCTGGTTAGTCCTGGTCAGTCCTGGTTAGTCCTGGTCAGTCCTGGTTAGTCCTGGTCAGTCCTGGTTAGTCCTGGTCAGTCCTGGTTAGTCCTGGTCATTCCTGGTTAGTCCTGGTCAGTCCTGGTTAGTCCTCCTGGATTCCCAGTAATTTACACTCCCCCATGTGTCCTTGCGGATTCCGCACGGAATCCGTGCATTGGGTACCCCAATGGGGGATT
This sequence comes from Tricholoma hemisulphureum, assembly GCA_964034925.1. Lineage (NCBI taxonomy): Eukaryota > Fungi > Basidiomycota > Agaricomycetes > Agaricales > Tricholomataceae > Tricholoma > Tricholoma hemisulphureum. Next base: position 295,682 of record OZ035933.1, read on the forward strand.
GGTAAGCAATTCCGTGCGGAATCCGAGTTGGTCCGTGCGGAATCTGTACGGAATCCGCACAGACTGTGACCAAAAACTCAGATTATGAAGAATTCCACGTGGAATGGCAAGGATTCCGCACAGAATTTGCTGACTGAATGCTCAGGTTATGTCAGAATACATCGAAGATGGTCATTGTATTTGTTTACTACTAGTACATGAATGTTACTGGGAAGTTAGGTGTCACTATTAATCATCAGAGTCACTATCAGTGAGGTGGCCACTCCTGGCCTCTTTCCACATGGGGTATCTATGTTGACAAAATTACTCATAGTATGGTGCACATGGACAAGTGTGTGGTATAAATAAAGGCTACATATGCTTCTTTCCCAGTGTATGGTCAATATGCTTGATCTCTGCCTTGACAGCATTTGCAATCAATTGCACATTACCAGCTGTAACACCAAACTCTGCACTGGAGAGGCATTCAATACTGACCTTTGCAATTTCACCGATATGGTAAAAGTCCATGAGCTTGAAATCATTTGCATACTTCAAAATATTATGTTGTGGGTGCTTCTGGTCAAGCATGGTGAAAAATACCTGGATATCAGGGTGGAGATTTACTCCAACATCATCTGCAGGGTCACTGGAAGGAGTTTGCATTGTGGTGAGATGGACCTGGTTGTGGGGTTGGGGTAACTGGATAGGCAGGCATACCACCAGGCATGAACCAAGGTGGGATGTATGGGTATGGGTTGTACACTCCCATAGGTGTTCCAGCTATTGGTGCAGGTGGTGTGGCAGTAGATCCAGGACCAGGGGTAGTAGAAGATGGACCATCAGAGTGGAATGCTGTGAAGAGATCACCCTTTGGTGGAGTATGAAGTGTAACTTGATGAGTTCTGCTGGCCTGAAATACAAGTGGGTCCATGGCAGCAGCAAGTAAGATGGGAACAAAGTCACCAGTGCTAATGCCCAGCCATGAAGTTGGTTGAAAGTCAACACAACATGCTGGCTGCTCCTTCCAATATTGCAGGACTTTGTGGGCCCACACAGCTGACATCTACTCAATATTTGCCACAATTCCTCAATTGCTTCTTCTCCTTCTCCATGATCCCACCCTCATCACCATCATCATCTCTTTCATCAGAGTTGTCGAGGTCCAGGATCGCCATTGCTTACGGTTTCAACTTCCCACCCTTTTGTGTACTCTTTCCACCCTTTTTCCCCTTTGCACATAATGACACCATGTGCTGAGAAGGGTATCAATCACAGTCACACATCAAAAAAAAACACATGACATACCTGCTTGCCAATGATGACTTTCACCTGCACTGTTGCTTTTTCTTTGCTTGAATCTGTGCCACATCTTCCAGACATCCTCTCCAGTCCTCTACTGAGCCCAAAGTGATAGGATCTGCCTTCAGTGGGGCAGACGCAAGCTTGTATGAAAAGTTTGGCTTGCAGCAGACATCACTACATCTGATGACATCATACATCATTTCCAGTGCTCCTTCAAATGTCATGGTGTGTGTCAAGGTTCTGCAGTGGTGTCCTTCACTTGTAGATTGCAGAATCAATAGAACGATACCTGCAAAGTACCATCAGAATCAACATTGGCATGTGATGGGATAATTTCACAATGCTCACTCAAATCTTCCTGTTTGGTCTCTTCAGCACATTCTTTCAGGGCTTTTTGCAGGCCGTAATGGTGTTTCAGATAGTCCAGGAGACCCCAAGGTTGTCATGTTGTCAGAAGCTGTGAGAGAATCCATCAAATGATCATCAACATCATTGTCACCACTCTGGACTGGCTGCTATTGGCTTTCTTTGGGTTATGAGGAACATAAGCGAGAGCTTCTTCCAACAGTGCTGAGACTGGAGGGAGTCCATCATCAGATTTGTCTCTGGCATGAGGATCTGCTGCCAGCTCATCTGCCAAGTCAGCATAATTGGACTGGACAGCTTCAGATGAAAGTCTTGGGGGAAGATGGGCTGGAAGAGTAATCCTGAGGTTGCTGGTGGCCCTTTTATGCTTTGGAGCAGCCACTTGATGAGTGGCCATGGAGGTAGGAGTGTGATGGGTGACAGTGCACCAACCTCAAATACAAGCAGAATTTATTACTACATTTTCGCACTTTTGAGTGTATGGGCAGATGCAGCAAGGTGAGGTGGTCAAGAATAGTCAGAATTTACACAGATACAATGAGATTCAAGTGAGCTACAGGTGAATTGCTACACAAGAAAAAAACACCAGCGAAATTTTGAAGAAAAAAAAACAGCCACACCCTAAGTTCCGAGAAAGGCAGTAATGTTGTATTTAGGGGTTGATAGTGTCCACAGGACCATAGCTGTATTAAATCTTACTCACAAACTTTGTAAGTCCTTTGTTAGCAGTTGCTGTGTTTACTACAGTGTTAGCTAATGTCTAATTGTATTTGTAGCCATATAAACATGCTGCTACCAATCTTAACTGACTTCATTACAGAATATTTGTTGCTGACAAAGGCCTGCCCTAAACATGTTACTGACTTCATTTCAAACCATTACAAACTTGTTTACCGACTTCATTTCAAACTTGTTTACTCACTCCATTACAATCTATTATGAACTTGGTAAGTTCTTTGTTAGTCAATGTGTTTACAGCCTTAACTAATGTCATATTTTACAGCCTTCTAGTATCAGCGTATTCTATTCTATGCCTAAAGTATTATATTCATTAGTAGAGATCTTTGTTACATTGCTTGTATATAATTTGTATAGTGTTTGCAGTGTAGTATTCAAGTTGTATTGGGATGAGGACTTGTGTGGCAGTCATAGGGTGTAGCACAGGTAAAGGTTAACCTGTGGTATATGGCTTACAGGTATCACAGGTACAGGTATGGGTTTGAATATCTGTACCTGTGGCAATACCACACCTGTACATGTGGTGTTGCAGGTTGTGACAGGTTTGAGTTGTGATAGATATCATATCAGGTTTTGGTTTACAAAAATTGTCTGAGCCCTTCAGTTTGAGTTAACAGCCTTATTATGAACTTTTATGTGAATCCATTTGTTAAAATTGGTTATTGTGCTCTATTAAAACATGCATCCAACCAGTACTGTAATCTTTTATGACATAAAATAATTCAATTAAGTGAAGTAAATGTTGTTATTATAAGTGTTTCTCCTGAACATTGCTCCACTTGTGCTCAAAAGATGCTTGGCTACATAGAGGACAGCAAATTACCATTTTATCTGCATTCCTCATGATGGATAAGTAAGTTTGATCAATGATTAGTACAGGAATTGACCATTATATATGGATTCAAGTGTTGAAGAAGTACAGAATAGTTGGGATAGCTTCCTTGTAGTATAAATACAGCCATCTCTCACAGTTTATGCCATGTTACTACAAGTGCTACTGTAGTTTTGAAACACCATATAAACCTGTAGTTATAACCTGCACCTGCAGGCATGGTGTTTTTACAGGTATGGTGTCACAGGTGACAGGTGTGGTGTTGCCAGTTAAACCCATGGTGTCACCTGTGCTACACCCTAGGCAGTCAGAATACCAAGGATATCACAGAGATCAGAAGTTGAGTGAGTCTGCAACAGGGAGGAATGTTATATTTATCTCCTACAATGTGTGTAATATGTATACTACACTGCTAGGAGGCATAGTGTAATATACTTCTATAATATGTTGAGGAGTTATTCTGTCATAGACCCCTGTACTAGTTAATCTTGGAGTAACTACTGAACTTTACACTCCCCCACATAGTCCTGGAGGAATCCTGGTAGTCCTACCAGGACTCACCAGGACTCACCAGGAATTACCAGGATTCCTGGGGGATTCCTAGCAATTATATAAGCACTTTGGACTTGGTGATTTGTACAAAGTGCCCAAAAAATAAAGTTGCACAGAGTGAGAATTGAACCCAAGACCTTGTGATTAAATAATCACACAAATAAAAAGTGCACTCACCAAATGAGCCACAGGAGACTTATATGCTACCAATATAATTCTTATTTATGATACTCAAATTCCAACTTAGTTATAAAAAATTAATTAACTACCTCCCTTGTGTCTGGCATGAGGGGGTAGGTATGATAGGAATTACATGTGAGACATGTATGCTAAAAAATTATTAAAAAACTCGCCCCCCCACATTTTTGCTGCAGGGGGGTGGGGGGGGGTGGAGTGCATCAGGGCATGTTGGCCACCACCACCACCCTCCTCTGCACCCTCAACCCTGTCTCCATCTCCACCCCGTGAGCAGTTGCTCACGGCAGTGGCCCCTATCCACTTGCCCTCCCCCCTTGTCATTCCACCCATTGCCTACGCCATGAGCAGTTGCTCATGAGGCTGGGGGTGGGTGGTGTGTTGTATGTCATCTGGGCATGGTTGTCCCTCATCGTCCCCCCCCTCCTCCCTCCCCTCGTCCCTCGTCCCTTGTCACCCCCCCTTGCTCTCCTCATTGCCATTGTACCCATTGCCCATCATTTGACCCACCACCCACCCCACAAGCAGTCACTCATGGGCCTGGGGGCAGGTGGTGGTGTGGTGTTGCCCTTGCCCATTTGTCGTTGTGGCCCTGGTGGGTCCTGGGTGGGTCTGGGGTGGTTAACTGTGATGTGGCACAGGGGTCTGGGGTCTGAGGTGATTAGCAGTGACATGGCACGAGGTGGGGGTGGTGTGCATGCTTACCTAGTGCGTATCCCCCTGCTGGGGTCTATTTCCTATGGTGGGTGGGGGGAGCTCTTTACACTCCCCCACGTATTCCTGGAGGATTCCTGGTCTTCCTGGTAAAACTACCAGGAATCCTCCAGGAATCCTGGTAATCCCTGCCACAGCCGTTGTCCACCAAATGGTTCATTCCTGGCTATTTTTCCTCCAGTAGGATTCCTGGTTCAGTCCTGGTAGAATCCTGGTAAATTGTGCTCTTCCTGGTGCTCTTCCAGGAATTCCCCAAGACTTGGACCTTCAGGAATCCAGAGGTCTTTACACTCCAGCAGCTAGAGAACCAAACACTCAACGTCATGATGAGGAGATGCCAGAAGTCCAGCGCTCAAATTACTTCACACCCTGCCGGTTTTATTGTGTGGAAACGATCTGTGCTCCATGTGGAGTAGTTATTGCATGGGCAAAGTTTGCAAATGCAGAATCACCATCCAATATTTTGCATTTCTTGGAAACAGTATACCCTACCAAGGAATCAAGGCCAGCCTATATTTGCATCGACAAAGCTTGTGTGGTGCTCCACCACATCATCACCAATAATAGCTGGGACACATGGAGAAAAACTAGCCGATTGATTGTTGACTCATACCATTACATCAATCATCGATTAACAGATTTCTTGTGCCGAAAGTGGTGCAATCCAGCACCAATGGATGGATCTGCACCAAATCTTGTTATTGTGGAGCATGACAGAGAGGGGGTTCCTCACTATAAGCGTGCATTTAATACGCAGGCTTGTGAACAACTGAATGCCTGGCTTGGTGGTTTTGATTCAGTCTTGAGAAGAATGACAGTGGGGAATTTTGATTGGTTTTTGCATGCAATGTTATCTTACCATGCTTGGATGGTAATGGAGAAGCAGCAGCAGAGGTTGAGAGGTGACAATAAGAGCTCTGGTGATAGTAGTGACTCTGATAGTGACTCTGAAGTCAGCTGATCAGACAAGACAATGTTATCTTTGTTGCACAAAGTAAGAGTGAGTTTAGAATACAAATGAGAGTATATAGTAACTATATCTTTGTTGCATGAAGTAAGAGTGGGGCAACAAAGGTGAAAAGATGGTGTATATATGAAGCCCTTCTAACCATGTTGGAAAGTGGCCACATTAGGCATTATTGATATTCCATCTTGAGTCTGTATGGACTGCATTGGGCCTAGGCCTGAATAGGTGAACCATTGGTCCACCTGATATTGAGGCACTGGTGATGTGGTGGCATGTTTGTCAGTGTGTTGTGGTGCATATTGGTTTGGCAATGGTGCACCTGTCGGTAGTGTTACCAATTGGCAAGGCCATCGGTATTGTGCACGTTGGTTGGTGTGTGCATCAGTTTGGCAAGGGCACACCTGTCAGTAATGTTACCAATCAGCAATTTTGTCAGTAGCATCACCAATCAGTAATGCTGTCAGTCAGTGTGTGCAGCAGTGTGCATCTGTTGGTGAGCATCAGCTTGGCAGCGGTGTGCCTGTTGGTAGTGTATGCATTGGTGTGCATTGGTTGGTGTGCATCAGCTTGGCAGTGGTGTGCTGGTCAGTAGTGTTGTTGATTAGCAATGTTGTTGGTGGTGTCACCGATCAGTAATGATGTCGGTCGGCATGCACAGCAGTGTGCCTGTTGGTAGTGTTACTGAGTGGTAATGTCATTGGCAGTGTCGCTGATTGGCAAGGTCGTCAGTAGTGTGTGCATCAGTGTGCATTGGTTTGTTGGCAGTGTGTCTGTTGGTTGTGATACTGTGTTGTGAGTCTGGGGCCCAGGCTTACACCCCTCCCCACTTCAAAACTGTTGGTCTCCCTCAGATATCTGTGCTGTTCTCGGCCTCCCAAACATCTAGTGCATCAGTGTCCTGCATCTCAGAACCAGGACACCATTCATCATGTGCTCTCCCATAGCCATCATATCAGACAAGGTATTGGACACCACATCCTCAGTGTTGGGCATTGACAATCTTGTAAATGAACCACTCCTAAATGCCATCCTCAGTGATGATGGGAAGTGGCCGGGATAGTTTGCGGTCAGGGAAGAGTAGGGGGTCATTCGGGATGTGTCATTTCAATAAGTTGGCATGAAAGCTGGGGAATGTGTTTGGGCTGTTAGGTAGCTTCAGTGTGTATTCCGACCTTTCTGGGCTGGCCTGGACAATGGTGCAGGGGCCATCATTGTGCGGCATAAGCTTAGCCACTCATTTCTTGCCTTTCCATTGGAGTGGCCCTTGCTGACACCCAAGGCCTGGGGATGTGTGCAAACCGAATGATGATTGGAACTTGCTCTGACTCTACACAAGCTACATGCTGACTAAGCTCTAAAGCTACTGCAAAACACAGCCAAACAAGGCTCACAGGCATGCTCAGGAGGCCTGGAGGGTTGCTCCACGACACTCCATGCAACCCCATCCAACATAGCGACAATCCCACAGACTCTCTCCTCAACCTCTAACCCATCCTAGACTCCTCAGTATCCTCCCAAGATCAAGAAGTCATGGGTCTCTATCCCAATTGAGCATTGGAGGAAAAGGTGGCAGTGGGGCATGGCAGTGGGGCATGGAGAGATGTGGAGGGTAGCATGGTGCAGACAGTTGGGGTTGGTGGTGTGGCTGAGGGTGATAGTACCTTCGTCGTGGTGTCCAATGTCTTACAGCTTGCCTTTGTAGAGTCCCAAATGGCCTTTCACAGTTCGTATGAAGTCCTGAGAGGTCCAAAACAAAAGTTGTGGGGCCAATGGGTAGCGATTCAGCATCCTTGGCCCAGTCAAAGTGTGCGGGAGGCATGGGTAAGGGGGCAGGGGCTGTAGAGGGCTGTTCGGACGAAGGTGGGGGGCGGGGCAGTGGCAGGGGGGTTAGTGCCGGCGTCTGGGACGCCGCGTTCGATTGGCAAGGGGCGGAGGGGGGGCTGGGAGCAGTGGGGTGTACGGAGGGAGGGCAGGGGGCTGGTGGTGACACAGGGCGGCCATGGAACGCGAGCGGTGGCGACGTTGGTTGTCTATAGCTAGGCAGGGGTTGGGCAGGGTAAATGTGGGGCATAGGGGGCAAACGGGGGGTGGTGGGAGGTCTGGGGAAGCAGGGGGGAGCCAGTGTTGTCGAACGCGACGTGGGAAGGGCAGCAGGGGGCGTGGGGTGTCGAACGCGTGGCCGTTCGGCCGTTCTAGGTGCAGGGGGTGGGCTCATGGGTATCAGGGATAGCTGGGGAGTGGGACGGGGTGCTCTAGGGGCCACAGGGGTGAGGGCTGGTAGCGGCAGGACTGGGGGCACGGGCGTCGCCCTCTGTGACCTGGCAGGGGCGGCGGTAGGCTCTAGGGATGGCGCAGGGCCATGGAAGCAAACTGGGGGACGGCGCGGGCGTGCGCCGTTGTCCTGTGGGTGCTGGAAGCGGCCTGGGGCACGCTGGGTGCTGTGGGGTGCCATTCAGGTAGCAGGGGGGCTGGGGGTGCTGTCCGAGGCGTTTGTGACGTGGAAGCGGCCTGGGGGGCCGTGCTGGGCAAGCTAGGGGTGCTGGGTGTGTGCAGGGAGGTGCTAGGGGTGCCCTGATGGTGGCCGTCGTTGGTGGCGGCCTCCAGGGTGTCTCCTGAGGTTCGGGCTTTGTTCCAATGCCGAATGCAGGGCTCAGGGGCTTTCTGGGCCATTGTGAGTTTGCCTGGGAGCGAGTGCTGTCGTCTCCAAGGTCCTGGGAGGTGAGTGGTGGTGGCCGTCGTCATGGGTGACGTGGCAATGGGCTGGGGAGCCTCGAGGCGTCGACCGAGGGCTTCTGGGGCTGTCTGGGTGCCGATGCTCGAAGTGGTGGCCGATTTCGTAGTTGTGGGGGGTGTCTGAAGGTCGTCGGAGGCCTGTACGGCCGTCTCGCAGGTGGTGGGGTGCTCCATAGATGTCCCCGCGTCACTCAGTGGACGCGGCTGCTCGTTGTCGGGTGTAGTCTGGGTAGCAGCGTCGACAGAGGGTGGAGAGGGGGTCTTGGGGGGAGTCCCAGCTTTGGCGTCTATCTTTTGTTTTGAGATTTCAGTATCCTGTCCCTCGAAGAATCCAATCTGGTACCCTCGATGGCACTCCTTCTTCATAGTCGAGGCAAAACAAGGTTTTGCCTCTCGTCTCCCTAGAACATTTCCCAGTTCTAACCCTTCCTCCATTCCCAGTACCCTCCCTTCCTCCAATCCTATAGCTTTCCCTTCTTCCAATCCTTCTTCGAACTCTCTAGCTTGTGTCTCTATAGATGTCATTTTCCGGCCTATCTCCATGGCTGAATCCCATAGCACGCGTAAAGCAGCTGCGCGGTTACGTGAGCTCACGAACTTCTCAGCTGATGCATGAAATGGATCCGTGGGGTCGAAATCGGCAATAGTCGGTGATTTGTCAGGTGGGGATGCTTTTATCGTGATGCTTGTAGCTTCGGGTAATTTCTTTTTTGTCTTCGAGCCTTTGTGACTGTTCCCATTTCCTGGTGCCATTTCTATTTAGCTTTAGACTTTAGACTTTAGACTTTTTGTGGGTTCTCTAGACTTTTGGGTGATCTTTAAACTTGTAGTGGGCTCTAAAAAAATAATTTCGGCTGGTGGGGGTGGAGAAAAAGCAGGGGGTCTGCTTGTAGAATGTAGACTGTAGTATATAGACTTCTAGGTAGGCCTCAAATGAGCTTCGAAAAGTTTCGGCTGATAGAAGGAGTGCAAAAAAAAAGGCTGAAAAGCTAGGGGGCTCCGAAATGTGCCTGTAAAAAGTAAAACTGGCTTGCTAGAGTTCGAATCACACTGTTGTCACCAGATGGAGTGGCCCTTGCTGACGCCCAAGGCCTGGGGATGCGTGCAAACCAAATGATGATTGGAACTTGCTCTGACTCTACACAAGCTACATGCTGACTAAGCTCTAAAGCTACTGCAAAACACAGCCAAACAAGGCTCACAGGCATGCTCAGGAGGCCTGGAGGGTCGCTCCACGACACTCCACCGTTTGTAGCTCCAGTGGCAGTTGTCAGTGGAGAGCATGACCTGGTCACTGATGGCAAACTTGTCATCAGGGGTTCGGTGTTCGTTTGCATGGTATGCCTGTTGGATCTTGGCAGCAAGGAGGTTGTCCTGTGCTTCTTTGACATCTATTTCTACCCGGGTGATCATATCATGGGCTGTGAGTTGGTCGGTGGGTGCATCGGTGGGAAGGGGGGAAATTGGTGGGATGAGATGTGGTCACCGGCCAGTCTTCAATTGGAATCCCAAGAATCCAGTGGATGCATTCATGGTGTTCATGATGGCAAAGCAGATGCATAGCAGCTTGGCCAGCCAGCCCTCCTGGTTGTTGTCAACATGGTACCAGATAGACTGGTTCACAGTCTTGTTGGTCCATTCACTACTGCCATCAGTCTGCAGATGGTAACAGGTTGACATTTTGAGTTTCACCCCAGAGGGCTTGTGAAGTGCTGTCCAGAGGTCAGCAGTGAATAATGCATCTCAGTCAGATACAAGATGTAGCATTAGTCCATTTTTGCAGTACCACTCATTGAATAACGCAACAGCAACCTGAGTGGCAGTGTAACTGGAGTGGGTATGTTGGGATTATGTATACAGGCAAGCCAAGGCAGTCAACATGCCTAGGGAATATTGCCAGAATATGCTAAGTCATATTAACACATGTTTAACAGAGGTTAACACATGCAGAGACATATAGGGGAATCCACAGTTAACACATGCTACAGGATTAAACATCCTGCAGCATGTCTATGATAGGATAGGCAAGATATAGCCATGTCTATCATAGGCTATCAGAGACAGAGCCTAGGATAGAGTGTCTAAGACACACCCTGCAGGAAGTGTAAGACTTCCAAGCCATGACAGCATATCTATAGGGGAAATGACATAGTTAATGAAACATTAACTATTACAGGAGTCCACAATCCAGCCAGTCTTAAGGGGGTCTGGTCTGATGCCTGCAGCAGAGATGATGTGGCTGAGGAACAGTAGCTTGGTGGAAAACAGGTTGGACTTCTTTGCACTGCAATAGATACTGGATGCACGGAGGGCCTGCAATACTTTTTTGCAGTTCTGCTCATGTTCCTCTAGTGTTTTTGACCAGATAATGATATTGTCCAGGCAGACATGGCAAATCTTCTGATGTGTTCCTGGAGGGCATTGGTCATTCATTGCAGGTGTGTTGCACCCACCTTGCGGCATGACCGTTGGAGTATCGTGGAGCGACCCTCCAGGCCTCCTGAGCATGCCTGTGAGCCTTGTTTGGCTGTGTTTTGCAGTAGCTTTAGAGCTTAGTCAGCATGTAGCTTGTGTAAAGTCAGAGAGAGTTCCAATCATCATTCGGTTTGCATGCATCCCCAGGCCTTGGGTGTCAGCAAGGGCCACTCCACCATCCATTCATAGAGACTCCAGGGTGTCCAGATGGTGGTGAGGTGAATATTGTTGGGGTGGATTCGGTCTGGAAAAAGCAATTGGTCATGTCCATCTTCCCAAATATCTTCCCTTTCCTGCAGTCGGTGAGAATAACATCAACACAGGGTAGGGGGAAATTATCCCATATGGTGTTGCTATTGAGCAGTTGATAATCATTTACCCAACGGTAGGCAATGGCATGGGTTGGGGTATCCCATGTGGGTTGCAGGATGGGTGTGGGTCGCGAGTGGGGTACCCATGACCCATACCGGGAGGTCTTTACTGTGCCCCACAAGTTCCGATCGGAACTGGTCGGAACTGGTCGGAATCCGAGCGGAATCCGGTCAGAATTTTTTGATACAACTGCCTGCCAACTGGCTTGCCATTGTTTGAAATTTTCCGACCAGAATCTGACCGGAATCAAGAATCCGATCGGTACTGAGCGGAATTTTTCTGACCGGATTCCGAGTGGAACCACTCGGAACCAATTTATATTATTTAACCAGCAATTTATGTTATTTAAATTTATAATTTGTAAAATAAATGCAACAGCAGTGAATTGAACTCATGTTTCGGGAGACACAAATTAATGCAAGCAATTAACCCACTAACCCACTAAGCCAACCTGCCATATATTGTGCTAGGTATTTCACACACTATAGACCCCTCAAACGTGACATCACATGTCAGCCTCCGGCAATCTCCGGCTGCTCGTGTCGGCGGCAACCCCCGGTTTGTCGTGAACGTGTTGACGTTGCCACGTCACACACCGTTTCTTCCCCCCCCACTCTCTCTCCCCTCTCGTCGACCATCGCGACCATCGCCGACTCCCCCCACGACACCATCAATGCCAACAACGACCCATTCCAGCCTCCCCACCACCCGGAGTGGCCTTCAACGAGGCGACCCCCCCCGTTCCAAGCGCAAGGCTTCCAATGCAGACGAAACGGCCCAGAAGCGCCCCAGGACCAAGGAAGACGATGAACCGGAATCGAGAGGGAAGGGGAAGGGGGGCCGAGAGGGGAAAAAGGAGCAGAAAAAGAAGAAGGGGAAACGAGCACCCAGGTAAGCGGCCATGACCGCCTCCCTCTCGTTTACTCACGAAGGCCCAACGCCTCAGGAAAACGAGCGCCGACAAAGCAAAGGAGGAGGCAGCCGCACAGGCGGCTGCCAAACATCTTCGGTGAGTAGCTCAACACTCTCCACAATGGCTACCCACGCCTCCTGCTAGGAAAACCGAGCATAAGCTCGCTCGGAGCGGCATTCCCCACGCCCCCCCTGGCCGACCTCATCGTTCCACCTCCGCCCAGCTGGCAACCAGCAGCAGCCGCCAACGACGCTCGGACCTGCGAGGAGACCACGAGACGAGTACCGACACCTCTATGACCGGCCGTAGCGAGACCGATACCTCTAGGACCAGCCGTAGCGATACCGACGCCAACAGCAGCGGGTCTGGAGGTGGCAGCACCACCTCGAGTGACGACGAGGCCGACCCTAAGGCCAGACGCGACACCCCGTCGAGTGACGATGGGGCCGACCGTAAGGCTAGGCGTGACTCCACCCCTTCAAGCAAGGACAGTGCCGACTCTAAGGCTAGGACGGCGGTGAGTTTGGACGAGGACCAACGTGCTCCGTCCTCATCAGGTAAGGACTCTCATGCGGACCTACCTGATCAAGGTACACCCTGGCATTGTATTTTAATTATTAGTAGTTTTAATATTACCATGTTAGATACACAAATGGGTAGTCCACTGCATCTTACTCAAGTTGAGTTACAAGGCGCTTCTCGCACCACTGGGGGGATATTTCGTGGCAGGGCCCATGGCAATAATCCTAATCTTGCAGACCTTGCTGAGGACGACAACCCTCTTATTCCTGCTATTGGGCAGGTCTACTTGTACATCTCTGCAGAGGATCCTGCTTATGCCAACTGGGACATGGCAACAATGAACCGGCAATCATTTAAACATGATGTAACCAATTCTCTTGCCCATGTTCTGGAAGAAATAGCTGACAGACATTCTCCTGTGCGACGTAAGAACCAATTCTAGATCTCTCAATTAATATAGACTTACTATGTGCTAGGCCATAACCAACGTATCTACACCTATGAGGATGGCAAGTGGATGATAAAAGGGCGATATGAGCTGGCCATTAGAAAGAACGAGGATCTGATCTGGTCAAAGGAGAATGAAGAATACAAGACTCGAATTCTTATTGTAAGAAATTTTCTTTAATTTCTCAACATCAATGCAATAATATATGCTTCAGAGCACCCATGATGGTACACTGTCTGCACCAGGTTCTCTGCCTGCTACATCTGCTACGCCATCTGCTATTCCCTCTATTGCTCCATCAGATTCAGGGATTGATGCTCAGTTTAGTGAGCATGTCACCAATAATCCTGTTTTGGTGCAAGTTGCCAATGCTTTAGACATTGATCCTGCTCTGACGTACCGCAATGACTCTTCCCTCCACCTCTGGTACAAGAAGTATACCGCATATCATCAGGCTGTTGCTGAATTGAACAGGTTGAAGGCCAATAACCAATGGACTCTGGCATCTATTGGTCGTACAGAGATGATCAACCTTTTTTGTGGGCGCTCATTCTGGCATTCTCATGTCAACAGTGGTTTTCGTGATATTCAGAATTACAAGGACATGGTGGAGTGGCTGGAACGAGGGGAGAATGACAAGGAACCTTCGGATCTTGAGGTTTGGCATCTTCAAAAATCTCATTATTCTTTCAAGGACTTGGGAATCTGGAAGAAGGAGGGGACTTTGGATAGAGCTTATCAGAAGCGGTTGAAGGATAAAGAAAAGGAGAAAGAAAGAAAGAAAGAACGGAAGGAGAAAGACAGAAAGGCTAGGCAGGATGATAGTTCGGATGGGGGTGGGCCATCTAAGAAAGCAAAGAAATCAGCTTGTGGGAAAGGTGGAAATTCTTTGAAAGCTTCTAGCTCCAAGTCCCGAAAGTAGGTTACAATTATGTTCTGTACTTGTATCTGATCATTTTATGTTGTCTTTTCTTCCTCTTGTATAGCTGTGTTCCTGTACTACTATGGCACATTCTACTGTTGGCATATTCTGCTTTCAGTTGTAGAATTGTGGTGCTATTGATCCTGCTTTTAAGCATACCACATGTGGCTGCAATGTCTGATGTACAGCCCTTTCCAAATATCACATTCAAAGTTTTTAGTGACTTTGTCTCTCAAAACTTTAGTTCTCGTATTTCCTTGGCCACAGTACTTCTGGTACTGTTTAGCTTAACAGACAATCCGGATCTTCTAAATTTGAACAGCCGTCAAAAAAATCCATGTATTCAGGGAGAGCGAAAAGAAACATGTACTGGGTGGATCAAAACATTGGCTAGAGCTGTAGAGGATTGCTTGGGCATTGATGCTAAAACCTTGATGAAACACAAAGAAATTCCACAAAACATGGACGATAATGCACTGGTTACACCAATAGCTGCCAAGCTTGATAAAATGGCCAGTATTCTAAAACTGGAGCCTGTTTTTTCAAAGTCTGGAAAAATAAAACGGAGACTAGTTACCATCTCTCATCAGGACATTGCAGCAGTTCATGTAATTTGTCCAACTTCATTTGAATGTGAAGATACCAATTGTCAACCACTTGCTTTACATCAAGATACTCGTCCTCGAGATCTTCCTAAAGTGACTTTGATAAAAGGAACTACAATTCATAAGAAAGTCTATGCCATGACTGGAAAATGTGTCAAGTGTGATATAAAATATCATGCTGATCATGAAGGCCTCACCCAGCCATCAGGCAGGAGAAATAGAATCTATCTGAATTCAGCAAGATATATAAAGATTGGCCAACATATATGGGTTGACCGTTCTTTTTCAAATGCTGTTGTTAATGGCATGTATAGCTTTCATGCTTCAGCTGCTGCCTATACTGAGTATTGGAATAACACATTTGGTCAAATTGACTTGAACTATTCTGCTAAACTTGATTGACGACATATATGGCAGGCATTTGTTCAAGAGTCAATTCGAAGCATTGCTACTAATCAGAATGAATATTTGGAACTAAATGAAGATCTACCAATTGATGATGTGACTAGAAATGCATTTGCAGCTCTTGGAAAAAATGGGGTTATGCATGCTGCCAATGGTCATGCTTGTTTGGAATGCACACAGCCTTATAAGCATTCATCAAATGATAATCCAGACAATATGGATGTTGACAATGCAGATGTAGCCATGCATGTTCTTGATGGAATAGTAATGGGTCCAACACACTGTGCATATCAAAATTGTGATGCTGATCTTTTAAATGCTCGTGGTGGTGCATTCTGTGCAGTACATGAACAGGAATATGGAAGTAAATGTCGTATAGTTGGTTGCCAAAATACTAAGGTGCTTCCAACTCAGGCTTGTCAACAGCACAAGAAGGAATGGGATAAGCATATTCAGAATCGAAGCCCAGGTGCACTAGCAGGTGTTCGCCGGATGTTAAGAAGGCCCACTGAAAATTTGGAATGGCTTCCAAATATCCAACGAGAGTCCTTGCCTCATGATGGACCAGCACCACCTGAAAGAGATAACAAACATTACTTCAGCCCTAATAGATTTTACTGTGTTGAAACTATTTGTGCTCCTTGTGGAACTGTTATAGCCTGGACAAAATTTGACAGATCTGAATCTCCAACAAATATAATGAAATTTCTGAATAGTATTTATCCAAAGAAAGAAACACGGCCAGCCTATATCTGCATAGACAAGGCATGTGCAGTACTGAAACACATTGTTGCCAATGATGACAATAATGATTGGCTTGAAACCACTCGGTTTATTGTAGATTCATACCACTACACAAATCATAAAGCAACTGACAATTTATGTCGTACCTGGTGTAACCCTGCTCCAACTGATGGCTCTGCACCAAATTTGGTTCTTTCCACTGTTGATAAGCATGGAAATCCATGTTATAAACGTGCATTTAACACACAGGCTTGTGAACAGTTGAATTCATGGCTAGCAGGTTATGAATCTATTCTTAAGCGCATGACTCCTGGGAACTTTAATTGGTTTTTACATGCAATGCTTTTTTATCATACCCAACATGTGTTGAACAAACAAAAGTTAAAAGGAAAAGGAAGAAAAGGGAATTCAGGATGATACAAGTGATAATGACCAAAATAGTGACTCTGAGTAAAAGAATAACTTAATTATTACATTGTAGTGATATGATGAATAAAAACTATATTTCACTCCTTGCTCTGAAAAAGAACAGAAATGCCATCAACCTCTAAGATACATCCAGTTTCAACAGAAATACACCATCAACCTCTAAGATACATCCAGTTCCAACAGAAATGCACAATTGCTTTCCGATGTATAGCCAGTCCAACAGAAATACAGTTCCAACAGAAGTGCACAATTGCTTTCCGATGTATAGCCAGTCCAACAGAAATACAGTTCCAACAGAAGTGCACAATTGCTTTCCGATGTATAGCCAGTCCAACAGAAATACACCATCAACCTCTAAGATACATCCAGTTCCAACAGAAGTGCACAATTGCTTTCCGATGTATAGCCAGTCCCAACAGAAATACACCATCAACCTCTAAGATACACCCAGTAAAGTACAGATGTATAGCCACATTCACACCAATCACCTCCAATGTATAGCCTCTTCCAACCAGATACTCCAAATCACCACCAATGTATAGCCACATCCAATCAGATGCACCAATAACCATCCAATGTATAGCTATTTCCCCTCGGAACCACTCAGAACCGCTCGGAACCGCTCGGAATCTGGTCGGAACCGCTCAGAACCACTTGGAACCGCTCGGAACCGCTCGGTTCCGATCGGAACTTGTGGGGGACAGTAAAGTACTGCATACCGGGTACCTGTCAGCATTTTTCTATTTACAACTTACAAGTAACTAACAATCTATTTACAGGTTTTGGCACTCAGATGAGTGCCACAAACCTTTTATTTACATATTTACTAGCTATCTTTAACTTAATTTACATGTGACTCAAGGGGGAAGTGATGCCCCAGAGGAAAGGGGAGTTTGTGGAAGCAAGGCTATATATACCAGTTGATGTTTATTAATATTTGGTTTCAATAAATGAACACAAATGTGTTGCATTGCGTTGTGTTGTGTTGATGTGATGCATTCTTGTTTGTTTACTGAAACCAAATGGTAATAAACATCAACTGGTATATATAGCCTTGCTTCCACAAACTCCCCTTTCCTCTGGGGCATCACTTCCCCCTTAAGTCATACGTAAATTGAGTTAAAGATAGCTAGTAAATAATCAAAATAAAAGGTTTCCGACACTCATCTGAGTGCCAAAACCTGTAAATAGCTTGTTAGCTACTTGTAAATAGAAAAATCACAACAGGTACCCCACTCGCAACCCACACCCATACCCGTACCTGGCAGGTTGCTACCCGTGCAGGGTATGGGTACAGGTAGAGCTCTGGGTACCCGTGGGAGTACCTGTGCTATTCCCTACCCAATGGGGGTCAACAGTAAAATTGGGTACCCCACCCTGTCTCTTTGGGACACAGAAGGAGGGGGATGTGTATTCTGATGCCGATGGTCACAACCTGCTGGCATCAAGGTGTCTGTTGAGGAGCCTTTTCCATGCCTCTTGGTACTTCTTTGGGGCAGCATACCCCCAGCAATTGGTGACCTTGGAAGGATCCCTCAGTCAGATGCAATGGTAGATGTGGTCTGGTAAACCTATAGTGGTGTCTGGGAGTCTCACCGGGAAGCAGTCGGCATATTTCGCTTTCATGGCTTTGTTTTTCTCAGTCAGGAGTTCCTGAAAGGCAAGTGACTCAATGCAGTCCCTGACAACAGCCATAATTGGTGCTGGGAGTTCACAGCCAGCAAGTGCAGGGCAGGGAGCTGATTGGAGTGTTGGCAACTTGGGTTTCCAGGCAGCCTTTGGTGTGGGTGGCTTGGGTGTCCATGCTGCTGATATTGGACAGAGTACTGGTGCTGGTGGGTGGATTAAGTCATATCCCATGTGTTTGTCAATGGCCATTTGCGTGTGGCTATCAATCACAATGTGTTTGGAGGATGGGAATGGCATTCCTAGGATAAGGGGAACAGGTAGCCTGACATGTATTTTAATCTTTGTCACTCTCGACTTCCACTGGCTGGCACCTGACTGCAGGGTATCTTTGAAGACCCAGTCTATTGACCAGGTCGGAGCTAATCACTATGGAGGGGCAGCCAATGTCAATTAGTGCTCTGATTGGTATTGGGAACTCAGTGATGCAAGGCCCAGTAGCAGTCAACTGTGCATAGAGGTGTGGAATGCTGAATGGGATTTGATCAGGGGGAGGGACATACAAGTCAGTGTCAGCATCCTCACAGTATGCCATTCCCATTGTCACCACTGCTCCAGGTTCCTGTTGCCCTTCCCTTTCCTGTTGGGCAGCTGTGGCTGCCATCGCAGGGGTGAGTGTCAGGTAGGTGGCAGGGTCTGGCCAGGTGTTGTTGACCTTCATTGGACATGTGTCCTTGCAGTGGTTGATGTAGAATTTGCAGCAGCGGTAGCAGCCCTTATGTTCAGAGAGGAGTGACCTTTCTGTCATAGTGAGGGGGTGTTGGGATTATGTATACAAGAGTATACAGGCAAGCCAAGGCAGTTAACAAGCCTAGGGAGATGGAATACAAGTCCTAAGCTTAGGATTAGGGTTAGGATCTGCCACTGGTAGAATCCAACACAGCCACAGGGAATAATATTAATTCCCGAGCTGCTACCCTTAATAGACTGGCCAAGACTACAAAGACTGCCAAGACTGTCTCCTATGCTATCCAGGGAACCCCCTATAATATACAATGATAGACAAGTCTATCTGGAGAATTATATAGGGGATATGACATAGTTATTCCATTATTAACTGGTACAGGGGTCTATTACAGAATACCTCCTTTATGTATTAAAGGAGTGCATTACACTATACCTCCTAACTGTGTAGTATAAATATTGCACATCATGTAGGAGATGATAATAACATTCCTCCCTGTTGCAGTCTCCCTCACTCACTAGCCTTTGAGATTAACTTCATAATCTAACCTTGTCCTTAACTCTTCCTGTCACTGTTCACCACTCCATTCCCAACAGGTTATGGGCCCTGACCCTGAACTAGACATGGATTATGAAGGGGACCAAGAGGATGACCATTTATCATTATTTGGGGAACCCCCAGCACAAGAAACCCCTAAACGATCAGGAAGAGTATATACTTCCAGAGCACAAGAAAAGCGCAGACAACGGATCAATACACCAGAGGTTGATCCGGTTATAAGAATACCTATTTCCTTAATTCGGACCAAAGAATACTCAAACGTAAACAAGATCGCTGATTGCGATCATTTGACGGATGAAAACTGGCACGAATGGAAAGAGAGAATGTTGCGTGTTTTTATTAATTGTGACATAAGGGGATATGTTTTTGGTCAGATAAACCGACCGGATCCAAATATAGATCCGGAGAGTGCTTACAACTGGGACAAAAACGATACTTGGGCACAACAAGTCATTATCCACAACGTCACCTCCTCGCAAATAAATCACGTCGGATCAAAACAAAGCGCAGAAGCTATGTATACCGCATTATCAGTCACTCATGAAAACAAGGCACATCAAACAGTTAATCAACTGCAGTGTCTATTATATGAGACAAAGGCTGATAATTCCGACGACCTCCTAAAGCATTTGGACGTCTTGAAGTCTTACCGAGACCGGATCAACAGGTTTCCAAATATAGAATTCCATATCTCAGATACCCGATTTAAATCGATCATTTCAGCATCCTTACCAAACTCTTGGCAAACATATGTCGAGCCCTACAACGGAAACGCAAATGATCCAAATGACTTAGATCCAAAGCGCCGCTTAACTTCGGACGCCTTTATTGGATTATTAAGGGAAGAATATAAACTTCGGCAAAACCGGAATAACGGGAATAATAACTCCGGCGGAATTGTAAACCTGGCTAAAATCCAGATGACCGCCCAAAAGGAGAAAACCCTTGAAAACTGTCTTACCGATCGTAAAAAATCCCTGAAGCCATATTGTGATCATTGCAAGCGCCCTGGACATTGGTCCAGTAAATGCCGAAAATTCTGGCAATAAATGCCATAATTGTGGAAAAATCGGACATCAGGCAAAAAATTGTTGGGGGAAGAAAAAGGAGAAAGATAAGGAAAAAGGGAAAATAAAACCTGTGGAACAGTCCAATGCTGTGGAGGAATTTATTGCATTTTCAGCTCAAGAAGAACATTATAATTTTGATTCCTATGATGCTTGTAATGATGCCGTAATGGACGAGCGTTTGATCTATTACGACTGGTTGGCTGACTCAGCAACAACATCGCATGTCACACATCAAAGAGAAGCCTTCAAAACATACACTCCAATGAAAAATAATTCCGTAACTGGGGTAGGTGGATTGGAAGCTAAAATTGCAGGCAAAGGAACTGTTGAAATAATTTCGACATGCAATAATCAAAATTTTAATATTCATCTCGAAGACGTCCTACATGTGCCTGGAACACGAAACAATTTAATTTCGTTGGGGCGATGGGATGCAGCCGGCGGAAAATATATTGGAGGACAAGGAAAATTAATCCTCACAACAAAAGACGGACAACAACTTGCAGAAGGAAAGAAAATTAATAACCATTTATACAAGATGAAAATGGTATTAAAAAATTCAAGCAAGCCGTCTAAAACTCCTGCCGTAAATCAAACATTCGTCAGAAACGTAAAACCACTTAGTTGGGAAACTTGGCACCGACGATTTGGACATGTAGGATATTCTGGACTTCAACAATTATTGAGCCGAAATTTGGTGATCGGTTTCAATGTTGACGAAAATAGTCCTAAACCGGATTGCGAAGCTTGCATTAGTGCAAAGCAACACAAGGAGCCTTTTCCGAAGTCGACAAAAGGAAACACGAAACCAGGAGAATTAACCCACATTGACTTGTGGGGAAAATACACCATCAAATCTATTAATGGCAAATATTATTATCTCCTATTTGTGGATGATGCTAAAAGGTTCGTCACAATTGAATGCCTCAAAGAGAAAAGTGATGCAGCACAGGGGGTAATAAATTACCTTGCCCATTTGGAAACACAAGGCAAGAAGCCGAAGGGTATACAAATTGATTGTGGAAAAGAATTTGTTAACGAAAAACTGGAAAAATATTGCAAAGAAAGAGGTATAGAAAATCGACTTACCGCACCATACTCACCATCACAGAATGGAGTTGTGGAAAGGATGAACAGAACCCTGGTCGAATTATCCCGAGCAATGCTGGCTGCTAACCAGCTTCCAGAATTTTTATGGGAATTTGCAGTCTTACACGCTGCCTATATCCGGAACCGATCATTTACCAAACATCTTCGGGAAACAACACCTTATGAAGGCTGGCACAATAAAAAACCGGACGTATCAAATTTACGTGAATTCGGAGCCCCAGTATGGGTATTATTACAAGGCCAGAAAGAAGAAAGAAAAATGCTACCTAAATCAAAGCGTCGTGCATATGTCGGCTATGACGACGGCGCGGGAGCAATAAAATACTACAATGCCGAAACAAGAAATGTTCTCACCTCTCGGAACTTCCGACTTATAGACGCTAGAGATGAACCTGAGCCTCCCAAAGACATTGATGTTACACCCTCGATGGAGGGGGAGTCTGGTGGGGAAACACCGAATGTGCCGCCGACTGGTAACTCCGATCAACGGATCACGGAACCGGCAAGGCAGCCTCGGAAGTGTAAACGGAATGAAAATGAGGGAAACATAGATATCACTAGACCACGGAAGATGCGTGCAAGTGATAATGAACCACGGAAAACTCGTTGAATTCGTACCGACTACAAACATCTTTACCACCTTGCGGAAGAGGAAGATGACGAAACCTTTCTAAATATAGAAGAAGCCTATGCAATAATAGCCGGAGACGAAATAAACAGTCTCAAAGATGCAAAACAATCCCCGGAATGGACGGAATGGAAGGATTCAATGCAAATTGAATTAGACTTGCTCAAAGAAAAGGGTACTTGGGAACTTGTCGAAAAACCTCCAGATGCCGTCCCAATCAAAAATAAATGGGTATTTATTCGGAAACGAAATAAAGAAGGGGAAATTGTACGATACAGAGCGCGGCTAGTTGCAAAAGGGTATGCACAAAGACCCGGTTATGATTTCACAGAAACTTTTTCACCAGTTGTACGAATGGACACACTCCGAGCGATTTTAGCACTCGCATCAGAGAAAGGTCTAAAAATACAACAGATGGACGTAAAGGGCGCATACCTCAATGGCACGCTACAAGAGACTATATACATGGAACAACCTGAAGGATGTAATGATGGAACAGGCCGAGTATGCAAGCTATTTAAACCGCTTTATGGATTAAAGCAGGCAGGTCGAGAGTGGAATAACGAATTTGATGGTAAACTTAAAATTCATGATTATGGGCAGATCCTTGCGCATATATTCGACGGGATGAAGAAAATATAGGCATCATAACGGTATGGGTAGACGACACCCTGCTTTTTGCATCAGCAGATAAAATGATGAAGCATATGAAAAATGCGTTAACATCAGAATGGGACGTCACCGACCTTGGAGAGCCTAGCAAAATCGTGGGCATAGAAATTACGTGCGCCAATGATAGCATCAAAATATCTCAAGAAAAATATATCGAGAATGTCCTTCGTAAAGAAGGCATGATTGATGCAAACCCTGTTGGAATGCCAATGGACCCAAATATTAAATTAATTGAAAACCCAGATTATAATGAGCCGAATCGGAGCAATTCATACGCCAAATTACTGGGATGTCTACAATTCATTGCAAACTCCATGCGACCTGACATTAGCTTCGCTGTTAATAAACTGGCAGCATATACCGCAAACCCGGGCTTACAACACCACGGTGCAATAAAGCGGATACTACGGTACTTAGCAGGTACGAAAACTCTTGGAATTATTTACAGAAAATCCCAGGATGAGACTGAAAACAATAACCTTTTCCATGGATTTGCCGATGCATCATTTGCAAATTCCGAGGACTTCAAGTCCACCACAGGATATGTTTTCCTGACAGCAGGGGGAGCAATAACTTGGAAATCAAAGAAACAAACAATTATTGCACTATCCTCAACGGAAGCCGAATATGTGGCATTATCCGAAGCTGGACGCGAGGCCACTTGGCTAAGAAATTTGTATGGTGAACTCGGATACACCCAAGAAAATCCGACAATTATTCAAGGCGATAATGAAGGGTCAGTAATTTTAACCCATAACCCTCAATTTCACCAGAGGTCGAAACATATCGCTATACGGCATCACTGGGTCCGAGATTTAGTCACCAACAAAATTATTGATATTCAAAACTGTCATGATCCGGAACAAACAGCGGACATATTAACAAAGGCTTTACCAAAGCCTAAGTTTTCACGGCATAGGGAAGAGATGGGAATTCAGTCAAAAATAACTCAGTAGCTTTCCTTGGTGAGATTGGTTTTTCCCAATGGGTTTTCCATCCACAGAGGTTTTGACGCACCTGAAAGAAAATTATTAACCACTCCAGGGGGAGTGATGACATTCACAGAACCATTCCACTCATTGTCCTACACTGCCTAGGCTTGAGGGGGAGTGTTGGGATTATGTATACAAGAGTATACAGGCAAGCCAAGGCAGTTAACAAGCCTAGGGAGATGGAATACAAGTCCTAAGCTTAGGATTAGGGTTAGGATCTGCCACTGGTAGAATCCAACACAGCCACAGGGAATAATATTAATTCCCGAGCTGCTACCATTAATAGACTGGCCAAGACTACAAAGACTGCCAAGACTGTCTCCTATGCTATCCAGGGAACCCCCTATAATATACAATGATAGACAAGTCTATCTGGAGAATTATATAGGGGATATGACATAGTTATTCCATTATTAACTGGTACAGGGGTCTATTACAGAATACCTCCTTTATGTATTAAAGGAGTGCATTACACTATACCTCCTAACTGTGTAGTATAAATATTGCACATCATGTAGGAGATGATAATAACATTCCTCCCTGTGGCAGACTCCCTCACTCATTAGCCTTTGAGATTAACTTCATCCTCTAACCTTGTCCTTAACTCTTCCTGTCACTGTTCACCACTCCATTCCCAACAGGGGGGGAACCCAGGTGCCATTTCCTCAGTTGACCCCAGAGTTGGCCCAGCTGCCAGAAGATGTGGAAGGGTTCTTTGGTGCATCAGTGAGACAGGAGAGAAGGTCCTTCTTCTCCCCACAGCAGGCCAATTGGCTAGTGGTGTTGGTGTTGATCAGCTGTTGGGTGCAGGCATCTTCTGCCTACATTTGGTCATCCAGTTCCTTGACCTCCACAGACCATGCAGCAAGCTCTGTGGCAATGGTGGGCTCATTGCAGAGGTTGAGCTGGAGGTCTGGGTTGAGGTTGGCTTGGAGTTGGAGCTTTAGTGCCCCTTTGGTGAGAGCATGAGTGGGGGAGGAAGTGGTGAGGATGGAGATCAGGTTTTCCATCTTGATTTTCCAGTCAATGAATATCTGTCCCCCCTGTTTGGAGGACAGTATTTTCTTCAGGACGTGATGCACCCAGTTCTTATCTAGGACAAGCCTGGCCAGCTTTGCCAGATATTGTTCCAGGGTGAGTGTATCTATTTGGACCTGGTCAGCCTGGTACCAACCAATGAGCCTTGGCTCAAACATGCCTTTGGCCACAAAGCTAACAATCTCAGTAGCAGTTTTTCTGGCATGCTGCATGTACTGTCAGCAGGCCAGGGACCACGCCTGCATTATGAGGGGGTCGATCTGGCAGGAAGTCAGCATGGGGCAGTCTTTCATTTTTGTGACCTTTACTTTGGCCATGTGTTGTGTTCCCATGCATTGGGACATCTTTGTTCAGTAGGGAACTGGAGCAGGGGAATCAACAGTGGATTCCACAGATGTGTTCATCTTGGCAGACAGTGTTGGTGACAGTGGAGTGGGAGTGGTGGTCTGTTGTTGATGTCTGTGTTGTCAAGGCTCAGTGGTAAGGGTGTGAAAATCAGTGTCTGTCTCTAATTTGGCCTGGCGCTGTCAGGCTCTCCTTCTGAGTAAGGGAGTAGGAGTCAATGGTTGTCGAGACAGTGTCAGTGTCAAAGAAAAAGGGGAAGGAGACCAGGAGTGGCCACCTCACTGAAGTCAGCTGATCAGACAAGACAATGTTATCTTTGTTGCACAAAGTAAGAGTGAGTTTAGAATACAAATGAGAGTATAGTAACTATACCTTTGTTGCATGAAGTAAGAGTGGGGCAACAAAGGTGAAAAGATGGTGTATATATGAAGCCCTTCTAACCATGTTGGAAAGTGGCCACATCAGGCATTGGTTGATATTCCATCTTGAGTCTGTATGGACTGCATTGGGCCTAGGCCTGAATAGAGTGAACCATCAGTCCACCTGATATTGAGGCACCGGTGATGCAGTGGTGTGTTTGTCAGTGTGTTGTGGTGCATATTGGTTTGGCAATGGTGCACCTTCAGTAATATCATCGGTAGTGTTACTGATCGGCAAGGCCGTCAGTAGTGTGCATGTCAGTCAGTGTGTGCAGTGGTGTGCATCAGTTTGGCAAGGGCACACCTGTTGGTAATGTTACTGATTGGCAATGTTGGCGGTAGTGTTACTGATCGGTAATGCTGTCAGTCGGCATGTGCAACAGTGTGCATCTGTTGGTGAGCATCAGCTTGGCAGTGGTGTGCTTGTTGGTAGTGTTACAATTTCCTATTACATCTGTTTCTTCCTTCATCGTGGCAGTGCTTACCTGATCATCTCCTTATCTCTGACTCATTTGTATGACTCTTAGGGCAGCGCCCACATTTCCTTTTCCATTAGACACCGAGTAGATAGCTGTTCATTTACCTTGTGCTCTACAACTTTACATAGCCTCAGATACTTTACTGACTATTACAATACATGTCCACACATATAGACACGTAGTCATAAACATAGCTATATAAACTGTGGTAGATAGTGGTCAAGGCTCCTTGGCTTGACCTTAGGCAATTAACAGCCTTAACTGTTCCAGAACGCACAACTCAACCTAAGCAGAAAGCCTCTGCCTTAGTGTGATATAACTTAACAACAAAAGCCTCGTCATTAACAGGCTCAATAACTTGTACTTAGTAGTTGAGGCTCTCACCTTAACAGGTAGTGCATGCATTGGTGTGCATTGGTCAGTGTGCATCAGCTTGGCAGTGGTGTGCCTGTCTGTAGTGTTACCAAGTGGTAATGTCATTGGCAGTGTTGCTGATCAGCAAGGTCATCAGTAGTGTCACTGATCAGAAAGGTCATCGGTAGTGTGCTCATCGGTGTGCATTGGTTGGTCAGTGGTGTGTCTGTCAGTAGTGTTACTGTGTTGTGAGTCTGGGGCCCAGGCTTATGCCATGCATTGCTATATATCCAGCATCATGAAACCAACCATGACAAGCTTCTGAAGTGACCTGGTCAAGAACATTGTAGAGAAAGAGATATGGTTCTACTCCATCACCAATCTCTACAATATCCTGAAAGCAATGACCATGATGATGGATGTAATGCTTTGCAAATGAAAACATTCTTCAATCGGGTTGAGATCGGGAGAATACAGGGGAAGATAAACAAGCTTGATTCCACTGAATGACATATCAGAACAAGCACACAAGTAGACAGAAACTACTAACCATTCTTTGCACAACTCCTCAACACCTGGAACATGATGAATTTGGCAGTTATCACAAATCAGTACATTGTGAGGGGCAGGATAGGGATTCATGACCCCAAGGACACCTTCGAGCCATTCCATGAATTGATTAGTGTTTGAAGGTCCAGTTGCAAGACTGGAAAAAGACGGAGACTGGACCAGACCAAGACTGACAAAGACCGAAAAATGTTAAGACTGATGAAGACCGCAACCACGGTCCGGTCTTCGGTCCCTCATAATTTTAATAAAATAAAGACCGGACAAGACCGGTTAAGCATACTACATACAAATATTTAATATGTTAACTACCTCTTATATTACATGGGACAAGCCCAGGAGATCAAAAGAGCGAAATCTCAAGGGTTTATATACCCCTAGTGGGTTTGTACATGTTTATTTGATAGGGCTAGTATTTCTATGGTGATTTGTGATAGATGCCATCTTTTTTTTTTTTTCCATCCCATCTTTTTCTTTTTTTTGATGCCACACAAATAGTTAACAACACTGCAAACAACCACATCAAGCAACGACGCTAATCCCCTCACATTACTACCACCATGCCCCCCCTGGCCCAAACAATGTCCAGCTTCGTTTGGGTTGTGTGTAAGTTTTTTTTTGCATTGCACTTTTTTATTACTGCTTTACTATTCATTTTATAGGATAGAACATGCTGCCTGGCCCTGGCCCCAGCCCCATGAGCCCCTGCTTGTGGGGTGGAGTCCGGATGACACCCTGCGCTGGCAGTAGCGCTCCCAGGACGATGGTGTCCACCAGCGCTGACCCGCTGCACACCCGCTGCACCCCTAGCTTGCCTAGGACGACCCCGAAGGCCGCCGCCACATCACGGATGCCTGGGATGGTGTTCCCAGCCCAGCCACTGCCAAACCCGACCTCGACAGCTGCCAGCTCATCCCTGCCAAACCCCCTGCTACCTCGGACATGCCTAAACCCACCCGCTCCCCCCAGAATGGCCAAACGGCCATGCGTTTGACGCCCAACACACCCAGCTGCCCCTTCTGTGCCGCGTTCAATGATGCTGCCCCACCCCAGTGCCCCCAGGCCTCCCACTACCACCTGTTCACCCCCCGTGCCCCCCCATTCCTGCTGCCCGACCCTCATCCACCTGCAGACACCTCCAGACCAGCTAAAAGACTGGTCTGGACTGTAAGTGGTCTGGACCGGTCTTGTGACCGGTAAAGACCGTCTAAGACTGGTGAAGACCGGTCTGCACTGGTCCGATCCAGTCTTAGACAGTGTATAGATATATGTGGACCGGTCTTGGTCTTGGTCTGACCCCTTGAGGGCAAAAGACCGGACTGGACCGGACCTTCAAACACTAGAATTGATCACCATTGTAGCCACCAATCTTGATATGGCTATAGATAATGCCATCCACCATGATAGCAGAAAGCATAGAGTAGCTGGGAAACAATCAGTGGACCTATTGCGAAGTCTCTGATGTAAGGTGAACATACCGGGTGTCATGAACAAAATTGCATCATTTGCATGCTCAGAGGCCTTGGACCAACCATCCATTTGTTCTGTAAGTGGTGAGCACATTGACAGCTGCCTCATCACCAGCAACAAGATATTCCACAGGGTGTGCACCAATTTCAAGTGTAAATGCATTCTGGGCCTCCTGGCAATGCTCTACTGCAGCCCAGGAAAGCTAGAAGACAGACCATTGGGCTCAGATTGACAAGGATCAATGGATCATACTCGTAGGATGAATGACATAACCTTCTTCAAGCTTATCCAGAGCCTGTTGAGAGTTTGAGAGATAGTGTTGAGAGACACAGTAACATTATGCTGCTCCTGAAGAACACTTGGCCTTTTTCGGAGCATGGTGTAGGTAAAGGCTCAAGGAAGATGTGTGGAGTGTGGTTGTTGGTTGCAGGGTGTTCAGCAAACAATGACCAATTTATTTTTAGAACTTCACACTTTTGAGTGTATGGGCAGATGCAGCAAGGTGAGGTGGTCAAGAATATGCATAATTTACACAGATACAATGAGATTCAAGTGAGCTACAGGCAAATTACTACACAAGAAAAAAACACTGGCGAATTTTGAAAAAAAAAAAGGCTGTGCCCTAAGTTCTGAGAAAGGCAGTAATTAGCAATGTAAGCTTTGTGTGGGATCAAAAAAAAGAAAAAGATAGCATTCATCAAAAAATCACCATAGCAACACTAGCCCTATCAAATACACATGTGCAAACACACTAGGGGTATATAAACCCTCGAGATTTCGCTCTTTTGATTCCCTGGGCTTGTCCCATTTAATGTCAAATGTAGTTACATTAGAATATATTAAATATTAGTATGTAGTATGCTTAACCGGTCTTAACCAGTTAAGATCAGTCTTGGGTGGTCTTAATTTTAATAAAATGGTGATGGACCAAAGACCAGACCGCAGTTACGGTCTTCATCAGTCTTGATATTTTCCAGTCTTGATCGGTTAAGGTCCAGTCCAGTCTTGGTCTTTTTCCAGTCTTGTAACTGGACCTTCAAATACTAGATGTTACCAAACATGTTCTGTACATTACAGAAGACAGTTTCAGCAAAGTGAATGTGGTATTCTGGCCTTCTAGTCTTCATAAGGCTGGAGAAACCATGATCAGTTACAATTTTGAAGGGTCATTTACTCTGACACCCAATGTATAATTTCAGCCCTATGAGTGGCACAGGAAGTCAGGTGAAATAACATCATTTAAAGCTGTGTTTCTTACCTTGCTTCAGTTGAGACATGCTGATGGTGCAAATAGGTTACCTTGCCTCTCCTAATATGTTCAAACTTGGCTGTAATCATCCCATCATCCCACTTTGACTTCAGAAAGACTGCCCATGCGGCTTTAAATCCTTGGCACCATCTGCCAACTTCAGAGTCCTTTTCACTCTCCCACCTATTCCAGTCAGATTCCCTGGAGTCCAGTGCACTTTTTTTGGTATGGTATTTATTGGGAATGAGTCCAGTGTGGAAGCAAGTGGGGATAAATGGAGTTATATCTTCGAAGCAAGTGAGAGAGTAGAGTCAACAACAGGGAGGAATATTATATTCATCTCCTACAAAGTGTGCAATATTTATACTACACTGCTAGGAGGCATGAAGTCATTGACTCCTGTACTTATTAGGGTTGTTCACAGTAAACATTTTTGGCTCATTTTTGGCTTCATTTTTGGATCATTTTCGCGTGTTTGGCAGAAGAATGATCAGAATGATCCGAAAAATGAAATGAAAAATGACATGAAAAATGGCTACTGTGAACGCTCTGGAAAGCAAAAATCATAAAAATGAAGCAAGAATGCATTTTACATGGTCCTCAGCAGTGCTGGCAAGTACTCGGCACATTCAAACTCCACCTTAAAGGACTTGGTGATATTTTTTTCCTCGAGCTTCACTAAAATGATACTACTAGTACCTTATCATAGTCTTAACTTATTGTTCAACGTGCACTGATACACATGTATATTCATTTGTACTACATACTGACAAAAACAACTACGAATAAAAAAGGGGCCACACGCAGAAGGCGGGCCCCGTCATGGTGGCTCCCCCTGTGTTGCGCTGTGGCAACCCCCATTACGCCGTGCCCACCGCCCCAGTACCCCATCGCGTTGTCTCCTCAGCACCCCATGTCCACGCTGCGAGCAGTTGGCTCACAACAGTGGTGGGGGGTGCTGTTGTTGCCGTCAGCCCTTGTTGTCGGTCCTTGTCCTTGTCATTGTCATTGTCATTGGAGAGAGGGGGTGGTGATGTGGCCATTAGCACCCGATCCCCCCCTGTGAGCAAATGCTCGCAGCGGTGGGTGGCGGGTGCTGGGCTATCCCCCCCTCCCCCCATTCTCATTCCTTCCCAATGCATCATCATCGTCGTCGGCCGGGGTAGGGGTCCACCCCGTGAGCAGTTGCTCGCGGCGGTGTTGTGGTCCCACCGAGTACTTGCCAGCACTGCTGAGGACCATGTAAAATGCATTCTTGCTTCATTTTTATGATTTTTGCTTTCCAGAGCGTTCACAGTAGCCATTTTTCATGTCATTTTTCATTTCATTTTTCGGATCATTCTGATCATTCTTCTGCCAAACACACGAAAATGATCCAAAAATGAAGCCAAAAATGAGCCAAAAATGTTTACTGTGAACAACCCTAATTATACCTTATAGGTGAACAATGGAAGACAGGTGGCAGATGATTACCACAGGTAGTCAAATCCATTGGACTCTGGAAAGGGTCCAATGAAGTCTATTCCCAATGACTCCCATGGCTGCCATGGGTTGGCAAGGAATGAAGCTTTCCTTTTGGGGGGCAATACTCCCCTTGACTGAATGCAGGCCTCAAAAGACCTGCAATACTATCTATGAATGATCTTTTTAATAGCCCCACTAGTGGGGCCATCCATCATACTTAGGTATATGCTTTAGTTAGTTTGATCAACAACATGGACCCAAAAAAAATAAAAGCAAACACAAGTTATGGGTATTGGCAGTACATTTGACTCAAATTACATAATATAGTTACCATTCATTCTCATTCCCATGTCTCTGAATGCCCCTGGGTTAGCAAACCCTTCCATGCCAGATCAGGCAGCAGGGGCAGCAGGTCAAACAATGCCAGTGATGCCTGAGCCTCCCTGTTGGGATATGGCATACAGGTAAGCCAAGGCAGTAACCATGGCTAGGAAATATGCTAAGTCATTAACACATGTAAGGACTATTAGGAGATGCACAGTTAACACATGCTGCACAGTGAAACACATATAGCATGTCTCCAAGCCATGATATCACAGGAGGTACTATGACACTATTGTTATAGGGGAAATGACATAGTTACTCCAAGAATAACTGATACAGAGTTCTATAACAGAATACCTCCTTAATATATTATAGGAGTATATTACACTATACCTCCTAACAGTGTTGTATAAATATTCCACACTTTGTAGGAGATGAATAGACATTCCCTGCCTGTTCCACACACTCACTACTTCGTCTGAGTGATCCCCCACTTGCTCTCAAAGACCTAATCCCAATACTCCCTTATACTGCAGGGGGAGGCAAAGCATCTGCATCTCATGCTGCTCCTTCTCACACTCATGTTGATGTTGGGCAGCAATATGGTGGTCTTCAGCGTCAAGAAGTTTTCCATTAGCCTCTATATCCATTCACTGTGTCTTTATCTCCAGTTTGGCCATGTGTTGGGCATGTTCTGCCATCTTACAAGTGTGTTTATCAGCTGTCATGCTGGCGAGGGCTGTGGCCTTGGCTTTGTTTTTGTCCATGAAGGTGTCCTGACATGTCCACTTTCCCTTGTTTTTTTGGGAAGGAGTCAAGCAGGAGAGGGAGGCAGATAGTTTGGATTTGGGTACAGAAACTGAGCTGGATTTGGACAGAGGTGTGCTTTGTGTTGATGTTGAGTTTCCACTACTGATTATTCAAAGTGTGCTACAGGGCTCAGATGGTTTGGCAGGGGTGGGGCTTTGCTCATGGCTACCAAGGGACTCTGGTTTGTCATCCTAAATCAAATATGAGCAAACATAAGGAAAAGAAGAGAAAAATTCACATTTTGAGGGTGTCCTTCAGTGCTGGGGTTATCCTCATCAGGATTACCCCCAATATCATCAGCAGGGCTGAGGGATGTGTCACTGTGGGCATTGGAGAGGTCACTGTCCTTATCCCTGGGTGCACCTCAGTTCTGGATGAATGTGAATGCCTCAGCTGCAAGGTCTTGTCCAGGCTCAGACAAAGCTGTATAGGGGTTGAAGTTTGGCAGTGTGTGCCAAAACCCATGTAGGCACTTCCAGTACAGAAAGTCCTCCTCAAGTTGCTCTGGATTGTAATGTAGTTAGTGGTGGTGACAAGATGTAAACAACAGTCTTTACTCACCAACCAAATTCTGCAAATTACTCCCCTCCTCTAGGTCTTCATATCCCAAACCAGTGCCTATTCCTTCCACAGTGTCATATCCCATGCAAGCCTGCGACGGAACTCTGGCAGATCACTGACGGAGCTGCCGCTATTTCAAATAACCATTTCAAATTCTATTTCATATACTTCTCCTGTTTTGTTTGTATCACATATCATTGATTGATTATCTTACTTACTGCATACTCGGTACTCCACAGGCTCTGCTGTAGTTTACCTCAGTTACTTAGTTACTATAAAACCTAGATACCATCACTTGTAACTTCAGTTTGATTATTGCATTGTTACTTCTCCAACTCTCTCATCTCTAAGTCCTCTTCAACTCTTGCTCCCGGAACTCCGCCGGACCTCTGCTCTTATTATTGTCTTCTTGTAAATTGGACATCAAGGTAGAGAAGGGCGCAATCTCTTATAGATTGAAGCCAAGTCCATTGTTGCATTGGAACTCTGTCAGACACCGCTGTAACTCCACCCTACAAGATCAGTTCGTAACAGTATAATCAAACTCACACTTCTTACACCCTCTTCACGAACATATTAACCTTTTTATGTCAACCTCAGTTGCTATGCATACACGCTCTACCACCAATTTGCTGTACTTTACACTCCCCCACCTAGTCCGAACGGACTCCAAACGGAACGCTCGGAATGCTAGGATTCCGACCAGAATCCTAGTCAAGTCCTAGCACACTGCTAGGATTCCGTTCGGACTGCTAGGATTCCGTTCGGACTGTTGAAATGGGTGAATTCCTAGCAGTTTGAAGTGCAAATTCCGAGTGAATTCCGAGCTCAGTCCGAGTGAGTCCGAGCAAAAATAAAAAGTTTGCCAAGTCCCATTCCTCATGAGTCCGAGTGTTGTCCGAGCGGAATCCTAGCAAAGTCCGAGCTCAGATTGAGAAAAATAAAAAAGTTTGCAAGTCCAATTCCTAATGAGTCCGAGTGTTGTCCGAGCGGAATCCTAGCAAAGTCCGAGCTCAGATTGAGAAAAATAAAAAAGTTTGCAAGTCCAATTCCTAATGAGTCTGAGTGTTGTCCAAGTGGAATCCTAGCAAAGTCCAAGCTCAGATTGAGAAAAATAAAAAAGTTTGCAAGTCCAATTCCTAATTAAGATACATAGAGTGTAGACAAACTAAACTAGTCAATATTATCACCTTTATCATCATCATCTTCTTTGTCTTCAATATTACTTGCTTTGCTTGCTTGTTTCTCAAGTACTAGTCTTGTGTGATAGAATAGCATAACATGTAAGAACCAGTTAAAATTGCTTGGAGTCATTCTTTTGAGGATTGATTCAAAGCCACCCAGCCAGGAATTCAGCTGTTCACATGCCTATATTCATTTCAATCAGCAACTTATAAAATTATTACTATATCATAAATGCCATACCTGTGTATTAAAGGCTCGTTTATAGTATTGCTGACCTTGATTATCAGTATCCACAATGACAAGATTGGGGGCAGAGCCATTCAATGGGGCTGGATTACACCATTTTCGGCACAAATAATCGGTTGTGCGATGGTTGATGTAATGGTAGGAGTCAACTATAAATCGTGTTGTGTTTTTCCATATTGCATCCCAGCTACCATTGGTTATGGCTGTGCGAAGTACCAGACAAGCCTTGTCAATGCAGATATAGTCCGGCCGTGACTCTTCATTTGGATAAACTGATTCCAGGAATGCCAGAATATTTGTTGGTGATTCTGATTTGGCAAACTTTGCCCATGCAATAACAACACCACATGGTGCACATATTGTTTCTACACAATAGAAATGGTTTGGAGTA
Organism: Tricholoma hemisulphureum; assembly: GCA_964034925.1. NCBI lineage: Eukaryota > Fungi > Basidiomycota > Agaricomycetes > Agaricales > Tricholomataceae > Tricholoma > Tricholoma hemisulphureum. The sequence goes on from OZ035933.1 coordinate 330,204, forward strand.
AAATAGTTGTCTCTTTGTACCTCAGGAGTAGGCTCATCATGAGGTTGTTGATTGGTCTGTGCTACTGGTTGCCAAGGCAAGCGTTCCCCCGGTCTTTGCAACATTCTTCTAGCTCCAGCCATAGTATGCCGATTATGTCCTCGAACATGCCTATTCCATTGAATTTGATGTCTTTCACATGCTTGTGTGCCAACAATCTTTTGGGTATTGCAACCATGCACCCGGCATTTAGATCCATGCAAGTTCTCATGTAGAGCACAAAATGATCCACCCCGAGAATTTGCAAGTTCTGAAGTACAGTCATCATAGGCACAATGCTGAAATCCCAATTAGCTGATATCAATAAATTTAATAGCATACATACTGGTGGAGATATAAGAATCCCATCTACAACAACCATAGTTGTATAAGAAGTGTGAGCTGATGGACTATCAACATCCATCTCCTGATCAGTGGTAGAAGCTGACTGCAGTGCATGTTGTCTTGCTTCTTGAGCTGCCTCAGCTGCTAAATCAGCACCTTCTCCAACTAGTGCAGGTACAATTCTATTTTCATCCATCCCTACAAGTGCTGCAGGATCATCCCCAGTAATTATATCTGCAGTACTTTTATATGGTTGAGTACATTCTTTACAAGAATGTTGGTCTGCAGCACGAATGACTCCATTTTCACCTAAGACAGAAAATGCTTGTCTGGTTACATCATTGATGGCAAGACCATCTTGAAGTTCCAGGTTGATGTTACTTGCAGAAGCAAGAGTACGGACAGACTCTTGAACAAATGCTTGCCAAATGTGACGCCGAGAGAGTTTTGTGGAATTCCCAGAATCAAATTTCCAGAAACTGTTATTCCAAAATTCTGTATAAGCAGCAGCAGATGAATGGAAGCTATACATTCCATTTAGAACTGCATTTGAAAAAGCCCGATCAACCCATATGCTCTGTCCGACCTTGAGATATTTTGCAGAATTCAAGTATATTCGGATGTTTTTATTGTCATGTCCAATTACACGTTCTCTATCTGCCAGATAATTTGTTTTGCACTTGGGACACCTTCCAGTAAGGACTTGAACATTTTCAAATATGTCAGAGCCTTTAATCAGGGTAACTCTTGGTATATCCCGTATTTTGGTTATTTGGAGCAAAGAGCGGGGGTTGCAGCTGTTGGTTTCACATACCACAGCATTTGGACAGATAACTTGAGCTGCTTGAATTGATTTATGGGAAATAGGCTTGAGGTTCCCTTGAAATTGTCCATTTTTATCATATGGATATAGATTCAAGACTTTGGCTAGCATATCAAGCTTTTCTCCAATAGCCATAATTTTCATATCAGCATTTCTATCATTTCTATCCTTGAATAGCCTTTCATGGTCCTTTCCTAATTTTTCCTGCAATGCACGTGCAAGACCTCTTATCCAACCAGAATCTGTAGAGCGAAGTTCATCTGAAAATTCTGGATTCTGTTGTCTTGCATGCAAGCCCAACAAATCGGAGTTGTCTGTTATAGTAAACAGGACAAGAAGAACTTGTGAAAGTGTAATCTTGGAACAGAAGTTCTCTTTCACAAAGTGACTGAACACCTTGAATGGAATATCAGGAAACGGGCTCTCCTCTGGATGTGCAGCAACTCCTGGTACCAGAGCAAGTATAATAAAGTACCAGATTAGATGCTGAGATTGCACAATGTTTGAAATGGCAAAAAAACACAGATGACAAAGGAACCATAAACTAAAAAAGAAATTTAGAACATGCACCAAAGTTTATTTATCTACTTGACTTGCTTTTTAGCACTACCATTCCCACTTTTCCCCTCCCCCTTCTTCTTCTTCTTCTTATTACTAACATTCCCTCCAACTTCTTTCACAACTTTGCCCTTCTTTTTGCCCTTCCCATCTGCCTGTTCCAAATATGCAGTCAAGTCTTTGAAGTTGTAGACCACTTTCTCTACCCCCCACACATCAAGATCAGAAGGTCGGTTTCCTGGATCACCTTCTAGCCACTCCACCATAAGAGGATGATTAGAAACCTTGGAGAAACATTTCTTGAAGTGTGAGTGGAAATAAGACTTTGAAACAAAAAGTTCGATCAGGTCCACAGCAGTTAACTTGCTGCCAATCCAGGTTCCATCAGCAACCATTTGGTCATACACATGAGATGCTTCAAGATGTGCCTTGTACTTCTGGTATGCCACATGAAGACCACGATCGGCGCGATCACAAAGGTAAGTAGGAACACCAAGTAAGCCCAGTGTTACTTCTTTAGGATTCACAGAAGGGAGTCCTGAAGTAGCAGGAGTAGACGTGCGTGACAGAGAACCTGAGTGAGGAAAAGGAGTGGTAGCAGTACTTGAAGATCCAGGATTATCATCAGTCTATAATTCATATTTGTGTAAGGTTAGTAAAAAAAGTGAAATTAAATAATAATGGACTTACAATGAGAAGTCGCAATATATCCTGGCCATTATCATGTGCCCACAGTACATCATCATCATTCTCAAGAGCAGTTTCAAATCGACCTTTCACAGCCCAAAGATCCTCTTCATAAACAAAAACACGACGATTGAATTCTACCAAAAGGTGTCAAAAAGCAGTAGAGTAAGACTGAGCATGCTTACTGCGAACTGGGGAATAATTTCTTGCAAGTGTTTGCAGAATTGGCTTGAGGGTGGATTTTACCTCAGATGTAAGTGACATGTCAGGCTTGTGAGCCTCTGGGTCGCGATGCGAGGTATAGACATGCACCCTACCCTTACGCAGGCCAGGCTCAAGCATAGCATCCATATCATCTGCGTGATTAAAAACATTCCCCCGTGCTCTACCACAAAATACTCCACCTGTCGTACATGAAGCACCTTGCAATGTGTGACGAGGTGGACTGGTTGGAGGACTCGCCATCCGAATATCAACATCTAGATTAATAATATTTAAACTATAACCTAAATACATTAAAACCATATTCAACCTACCTTTGTTGACTATAAATTATAATGTAACACATAAGCACAACATAATAATAATAATAATAAAAACCCGTACGTTGATTAGAAACCTCGCCAGTCCCAGCAGCAGATTGCATAGAGTTGGGGATAGTGGCAGTAGTGGCAGCAGTTCGCAGTGCAGTGGCAGCAGCAGGGGTGTTCATAGCATCCTCGGCACCTTTGTTGGGCTTGCTAGTGGCATTGACGGCATTGGCCTGGGCATTATCAGCATTGGTGGCGGCAGTACTGGTGTTGGCGGCTTCGTCGTAGTCACCTGTGCCCTCGTTGTAGTCGCGGGTGCCTTCCTTTTGGTCATCGTCGCCCTCACCCTCGCCACCCTCGCCCTCACCCTCGTCACCCTCGTCCTCGTCCTCGTCTTCGTCGTTGTCCTTGGCATTGGCTTCGTTGTCAGTGGCTTCGTTGTCGGTGGCTTCGTTGTCGGTGGCTTTGTCGTCATCGTTGTTGGCTTTGTTGTTGTCGTTGTCGTGGGCTTCATCGTTGTCATTTTCGTTGCCGTCGTTTTCGTGGTCATCGTTTTCATTATCGTCGTTGTCTTCGTCTTCGTCTTCGTCCTCGTCGTTGTCTTCGCCGCTGTTGTCCTGGTTCTTGCTCGTTTGTTCATTGGGCTCTGGCTTGCCTGTAGTGGGCTTGGTGTCTGATCAGCGTGTTCGGGAGCTGGAGTTGGTCGGTGGTGGAGGCATGAAGCTCGTTTTTACGGAGTGTGTGCGTTCGGGCGGAGCAATAGGGACCCCGCTATCAGTGAGCACTTGCTCAGTCCTGTAAAATATAAAATAGTAGTTGTTCAAAAAGAAAAAAAAAAAAAAAAAAACTCACGGCGTGAGGTGAGTTGGTGTGCTGGCAGCTGCATCTTCGTGAGCTCGAGTAGCCGCGGTTTTCCTACAGAATAGGTCAGCGAGGGACGGGGCCAGCAAGCAACGGGGGGGGGGGGCAAGCAACGGGGCAGCGAGGGATGGGGTCAGCAGGGGACGGGGAAGCAAGGTTCGAGGTCAGCAAGAGACGGGCCAGCGAGCAACGGGGAAGCGAGGGATGGGGAGCAACAGGGGAGCAGGGGACGGGGTCAGCAAGGGACAGGGCCAGCCAGCAACGGGGAGCAAGGGACGGGGTAAGCAAGGGACGACGGGGTCAGTGAGGGACGTGGAAGCGAGGGACGCTGTCAGCGAGGGAAGGGGTGATGGAGGAGGGCACTTGCCTGGGCGCCTTCGCTTTCTTCGTTGGTTTCTTCCCTCCCTTCTTTTCACCTGCTGCTCCGTCGATTTCTTCGTTTGTAGCCGTCGTTCGAGTTTTTTTCGTTGCTGTGGCATCAGCATCGGCTGCTGACGTGGCTCGCTTGCGCATTGTCGATGCAGTTGATGGCGGGGGCGAGCCGTTGCGGCGCAGACCGCTTCTGGTCCTCGGAGTGTTGGTATTCGCTCGGGTTTGCATGTCGAGGTGGTGGTGAGACGTTGGAAATGGGGGGGTGGATGTGGGTGATGGTGATAAGAGACGTTGATGATGTGGCAATAAGGGACGCGCGGCCAGGCTATGTTTACCCACCCTAAACCAGGTTGGGCCTGACAGTATGTCAAGCCTAAAGGCCCCCATACCAACCAAGACCTTACAGCCTAGTGGTTAAATGTTATGGTGTTGCTTACAATACTTACCTGTGAGTGTAAGTGTTCGATCCTTTGCGCGAACATTTCTTTTTCCTACATATTATGTAATGATATATAATAAGGACCAACTATGTTCGGTCTGTTCCTAATGTTCCTAACGTTCCGTGTGGTTTCTGTGCGGAGTCCTAACAGACTCCACGCTAGGAAATCCTAGTCCGAGCACTGTTGCTCGGACTCTGCTAGGACTCCGTTCGGACTGAACTCGGACTAGGAACGGAAATTTAGCAGGCTTTTCTGCCAGTAAATTTCCTAGCTCAGTCCGAACGGACTCCTAGGAATCCGAGCATTCCGTTCGGGTTAGGTGGGGGAGTGTAAAGTACTCCCAATTTGCAACGAAGCCGATTACAAGCCGTGCGCAGATCCCAACTATCCTCACCAACCCTGCACCGACCTTTGTCAACCTTTGGTACCACACCACGACCTTCAAACATATTTCCTGGCCTGGGAGCACACCCAGAAAACCCCAACACTCAACCTCTGTCTACTCCGCCACAACCCCACGGCACACCGGTTGAAAACCAACCTAGTCATGGCGATCCTGAAGGGCCTGATGACCCTGATGGTGATGACGATGACCCAGAAGGTGATGACCACCAATCCAATCCTGAGTCGGAGCCCCGCCACAATGACCAGTTATTCCTGCACATACTACAAGAGTTATTGGACAGCATCCGCACCTCCAGACAACCTCGCAATGAGAAAGTCAAAGTACACAAACCTGACACGTTCAATGGTATGGACCTGCAGAAACTCCATGACTTCTTAATCTCTTGTAACCTTCACTTCCATGACTGTCCTACCCTTTTTGCATCTGATGAGAAAAAGATCTTATTCATTCTTTCTTATCTGAAGGGAGCAGCACTTGGTTGGTTTGAACCAGGGCTAATGTATGCAACCAATAGTGCCAATTGGATTTGGGACTTTGAAGCTTTCATCAACGAGCTCGAGACCAACTTCAGCCTGCATGACCCTGTCAGAGATGCCAAGAGATCTCTATACATGCTCAAAATGAAGGAATCCCATCACATCGTCAAGTACAATGTTGAGTTTTGAAAGCTAGCCACTCGGGTTGATTGGAACAACTCAGCGCTCCACGAAGCGTACTTCTGCGGACTTCCACTATGGATCCGTGTTGAAGTCCTCCCAGAAGGCAAACCAGCAACTCTACCAGCATTACGTCTCAAAGCCCAAGAAGCCGATGAAGTCTACTGGATGCAGAAAGACGAAGCAGTGCTTGAAACCTGCTCTGCTAAGTCTGGCAACAACAATAATAACAAAACCAACGACACTTCCTACTCCAGCGGCAAGTCCACAAACACTGCCGGTAAATCCAAAAACTCCAACAAGTCCAACTCCAGCAACAACTCGAATAATTCCAACAACACTAGCGGCTCCAACAGCAACAACTCGAATAAACCCTCGATAGCCAACAAATTGGGAAAGGATGGTAAGCTCACCAGAGATCAACGGGCCTGCCACTTGAAAGAAGGATTGAGGACATTACACTCCCCCACATATTCCAGCTGGAATTTCCGGAATTTTCGGATTCCGGTTGTACCTTTTTTAGTGTATTTCTCACTGTACAGGATAATTCCGGTTTAAATAATTAGACCGGAATTTCCAGAATATACCTGAACCAGGAAAAACCGAACTAACCGAACTAACCGGACATGTGTCACATGGCCACAATCGTCACCGTGATGCGTTGTGACTGCCAGCTCACGCATTGCCACCCACTATCACGACGACCACCTCCCTCTCCCCTCCCCACCTCCCCCCCTTCCCTCTAGCAAACATGGGGGCCATAGGCCCCCATGGTAAGTATTTTAAGATCCATTTCATCTTTATTTAAAGCTAATCAAATATATATTTTTCTCTTTCAGTTTTTGCATGCAATGACGCGCCACCCCTCCTCCCCACTTAGCTGGGAGGTGGGGGGCTTCATAGGGTGAGGGAAGGTGCCAGGGACCTCCCAGATGTGCCCAACAACAATGACGACCAGTGCTGCCTCCCCTCTGCCTCCTCGTCAGTAGCCCAGCACTGCCACATCACCCCAGCGCCACCTCCCTTCCGACTGAGCACCTAATGCCACCGCCACGTCACGCCCACCGACCCAACACCCACCGCCATGTCACGGCCCACTGCGCACCGAATCAGCACCCTCCCCCAGCCACAACCCCCACCGATCCAGTACCCACCACAGCAGCGCAGCCACGTCACCGCCCACCAATCCAGCAGCCTCCAGCAGCTGGGGACAACCCCCACCGACACACGGGGGACAGGGGGGCACGCCAGGGCCGAGGGGGATGCTCTGGGACTGAGGGGGACGTGCTGGGAGGGATATGGACGAGCCAGGACTGAGGGGGACATGCCAGGAGGGAGGGGGGATGCATGGGGGGGATGGGGGGATGCCCTAGGGGGGAGGGGGGACACGCCAGACACCCAGCGCGATGGAGCACCCCCACCACCATTGAAGGGGGGGGCAGGGAAGGGGGGCAATGACGGCGACACGCCATGCCCCACTCCCCCCCCTCCCCTTTAATTTTATTTCATACATATTTATTTTATTTATACTCTATTTTAATCAATATAAGCACTACCCCGTCAGAGCGAGGGGGCGCGCCAGATGCCTGACCACACAACAGCCAGCACGACAGAGCACCCCTCACCACTGCTGCAAGTGACTGCTCGCAGGATGGAGGGGGGCGCAATAGGCGAGGATGACGGAAGGGGAGGGGGACAGGGAATGGGGGGCAACGACGCCGACATGACGTGCCCCCCTCCCCATTAATTTTATTTTGTATATATTGTATCTTACTAGTACTCTATTTTAAATAATATAAACATCACTCAGTCAGAGTGAGGGACATGCCAGATGTGTGAAGGGCACCCAGTGTGACTGAGCACCCCCCACCACTGCTTCAAGCAACTGCTTGCAGGGCAGGAGTGGGGTGCAATAGGTGAGAGGGGCCAGTGATGTGCCCCACTCCCTCATCCTCCCCTTTTCTTTTCTTTTGTTATATTTATTTTATATGAAATTCCGTCCGCAATTTCCGGAATTTCCGAACTCTACTGGAATTTCCGAACTTTCCGGACTCATTTTTAAGTCCTGTAGCATATTCCGGAAATTCTGGCCAGAATGGACCAGAATGGACCAAAATGGACCAGAATTTCCGGAATTTCTGGAATACATGGAGGAGTGTAAATTACAGGAAGGATTATGCCTTTATTGCGGTATAGCGGGTCACGAGGCTAAGGATTGCAGGAAGGCAACTAATCCTAAAGGCAGAGCAGCGACTACAGAAGCCGCCACTCCGGCGGCCCCCACGGTGACCTCCGCAGATTCAAAAAAATAGGAATCCTCCACACAGGCTGGGGGTTGCATTGACACCGACCATGCACCAAAGGAGGTCCGCCTCAACGCTGCTGCTCTTTACAACCCTAAATCTTTTCAAATTGCTTTAACTTCTATTTATGACCCTACTATGCTTACTCTTTTAGACAGTGGTTCAACTCATTGTTTTATAGACTTGTCGTTTGTATCAAAACACAATATTCCAACGACAACGATATTGCCGATATGGCTCTGCCTTTTCGATGGGTCTTCAAACAGATGGATCACGCAACAGTTACAATTGCTGGTTTCATTTCCCACAGGCAAGACTTTTGACCTACTATTCTATGTTACCCTGCTCAACTCTAGTAACTCCGCTGTACTCAGACTAAATTGGCTTAGGCAGATCAATCCGTTGATTGACTGGGCCTATGGCCAAGTCACTTTCTGGATGGACAAGGACAGAGGTCCAGCACCGTCGACAACCTCAGGTAAAGCAGATTCCTTGCCCAAACCTAACAAAACTTCCCTAGAACCATGTCTACCCGATGCGCCAGTGGAATCTCTGAAGCCCGCCGCCATCGAACAACCCACCCACATCTCGTTCATCAATGCCACAGCTCACGCTTGCACCTGTCACGCACCTGGTGCCCAAACATTCTCGGTCTCTCTCTCTGACGACAGAGTCCACAGCAAAGCCGCCATGCCAGTTGCGGAGGATGTGCCAGACTTATCCAAAGTCCATGAGGAGTACCATGAATTTGCGGACGTCTTCAGCAAAGGAAAGGCCGACACCCTTCCACCACACCGACCTTATGACCTCAAAATTGAACTCAAGGAAGGAGCGGAACCTCTGCCGGGTCGCATGTACTCCTTGTCTGCCTCAGAGCTAGACACTCTGCGTGCGTTCATTGAGGAAAACATCCGGATAGGTTTCATATGGCCATCTAAATCACCGCACGGAGCTCCAATCCTTTTTGTTTGCAAAAAGAGTGGTGAACTCCGGTTATGCGTCAATTACTGTGGGCTTAACAAGCTTATGAAAAAGGACCGCTATCCACTACCCCTCATTTCTGACCTACTCGACACCCTGCGCAACGCCCACTTCTATACCAAAATCAACTTGTGCCATGCTTATCACTTGGTATGTATTGCCACCGGCGAGGAATGGAAAACAACATTCCGTACCTGCTATGGCTCTTTTGAATGGTGGGTGATGTCTTTTGGGCTTTCTAACGTGCCCACCGCCTTTCAACGTTTCATGAATGACATTTTTAGTGACATGCTCGACGTTTCCGTCATTGTCTACCTGGACAACATCCTGATCTACTCTGACGATATGTCTCAACACAAGAGGCATGTCAAGGAGGTATTATGGAGACTCCACAAACACAGCCTTTATGCAGCGCCACAGAAATGCGAATTCCACGCCAACACTGTAGAGTACCTCGGTTACATCCTGTCACCGGAGGGCCTACAGATGTTCACTGACAAAGTCCAAACAATTATGGATTGGCCGGAGCCCTGCAAGATTAAGGACATACAGTCATTCTTAGGTTTTTGTAATTTCTATTGATGCTTCATTCATGGTTATTCTGACATCACCGTTCCCCTTACCAGACTAACTAGAAAGAACATCCCCTGGACTTTCACAGACAAGTGCCGACAAGCCTTCCAGAAACTAAAGAAAGAATTCATGCACGCCCCAGTCCTCACACATTGGACCCTGGACAACACAATGATTGTTGAGACAGACGCTTCCGACTGTGCACTTGCCACATACTGTCGACATACACCACCAATGGTGAGCTACACCCGGTCGCCTTTCACTCCCACTCTTTTACACCCCCCGAACTCAATTATGACACACACAACAAGGAGCTATTGGCTATCTTCGAGGCCTTCAAACATTGGCAGCAGTATCTGAAAGGTAGCGGAACTCCGGTTTCCGTCATTACTGATCATAAAAATCTAGAATATTTTTCCACTACAAAACTGCTTACTTGGCAGCAAGCCCACTGGTCTGAGTACTTATCCCAATTCAACCTCATTATTCACTTCTGTCCTGGGAAGCTTGGTACTAAGCCCAACGCTCTCACTAGACAATGGGACATCTACCGCAAAGGGGAAAATAGCGATTCCATCACAGATAATACTCCAAACTTGATAAGCGGCGGTGGTGTCCGTTGTTATATTTGGTGCACTGGTCAGGTTACGAGAACACTGACTTGGAACAGTCCTGGCTACTTGCTGAAGAACTTGATACCCTTAAACAAAGAACAAAGTCAATCCAAAACAAAATAAAGCCATTTCATTTTTTATGTATTCCATTACTATTACTTACAAAAAAAAAAAACAAAGTCATCAGATACTGTCACCTTATGTACAACAAAACAAACAAAGTCAACATTACCTATCAAACACTGTCATTACCTACAAGAAAAACAAAGCCATTTCATTATTATCAAAACACCGTCATCTTACTTACAAGTTTACTTGTCAGATCACTCCTTACTTACAAAACCATTACAAACCATCCTATCTACATACAAATCAAGTATCTACATTTTGCAGTCCTCCGCGGACCTCCGTACCCACTATATTACTTTTTTCTTCTACTTACTTTCCTCCTTACTACTACTCCTACTACTCCTCCATCTCCATTCCCTCTCTGTCCCATTCTGACCCCTTGTTGGACTCCACCACTGGCCGCCGTTCTGCTTGCCATGCCTTGAATGTGGCGTAGTCCTCCTCCTCCTCCTCCACATGCTCCAGGTCCTGTCGGACCTCCTCCTTGTTGCCATCAAAAACCAGCTCCTCTGTCTCCCCCTCATCCATCCGCTCCCCACCCCACTTGATGTGTTCCATGAGATTGCAAATCACCGCCGTCATCTCTGCAAACTCCCGATGGAGCCTCACTATGCCTGCCAACATATCTTTCTACAAGGCTCCTCTCCATCGCCTTATCCACTGCCATCAATGCCGCCACCACTTCCCGCCTCATGCCACCCTCACATCACTGCTTCATCTGGAAGCAGTGGTCGCAGGCCAGGCGGCAGGTCCTGCCGGACCTCTCGCACACCGTGCCTACAGAATGACATCTAAAAACAACAAAATCAGCTGCAAGGAAATATTGTGATGACAAACATCACACACCTATTGCAGGCAGCCTCCACCGATGGTCCCATGTCCTCACCTGCACTGGTGGCCTCATTTGCTACTACCTTCTTCTTCTTCTTCTTTTGTGGCTCTACCACCACCTCCTCATCTTCCTCAGCGGTGGGGTCCATGGCCTTTCGCTTTTCTGTGCAGCGTTCTTCACGACAACGTGCTTTCTCCTCCTTGCGCAGTCTCTTCTCTTCGGCAGATTTCCTCTCCGCCTCCTCAGCGGCAGCCTTCTTTGTGGCCTCCTCCAGGGCGGCGAGTTCTTCAAGGTGTGCCACTAGTTTAGTGCGTTCCTCAGTGGCAGAAGACAAGGGAGCGGGGAGGGATGGGTTTTGTGAGCTCGACATGGTCAAAAGCACGCCCTTAGACTGTGCCGCCTTCTACGGCCCTGGTTCAAGTTAGGCCAGGACCGACACATCCACCTGTGGTTCGTCCCCTCCAAGCTGGAGTGGGTGGTACACAAGCAGGCTCATGACGTTGCGACGTCCCTCCGATTGCCTCTAGGGATCTCCCCTAAAGCCTCTCGAAATTGGCTGATTGCCTCCTTCAAGGAGGCGGCAGAGAAAGACTGGGTGGCCCGCTTCGTGGACCCCAAGTATCGAGGGAGGAGCTTCCTGGACCTCAGGGCCCAACGGAAGACCCCCGCAACGCCCACCGCCTCTGGCTGTGGACCATGGCTCAAAGAAACTGCATACGATTGCAGGTTGACCGCCCGACTCTGTTGGTGCATCACGGCGCATGCCCCCATTGGGAGTTACCGCGACCGCTTCTTTCCCAGTGAGGACACTCACTGCACATGCCCCCCCCGGCCCTTCCAGGACCATGATCATTTGCTCCGCTGATAGGTATCAGGAGCGTCCAAAGCTCTGAACCGTCCCATTTTCACATTTTAAACGACACCTCCTCATGCCACATTCTACAATCGTCATAGGATCTCACACGCATTACTACCAATACTCGTGCTACTTGCAGCCTCAAAACTCTTCATATTTAGCTCCCACATCAGTTATATCGACCTCCACCTCTTGGCCCACTCCGTCATCCACCTCACTCTCTTCTTTCCTGGCTTGGGTCACCACCGCATTGTCCTCTGGTCGCACTTGATATTGTTCAACTCATTGTTGGCAAAAGAAGATATCTCACTCACTCCAGTCAAGGCTCCATCGTAATGGGTCACAGAAGATAATGGGATCATCTCCTCCAACAGGCAAATTTTCTGTGTTGAGCTCGGATGAGAATCGTCCCCACACAATAGTGCGTCTCCATTGGTAGGCCATCAGGATGCACATAATCAAGAGGATGATGAAGAAGATAAGGACAAGAGAGATGTTGTTAGAGATCATGGTGTAAGGTTTTAGTGCAAGGAACGGTATTATCAACAGTCCTATGATTTTGGTCACATGACAAGGTTCCCAGGATTACATCATCAACCTCTCCAGTCCCTATCACCTGCCTGACAAGCCACTGGACGCATTTTTGGATAGGAGACAAGTCCTATTACACCAGGTAGATTTCTTGATCTAGTACCCACTCTTTATTCCATTACCCACTCCTTATTCCATTACCCCTCCCCCCCCCTTTTCTCATTGGCATCTGATTCCTTCTCATTTTACTTGGGTCCTCTTCACCCACTTCAATTTCCTGGCCCCACTTAGAAAATCTATATAAGACATCTAGTAGATAGAAAACAAAAACAATAAATCATTTCCCCTCATCATATAGAGCACAGAGCTCAATTCCAGAGTCCTATTATCGTATTATCTCGTCTCAAGAAGCACAAGTCATCGTCTTATTATCGTATTATCCCTTCACTCTCTTATCATCTTGCCTTGTGTCAAGCACCAACCCAAAGCCACCTCGCTCCCTTCCTCTGGTCTAGTAGGACTATCATTTGGTGTGTGTTTCCAGGTGATTCCTCGGACTGAGTATCATCACTTTTGGAGCCCACCGCGAGGGGTCTTTGAATCATTTTTGCACGAGGTACCCGTTTTCCGAGGCCAGCCCGGCCTCCCCCCACTAGATCATCTGCAAGACTAGCAGCAGCCAAAGAAAAACAGTCATCAGCTACAGTTCCTGAAGCATCCTCTTCTACACTTCCACCTGACCCAGTCCCACATTCCCCAACTACAGATAATTCTTCTCCAACTCCTTCAAGACCTCCTTCTCCAGTTCCTCCAGTCAGTAATCCACCCCAAACTTCATCACCACCTCCAACACCCCCTGATAATCCCTCTATGGCTGCACCCATTATCAATATGCCTGCTAGAGGCCACTCTACAGCACCCAAGTTTGACCCCTCTCGTCCAAGAGAGCTACGACGATATTTTGATGAGCTTGAATTACTCTTAGGAGCAGCTCAGATCACAGATGACACAGAAATGAAGAAGCATGCATGCCGGTATCTTGACATTGACTCAGCAGAATTATGGGAATCAATTCCAGAATTTCAGCCCACTAGCAGTTTTGCTATTTTTTAGGACCGCCATCATCAAATTATATCCGGGCGCCGGAGACGACCGAAAATGGTCAATCGCGGACATGGACAAATTAGTTGGAGAACAGCTCCGGATTGGTACATACAATCTGGCTGATCTAGGAATATATTATAGATCATTCTACAACATCACACAATACTTACGAGGACGAGGACGTCTATCCGAAGCCGAACAGAGTAGAGCATTCGTCCGCGGTTTCCAGCCCGCCCTTTGGTCACGGATTGCGCGCCGCCTTGAACTTAAATTACCGGATCACTATCCCGATGATCCGTATCCTCTGGACTCTATACATGAAGCCGCGAGCTATGTTCTGGCTAGCGCGTCGAGCGACGTCAGTTCTGGCTAGCGCGTCGAGCGACGTCATCCCAGATCAACAAGTCCACTCCCCAATCCATTCCCCACCAGTACTCCCAGCCCCTAGCGCCTCGGCACCAGTTGGAATAAAACACGAGGATTTTACTGCGTTACTAGACAAATTTGCAACGACTATCGCTACTGCTATCGCAGCATCGCACTCTTCCTCTACAGCGCGCCCACCTCCCCGAGATGCTGCCAGACCAACGGGATCAGTCGAAAATTTAACTTGTATTTTCTGTGGACTCACCGGACATTTTATCAACGAATGTCTGACTTGCGAGGCATATATCACGGATGGGAAATGCAAACGAAACAACGAGAACAAAATTGTTTTACCAAACGGACAGTTCACACCGCGCGCTATCCCCGGGCGATTTATCAAGGAACGGATAGACGAATGGCATAAGCGAAATCCAGCCGCGCCCACGCCAACGCCAACGTTGATGTACGGCATAGCCCCCTCCCCGGTCTCTACACCAGTACAAAGGGGACTCTTACCCATCAGTCATCTCACGAATTTTGCAGACGAGCGAATTGCTCAGTTGGAACAGGAGATTTTCGCGTTAAGGAGCGGCCGCCCATTCCATAAACCCGCCGCGCCTGCCGTAACCGCCAAGCCCGCCAAGCCTGTCGCGCCCAATGCGCCGGCTGTATCGTCCACACCTGTCGAGCCTGCTGCGGCTACATCAGAATCATCTACCCCACGTCCACATGCTACAGCACCATCAGATCAATCAAATACTGATCTACCCAATGCGCCGGTTATTCCAACAACAGTTCCCATAGCGCCCATCGCCCATCCAACTACAAATCCGCAGCCGCCCATACACCCTTATGCCGGCATTCCAGAAAATTCTTACCGCGCCCCTCATGAACGAAATTTCGGCAACCCGGGTAAATCTAAGCCAGCTGATGGCCCGGTCCACAAGACAATCGCGCCCATTCAGAAAGAAGAAATCGGACTCGATGTTTTCAATCGCTCGATGAAGGCGCCACTCGTCACTCTTACATCTGAAGAACTCCTCTCGCTCGCCCCGGAAATTCGTACGAAATGGCGAGATCAGCTTACAGCCAAACGCGTTCCATTGGATACCATCACTAATGCCTACGACAACCCATCCATCATTTTATCCGATCCTTATGAAGCGTTTCTCAATGCGCTAGGTCCAGACGAGCCCCCCCCTATTTTTAAAGTCGCAAAGGAGTCTCAAGCTATTCGATCAGTCCTAATAAATATTAACCGTGACCCTCGACAAGTAGAAGGTCTTGTAGACCCTGGTTCGTCGATCATAGCAGTATCCGAAGATGTTTGTCACGACCTCGGCCTTACATACGACCCCTCAATTCAGCTTGAAATGCAATCAGCCAATGGCGGAGTCGACCTCACACTCGGTCTAGCTAGGAATGTCCCCTGTGACCTCGGGAATATTACCTTGTATATGCAGGTACACGTCGTCCGAAACCCCGCCTACGATTTTCTTCTTGGACGACCTTTCGACGTTCTTACAACCAGTGTAGTCCGAAATTATAGTGACGCCTCCCAAACTATAACAATTTGCGATCCGAATTCACCCCGTTCAGCTACAGTCCCTACAGTCCCTAGGGGATCACATCGACGCAAGATTTCTAAACCGGTTTTTCACAACTAGAGGACGAATTATCGGATGATGAACAGTGCGCTTGCATTATTTCCTTTGATCACTCTAATTCCACTTTATCTATTGAGCACACTGCTACCCTTCCCGACCTCGCCTCCTCACCATTTATCCACCAATCTATGCTCTCCAATCTCTATGTTGCCGCCTCCAACCAGTCCGATATCAAGTCTATTTATCCATATGAACCCATAGATCCTTCGCCTCCTTTAGAATTCACCTTAGAAGACCCTACTCCAACACTTACAGTTGCCAAAAAGAGATACAAGCCAGTAGCACAGAAGATTCGGCCTGTCGTGGCTGACCTTCCAGATCGTTTCCGGATTGTCCGCTCTATTACTGGCGACCCCCTCAAAGATATGCCTCCATTAAATCCTCACCCACCCAATTTCCAACCCTCAGCTCGTTACAATGAGGCTCGCAAATCGATTATTGACAAGAACCATCCAGAAGGATTCCTTTGGCCTGAAGAACGAAAACTTATGCACGATTTTATCAGAAATCAAGATGACGGATTTGCATGGGCAGAATCAGAGAAAGGTTCTTTCCGCCGTGATTTCTTTCCCCCTATAGAATTCCCAGTCATCCCTCATATTCCCTGGGTACAACGTAACATTCCTATTCCCCCTGGCATTTATGAACAGGTCTGTGATATCATCAAGAAGAAGATTGATTCCGGAGTATATGAACCCAGCAACTCCTCTTATCGGTCTCGTTGGTTTTGTGTTGCCAAGAAAGATGCCAAGTCGCTTCGCCTTGTTCACTCCCTAGAACCTCTCAACAAAGTAACTATCCAACACTCAGGTGTGGTACCAATTCCCGAGCATGTAGCTGAACAATTCGGAGGACGTGCATGTGGTGGTATGCTCGATCTTTATGTTGCATTTGATGAACGACAGGTAGCAGAGTCATCACGTGACCTTACCACCTTCCAGACACCCTTCGGAGCCCTTCGCATTGTAACCCTTCCCATGGGTTGGACAAACTCCGTTCCAATATTACATGACGACGTCACCTTTATTCTTCAACCTGAAATCCCTCACATCACCATTCCATATATAGATGATGCGCCCATCAAGGGTCCCAAATCGGCTTATCAGCGCTCTGATGCGACTTACGAAACTATCCCTGAAAACTCCGGTATCCGTCGTTTTGTCTGGGAGCACTTTGAAAACCTCAATCGAGTTGTACAACGGATGAAGTACTGCGGAGGAACTTGGTCAGGCCCTAAAGCATTTTTATGTGTTGAAGAAATTACAGTTTTAGGACACCGGTGTAATCCACAAGGCCGCATGGTGGATCCATCACGTCTAGATGCTATCCGTAAATGGGGACCTTGCCACACTCTTACAGAAGTCAAAGCATTCCTAGGAACCATTGGAGTCTGTCGGATATTCATCCAGAATTTTGCTCACCGCGCCACTGCTTTAGTCAAGCTCACTAGGAAGGACACTCCATTTGTTTTTGGCCCAGAACAGATTGCAGCTCAGGATGATCTCCGTCAAGCTCTTATTGACTCCCCAGCTCTCCGTGCCATTGACTACACATCTGATGCACCAGTTATTCTTTCTGTCGACACCTCACACATCGCTATTGGATTCCTCTTAGCCCAATGCGACCCAAACAATCCACGTAGACGATATTATAGTCGGTTTGGTTCGATCACACTTAATGACCGAGAATCTCGGTTCTCTCAAGCCAAACTAGAGCTCTACGGCCTTTACCGCACACTTGGAGCCTTACGGCTTTTTCTGATTGGAGTCCGAAATCTAGTCATTGAAGTTGACGCAAGATATATCAAAGGCATGCTATCAAATCCTGACATCGCCCCCAGTGCTAGTATAAATCGGTGGATAGTCTCAATTTTGACATTTCACTTCAATCTCGTTCATGTCCCAGGCACTCACCATGGACCTGATGGACTGTCCCGTCGCCCGCCTCAGGATGGAGATGATGAAATTGATGATGAAGAAGAATTTGGCGACTGGATTGACAACCTTCATGGCTTCATTCATCAAATTAACCCTATATCGCACTTCCCCCTCCTTCACCAATCCCAGTCACAGCACTCAGTCTACACCAATGCTTCGGATTTCAGTAAAGGGGAGCTACCAGCCTATGACGCTATAGAACGTTCCCCCCATGCCAAGAAAATTGATGCTCGTCTCCTATTGGTTCAACACTACCTCCAGAATTTTATTCGACCTACAGGCCTATCTGACTCAGAATTTGCAACCTTCTTGCGGTACTGCACAGAGTTCTTTATTGACTCTACCAAATTATGGCGCAAAGATCCGCATGGTGCTCACAAGATAGTTCCCATCCCTCCTCTCCGACTACAAATTATTCACAATGCTCATGACGACCTTGGCCACAAAATGATCTATGCGACACATGCAACAATATCACTTCGCTTTTGGTGGCCAGACATGAAGTCAGATATTGCTTGGTATATTCGTTCTTGTCACCTCTGTCAAATCCGGCAACATAGAAAGGTTCTCATCCCACCAATAGTCGACACTCCTGCCCCCCTCTTCTCCAAAATATTTGCAGATACTATGGTCATGCCAGCCTCGGGTGGATTCAAATTTATCGTCCAAGGTCGATGTTCACTCACTACCTATCCGGAATTTCGCAAATTACGCAAGGAAAATGCTCAAACTATTGGAGATTGGATCTATGAAGACGTCCTCTGTCGATGGGGATCCCTTAGTGAGATTGTAACAGACAATGGAGCCGCTTTCTTGGCCGCCATGGAATATCTTGCCAAAAGATACCACATTCGTCACATCCGCATCAGTGGATACAATTCACGAGCTAATGGCATTGCAGAACGAGCACACTTCGACGTCCGTCAGTCTTTGTTCAAAGCAGCAGATGGTATAGAAGAAAAATGGTCAACAGTAGCCCATTCAGTCTTTTGGGCAGAACGGATCACAGTGCGTCGACGAATGGGTTGCTCACCTTACTTTGCAATCACAGGCGCACATCCAATAATTCCTCTCGACATTTCCGAAGCTACCTATTTGCAACCCCCTCCTGATTCTGTATTATCCTCAACCGACCTCATTGCCCGCCGCGCCATTGCACTTCAGAAACGCTCAGGAGACCTCACACGACTTCATTCCAAGGTCTATGCCTCTCGACTAGATGCTGCCAAGCGCTTCGAATCCCAGCACAGCAGGACATTACGAGACTTTGATTTTCAGAAGGGAGATTTGGTGCTAATGAGACATACCCAGGTCGAGAAGTCCCTCAATCGCAAAATGCGCCCACGATATCTTGGTCCCCTCATTGTTATTGCCCGAAACTATGGAGGCGCCTACATTCTCTGTGAACTTGATGGTTCAGTCCTTCATCGCCCCATAGCTGCCTACCGCCTCATTCCTTATTTTCCTCGTAAATCCATTCCCCTCCCTCCAAATTTCATTGATATAGACATTACCCGCCTTAAACAACTACACAACACTTCTGATATTGATCATGACTTGGTTACAGACTTAGAAGACCTCCCTGATGATACTCCCGATGACACAATATGACAACAAAATTTTATGACACATTTACGATATGTTTCAATTTTATTTCACTTTTACTTACTAAATTTCTCTTTCTTTTCATCATAGTATACAAGTCGCAATATTGCTTCGGCATGGTTGCGCAAGACCTCTCAGGGGTTTTACTGGCTATGAAGGTCTTCTGAGCCTTTCCCCTTTTCTTATTTATTTTTCTTTTCTTTTCCACATATAAAAATTCTTTACTAAAGAACAAGCATAAAAAACATATCAGATCTTCGCTTCCAACAACGCTATCTCCTCCAAAATACATTCCACCTCTATCTTCAACCTCTGGATCCTTGTCCCAATCACTTCCTGTCGCAATTTCTCCCTTGCATCAACATCTATCATCTCTTCATCCTCTTCCTCCGTCCCCTCTACTTGTATGGACGATGGCCCCGCGATTGCTGTCGCTCCTGTATCTCTAATTTGCCCCCTCACCCGTGGAAACCTCCCATCCCTTGTTCTTCCATTCCAATAGCATCCCCTCCCAGATCTAGTGCATCGAACACACTTCCTCTGTCCCTCATTATACACGCACTCAAGGCCGCGCCTCGTTTTACGGCACCGATCACACTGTGCTCTCATACTACATCAGGACATTTTACAACTCAGGACACAACTCACCGATGCCACTTCCCCGCTTCCTGCCGCCTCAAAACTTTCGTTTGTCACATTTCTGGTTCCACCAAAATTTCCCAAAGCTTCTTCGACCCACACTGCTTCATGTGTTGGCATCAGAGACGTAAATGGAGGCAATACGATCCGATTTTGAGGAGGCGATGCTTCTAGTAGTTGACCACTAGGACGAACAAATGAGTATGCGGACGCCATGGTTTAGTATCAAGAGTGTTGCCTCGTGTTTTCTACCGGATCCGAACAAGACGCGCCTGGAGTTACGTCATGACCAAATGATCGACGGACTGACTGGGACAGTCAGGTATTCAGTAAAGGGGAGGTTGATAGGTATCAGGAGCGTCCAAAGCTCTGAACCGTCCCATTTTCACATTTTAAACGACACCTCCTCATGCCACATTCTACAATCGTCATAGGATCTCACACGCATTACTACCAATACTCGTGCTACTTGCAGCCTCAAAACTCTTCATATTTAGCTCCCACATCAGTTATATCAACCTCCACCTCTTGGCCCACTCCGTCATCCACCTCACTCTCTTCTTTCCTGGCTTGGGTCACCACCGCATTGTCCTCTGGTTGCACTTGATATTGTTCAACTCATTGTTGGCAAAAGAAGATATCTCACTCACTCCAGTCAAGGCTCCATCGTAATGGGTCACAGAAGATAATGGGATCATCTCCTCCAACAGGCAAATTTTCTGTGTTGAGCTCGGATGAGAATCGTCCCCACACAATAGTGCGTCTCCATTGGTAGGCCATCAGGATGCACATAATCAAGAGGATGATGAAGAAGATAAGGACAAGAGAGATGTTGTTAGAGATCATGGTGTAAGGTTTTAGTGCAAGGAACGGTATTATCAACAGTCCTATGATTTTGGTCACATGACAAGGTTCCCAGGATTACATCATCAACCTCTCCAGTCCCTATCACCTGCCTGACAAGCCACTGGACGCATTTTTGGATAGGAGACAAGTCCTATTACACCAGGTAGATTTCTTGATCTAGTACCCACTCTTTATTCCATTACCCACTCCTTATTCCATTACCCCTCCCCCCCCCTTTTCTCATTGGCATCTGATTCCTTCTCATTTTACTTGGGTCCTCTTCACCCACTTCAATTTCCTGGCCCCACTTAGAAAATCTATATAAGACATCTAGTAGATAGAAAACAAAAACAATAAATCATTTCCCCTCATCATATAGAGCACAGAGCTCAATTCCAGAGTCCTATTATCGTATTATCTCGTCTCAAGAAGCACAAGTCATCGTCTTATTATCATATTATCCCTTCACTCTCTTATCATCTTGCCTTGTGTCAAGCACCAACCCAAAGCCACCTCGCTCCCTTCCTCTGGTCTAGTAGGACTATCATTTGGTGTGTGTTTCCAGGTGATTCCTCGGACTGAGTATCATCACCGCGTATGCCCCCACGTGAAGTGCAAGAAACCTCGGCAAGGGCCGCGATTCATCGTGGACCTCGTCGAACTTCTCGAGGCGAACCCACGCGCGTTCGCCTTTGCCCCCCCGGAAGGGTGGGACCCGGGATGAGGGTTACGCGCAGGGCGTATGACCCCCGTCTGGTGGCTTGGTGCGCCTGATGGCCGCCAAACGCGCGCTCGGTCTCTGAGCCTGCAACGTCTCTGTCGGTAACGCCGAACCTTGGGTTTGCCGCTGGCAAGGTTGGGGGGCCCACCAGTTGGTGGGTACCGTCCCACGCGTGGGGCGGCTAAGCGAGGAGGGGCTGTACTCGGGCAACCGAGGGGCTCCGAACCCCGTCGGGCCTTATGGCTGGCGGGTTGGTCGACCTGCGGGAAGGCCTATAATCCTCATTCCTGGCCGGCGCGTCAGTGGGCGCGCACGACTAATAGGGGCCGCACAGGGGCTTAGTAGGGGTAGGACACTGGGAGTGTTAGTACGCGCCGTTGGGAGTGCCGGCAAGCTGGTTCGGGGAGGCGCCTGAGCGCCCTCGGCCTGTAGTCTGGCCATGCGAGCTGCCCAAAGGGGCAGCACGCGGGTGTTCACGCACTCGTGTGCATTATCGGGGCTGTAGTTTCCCCCTCAACTTACACCGTATACCCGCCATCTCATGTAGTAGATAGCCGTGGACTGCGTCCGTGCACCATGTTAAATAATGTTGAACAAAAAAAAAAAAAAAAAGAGCTCAACATGGTGGTTGATACTGAAGAACTGCAGACAATCACATTCCCAAATACGGAATCCAAACACCACATGACCTCGAAGGCTTGGTCCTAAGGGGGAAATACTGTCATATCCCATGCAAGCCTGTGACAGAACTCTGGCAGATCACTGACGGAGCCACTGCTATTTCAAATAACAATAACTATTTCAAATAACCATTTCAAATTCTATTTCATATACTTCTCCTGTTTTGTTTGTATCACATATCATTGATTGATTATCTTACTTACTGTGTGGTTACTGAGTTACTATAAAACCTAGATACCATCACTTGTAACTTCAGTTTGATTATTGCATTGTTACTTCTCCAACTATCTCATCTCTAAGTCCTCTTCAACTCTTACTCCTGGAACTCCACCGGACCTCTGCTCTTATTATTGTCTTCTTGTAAATTGGACATTGAGTGTAGAGAAGGGCACAATCTCTTATAGATTGAAGCCAAGTTATTGGGATCAGGAAGTTGAGCACAAGATGAGGACGAGGTTTTTGAGGTATTGAGTTTTAAGTCAAAGGTAAGTGTATGAGGGAGTCTGCCACAGGGAGGAATGTTATTATCATCTCCTACAAGATGTGCAATATTTATACTACACAGTTAGGAGGTATAGTGTAATGTACTCCTTTAATATATAAAGGAGCTATACTGCAATGACTTCATAGTGACCTCATTTCCCCTATATAATTCTCCAGATAGACTTGTCTATCATTGTATATTATAGGGGGTTCCCTGGATAGCATAGGAGACAGTCTTGGCAGTCTTTGTAGTCTTGGCCAGTCTATTCCTGTATAGGAGACTGCCATTGCTCTAGGGTTAAGGGTAGCAGCTGCTAACCCTAACCCTAAGCTTAGGACTTGTATTCCATCTCCCTAGGCTTGTTAACTGCCTTGGCTTGCCTGTATACTCTTGTATACATAATCCCAACACAAGTCCATTGTCGCATCGGAACTCTGTTGGACACCGCCCTAACTCCACCCTACGAGATCAGCTCATAACCCTAGGGAATGGACAGTTAACACATGCAGAGACATATAGGGGAACCCACAGTTAACACATGCTACAGGATTACTCATACTGCAGCATGTCTATGATAGCCTATCCAAGACAAAGCTATGGATAGAGTGTCTATGACACACCCTGCAGGAAGTCTAGGACTTACCAAGCCATGATATCATATGTCACTATTATTGACACTGTTATAGGGGATATGACATAGTTATTCCATTATTAACTGGTACAGGGGTCTATTACAGAATACCTCCTTTATGTATTAAAGGAGTGCATTACACTATACCTCCTAACTGTGTAGTATAAATATTGCACATCCTGTAGGAGATGATAATAACATTCCTCCCTGTGGCAGACTCCCTCATACACTTATCTTTGACTTAAAACTCAATACCTCAGAAACCTCGTCCTCATCTTGTGCTCAACTTCCTGATCCCAATACAGGGTGTATGACCCCTGTCTGGTGGCTTGGTGTGCCTGATGGTGTGCCAAATGCATGCTTTGGCTTCCGAGCCTACTTTGTTCCCTGTCAGTAACGCTGAACCTCGGGTTCGCTGCTGGCAAGGTTGGGGGGCCCACCTTGTAGATGGGTACCATCTCACAAGTGAGACAGCTAAGTGGGGTGGGGCTGTACTCAGGTGACCGAGGGGCTCCAGACCCCATGGGCCTTATGGCTGGTGGGTTGGTCAACCTGCGGGGAGACCTGTAATCCTCATTCCTGGCCGACGTGTTAGTGGGTGTGCATGACTAATAGGGGCTGTGCAGGGGGCTGCGGGGGTAGGGGGTGGGAGCAAGTTAGTACATGCCAGCAGGAGTACTGGTGTGCTGGTTTGGGGAGGCACCCAAGCGCCCTCAGCCTGTAGTCCGGCCATGTGCATTGCTCTGTGGAGCAGCAAGTGGGCCTTCACACACCTCTGTGCACTATTGGGGCTGTAGTTTCCCCTGCAACTTACACTGTATACCTGCTTTCTCCTGTAGTAGTTAGCTGTGGACTGCACACGTGCACCACATTAAATATTGTTGAACAAAAAAAAAAAAAAGAGCAGGCTCACAGGGAATTAATTCATCTTGGTTGTGCAGTGCTATGATCTTTATATTGATCAGAGATGGAGACAGGCATTGACTTTGCTTACCATTCAAGAAAGGTGACTGGACAGTCAGTGATAGGTCAAGCCACATGACATGTATTTATTTGCATCAGTGGGTATTTATTTGTTCCTAAATCTATATAAACCCCAATGTGAGAAATGTTCCCACTGCTCCTTCCCCATTTTTCACACACACATAGTGAACTAAGACCTCCCCATGGGTGGCACTATTCAGTGTTGCTAGTGTGTGGTACTTGTTTGCTCAGAAACAGCAGGTTCACAAGGCGGATATCCATCTTGGGTGGCATTATTCAGTGCTGCCAGAACCTGAATGACTGCAGCAGTTCCTCCACTCCCTCCCACTCTCCATGTTGTCATGCTCATGTGTGCTTTTCAGTGTTGGGGGTGTCATGCTCATTGTTGGGTTATGCTCTTCATTGTTGGAGATGTCATGCTCATTGTTGGGCTATACATAGTTTAGTATTATTCATGTATTGTTATAGTAAATGTTATTACTGTTTGTATGTTCAAAGCCAAGGTATACAAAAGGGGGTGATGATGTTGAAACATCAATATCATGTTCATCATGCTGCTAGGCTGCATGAGACAGCTATTTGATGGAGGGCTTTACACTCCCCCACATGTATACATGGAGTCTATGTAGACTACATAGACTTTAGGTGGAGTGTGGGTTCACCAAACATGGGATTCATGTTGATGGGAAGTCTATGTAGCCTCCATGTAGACTCCCAGTAAACTCCATGTATTTACAAGGAGTAGTGGGACTCCCACTAAATACTATACATAGACTCCATGTAGACTCTATGTAGAGTGGACTCCATGTAGACTCTATGTTGGGATATGGCATACAGGCAAGCCAAGGCAGTAACCATGGCTAGGACATATTCCCCAATATGCTAAGTCATTAACACATGTTTAACAGGAGTTAACACATGTAAGGACTATTAGGGGGATGCACAGTTAACACATGCTGCACAGTGAAACAGATATAGCATGTCTATGATAGGCTATCCAAGACAGAGCCTTGGATAGAGTGTCTAAGACCCATACTGCAGGAAGTCTCAGACTTACCAAGCCATGATATCATAGGAGGTACTATGACACTATTGTTATAGGGGAAATGACATAGTTACTCCAAGATTAACTGATACAGGGGTCTATGACAGAATACCTCCTTAATATATTATAGGAGTATATTACACTATACCTCCTAACAGTGTTGTATAAATATTCCACACTTTGTAGGAGATGAATAGACATTCCCTGCCTGTTCCACACACTCACTACTTGTTGGGAATGGAGTGGTGAACAGTGACAGGAAGAGTTAAGGACAAGGTTAGAGGATGAAGTTAATCTCAAAGGCTAATGAGTGAGGGAGTCTGCCACAGGGAGGAATGTTATTATCATCTCCTACATGATGTGCAATATTTATACTACACAGTTAGGAGGTATAGTGTAATGCACTCCTTTAATATATAAAGGAGGTATTCTGTAATAGACCCCTGTACCAGTTAATAATGGAATAACTATGTCATATCCCCTATAACAGTGTCAATAATAGTGACATATGATATCATGGCTTGGTAAGTCCTAGACTTCCTGCAGGGTGTGTCATAGACACTCTATCCTTAGCTCTGTCTTGGATAGGCTATCATAGACATGGCTATACTTGCCTATCCCATGATAGACATGCTGCAGGATGATTAATCCTGTAGCATGTGTTAACTGTGGATTCCCCTATATGTCTCTGCATGTGTTAACCTCTGTTAAACATGTGTTAATATGACTTAGCATATTCTGGCAATATTCCATAGGCATGTTAACTGCCTTGGCTTGCCTGTATACTCTTGTATACATAATCCCAACACTACTTTGTCTGAGTGATCCCCCACTTGCTCTCAAAGACCTAATCCCAATACTCTACATAGACTCCACATAGACCATATGTATACAAGCCTCATACTATTAAATATAAATAAATTGCCATGTTAGAGATTTGAACCCATGACCACTGGATTACATATTACATAAGCAGCCGCACATAACTATTCAGCTATGCAACTTTGCTTATCATGGAAACTTTGATCTCTAAGTGATATGTTCGTCACATGTTCATTGAAACATGTGGCCTTGTGTGACTGTTTGGTTATCAGTTACACATGACATGCTCACCACCACCACCGACCTTGCCGCCGCCACTGCTGCTGCCGCCTCACGCCTCGACCACCACCACCCCTTTGCCATCTCTGTCCACACCCCCAACCACGCTCCCTCAGGCTGGCCAACGCGCAGCGCCGACCCCCAGCACCCCCAGATGGTATGCAGCCCCCTCCCCCTCTGTTCCCTGACGTGCCATGTCACTAACCACCCCCTCCCATTAGGTATCACCCCCACAACCTGGGGTGGCGACCTCAGCACCCCCCATGGCCTGGTAAGCCCCCCCTCCCACCCACATGTGTGCCACATCACTGACACCCATGCTGTCTCCCCCAATCCCCCATGTACCTCCTGCCTGCCCCCCCTCCCTCCATCCTACACTACCCATCCATGGGGGCCTGTGGCCCTCATGTTGGGTATTTTTTTTCTTTATCTATTTATTTTTAAGCTCAAATTTATCTTTTCAGTTTTCTATATGTAACATCAGATAGCCAATGCACTGCCCCTCCTCCCCACTCAGCTAGGAGTGTGAGGTGCATGGAGGGGGATAGGGAGGTGCCAGGAGGCCTGAGCAGCGGGGTATCCACGAGGTGCGCACAGAATGGCTCACCCTGCCCACCACATCACTAACCACCTTAGGAGCTGAGGGGGGCATGACGCAACACACCGCCAGTAATGGGGATGCGATGAGAGGGCCCAGCACCCAAGGGATGGGACAGGAGCCATGGGGGATGGGACAGAAGGCCCCTAGAATGTGGGGGACACCTCTGGGACGCGATGGGAGACCCCTAGAACGCAGGAGACACCTCCGGGACATGTCACCAGCCCTGACCGCTGAGGGTGACATGACGAGTGAGCCTGGCACCCCAATGGACACCACCCGGCCCAGCCTCACGAGCCACTGCTTGTGGGGTGGAGCGTGGGTGGAGCGACAATGCCGCCGAGTGGGCCACAGCCCCCCACACCAGCACCCCCAACCACTACCATGAGCCATTGCTTGTGGGGTGGAATGGGGTGCTATGAGAGGGGCAAGTTGCTGGGCTGCACTGCCCCCCCCCCCTTGCCCGCCTCACTCCAAGCAACGTGGAGGGGGGTTATTTTATTTCATATTATTTAGTCTTCTATTATATTAGTAAATACATGCCCCCCCCACCTCTAGCATGTTGGGGTGTTTTTACATCTCCGCCAGTATTGATGTTTCCATAGATAGTAATAAATACATTTAATATTTGAAGTAATGACTTACCTCTAGGAATGATGGCTAGGAATGGCCAAAGTCCATGTCGACTCTATGTAGACTATATGTAGACTATATGTAGACTCTCTATAAACACCCTATAACATCTGTAATAGGTTTTACATTGACTAGTAAGAACTCCCTGTAGACTCCATGTAGACTCCATGCAGACTCCCTATAGTAGCTTTATTTCTTTGGAATTGCTATGTACACTATACATGGAGTCTACATAGACTTTAGTGGGAGTCTATGTATAGTCTATGTATAGTACATGGAGTCCAGTGGGAGTCTATGTATAGTCTACATATAGTACATGGAGTCCAGTGGGAGTCTACATAGACTTGTGGGGGAGTGTAAAGTACACATTTGATGCTCTGTTCATGTTCAAGCTGTTAATTATGCCCTCCTACCTGTTGAATATATGAGCCAGTTGGAATTCACAATTTTGACAGCCAATATAACAATTGAATTCTGATTGAATGATTGATTCAATATAATCTATTATGTATCAGTGGTCAGAATAGAGAAAATAAATAAATGGATTGCCACTTGCTGTAATATCATTAGCTGTAATTATTAGGGTGAGGACTTGGGTGAGGACTTGGGTGAAGTTTGAGGAGATGAGGGATCACACAGATCAGTTATAGAGTGAGTCTGCAGGGATGGTCTAGCATATTTATACTAAAATGCTAAGAGACATGATGATGCAATACAACCCCATATTATGTTAAGGAGTTATTCTATCATAGACCCCTCTACTATCATTGACCCAGTAGTGCAAGAATCTTGGACTTCTTGCCTAACTTTTTAATGCACTCACCACTTCAAGTCTGTTATTTAAATACACTATCTTGAGATTCTATTGATGATTTTTGAGTGAAGCTAAGCAGAGCTCTACTGAGATGCAAAAAGGGGTTACAAATCCCTGCCAAATTTGGCTAAATTTGTGAGCTTTCTGATTCATGCAAAAACAAGGTTTTTCTTTCCTTGCTCTCCTCACACTCAATGTACAGAGTCCTGGGCCTGGAATGTGTATATTAGATATGATCCCATATGTAAAAATTTCCATGAAGGGAGAGATCAACACCAAGCCATTTAAATGTCAAATCTTGCATTACTGGGTCAATGATAGTACTTGTTAGACTTGGAGTAAGTATCTCATTACTTGTATAATTAAATTGTCATAATATTCCCTATAATTATATAGCTTGCCATGTGTTAGACACTCCATATGGACAGGTCTTAAACAACCCACAATGGACACAGTATTAGGTAGGCTATCATTGACATGCTGGTGTGCAGCCCCAAGTCAGACACTGCATGTTAACTGTGTCATACATGTGTTAATATCCTTGCCTTGGTTACTGCCTAGGCTTGGCTGTCCCAACAGTAATTCTATCAAGTGATAACTCAAGTTAATATCTATTAGAGGCACTGGAGCTCAAGAAGGCCATTATAATGACTTTCACCAATATGCTATATGTGACATGCAGATAAAGTAAGGTTGTCATCTAATCTCTCACTCTTTGCCATGGTCATTGCATGAGCACTTTATGAGAAATATTTCTATAACCATTCAAAACCCTCCATTTAGGTTTTTGGATTTGTTAACAGTTGACTGTCAGTATGTGGTCACATTAGATTAAACAGCAATGGTCATCACATATTAGTGTGAGAGCAATAAATACATAAAGATGGAAATTTGGATTCAATGGGCCAAAAATAAGCCAATAGCACAGGGATTGTGGAGCCAATTCATAGGCTTGACCTCACTATCTACACCAAGTTCTACTCATCCCCCTATAGGATATTTGTACTTGACCTGCTCTCATCCATCTTCCTCACAAGCAACACAGGTAAGCTGCTGTAAGCATATCCTACTTTTTTTGGGCTATGATGACAGCTACAGGACTGCCGATGGATGCACTTTGGAACCAGCCAGGCGATTGGCCCACCCAAGTGCACAACCTGTGGACAGAGGGTAGACCGCCGGTGCAAGACAATCAGAACACAAACTGCATGTGTGGAATGCCACACAGCAAAAACCAAGTGCTCCCACATTGTGTTGCATAAAGCATGGTGTGATGAAATGGTGGCAAGTGGCCTTCTTCTGGCGCCAAGGTCAAAATCAAAAGTGGGCAGGGCAATGGAGGATGAAGGGGAGCCACAGGGCACTTCAAGCAGCAAGACAAGTCCAGGGGCTCAGAGGGATAACCCCAGCACAGCTGCTGGGGGCAGTGCCACCTCAGCCTTGCCTTCAAACACTGTTTCCAGCGTAATCAATAATGGGCATGTGGTCACCATTGGCAGTCTGCAGAGGGGGCTTGATGACCTCTGAATGCAGTTTGGACAACTCACCGAGTGTCACCAGCAGATGCAGAATGAGAGCCTTAACATTTGCAGTTGGTTACAGGTTGTTCAGTCATTGAAGGAGAAGATGACCATTGCCCTCCCTGTGATGCAGGCTGAGGTCTGTGGACTGAAGGAGGGGATGGAGTTGCAGGGGCTGAAATCAGGGGTTAAGGAGCTGCATCAGCACTTGGGGGTTGCAGAAGCATGGATTGCCAAGTTAGAGGACCGGTGCAATCCCCAGGGGACTCAGACCAATTCCTCATAGCCACAAGATTTCGCCATCATTACATGTCATCACCAGCAGAATGCACAATACCACCGCTGGTCTCAGGTCCTTCACCATCAGTCATTTGCGGTCATTGGCCGTGTGCATCCTATCACACATTTGAAATGCCACTTAGATATAATTACACTATTGCGCCTTGTACATATTCAATGGTTTAATTATCTACATTACCTCCTGCCTTCCATCAGCGGCGGCATTCCATGGTCACTGCAATGCATTGGTGAGCTGCCATGCACCAGCCAATGACTTTCCAATACACGGCCGTTCAAAGAATATGTATTGTACTATTTACCATGTTCAAGACAAGTAACATGGGTCCACCCACACTGGTATAATTGGCATGACTAACACTGGTGTGATTATCATGGTAGCATGCATATTACCACCAGGCTCATGACCTACCATGCCTCCCTCTCAAATTGAAAGTGTCATCATGAGCTGTTGTCCCACTCCCATGGACCTTCAGCCAAGGCTTAGGCCGACGTTGCACCCCTTCAGGCATTGCCTGTTGCCTCTGTGATTGCTTTTTCACCTGATGGCCATGCCCAATGTTTTCCCCTTCCATTGTTTCAAGACTGTGCTCACCTGCATTCCAGCAACCAGACTTGGAGTGAGTTCTCAGCTGGCGGCAGCTGGACTCATCAACTTGGCTTGGTTGACCAATAGCCAGTCAGAGGCTCATGACTTCCGCTGCTGGGTATCTGGAAGGCTGAATTGAATTGGGGACCACCCCAGCAATATGTGCGCCACCATGCTCCATGTGTGCAACATGGCCAGTGTAACTAGGATCCATCAGAGTGCTTGATGGTGCCCATGGTTTGGTGGGCACAGATTTTCCTGCAGAGCAATCGGTGTTGCATAACTCCAGCATGGCATGAGTGATCAGCAGTGGACACGTGGTGGGTGTATACAGTGCCGCCAGGGTGGAACCTTCCAGTGGTGCTGTCATCAGCTTGGTCAATCCTCAATTGGTGGGGTTGCTAGTCTGGGGCATTACTGGGGCTTGGCATAGCAATTTGGAAGCATTGGGATGTACCATGGTGTGGTCAAGAATTGCTGGAATGGTGTATGGGTTTGGGGCTATTTGCTCACCACCTGGAGGCCATTGCAATTGAAGGATAGGATCAATAGATGGATCCAGCTTCCACCAATCAGGCTCCATCTCCAGTAACCCTTGCAGAATGTCATGTGCAATGTCTTTACCCTTTCCCTTTGCCCGTGGAGCTACCTTAGGATCAGCCACTGTCTTTTACTGTGGGTTTTTTGTCTGCTTTTGGTAGCGCTTTGCCTTGGGTGGATTCTCAGGTGGCATTGCAACCGACTCCAGGTCACTGTTGTCCAGCTCTAACAACTCCTCCAGCCTAATCGCTAACTACAGGGAGTTGCCATGGGAGTTTAGGACATGGGAAAAGGAGAAAGCAATTTTCCCTTTCTCCTGCTGTGCCAGCCAATGTTTGAAGCAGGCCTCGATTTTGTTCTTATGCATTTTAGATGGGTCATGAAGGACAATGGACCTCTTGGCATCATCAGAGTCATCCTCCAAGTGGTGCCCTAGCGCTGTCATGGAACTCCTGTAAACCGCTGGTGCAGTCTTGCATGCCTTCAAGGCAGGAAGGAATTCCTCTTGATTAATAAATTCTGATTGGCAAGCTAGAATCTCCAACCACAGTACAGGGCTGGAGTTTCTTTTCACCCCCAAATCTAGTGTCATACAAGTTATGGTTGCCCTGCCAAGGACTGAGAGACTTCATGCACTGTATGCCTTCTCCACAAAAGCCCTCATGACCTGCTTTTGATATGTGAGGAACTGACTGAAATCACCGTGGGGGGTAAGGCAGTTCAAGGGAAGCATAGCCTGCCCCTTATCACCAGTGGACAATGTTTGCTTGGGCTTGCCACTCTGCCCAGGGCATGTCACCATTTTATCCCCCTCATTACCCGAAAGGTTGTATTGTATATATTCATGCCAGCTTTTATCAATTGGCTTTGTGGCCCAGTCTGGAGTGTATTCCACAAAGCTTGGCTTGGCCTTGCCGAGAGTCTCATTGACATCAAATCTAAGCATGATCAGCAGCGGCACAGGAGGGAGTCACCAGTGAGTAACACACATTGTCCAGCTCTTTTCCCCATCAACATTCACCCATGCACTGAACACCACCATGCAAACTCCAAGTTCCAGATACATGGTCTGCGCATACTCTTGCATCCGAATTTTAGCCATTCTCCCAGTGTCCCTGAAATTGCCTGTTAGATGGCATCGAGTATATCACACATTTGCTTACTTCCGCCAGACCTCCACTGGGGGTCCTGTGTTGATCCATTGCTTCTGCAGTTTCTCAAACTTGGCATTTTCTTTTGCATCACCCCAGATCCTCTGGCTGACTTTTCCATGCTGCCGTGAGTACTCCACCATCCATTCTCGGCTGCCTCTTTGCAGGCCAGGGTTAACCTCATCAATGGCTGCCTGGATTTCAGCACCGTGAAGGTGTGTGATCACCTTGTGATGCAATGGAAACTCACTGATCTTGCCTTTAGGAGGAGCTCAGGCATTCTGGTTGAACCATGCCTTAATTTGCTGGCATATTCAAGATTAACTGGTGTATGAAGAAAAGATGGTGAACAATTGTGGCTTACAACTTTTAATCCCTCTGTTGCCAGTGCAACATGGATCCTTGAGAGGTCCTTAAGTGCTCCCTGTCAGACCAGCTTCCACGCCTTTGGATACTTTGAGGACTTCCAGTCTTCAACATGAAGCAACAAGATCTCTTGCTGCTCCCAGGTCCAATTTGGGCTCATCAGTTGGAACTGAGTGGCATTGTCTGACTCATCACCATCCTCAGCAGTTGAACCACTAGAAAAATATCCTTCCCCACTATCTTTGCCATCAGAGTTGGTCATAGTGCAACTTGGACAGCAGGTTGATGGTAGTAGACAGGAAGTTTGCTGGCAGTCACTAGTTTAATATTCAACCATGATATTGTATTTTCCTGTCCCTGAGCAAAAATGATCCCATTATGCTATGGGCCCATGGTGATTATGCTCTGGCCAACCATGGAGAGAGCTCTGGGTAATACCATACTACACCATCAACTACATATCTATCATCAGGCTCCCTTACATCTGTAGAACCTGATTTCAAATCACAGCACCACTGGGAACTGGATTGCACTGCCCAGCAGAACTCCACCATGCCACGAAGACATTCTAATATGGTCTGTACAGCCTCAAAATTCTGACTTGTGGTAAATGGCAAGCACCGCTGATTGCATGTTCCCTTATCTACAGATCAATAAAATACATAGAACCAGAATTGGAATGACACCACAATTGCTGATTGATTCATGGTGCCAGTGGTTGTCATCCCGGCACAGCCAGTGGAAGTTGCTACCCAATGCATTGCCGAGCCTCTGGCAGCAATCTCTCATATAATCTCAGTTATTTGACAGCCATTCAGTCACCAATTTATCGCATCATGCCTAACATACATTGTTGCACTGTTGAAGAAGGACCAAGCCAGGTGAACTTCATTCAGTCTATGACTTTACACAGACCACAAGTTCACCAGGTCCCTGTCCAATGCAGTCTGCAGTCTCCCATGTGAAAGAGAGCAAGGAAATCGGCAGAGCCATTGTTCACCAGCATGAAGCCCTCTGACTATGCCACAGTTCTGGGGTACAACATGCAATACATTTTGGAGGTAGATGTTCCATCTACCAATGTTAATTCCAGGTGCTCCCACTCTTGCTCCGGCTGGTCACATACAGCCCAGAATCCACAAGACTATATTCAAGAGTGGCTTCCCAAAAAGCAAATGTATCTGCAAACTTTGCTGGCCAATGAGGTTGTTGCTGTGACAATCATGTGGCTAATCCATTCCATCAGATTGATCACTGGACTGGGTCATACTTTGAGCCAGCATGGCTATTTCAAGTAGGCATTAAATTGTATTTGGGTCATGCTGGTGACTCATGTCCAAGTTACCTGAATGTGCCATCAGATATCATTGCACACAACGCAGATGGTTACAAAGACAATAATGATGATGTTACCAAAGGTGATGGTAGCAATAACATTGTAAAGCAGCTGAAGCAATTCACCAGAGTCTATGACCTATGTTTGACTACTTTTATGATTCCTCAGGATTGTCAGGAAATGACTGTGGTTGATGTATCTGGTGTACATCACATGTGGGTAAAGTGGCATTCTGTTTTGGCAGTGAGGCACGAGCATACAAACAGAATTTAGTCTATGAGGGAATGTCGGGTGTGACAAGTGTCACAGCCCTTGACCACCACGACATTCACTTGCAATTCTATTCTCTCCTTGAGACTGTCTAGTTTCTCCCAAGCATACACTCCCATTTCCCTCAACACAGTAGTCATCCTACCACAAACAATCCACTCCTAAATGGACCATATCATACACAACCCACACTCAGATGAGTGCCCTAATTACAGCTCGGCAGCCTTTGCCCTAGTCTGAGCAGCCATAATGGCCCAAAATAACATAGATGAAGAAGGAGCTAACCAACTCCTTGTAGATGCATGGACACAAGACAATGACAGGCTCAAGAAAGCATGGGATGCCCAGGTACAAGAGGACCTTTGGCTACAAGAAGAGAATGACCAAGCTGCTTGTGAAGAAGAAGACTGCCAACAATCTCAGAAGGAACAAGAAGAAGAGTCGGAGAGATGCAAGCTCAAGAAGAAAAAACCCAAAATGAAAGACTTCAACCAAGGTGCCATGGTTGATGATTTCATCACTCCACGCCCCTCCTCTTACACTCTTAACAAACTTGAATCCTTTGAATATGTCGAACTATGGTACTTCACACCCGAAGGCTGGTTAGATGCCACTGAGACTCAGCGATCTCAGGCGGACGACACCTTCAGCCTCACAAAAGTTGGCGAGTCCCTAGCCCTCAAGCAACTCTTGGAAGTAAAAGCCTCTCACAACGTGATAAAGGATGCAGATCTCACCTGGAAACAGATGATGATGGGAAATGTACGAGGTAAGTGCTTTTCCCTCCTGCCCTACCTAACCAAATGCTGACCAGCTGTTGACCTTTTCCTGCAAAATTTCCCCTGCACCTCATCCCCTCGTGCTTCACTTCATGCTTCACTCCACATCATCACCCTCTTCCCCCAACCCCCCTCTCTCTTTGTGTTCCTCCTTTCATGCTTCACTTCGGGCCTTTTTGCCCTCTTGTCTATATGCACTCAATATCAAACTTTCTCTCTGTTGGGAATGGAGTGCTGAACAGTGACAGGAAGAGTTAAGGACAAGGTTAGATTATGAAGTTAATCTCAAAGGCTAGTGAGTGAGGGAGACTGCAACAGGGAGGAATGTTATTATCATCTCCTACATGATGTGCAATATTTATACTACACAGTTAGGAGGTATAGTGTAATGCACTCCTTTAATATATAAAGGAGGTATTCTGTAATAGACCCCTGTACCAGTTAATAATGGAATAACTATGTCATATCCCCTATATAATTCTCCAGATAGACTTGTCTATCATTGTATATTATAGGGGGTTCCCTGGATAGCATAGGAGACAGTCTTGGCAGTCTTTGTAGTCTTGGCCAGTCTATTAAGGGTAGCAGCTTGGGAATTAATATTATTCCCTGTGGCTGTGTTGGATTCTACCAGTGGCAGATCCTAACCCTAGACTGCTGCTAACCCTAACCTTAAGCTTAGGACTTGTATTCCATCTCCCTAGGCTTGTTAACTGCCTTGGCTTGCCTGTATACTCTTGTATACATAATCCCAACACTCTCCATCATGTACCCATAATACTACAACACGTATGGTTGTCTCATGCACTTGGTTACCTCTCGTCACATCGCAACACAAAGATTGAGTCAATCTGTCAGATCTCTCCTCAAATCCCACCCATCCTCTACTCAAAGCCCATCCCCACCCCACATGGGACTGACAAGAGCCAACTCCCTACCCACGTTCACCCGCCACAGTCGAGCACTCCCCACACAAAGGTCGAGCCCTGTCCCCCCCTCCATACCTCTCTTCCCCAAAGAGGCCTTATGCATGCTCGGGTTTTCAGGAAGGCGCAATCTTCAAGGCCCAACCATTTGTGCCATATGCTTGGGCATCTTCAGGCACAATGTCAGCAAATGTTCCTCAGAGTCCTTGTGGGATGGCTCCAAAGCCAGATGTCACTGAAATGAACATGGAGGCATGATCAATCCTGCAGGGCTCACCCTGTGCATTGACTGGCAACAGCCAATTGGCTGCACCTCCTCCGGACACAACCACGAGTGCTCAGGATGTGGGAAGCAGGATCACAGAGCTCAAAGATGTCCTCAAGCTCAGAAGGACTAAAGCCATCACCCCATGCAATGCGAATGAATGGGAACAACTACTCTCAGAGCTCAACCCCCTCCAGAAGTATGCAACAATCCCCTCCCAAATATGCCATGGCTTCAATGTGGGCATTTGCCCCATCTCCACCTCATATACTCCTGCAAATAGCCCATCTCTCCAGGTTCATACTGACAAATACCAATGCATCATTGACTGTGAGTTCACCTCAGGTCGCTACATTGGACCCCTGTCCAAATCCAAGGTGGAAACACTCATCGGCCCGTTCCAATTGTCCCCACTCTCCTTGGTCCCCAAACCAGGCAAGCCTGGAAGATGTCAAGCCATACATAATTTCTCTCACCCTCATTCACCCCTGCCTACAATATCTTCCATTAATCATACCATCAAATCCGAATCTTTCCCCTGCACATGGGGAACATTCTCGACTGTCTGCTTCACCATCTCAAACCTCCCACCAGGCTCTTAGGCTTCCATTCGAGACCTCACAGAGGCTTCCCAGACCATCCCTGTCGCACCAGAACAATGGCCTGGTCTCGTCATCAAGCTGTGCAATGATGACCAGTTTGCCATCAACACCAGCAACAATTTCAGCCTCACATCAGCCAGAGGCATCTATGGGTCCCTGGAAGACGCCACAGCCAACATCTTCTGAGCATCAGGGATTGGCCCTTTATCCAAGTGGGTCGGCAATCATATCTTCTTTCATATTCTACTTGAGCATCTCCCCAGCTACAATGACAAATGACACGAGTGGCACTCACACATTACAGCCAACAGCAGCCAAATCCAGGACCGGAGCAGGTTGTGGTACAGAGGGAATGACATGCCCAATGGCCGCCCAGCAGAGTTTGACGAAGATGCAGTTTTTCCCCTTCAGGACCTATCCATCACCACCTCACGGACAGCCGAAGATGCCCCATTTACCTATTGTGATGCAGACATTGATCGCCTCTCAAATGCCCTTGGCATACCCTGGGAAACCACAAAGACAGTTCCATTCAACTCTCACATCCCATACCTTGGCTTCACCTGGGACCTTGAGCTGCAGATGGTCACACTTTTGGAAGAGAAAAAAGCTAAGTACATCAAAGCTATTGAGGAATGGAGATCCCATGCTAAGCACAGGTTGGATGAGACTGAAAAACTCTACCGTAAACTTCTGCATGCCTGCCCCATCATCCCAAAAGGCCAAGCATACCTCACCAACCTTGATATCCTCGTTCAAACCCTACTCATGGCCAGCTCCCCAGGTGAAAACCTCAAGGTCTTTGGAGACAACACAGGGGTCGTCAAGAGCTGGTGGAAAGGGAGGAGTAGGAACAGGCTCACCAACAAGGTCTTCCATCAAATCCACAATGTTGCAGGCCATCATCGATGCACTATCCACATGCAATACGTCCCCGAAGGCCCTTCAAGGGGAGTATACCCCCCCTCTCGCTACCTTCTCCCTGCAGCCCCAATCCCACCCAAACTCCAATCTTTCATTGTCGACTTCAATGTGCCACCTCACCAATCCCAACCTCCTACTTCACAGTCCAGAAGGAGTCCCACCCCCCTCCCAAAGCCAGCCAGACCCTGGACCCATCAGGAATACCTCATCGTCGCTGACAACCCCCGACTCCCGGGCAAGGCACATGCCAGCCCCACAGACCACTGGTAACCGAGTAAAGATGCTAAACTCCCTGCTCCCTTCAGCAAACCCTGGCACCCCCCAGTACCCTAATAACCACACCTTACCCCACGCCCTTCCTCCCTTCGCCCTCACTGCCTCCCATGCAAGAGGCTTTGTCTCTGGAAGCCGGCTAGCTCCCGTCAACCACGAGATGACCAAGGTCAGTCACTAAACCTCATGGATGAGGATCTAAGTAGGGTTATGAATGTCATGGCCTACGCTTGGACAGAGAGCACCCGCAAGACATATGGCACAGGTCTCCTAACCTACCATGTCTTCTGCAACAAGAAAGAAATCCCTGAGCCTCAATGCCCTCCCACCAGCTCTGTCCTGCTGCAATCCTTCATTGCAAGCATGGCCGGCTCATACAGCGGAGCAGCAATCTCCAACTACATATGGGGAATACAGGCATGGCACATCCTGCATGGTGTGATATGGAAACTAAATGACATCAAAATGGACACCATCCTACAGGCTGCCACCAAGCTAACACCTGAATCGTCCAAGCGGAAAAAGTGCCACCCCTACACTATCAAGTTCATTGTCAAGCTTAGAGGCCAGCTCAACCTGGACAATCTGCTGGATGCTGCGGTGTTTGTCTGCCTTACCTCCTGCTTCTATGCCACTGCTCAGGCAGGTGAATTCATGGTGAGGCGCCTCACTGACTTCGACCCCTCACACCACATCAAATGCTCCAACCTGGACTATGCACGAGATTGAAATGGCCTCCCAGTTGTCAATCTTCATATCCCCAAGACCAAAACCTCCTCATCCTCATCTGGCAAAACCATCTCATGGAGCTGACAGGAAGGACCATCTGACTCTGAGAGCACTATGAACAATCATTTTCACATCAATGACCCCCCATTGAACACCCACCTCTTCGTGTACAGACCCAAAGTTGGCCACTGCCCCCTCACCAAGTCCAATTTCATCTCCTGCCTAGCACAAGTGGCCAGGGCAGCAGGCGAGGACCCCCTCCAAGGTCACGGCATCTGTATCGGCTCCACCCTCGAGTATCTACTGCATGGGGTTCCTTTTGAAGTAATGAAGGTCCAGGGGTGCTGGGCGAGCAATGCATTCACCCTCTACCTGTGCAAACATGGACAGATCTTAGCACCATACCTTCAGGCAGTACCAGCGATACACCAGGAGGTCTTATGTAGGGAGGTAAAGCTGGAAGCTAACTAGAGGCTTTTAGACGAAGGGGGGCACTCCTCTGAATGTCTCAGAGGTCAGGAAATTAATTGTCTCAGTATATACTATACATATAGTATATATAGTATATAATGCTGAAGTAATGCTGAAGTAACAGTAATTAGTAATGTCATAATTACTGCTCTGGATATAGCAATTATAGGCTTGTATCCCAACATCTTATGACTCACCATGCCAAACATTCACTAAGCACTCCCAGCTGCTTGGCCTTTTCCCCCATAAATCTAGCAGTCTTACTCCTAAGGACCTCATGGGCTATGAGACTCACTTGTGTGTTGCATAGACTCCTAGAGATCATGGGAGCAGCTTGTCTTGTTCCAACTGAGTCAGGTCCTGCCTCCTCGGGTCAGAAAGCAATTTGTGCTCTGACCCACATAGCTTAGTCATTGTGTACTGCTACGTCGCTCCTTAATAGTAAACTCTTATCACACCTTATGCTCACACCCAAATGGCCACTCAAAGATAGTGCAACTGCCCTAATTCACGACAGCAACAGCAGAACCACCTATTGCAAATGGGGCTGTTTCCAGTTAGTTACAAGAATATCAAATCTACATTCATGTTTAAGGTCCTGGACAATGCAAGAATGTCCAACCTGGAATGCAAGTCGTCAGTGTATCAATACTACCAGAAGCTCTGGTGGCTCACATTGCTGATGTTTCCAAACGCTGTGGAGGTATTTCACCAAACCCATTTCATGGCACATACTGAATGGCCCCATCAAGGATCGCCACAGAGAGCTGCTTAGAGAGGGACTGAGGAAGGAGGGGGGAGAGTGGGGGGGGGGGGGGTGTCAGTGATGTGGCAACAGGAGGGACGTGATTTGCGGCTCACCTCGTGGGTACCCCGGTCCTCAGGCCTCCTGGCACCTCCCTGGGGCCGTCCAATTCCCCTTCGGGGCCCTCACATCCCATTTGAGTGGGGAGGAGGGGTGGCATGCCTGGCATTTGTTGTTACAAATAGAACAGCTGAAATTTCTTTTTTTGTTACCTCAAAAAGAATTGACAAGGTAAAAAAAACTTACCACTTACCATAGGGCCACAGGCCCCATGGAGATGGAGAGGAAGGGAGGGAGGGAGGGAGGCGTCGTCGTCGTGGGTGGTGGTGGTGAATGGTGAGCTGGCAGTCATGATGCATGGTGACTGATGGTGACTGATGGTGACATGAGTGTGAAAAAAAATAGTTTATTAGTTTAAAAGCATAGAAATGAAATGAAAAATACTTAATATTGGGGCCCAGTGGCCCTATAATGATGGAGTGGATGAGGGAGGAGGGGAAAGGGAGGACGAATGAGGGAGGGGTAGGCAGTTGTGCAAGCAGCTTTGTAGTAAAAAAAACATAGGTAAATAACATGTGAACAATCAATGAAAATGCAATTGCTTTGTCCACACAAGGCCAAATGGCCTGTGCGCATCGCAGGGCTATATAA
Source organism: Tricholoma hemisulphureum (assembly GCA_964034925.1). Taxonomy (NCBI): domain Eukaryota; kingdom Fungi; phylum Basidiomycota; class Agaricomycetes; order Agaricales; family Tricholomataceae; genus Tricholoma; species Tricholoma hemisulphureum. The sequence continues at coordinate 371,069 of OZ035933.1, forward strand.
ACCCTCTCGTTTCAACCATCCACACTGGGTTTGCCCCTCTTATTTAATATTTAATATCTAGTTAAAATAAATTTACATAGATAGTAGTTAAAAATAATAGTTGCTATATATATATTGAGTCCTCGCCCCCTCTTGGTGATGGGTAAGGGCACGGGTCCATGGGCATGCCAAGTGTGGCCCGTACCTGTACCCATGAGTACCCGTACCATAACCCGTGCAGATCCCTAGGTCTGGTGCCATGGGCATTGTCATCTCCCCCTCATCCCTGTCATCCTTCTGTCCTGTGTTGGTGGTGTTGGTGCTAGTGCTGGTAGCATTGATGTTGTCTCCTCCCCCCCTTCTTGCTTGTCATCATTGTGGAGATGATGACAGGCCTGTTAGCACCCATTCCACCCTGCGAGCAAGGGCTTGCAGTAGTGGGAGCTGGGTGCTGGGGTGCTGTCTCCTCATCTCCATGAGCCTCCAGCATCCCTCATCACAGTCACCATTCCATCTGCAATCCACCCCACGAGCAGCTGCTCATGAGGATGGGGTGTGTGGTGTGTTGTTGTCAGTCATCGTCATTGTCTTCCCTCCCCCACTGCTTGTTGCTGTTGCTGCTTGTGCCTTGTCATCATTCCCCCCACAATCCACCCATGAGCAGTTGCTTGTGTGGCTGGGCACCGGTGGTGTGTCATCTGTCGCTGGTGCTGATAGTGCTGGCATCAACTGTAGGTACACCAGCTGTTGAGGGGTGTCACCGTCGTCCTACCTGTGATCCAACCCACAAGCAGTTGGGGTCATCGTCGTGTACTGCATCAATGTTTTGCATTAAGGGTGGGCACTGTGCTTCAGTGACATGGCACCGACAGGCATGTTTTTGCTTACCTGATGGGTGTCCCTCCCTGATCTTGCAAGAGTAGCCAACACCCCTCACATCCCATTTGGATGGGGAGGAAGGGTAGTGTGGGTGGGTGTGGGTGTGGGTTGTGCCAGGTCAGCGCCTGTCATTACCAGTAGTATAGATCCTAAAAATGAAAGATTACAATTAGTTAGCTTATAAAAAGAAGAAACAAACAAAAAAAAAGTATACCTAGAGCCCAAATGATGGTTGTCGTTATCTGGGCTCATGTTGCATCTGAAATGGTTGCTTGCAGCCACTTGTGGCTCCTGCAGGCGTGGTAGTGGGTGTGGGAGTGATGATGGTGGGTGGTAACAAAGTTGCGGTGGTGGTAGTGGCAGTGGCAGTATCATGGAGGGGGACAGTTGTGAGGGAGTGATGTTAATCACACATAGGCGTCGGAGCGGAGTTTGAAATAACAACAAAAATGGAATGTGAAAAATGATCATTTTTCAGGTCATTCTTGACTCATTGTGAAGTTCATTTTTGAAAAATGGAAGAAAAATGAAAACTGAAAATGAAGCAAAAATGGCCTGAAAATGGCTACTGTGAACAAGCCTAATCTAAACAACAATTGCAGGTGTCCAAAAAGTTTTGTTGAAACTTCTAATTTCAGCAAAGTTTTCAGTCAAGCTGAAAACTTGAACTCCCTGGTGTGTCTGTTGGCAGGAGCACGCCGTGAATTGGCATGGGCGCTCCAGGTATGGTTGCACCTGATAGCAGCTCCTATCAATGACATCATCACCCAATGTAGATTATCTACCATTACATAATCTTCTCATTGGCTTCCATCTTGACATTTCCCTTCTTCTGCATGTGTCTGAGTGTGTTACAGTTCATAGATAAACATATATAGGTCAGGGTATGTAATTAATGTCTATACATATATGCTAGACTCATTTTCTTGGCAGGATCTTGTCTGATAAGGCTGCAAAGTTGTAAACTCTTATCATCTTAGTTGCATTCATTGATATGGAATCATGGATGTGTTGAGCGGTCAGGCACGTGCACCCGATCGGGGTTGATAATAAGTAAGACATTAATCTGGAATATATAATCGGCACCGGATATGTTCTAAGACAATTAATTCCTTGCATGCGCCCTTCCATCCCCACGTGATTCTGAGAAGCAATATGACAAACTATTTTATTAAAATCATTCTCAAATATTATTATATTCGTATCACTAGTCGGCACGTCAAAAAGCTCACTCGTAACATTGTTACCTCAACAGGTTATGGGCCCTGATGCCCGGTGATGATACTCAGTCCAAGGAGACACCTGGAAATGACACACCAAATGTACTCCAACTAGACTAGAGGAAGGTTGCGAGGTGGCTTTGGGTTGGTGTTTGTCACAAGGTAGAAGGATGAAAGGTTGAGGGAGAATACGATAAATGAGACTAGAACTGGGGTTGCTGAGACGAGATAATACGATAGGATGAAGCTAGAATTGAGCTCTGTGCTCTAAACGATAGAGGGGAAATGATATTTTTCTTTTTCTTTTCTATCTACTAGATGTCTTATATAGATATTCTAAGTGGGGCCAGGAAATTGAAGTGGGTGAAGAGGACCCAAGTAAAATGAGAAGGAATCAGATGCCAATGAGAAAAGGGGGGGGAGGGGTAATGGAATAAGGAGTGGGTAATGGAATAAAGAGTGGGTACTAGATCAAGAAATCTACCTGGTGTAAGAAATCTACCTGGTGTAATAGGACTTGTCTCCTATCCAAAAATGCGTCCAGTGGCTTGTCAGGCAGGTGATAGGGACTGGAGAGGATGATGTAATCCTGGGAACTTTGTCATGTGACCAAAATCATAGGACTGTTGATAATACCGTTCCTTGCACTAGAACCTTACACCATGATCTCTAACAACATCTCTCTTGTCCTTTTCTTCTTCATCATCCTCTTGATTATGTGCATCCTGATGGCCTACCAATGGAGATGCGCTATTGTGTGGGGACGATTCTCATCAGAGCTCAACACAGAAAATTTGCCTGTTGGAGGAGATGATCCCATTATCTTCTGTGACCCATTACGATGGAGCCTTGACTGGAGTGAGTGAGATATCTTCTTCCTTTGCCAACAATGAGTTGAACAATATCAAGTGCGACCAGAGGACAATGCGGTGGTGACCCAAGCCAGGAAAGAAGAGAGTGAGGTGGATGACGGAGTGGGCCAAGAGGTGGAGGTCGATATAACTGATGTGGGAGCTGAATATGAAGAGTTTTGAGGCTGCATAGTAGCACGAGTATTGGTAGTAATGCGTGTGAGATCCTATGATGATTGTAGAATGTGGCATGAGGAGGTGTCGTTAAAAATGTGAAAATGGGATGGTTCAGAGCTTTGGACGCTCCTGATACCTATCACCGGGATTAGGCGCGTTATCATATTATTCGGATCAGAATCATAAGCCCTCACAATATCCGACCTACATACAATGTCCGACGACTATGATCATATTCCAGAAGAAGCTTTCTCCGTTGATCCCCATCTCCCGGAAATTAAATCCGATCAATATGTTAACCTGGGGGGCCTCTCGACTAATAAAGTAGACTCCCTTAAGGAAGGGAACTGGTTGGCATGGAAAACTCGTATTACGAGGATTCTAAAGCTACATAAAGTCTACGATTATGTTGAGGGAAAAATAGCTAAACCTCAGGGTGACAAAGACCGTGAAAACTGGGAGATGAGAGATTTGGTGGCTCAAACTCTTATACAAATAAATGTGAGCGACGAACAGATTATACATGTGACTGAGGCACAAACTGCTGCGGAAATGTGGAATAATCTATGCTCCATTCACAAAATAAGAGGGCATACAAGTATTACAGCTGCCAAGAGAAATTTCTATACAACTAGGGCAAGCGACGACACCAATATTCCGGATCACATCAATGATCTCCGTCGTCAACAAAACCGTTTACACCAAATGGGGGAAGTCCTCTCAGACGAGGAATTCAAATCCGTACTCATCATGTCACTCCCCGAATCATGGGATCCTTTTACATTGTCATATCAAGGCACTACTACTAAAAGGGACGGAATTGCTGGTATAACCTCACAGGAATTAACCTCCCTCCTAATCAACGAATACCAACGTCATCATAATAAAAATGACGATGCCTACGATCACTCGTACTATGCCCAAAACGTCTCATCCGGCAAAAAGCGGAAGGTGACGAAAAATGATTCACAAAAGCAGAATGTGACAAAGTGTGACATTTGCGGAAAGAGTAATCACACCTCCAATCGATGCCGATTTAAAGGCAAACCCAAATGTGGGAGATGTGGAAGGTTTGGGCATGAAACCGAGAAATGTTGGGGAAATAATCGTCCACCCAAAAATTCTCAAAGGGAACGCGCTAATGTCGCGCGTGATCATCAGGAGGACGAAGAAATGGCTTACATAACTGATGTAGTCAATATGAATGAAGAGCATGTTTCCTTTTACCCCTGGATCACCGATTCAGCCACAACATCACACATCACAAATGCAAAATCAGCATTTGTAGATTATAATCCGATAAGCCCAATTAAAGTATGCGGCTTAGGAGAATCTTATGTCCAAGCATATGGACGTGGCACAGTTAAGGCAATTATTATTAAGGGGAATAAACAAAGGACAATAAAGCTAACAAATGTGCTCTATGCGCCTGATTCAAAAGATAATCTCTTATCAATAGGGAGATTAGATAAAATTGGTGGTAAAATTCAATTTGGCAATAATCAGGCCACTCTTCTCAACAAGGATGGTAATATAATAGCCGAAGGACAATTGTCCAATGGATTGTACATCCTTAATATGTATAAAAGAGAAGATAATATTGAATATAGTAATATCACTAATGAAAATAAATGTGCAACCTGGGACAGTTGGCATAAAAAGTATGGTCACATCGGCATCAAAGGATTACAAAGGTTACTACATGATAACCTAGTAGACGGATTTAATGTTGATGAAAAATCGGAAATTCATGATTGTGATGCGTGTATCCAAGCCAAACAATCACGTAATCCATTTCCCAAAATGACCTCATCTAAATCTCAGGTACCCGGTGAACTTATTCACACCGATGTGTGGGGACTGGCGCGCACTACAGCTTTATCAGGTGCACGATATAATATATTATTTATCGACGACTGCACAAGACGTTGTGTATGCGAACAAATAAAGACAAAAGATGAGACTTCTACAAAACTAAAACAATTCCTCACGTTTATTGAACACCAAGAGGGACGTCTCCCTAAGCGCATCAGAATAGATCAAGGGAAAGAATATCTTAATAAAGATCTTATCACTTGGTGTGCTGAAAAAGGGATTAAAATCGAAGCAACTGCACCATATTCTCCTTCACAAAATGGTGTTGCGGAAAGATTTAATCTGACATTGGTCAAGTTAGCACGTGCAATAATAATTGCACGCGACTTACATATTTATCGCATGAGGCAATAAATTATGCCGCATATGTTAGAAATATTTCACACACACGAGCCCTAAAGGGGAAAACTCCCGAACATGCATGGACTGATAAACGGCCCAATGTTAGCCATTTACAAGAATTTGGGATACCTGTATGGGTTTTAGGTGATCATCAAAATATTTCTAAACTCAAACCTAAATCTGAAAAACAAATCTTTGTGGGATTTGTTGATGGTCCTAAAGCTATTAGACATTATAACTCTAATAAAAGGACTATTTCTATTTCCCGAAATTTTCATTTCAATAAATTTCCCCAAGATGTCCAATTTGAGGGGGAGAATGAAGGAGAACAAATTCGGACTCAACAAGAGGACGAAAATGATGCGATTACAAATGATCCCACAAATAACCTAAAAGGGAAATGTCCAGAAGAAGAACCATCTTCGTGCCGAAGCACAAGACCCAGAGTTCAGCATAATTATCAAATGTTGAATGAACTACCCCTCATATATGACACGGAGTTAGCAGCATTAGCCAATGACCCCGAAGAAGGTCAACTAATATACTCACCGGATGAGGTAATTAATGCAGCATTTAATTGTGCAAACCTCGCTTCAGACGATCCTGAATCGTTAAAGGAAGCTAAAAAGTCCCCTGAGTGGCCGGAATGGGACCAAGCCATCCGAGCCAAGTTAGATCAATTACATAATAAAAAGACATGGGTACTAACCGACCCACCTGAGGAGCGTAAACTTATTAAAAATAAATGGGTCTTTACAAAGAAATATGACAAAGAGGGATTATTAACAAAATACAAAGCCCGTTTAGTGGCAAAAGGCTGTTCCCAGGTACCCAGAATGGATTTTATTGATGTATTTTCCCCTGTTGTACATCTTGAAACAATTCGTGCGCTACTTGCTTTGGCTACACAAGAAGATTGGGAAATACAACAAATGGACGTCAAGGGTGCATATTTGAATGGAAACCTCAAGGAAGAAATTTATATGGCGCAACCTGAGGGATTCCATGATAATACTGGATGAGCTTGCCGACTTGTCAAAACCTTATACGGATTAAAACAATCCGGACGTGAGTGGAATATTGAATTAAATGAAAAACTCGGACAACGAGGTTTCAATAATCTTTATTCTGACCCATGTGTCTACATCCGAAAGACACTGGATGGTACAGTAATAATAACTGTATGGGTTGATGATTTATTATTATTTTCTACAACGATCCACTCAATGAAACTTCTTAAAGAAGAAGTAAAAGAATTATTTGAGGTCACTGATCTTGGTGAACCCAGTAAAATTGTTGGGATTGAAATAACCCGGGATCGCGATCAAAAGACACTGAAGATCGCACAAACTAAATATATTGAATCAATCCTAGCAAAATATAATCTACAGGACGCAAATCCAGTAAGCACGCCTATGGATCCAAATATAACACTCGAGCCCGGTGAACCGGATACCGGTAATCAAAATTCAAGTTATGCGTCTTTGATCAGGTGCTTGATGTATGCTGCCATAGCTACAAGGCCCGATATAGCGTATGCTGTAAATCGGCTTGCATCATTTATGGCCAATCCATCAATGTGTCATTGGACAGCTGCCAAACGTGTTCTCAGATATCTCAAGGGTACAAAAGACCTTGGAATAAAATATATTAAATCTGAGAATAATTTTGAGCAAAACAATTTCATGCAGTATTCTGATGCTAGCTTCGCAAATAATTATGATTGCACATCAGTATCTGGATACGCGTCTATTTCTGCAGGAGGCGCGATCAGTTGGGGATCAAAGAAACAAAATATTGTATCCCTCTCATCTACAGAAGCTGAATATATTTGTCTATCAGATGTGGCACGCGAGACCACATGGCTTCGCAATCTTTATTCAGAGATTGGTTACCCACAATATCAACCACATTTTGATATTAAGCATCATTATATTCATGATCAAATCAAAAATGAATCAATTGTTTTAAAATACTGTCCAACTGCACAAATGACCGCAGACGTGTTAACAAAAGCCTTACCGAGGCAAGCTCATAAGATTCATATGGAATCTATGGGAATATCCTTTGCTTGAGGGGGAGTGTTGAGCGGTCAGGCACGTGCACCCGATTGGGGTTGATAATAAGTAAGACATTAATCCGGAATATATAATCGGCACCGGATATGTTCTAAGACAATTAATTCCTTGCATGCACCCTTCCATCCCCGCGTGATTCTGAGAAGCGATACAACAAACTATTTTATTAAAATCATTCTCAAATATTATTATATTCGTATCACTAGTCGGCGCGTCGAAAAGCGCACTCGTAACATTGTTACCTCAACAGGATGGGAAGAAATGTCTTTGGGCTGTAGCCTGATGCCATGAAATACTCATTATATCATGCTCTTACAGGTAATCAGTGTCTCCAGGATTATGATGATGATCTGGGACCCAATCAAATTGATTTTAACAATTTATCAGACAAAGATGTAGAGGTCTTGAGTATGTATGATGATAATAAGCAGTGAGTGGCCACTGGCCAGTGTCTGAATCATGTAAAGTGATTTATCATTTACATGCTTGATCCCTGAATTGGAAATGCAGATTATGTCCTCCCTCCCTATCACACATCTCCAAGAGGTGTACTAGCTATGGACCTCTCACCAAGTCTGGAACCTCTTTCTCTTCCTCCCCATTGGACTAGCTCTACTAATTACTGTGGAGCCTTTCCATGTAGCTTCTGCCTATGACAATTCCCAGGATAGAGAACAGGAGGATTCTTAGGTGGTTCTAATTCTAGTTACAATATGTTATTATCAAATTATAATAATATTAGAAGCAGTGATAGCTCTTTAAGTCACAAGCAAAAGAGAAATGATAATCCTTCAAATGATTCAACTGGTATAAGAAAAATAGCTGGCATCTGAGTTCAAGTTGGGCTTATGGATATAATTGTTCTTCAGATGGTGTATAAAGCAGTACAGTATACATATGTGTATATATACCTTCAATGACATGTAGTTTCAGAAGATGTGATAACAGGCAATCCTTTCCCTTTCCCTTTCTTTCCCTTTCCTTTTTTGGTTAATTTTAATTATTTTCTAATTATTTTTAAGCCAGGTGCAACCATGCTTACAGTGCCTCGGCATGTTCAGGAACGTGACTGATGTGACTGATAAATTTTCAAACACCCACTTTTGGCAACCTGCGACACCGGCAGGTCTTTCTTCACCATGTATCATTTTTTGCATAGGTAGAAGAGAACCCTGTGTACCGCCAGCAGAAAGCCGGAGGTCCAAATCCCCCGGCAAGTTGAATTCCGAGACGATTTTCAAAAAACCTACTCAATGATAGTAGAGTAGACAATTGTTCAAACCATGCAGATGCCAGCTATGTACATATACATCAGATGCATCATATCAAACTTTGATTTCGAATGATGTATCACGTAGTAAGGCATCAGTGCCTGCTCTATAAAACCTGGCATGAACAGATCATCGACTCCCATCTCAGAAAGAGCAGGACTCATTCTGAGGCAAACTTGAACTTCGCTCCCAAAAGTTGAACCACCACCCCCACAATATCAATGCGGCCCCTCTCATTCCAATTCATTGCTTTCACCCTTCTTTCCAAGACAGGCGGTATCCTTGCCATTCCTTCCGCATTGTAAGACATCTGGCCCATTGTAATCTAATAAACATCCAAATTATCCTCTGCAGTTATGAAACCATCCAATCCCGCTATGTACATGCATCCCCGGATGATGGGTATCAGCAATGTGTACATACATGCCGAGAGCACTTCCGTACGATGAAGTTTTCAACGGATACTTGTGAAGACCAGTGCAAGCACGAGCAGATATCGCTTTACTACACGGCGATCGCAGTTAACACCGTGAATCAGCCGCAGAGTGCGTTCCCGCGGCGGCATGGGCATGCGAACGGGCAGCAAGGTCCTGCGAACGGGCAGCAAGGGCCAGCGAACCGGCAGCATGGGCCTGCGAACGAGCAGCATGGGCCTGCGAACGGGCTTCCGCAAGGGCCTGAGAAATATCAGCAATGTGTACATACATGCCGAGAGCACTTGCGTACGATGAAGTTTTCAACGGATACTTGTGAAGACCAGTGCAAGCATGAGCAGATATCGCTTTACTACACGGCGATCGCAGTTAACACCGTGAATCAGCCGCAGAGTGCGTTCCCGCGGCGGCGTGGGCATGCGAACGGGCGTCGGACGCCGGGCTGAGTTGGGAGTGGAATGGACCCCCATGGGAACAAGGGGGTGTCAGGTTTCAAATTAGGATATCCACTCATATGTATTTTTACAAAGGGGGTGCCGGAATAATGATCCGAAACCAGATGCCGGTAGGTAGGTCCGAGGATCGGACCCAGAAAAAAAAATTTACCCCAAAAATTTTGGCCGGGAAGAAGGCCTCAGGAGGCAAGTAGTGACTATTTGTACATGATTTTGGAAATAATAAGCGTTGTTCTGGCCACGTGGTAAAATCAACCCTGCAGGCACCCCATCGCGAGCCCGAAGTTCTGCCATATCCAACTGCTTCCCCAGTTCAGACACCATGAAAGCAAGCCGACGCATTTGTAGCGCGTGAGTCGACGTGGTCTCCACTTGTGGAGGTTGGCATGGAAGCGGATGCGTGCCCACGGAGGAAGCGCAAGGCGCGAGATGTCGGTGACCTATCACAATGTCTCTGCGGGACGGCCGTTTCGAACGCAGGACATGCAGACGCAATACAATGCCGCAGACCTGGCTGTGAAACCGAATGGGTAAATAAATTCAACAAATTTAGTTGCCTTACCTCACGTTTTTCCTTCACAGTATCATCTTGCCTGTGTCGATCTGGAGATAGCACCCAGGAACTGGACCTGTGAGCCATGCACTTCATCTGGGACAGCAAGGGGAGGAAAACGGCGAGCTTGAGAAAAATAAGAAGGCTTTGGGCTAATTTTGGGCGTGGGAACTTCCTAATATAGAAATGTGCCTGATTACGTAGTAGGTAGGTCCATGCAAAGTCGTTGAAAAAAAAAATCGACCCTAGTTGTTATTTTTTGAAGCCGGCACCCCCTTGATTTTTACGGCGAGGGCCTTCTTTCCATATAACCTAAAATTGAATATCCCAATTTTTCTTAGAAAATTCGCAACAACGCGCTACAAGCAATGCATGTCAACTATAAAGCATGCATCATTGAAGCGGAGGCCATGCATGACGACCCTGCTTGGCTGCTGTACACACAGGGCAACTCCAACTTCTCAGAAAGTCATAATCTCACAACTGTGCAGCCATCAGAAAAATGGCCAGTTGTAGAGGCGGTGGTGGGACTGGCATCCCAAGTCCAGTCCGAGTAATCTAATTATAGTACCACTACATATATCAATTATCATATAAGTATGTCCGTAATGAAAGTCTAAGACTGTTCCTGCCTCCTACCGTCGTGAATCCCAAGAGGTTATGGGCCCTGGCTCTATTTTTTAAAACCTCTGGGGTACTATCACTATGCACTAGAGGCTGGCTGTCTGATACATCAAGCCCTGTAATTAGCATTTATACGTGATGTATGTAAAGCTGAAATTACAGGTCTTTTTGATACATGGATCAACGCTACTTACACTGAGTTCAGAGGCTGCCATATGCCCAAGGGCGGGGGCGGGAGTTGGTTTGTTGTTGGTTTGTAGTTCACCGCCCTGCGCCCTTCATCTATTTCTAGCTTCGATCGATGATTCTGTTTGACAGATCTGCGTTGTGTCAGGAACCTCGGCAGGTGCAATTGATGGTTCCGTTTGACAGATCCGCGTTGCCCTCTGTCTTGTCTTCTGTCTTCTGTCATTTATCTTTGTCCCCATGTCTTCCGTCTTCCGTCTTTCATGTTGGTCCCCATGTCTTCCGTCTTCCATCTTTCATGTTGGTCCTTATGTTTTTCCTGGAAATGACATAAAATTTTTATTGCATTGAAATCATCAATATACAGCATTGAGACAGGTGAATATGCTAAGATCTGCGTGATTGTTCCTCTACAACCAAGCCCTCGATCCTGTGATGAATCAATGGCTGTCAGTGCCACAGATCGCATGATACAGGCAGCGTACCACTCGCGAGACCATTGACAGCCGATGTCGTACAGTATGAAAAGAGTTGGAGCAATATCGTGCCCAGTGGATGCGAGAGTGGGCAATCTACCATCGTTGCATCAGAAAGGAACAAAGTGGCGAAAGGAGCAGAGGCGTACTGTCTTTCCTCCTGTAGAATGCAGGCCTGAGTTGGGGCGTCAATGGGCAGTTGAGAGCTGGCCCGTTCATCACTGCAGTGTTCAGCAAGTGATAACGTATGGGAGACGCCAGATGAGAAGTCGGCTATGGAAGGTCTCATTTGCCCAAGATGGTGGGGCCATCAGCCAGATAAAGTCTTGTTAATATTAGCAAGCTAGATTTGACCCTGTGGCGGACACAATCGCCAAGCCAAACAGCCTCGTGGAACTACCCGAATGCACCCAACCTTGTCTATCACTGGAGAAGACCGAATGACTGTACAGTTTTTTGAGCCACTGTAACAGGTTAATATTGGCACGACCATTGCCAGCCTGGAACCTTGTCCATCACCGGAGAAGACCAAATGACTGTACAGTTTTTTGAGCCGTAATTGATGCGGAACTACCCGAATGGCTATACAGTTTATGGCAAACATTGCTGAGTTGTGATACCCCTCCGGTAACTCAACCCTCACCAATTTGATCAACCTTGTCAGCCATTTTGAAATGCTCACCCCGCTCAAACATGACCCCATCAACGTGGAGCCCCACCTAGAAATCATGCTCTCCCAGCTGGGTATTGAGGTGGTTGGTGATGTCAAACCCTCTGCCGACTAGGTGGTCTGGTGGTATGTGGACCCATGCACCTGGTTTGTTCCACACTCAACCCCAACTCCTATGTAGCGCTGGTCAAGCCTGACAAGGATGAAGACGGCCACCTCCCACAGTCCACTCCAAGTAGCCCACGATCAAACCTTCGCACGACTGCAAGTCAGAACCATGCCATGCCTGTGAGTGGAAACCATGTCACTTTCAAACCTGATAAAGGTGAAGACTTGCCCCATAGTCAACCCCAAGCAGCTCACAATCAGAGCGTCCTCCGACACTAACCTACAGCACCTCAAGTCAGAACCATGCCACGCCCATGAGTGTGAGGCACATTGCAACGGGAGCCTGGTATGCTGTGACGCGTGGCCATGATGTGGGTATTTTCCAAGGCTGGTGCGTCCCATATGAACCACTTTTCATATCTATTGATTAATCTTGTCAGGCACATCGTATCACCCCTTGTCAGTGGCGTCTCTGGGGCCTGCTTTGAAAAGTATCCGACAGAGAAAGACGCCAGGGCCGCGTTTGAGCAAGCGGTTGGACATGATTCAGTCACGATCGCGTGAGGAGAATTTTTTTTTGTAGATTTTGTGTGTAGACCCCATTCATTGCCGAGCCATCCTGTCTCCCACATTGCTTGTAAATGTGCTGTCTTTGAATGCTGCAACAAAAAAAAAACATTGTTTTATTTCAACTGAAACATGAAACTGCATAATTTGTATGCTGCAACAGCCTCGTCGAAACCACCCATCACACTGCACAAGAGCTCTTCCAGCCACGAATTGACTTCACTGACCTCCCTTTCAATAGTATTTGCTAGCTCCAGCTCTGGGCCCACACCAGCAAGCCGTAAAATTTTGCCTTGATAGCGCCGGATCCGCATAAGAAAATGTGATGTTTGAGCCACTGCCGCGTCGAGGACGTCTTGATTGTGTGAAATAGCGTACTTCTGATAGAGGCTGTCCACAAAGAGTGAGGCCGATCCACCAGTAAGGGTACTGAGTTTCGCTGCCAAGCATTGGCACCGCTTGATCCAATAGGTACTACTTGGTGGATACATCAGTCAGACTCACAGAACAGGGCTCCCTAGATTTTGACATACCCATCTCTGACTTGGATGGCGCATTTACATTTACCATGCAATCTTTCATGTCTAGCACAAAATGTCAACGATGTTTAGGTTAAAGTGAGAAAAGTTAGTATACTCTGGTTGATGTTCCATGTTTTTGGCGACGACGCATGGCAATCACAGGTTTGTGTCTAGGGACCACATCGAGCTTGGATCAGATGAAATAAGTTAAGGTAAACGCACCTGTCGTATGACCGTTTACTTTTTGCATGGTTTGCGGCTAAGCGAGCCTCAGGTGTGTGGTACAACTTTGGGCGACCCATCAGCAGTGGTCAAGTTAACGGGTGAAACATCGTGACTTGACCTGGACTTTTGTGCAGCTGTCTGACCTTTACTCAACACTTTACCTTGCCTTGGAAAAAAAATTACAGATAATTCAAAAGGCCAATATAGAGTTCTTACATCCATTTCCCACATTTTAATGATGGGGTATAAATTTATTTTCGCATTTTTTGGTTTTTATTGCTCAGACGCCGGTATCCGGGAAATGGGTTAACCGACGTCTTGAGTCTTTTTCAACCTTCCTAACCAACCACGATTGTGACAATGGGTACTCGGACAGTAGTTGGCTTTCCATACTCACACACAGCCTCTGATATGGTCTCAGAGCTCCAAATCAGTTTGAATACCGGGCGTCCTGTTCGAGAGGTATGTATTTGATTTCCTTGGTTCCTGATCAGGAACGATCAGTTACTGATTTGTGTGCCCATGGAGGTGATTTTTGGCAACAATGTTCTTCCCGCCTGGTACCTGGAGAGCCAAGAGAAGCAGCTGTTTGTTGAGAAACTCGCCCCATATTATCGCCAAGCAAAGACAAGCGGGGAACAGCGGGAATTCCTCAGCAAGGCGGTAAAGATCTGGTTCAAACACTGGCCATTTCACCCTCAAGATCACCATGATTTGGAGGCTGTAGAGAGGATAACCAGATCTCATACTGTGGTAAAGTCTGTGTTTCTTGGACTAATGATCACAAGCTGATCATTGCACTGGAATGTCAGGAATTGGAACGCACCTTTGAACAGCATTTTTGTTTAGAGGCCACCGATGATCATTGGGACAGAAAGATTAATGATTACCATGTTCAGCTGGTGCGTCTCATGTATTGATAATTACTGGCTTGAAATTGATCACACCTTGTAGTTGGCAGAAGCTCATGACCTTGCCAATATGTTCTATGTGCGGTACATTTGTCAGTATCCGGCACCTTTAGAAAGGCCCCAGCATGATGAAGTCTTACCCCATGAGCCCCTGCTCTCCCAAGCCTTGGCTGTTTTGGTTGGTGACTGGGCCCAGGTCAGCAATAAACACGATAGTGACAAGGAGTATATGGTAGGCACGGGAGGTGCTCCAAAAAGAAGAACAAGAAAACTTCGCGCACGAAATGGGATTTGAACATAGTCTACTGGTGCTATGTACTTCTCTGTTTATCGACCTGACTATATATTTTGGCCTCAAATGTCACGCGAGATGATCACCTTACAATATATTGTTTTGGGATAAGGTCATGTGATGTGGTTGAATGCAAACATCAACATCGTTGATGCTATCTTTGAACATGCACAATGACCATGCATGATGCTGCCTTATCGCCCAACTGCAGGATTTCTTCATACCACCACTTTACAATTCACATTTTTCTTCTTTACCCGCTGGTTCCATTACATCGAGCATGCAAGCAGGTGATTCAACAGGTATTGTCATTTTCTTATTACACTCCTTGCCTCGTTCACTCACTTCTGGTCATCTCTAGATTGATTTCTAGGCTATTCTGTATCAATACAGTCTTACCCGCTGGTTCCTTACATCTGACATGCAGGCGGGATGGGTCAACAGGTGTGATCATTTTCTTATCTTAATCTGCTCTTTGCCTCATTTACTCACTTCTAGTCATCTCTAGGGCTATTTTGTTCAATATTGTTTTACCTGCTTATTCCAGAGTACTTTAATACCATCGTCTCGTGGTGCTTTTGTGCACCACCATCCATCCAGAAATTTTGCATGGAATGTTTCATATCTCCGAATCAAGTTACCTGTTGCTTAAGACCCCAACGCCCACCCGATCACGTCTTCCAACCTTACTGCATGCTATGCCCCCAAAGCGCACTCGTCCCATCGAATACATTGAAAGTGATGACGAAAATGATACAACTGTGCCTCCCCCGCCCACCATGATTCAAGCCCATACACAAATACAATCGGGTTCACGCCGCCTCTCTACAACCAACTTCTACTATGAAATGCCAGCATCGCCTCAAAAACGTCCAGCTCCCATGGCTGGTGAACCAATCATTTGGCGATCAGAAGAGGCAACCTCAGCTCCCACGGATTCCGCTATGCTCAGTGATGAAGAGAGTGATGCAGACCAAGTCGAGAGAATGCTAGAGCCTGGCTATGTGAGCACTATGCAGGACAAACGGACTAGACGGAAGAGGGGTTTTTTAGGAGTGAGTGTTTTCGTTTCGCTTGTATGGACATGAGTTAATCCTCTACAGGATAACCCATTGCTTGCATGGATCCCGGAAATTGATGTCTTTGTTCAAGAGCTCCTGCGCAGTGAAGGACATGCAATCGAAGGGCCTGCAGCTTGGGCTACTTGCCCCTCTTGCTACCAATGCACTGCTGAGCCGAACTTCTGTTGTGTCGATTGTTATGATTGCTGCTTTTGTCAGGCCTGCATAGCCCAAGTACACCATGCAAACCCTTTCCACCGGATTCAGGTACGCTCTCTATTTTGGGGGCTTCATGCCAATATTGACCACGCGCTTGCCCTTCCTTCATAGGAATGGAATGGGTTCTTCTTCAAGGACACCCACCTCAAAGCGCTTGGTGTGCGGATTCAACTGGGGCATGGTGTCGATGCTGTGTGTGCCAATCCGGCACTTGTTAGAAATGACGAATTTGTTATTCTGGATGTCAATGGGATCCACTCGGTCTCTTTGGCCTTTTGTGACTGTCAGTACGCACAGCAACAATACATACAGCTTCTCCATGCAGGCATTTTCCCTGCATCCGTCTTAGATCCAAAGACAGCCACCACCTTTGCCATCTTGAAGCATTTCCAGATGTTGAGCTTCATGTCAAAGGTCTCGGCCTTTGAGTTCTACTACACAATCGCGCAACAAACCGACAACACTGGGACCAACCCTCCACCTGTATGTATCCTCTTTTTGGTGCCCATCCGGTTAGCTGAATGTCAATTATAGGATCGTTATCATGCGTTCCTCAGAATGGTCCGAGAATGGCGACACGTTCGGCTTCTGGAGCGAATGGGTCATGGGCACGACCCCTCAGGTGTGCGTGGCACAGAAGAGGGCAAATGTGCAGTACTTTGTCCCGCCTGCCCGCAGCCTGGAATCAACCTCCCGGCTGACTGGAAGGAGCGCCCTGAAGGTCAACAGTAAGTTGGGGACTTGTTTTGTTCAACTTTTGATTTCTGACTCTTAATGTAGATGGTTATTCACATTATTCTTGGGGATTGACGCCAACTTCCGCCTCAAACACTTAAATGTGTCCTCACCTGAACGTGATCCTGGGGTGAACCACAGATTCGCCTACGTTGTCAATGAAGCACGTTTCAAGCAACACCTCCAGCTTTATGGCGATAAAAATACCGATGACACCAGCACCTGCAACAATCACAACGCCCTGAAATCAGCAAGCATGCGTGGAGGCAAGGGCACTGACGCAAGTGGACTCAGAGCTGTCAACTGCATCCGGCATGACATGAAGCGCCCTAGCGCGGTTGGGGATTTGCAGAAAGGCGAGCGGTACGTGGAATTCCAGCTTATTCATGCTATCTTTTCACATGTGATTCTATAGCTACGTCAATAGGGACTACTTTTTCTTGTCAACACTGGGCCACAATCCCCCTCACCGTGCTCTGATCTCATAAGATATCGTCTGTCAATGGTCACGCAACCTTAGGAAACGCGTGGCCATCTACTCCGAAGGTTTTACGGTCCCATTTTGGAATCTTTTTATTGCCTTTGCTGTTCCAAAGTTTCATCTTGCCGCACATGTTCTCCTCTGCCAAGCTTTTTTTTCACTCAACTGGAGCCGCCATGTTGGACACACTGATGGTGAGGCACCGGAGCGAGGATGGGCAGCGACAAATGCTGTGGCCAGTAGTACAAAGGAGATGGGTCCGGGAT
This sequence comes from Tricholoma hemisulphureum, assembly GCA_964034925.1. Taxonomy (NCBI): domain Eukaryota; kingdom Fungi; phylum Basidiomycota; class Agaricomycetes; order Agaricales; family Tricholomataceae; genus Tricholoma; species Tricholoma hemisulphureum. Next base: position 388,525 of record OZ035933.1, read on the forward strand.
CTTGACGCGATACGTTGGACGACCACTTCGGCGACTATAATTGGCAGAAAGTCTTGTCTATGGGTAAGTCAGCTTATCGCGGTATGTACATCATGGGACATTGACAATCATTTTGACTGCACAGGATCAGCACCTCTTGGCATTTGAAGAGTTCAACATGTCTTTGCCTGAGGCGAGCGTCAAGGAATGGTCTACCTGCGTGGAAGCTTGGGAGGATGACAACACAAAGCCGAATCCATTTTATGCAGCATTATCAAGTGCGTGTTTATTCTCACCACGCAATCTTTTCTCATATGGTGGAATCTAGCCATCTCGGAACATCAAGTCCGACTCCAATTGGCTGAAGAAGACAAGGCCGACCTCCAGGGTGGGAGGGCCATCATCATCCATAACAACATCACTGCGAGCATGCTCATTACTCAAGGTATCGAACTCGAGAACCAGCAGTAAGTTGTACCACATATTGCCTACTAGCCGATGCTGAGTCTTCTCTATCCACGCAGATACCGTTTACGCTTGGACAGCACCAGCCTAGGTCTCCACTCAACCAACCTCCAACGCGCAAAGATCCTCGAGCGAAAGAATGTGCTACGCAGGAAGATCGATGCGTGGTGCAAAGTGCAGGTACTCTACATGCCTGGTGTCGCCGCGTTGCGTGCCAAAGATGACGAGGAAGGCGGAGGGGAACCGGTCGAAGTGGAAGATTTCAAACTGATGCTCCCATCATGTTACCTCAATCTGTCATGAATGACGACTACTGTGGTATGAGTGGCGCCTCCGCTATTCACAAGCTCTTGACCTACTCAGCGAGCTTCGGCGGCTCCTCCTTCTTTCATCACAACTATACAAATCAAAGAATCTTCATGCTCGAGGGCAGCGGATGATCACGCGTAGCCTATCGCTGATCTTGGGTGTCAATCAGTGGATCAAGGGCAGTGTTGGACGATACCGTCTAATGCATGCGGCACTTGCAAAGCTGGCCGACCCACTTTTGGAGTCAACTTGGGAAGAGAATTTTCAGCCCTTGCTCGATGAGGATGTCCGCACACTCACTGCAGCTCAGGTCAAGGGTGTGAGTGAAGGTCGACGTACGATGTCCTGGATTTGGCGGACAACAGGTGTGGGGGATAGTAGTGCTGGAATGCAAGAAGGTAAGCTGATATCACACATTAATGTTGGTGACAAATCTAACTGAGGCCTCATTGCTTAGCTCTCCGCCTAGAATGGTGCAAGGCTCGCGCTCACGCCCATTGTTGGCAAGAGGAATGTATTTTGCTGGAAGAAGAGATGCGGCGTGTGGAAGCCTCGTTTGGTTGGGAGATCAACATGTGGAGGGGACGGGCTAGTGCGGCGCAGAGCCGTAGTGACGGGAACCAGGATGGACAGGCTGCATATGCGTTTCGGCAGGCTGACGTTTGCATGTCCATGTTGGCACACTGTAGACACGTGTGGGCTGACGCATATGCACTTCTGCGTGGAAATAGTGTCGATGGGGAATAAGACAGTCGATCAATATATATTTTTGTGAGCAAGTGCATATGCAAGGGTGAAAAGAGCAGTTGCGTTTGAGTCACGTTCCTACTGCGGTGGATCATGTGAGCTAGTTGAAAAATTTTCAACACAAACATCGCGCCCGAGTCATGTTCCTGGTGCTGTGGATCATGTGAGCTGGTTGAAATTTTTCAACGTGCGTGCTCCCCTAATGACAGGTACTCATCGCCTAACTCATCATCTGGTGTAGCTTCACCTACCTTCCATAGCCGACGTACCCATATGTTATCACTTGCTGAACACTGCAGTGATGAACGGGCCAGCTCTCAACTGCCCATTGACGCCCCAACTCAGGCCTGCATTCTACAGGAGGAAAGACAGTACGCCTCTGCTCCTTTCACCACTTTGTTCCTTTCTGATGCAACAATGGTAGATTGCCCACTCTCGCATCCACTGGGCGTGATATCGCTCCAACTCTTTTCATACTGTACGACATTGGCTGTCAATGGTCTCGCGAGTGGTACGCTGCCTGTATCATGCGATCTGTGGCACTGACAGCCATTGATTCATCACAGGATCGAGGGCTTGGTTGTAGAGGAACAATCACACAGATCTTAGCATATTCACCTGTCTCAATGCTGTATATTGATGATTTCAATGCAATAAAAATTTTATGTCATTTCCAGGAAAAACATAAAAACCAACATGAAAGACGGAAGATGGAAGACATGGGGACAAAGATAAATGACGGAAGACAGAAGACAAGACAGAGGGCAACGCGGATCTGTCAAACGGAACCATCAATTGCACCTGCCGAGGTTCCTGACACAACGCAGATCTGTCAAACAGAATCATCGATCAAAGCTAGAAATAGATGAAGGGCGCAGGGCGGTGAACTACAAACCAACAACAAACCAACTCCCACCCCCGCCCTTGGGCATATGGCAGCCTCTGAACTCAGTGTAAGTAGTGTTGATCCATGTATCAAAAAGACCTGTAATTTCAGCTTTACATACATCACGTATAAATGCTAATTACAGGGCTTATGTATCAGACAGCCAGCCTCTAGTGGGTGAGCCTCAAGGGATTTACTAGGTCCAGGAGCCCTTTGGGTTCGCACCAGGTTAATGCTCCCATTTAACCATATTATTCCCGTTAGTAGCCCTGGTGACCCAAATCTTGTATTCCTCCCATAAAAGACCAATGAGAGAATCCGCACTTCGGATTGGGGTCATCACATCAGCAAATCTTGGGAATTGCTGTAGAGCCAGTAGAACTGGTAGTTGTTGGTAGATGCTTGTAGTATTTTGTAGCAGTTGGTAGAAGTGGTAGACTGTAGACAACTGCAGAAAAGTGGTAGACAGCCTGTAGACATGTGCAGAATAGTTGTAGATGCTTTGTAGCTAGTGTACTTAGACTAGGTGTAGATGTGTTGGGATATGGCATACAGGCAAGCCAAGGCAGTAACCATGGCTAGGACATATTCCCCAATATGCTAAGTCATTAACACATGTTTAACAGGAGTTAACACATGTAAGGACTATTAGGGGGATGCACAGTTAACACATGCTGCACAGTGAAACAGATATAGCATGTCTATGATAGGCTATCCAAGACAGAGCCTTGGATAGAGTGTCTAAGACCCATACTGCAGGAAGTCTCAGACTTACCAAGCCATGATATCATAGGAGGTACTATGACACTATTGTTATAGGGGAAATGACATAGTTACTCCAAGATTAGCTGATACAGGGGTCTATGACAGAATACCTCCTTAATATATTATAGGAGTATATTACACTATACCTCCTAACAGTGTTGTATAAATATTCCACACTTTGTAGGAGATGAATAGACATTCCCTGCCTGTTCCACACACTCACTACTTTGTCTGAGTGATCCCCCACTTGCTCTCAAAGACCTAATCCCAATAAGATGCTTATAGAATAGTATTAGGTGATGTGAAGGATATTCATTGCCACTCAAGGTGAAGATTTTCTCATTAATCATGTATCAAGTAGAGCATAAACAGTACAGTCAAAATAATAGAAAAAGTTGGCCTGCCCTTTGCCAAGGGAGTTATGGGTGTATTCAAGCTAAACAAAAATCTGCAACCCTGTGCCAGACCTGCATGCCTCATCCCCCTCCTCCCCTTGTAGACATTGTCCCCCCTGCCCCACCTTGTCCCATTGTCCCCACTGTCTGCCCCATTGCCCCATGGTCCTTCTTGTCCTTGTCATCCCTTTGCCCCTCTCACCCTCCTGCCCTGTCATCCCATTGTCCCATCCAGTGTCCTCCTTGCCAGCCCATACCTCTATAGCACCCATTTATGCCACATGAGCAGTGGCTTGTGGTAGGGGTTGGGGGTGCTGTTGGGGTCATGGCACCATCAACCTGTGGGTCAATGGTCATAGGTCATTGCAGGTACAGGTATAGTCAGAGTGTTGGGATTATGTATACAAGAGTATACAGGCAAGCCAAGGCAGTTAACATGCCTAGGGAATATTGCCAGAATATGCTAAGTCATATTAACACATGCAGAGACATATAGGGGAATCCACAGTTAACACATGCTACAGGATTAAACATCCTGCAGCATGTCTATGATAGGATAGGCAAGATATAGCCATGTCTATCATAGGCTATCAGAGACAGAGCCTAGGATAGAGTGTCTTAGACACACCCTGCAGGAAGTGTAAGACTTCCAAGTCATGACAGCATATCTATAGGGGAAATGACATAGTTAATGAAACATTAACTATTACAGGAGTCTATGACTTCATCCCTCCTTTATATATTATAGGAGTACATTACAATATACCTCCTAACTGTGTAGTATAAATATTGCACATCTTGTAGGAGATGATAATAACATTCCTCCCTGTGGCAGACTCCCTCATACACTTACCTTTGACTTAAACTCAATACCCCAAAAACCTCGTCCTCATCTTGTGCTCAACTTCTTGATCCCAATACAGAGGATTGAACAAGAATTTCACTCATCATTTAAAAACTACAGCCAAATATGGTCCCATTAATTATATACTTAACTACAACTATTAAACCACCCTATGAGCAAGTGCTCATAGGGTTGGGGCAGCCAGTGATGAGGGGCAGCTGGGGACACAGTTGGTGGTGAGACAGCGTTAGGACATGGTATACAGGCAAGTCAAGGCAGTAACCATGGCTAGGAAATATACTAAGTCATTAACACATGTAGCTATGTCTATGATAGGCTATCCAAGACAGAGCCTTGGGTGGGGTGTCTGGGATCCATCCTGCAGGAAGCCTCAGACTTACCAAGCCATGATATCACAGGAGGTACTATGACACTATTATTATCGGGGAAATGATATGATTGACTAGTACAGGGGCCTATGATAGAATACCTCCTAACAGTGTTGTATAAATATTCCACACTTTGTAGGAGATGAATAGACATTCTCTGCCTGTTTCACACACTCACTACTTCATCTGAGTGATCCCCTACTTGCTCTCAAAGACCTAATCCCAATAGATGGCTCATCTACCAGCAAGCAGGGGTCTGGGAGGGAGGCAGGGTAAGCAGGGGGGGAGGTTGTTGTTGTTGAATGTAATGCAGTGAGGGCAGTGGGGGTTTGGGGTGGTGAATATGTGGTTGTTTGGTCATTCTGGGTGTGTGGGATGGGTGTGGGCACATCTGAGGCAGCAGGGTGCAAAGGAGATCAGTCCATCAACACCAATGGAACTACTGATGCCAGATGAACTACTATTGGGATCAAGACGTTGAGCACAAGATGAGGATGAGGTTTTTGAGGTATTGAGTTTAAGTCAAAGGTAAGTGTATGAGGGAGTCTGCCACAGGGAGGAATGTTATTATCATCTCCTACAAGATGTGCAATATTTATACTACACAGTTAGGAGGTATAGTGTAATGCACTTCTATAATATATAAAGGAGGTATTCTGTAATAGACCCCTGCACCAGTTAATAATGGAATAACTATGTCATATCCCCTATAATAGTGTCAATAATAGTGACATATGATATCATGGCTTGGTAAGTCCTAGACTTCCTGTAGGGTGTGTCTTAGACACTCTATCCAAGGCTCTGTCTCTGATAGCCTATGATAGACATGGCTATATCTTGCCTATCCTATCATAGACATGCTGCAGGATGTTCAATCCTGTAGCATGTGTTAACTGTGGATTCCCCTATATGTCTCTGCATGTGTTAATATGACTTAGCATATTCTGGCAATATTCCCTAGGCATGTTAACTGCCTTGGCTTGCCTGTATACTCTTGTATACATAATCCCAACACTCTGACTATACCTGTACCTGCAATGACCTGTGACCATTGACCCACAGGTTGATGGTGCCATGACCCCAACAGCACCCCCAACCCCTACCACAAGCCACTGCTCATGTGGCATAAATGGGTGCTATAGAGGTATGGGCTGGCAATAATCCCAACCGTGGTCTTGTGCACTCTTGTGTGATAAGCTTTACTAAACCCCATCCCACTACTCTTACAATGTGGCTGGGCTCTGGGACACAGGAGGGGTGGAGCAGGGTGTTGGGGTTTGTTGTTGGCTGATTTGGTAGATGTCCCCATGTCACTCAGTAGGTGCGGTGGCTTGTCAATGGGTGCCATTTGCATAACAGCATCAACGGTGGGGGTTGTGCTGGGGTTGTGGTTGTTTGGGAGGTTGCTTCAGTGGTCATGGGCCCAAGTCTGCATGCACAGTTACACCAGCACCCCTTGTCGCTCTTTCATCCTGCTTTGACGAGGAGGGAGATGCCATTCCGTGTATATCATCTGATGTTGTACAATGATATAATACATTTACTTAGTTTATATCAACAATAAATGAACATCAAAAAACTAAGTACCTATGTAGTACACTGTGGTGTTGAAGATCAAGCTTGCACTGCCACAAGTTTTACATGCACATGACAGAAACTTCCAGAACTTTGTCACAGCAACACAGCCAAATTGAAGCACAGACAGTACAAGATACAGTTGTGGACAACCAAAGTCCACTTAATTTTGTAATGCATGGCCTGAGATTTTTGGCCCAAACTAATGTCAGATTCACACTGAAAACATCAGAAAACAATTTTTCTGGTTTTTTTGCACATGATTTTTGGTTGCACCAGAATTTTGGCTTAGTTCTGTACTATATATGGTAGTAACACAGCCTAATTATTACCAAGTATGCTCTCAATCACAGTCATCACTGTCTCTGATGTGGATTGATGTATATTCTGTTGCTTAACAGCCCAAGCTGTGGCCTTCCCTGTCAACCCTCCCTCATATGTGGCAATGAATCTCCATGAACAATTAATAAACCACCAGATCACCTCAGTTAAACATGCATTGAGAACTTGGATTGCCCTTTCTTTTGCTGCCTTGAAATTTACTTTTGTGTTCTCTTGGTACCAGTACTTACACCAGCCCCAGTACTGCCACAAAACCTATGAGAAGAAATAAGAAAATAGCTTTGAAAGACTCACCATTTCAATAGGATTCAGTTCACAATGGAACTTTGGCAAGAACAGACACCTGTGGCCAGCTGATTTGATGAGGGCCTTGAGCATGGATTCTTGATTTGCAAAGTCATCTTGCTGTGACAAAAGCCAGGCGAGGCAGCATTTTTGGCTTTCAAAAGGGCAAACTGGGGAGCACTTGGCCTTAAGCCCTTTGATATCAAACCAACACTCCTCCAAAACAGCCTTCAAACCTTTTGTGTTGCCTGATGCTGTTGTCATATTCTGTGGAATCCCATGGAAACAAGCATCTGGATTGGTCATCAGGATTATTGTATCTTGCTGCTTCTGCTGCTTTCTCCCATTGTTTAGCTTGATATAGTGAATATTTTTCAAATCTATGTATTGGACTGTAATCAGTGTTAAAAAAGGAGTCATCTGCATATTTTTTCATATTTTTAGTGATTTCTTTATAGGTGTGCCAAAATGTTTGGCAAGTTTTTTCAAAAACTGTCCTTGCCACATAATGGCTGTAAATATTCTTCAAATATTCAAAGCTGTTCACTCTCCAGAGGCTCCAGGTTCAACTTGGTGGGCACCAGAAAATAGGTGGACTTTGGTTGTCCACAACTGTATATAAACCCACATCCTTGAAGACTTTTCTCTTTTTCTCTTTCTTTCACATTTATCACTGAGATTTCTTTTTGTCTAACTCTAGTTTCTATACTAATATAGGTGCTTTATGTTTTATTATACTAGGTGGACTTCAGTTTGTTATACAAGTTAGTATGATTTCTTGCCAGTCAGTATTTGGTTCGAACTCTAGTTCATGTACTGATATAGGTATGTTATATTATACAAGCTGGATTGGAGTTTGGTATATACAAGTAAGTCAGTATTCCAATTTGAATTTTAATCTTCTAATGTATGCTTTCTAGTGTTGTTCTAGTGTAATATCTTCAGTATGCATGAAGTATAGATATGCAAATAGAATGTAGATAGCAATGTTGGATTAATTATAACTTGAATGAAAACATTTCACTTTGCCTTGCTAATTTCCTGGTCTCCATCAAAAATGAAATTGCTTGTACTAGTATTGAATCAAGTACTGTGGGATCAGTATGGCAGTCTGAGGTTGCCTGTAGAAGGGGTGTGCAGTGCTGTTGCAGACATGACAGGCTATGGTAGGCTGCAGCAGGTCTGCCATAGTACTGTACAGGAGATGTACCTTCCCTACAGGCTCTGTCAGCACTGTAAATCACTGTGGGCTCTGTGCAATGCTGCATGAGTCTGTAGCAGAGGGCCCATGTCTTGCTGATGTAGGGTCATTTGCATTCCCATTATAAGGTTCAACAAAGGTTTGCCAGTACTAGAGGCTTGCAAAATGAGACTCTAGTAGAACAATACCTCAATGTAAGATAGCTTCAACATTAGAAAACTATTTTTGCAAAACATTGCTCTAACTAGAAACTCAGTTTTGCCTGAGTTTTACAAAAGGTGCATGCCAAACTTACCAAAAAAAGAAAATATCCAAGTTCCCACACTGCTGGGGGGTGTACCAGTTAGAGTTAGGATGTTAGGGTTGGCCCTGCAGGGGCCTCAGCTTGGCATCAATGCCCAAACAAGGCTTTGGCATGCTGATCTGAGATGACCAAGTTTGGGGGACCCCCCAAACATAGTCAGGGAGGGGAGGGTCATGATAAATTTGCTTGGCACTCGGCTGGCTCAGCTGGCTCAGCTTGGCTTTAATGAATGTTTTAATTTGAGGCATGAAATTGAAGATCTCAAGGTTCAGGAATAAAATTGGAGCCATCCTGACATAATGAAATGTTTTTTGCAAAGCTTAGCTCCTTCAATTTTTGGATGGATAGGCAATGTGGGTGGTTTTGCAAAATTTGGTATGTGTGAAGTGACTTCTAATTAGAGTAATATTATAGGGTGTTTTGCATGAGGTTATATTCTAATTACAGGTAACTTTTGCACAAAAATGACATGTATGCCTGTTGCCAGGTAGAAGGTAAGGAAGGAGATAATAGACTTGAATTGTGTGTCAGAGACATGAAATTCAGCATTGGGGAATTTGTTGATATGGTCACAATAGAATTTGAGAACATCAAGATGCTTCGAAGGATTGTCAGAGTCCCTAGCTTTCATCTTATACAAGAGGCATTGAATATGGTTGACAGTTTGGTAAGCCTTGTTCTCATAAGAGCTAAGTACATATCTTTGGCCAAGGTTTTTGAGCCAACATGAGTCATCTGTGAGGAGGTAATGTTATGGATGATGACCTGCTGAGCCCAGCAATCATTCTTGTCCCAGTTAAATGCTCCTACAGACCACAAATCAAGTATCCATCCCTATTGTGATTAGGGAATAGCATGGGTTTGGCAACCCATGTGGATTATGGGTACAGGTAGGCACAGGTATGGGTACAGGTAGCACATTGAGTACCCACAACCCATACCCAACCTATCACCAAATTTCTATATACAAGGTATTTATGTTGTATTTTTTGGTTTCAGCACTCAGACAAGTGCCGCCAACCTCCTATTTACTTATAAACTGTGTAATAGGTCTTGTTGTGGCACTGCACCTACATCCAACGACTCCACCCCACAAGCAGTTGCTTGTGGTGGTGTCATCATTTTTCTATATACAAGTTATTTATGTTGTAATTATAGGTTTCAGCACTCAGATGAGTGCTGCAAACCTCCTATTTACTTATAAACTATGTAATAGAACAGTCAAATATATTTTACATCTTATTTCAGAGGGAAGCAACACCCTAGAGGAAAGGGGAGCTTGTATATACCAGTTGATATCTGTTACTGTTTGGTTCCAGTAAACAAACATGAACATGTTGCATCAACACAATGCAACACATCACATTCATGTTTGTTTACTGGAACCAAATAGTGACAAATATTAATTGGCATATATACCCTTGCTTCCACAAGCTCCCCTTTCCTCTGGGGCATTGCTTCCCCCTTATGTAAGTAAAATGCATAATATATTAGACTGTTCTATTACATAATTTATAAGTAAATGGGAGGTTTGTGGCACTCGTCTGAGTGCCGAAACCTATAATTACAACATACTAAATAACTTGTAAATAGAAAAATGACAACACTGCTGCAAGCAACTGCTTGTGGGGTGGAGTCATTGGATGTAGGTGCAGTGCCACAACAGCAGACAGTGGGCCTACCCATATCCATCTGACCTGTGTCTTGTGACCTGTGGGTTGCAGGTATGGGTACGGGTCCACCCAAATCTACCCATGGGTTACGCGTGCCACTCCCTAATTGTGATCAGTGCAGGTGCCCCAAACATTGGACATCCAAATGCTGCAAGGTGGAGGCAACAAAGTGTTGGAATTGTGGGAAATATGGTCATTTAGCTAAGGATTGTTGATTGGAGAAGAATAATAATGGAAAGAAAAAAGGAAAAGAGAAAGGAATGGAGGAGTCGAATGTGGCAGGAGAAGAAATTCCTTTTTGGTGGATGAACAACTGGTTGATGAAGAACTCTACAATTTTGATATGTTTGAGGAATGTAATACTGGGGGAATTGATGAGCGCTTGATCCTCTATGATTGGTTGGCTGACTCTGCAACTACTTTGCACATAACCCATCAACAGGAAGCTTTTACTTCATACACTCCTTTGGGAGGGGGTTCCATAACAGGAGTAGGGGGTAACCAAGCAACTCTAGTTGGCCAAGGAACTGTTGAACTTGTTTTGACATGCAATGGCCAAGGAATTTATTGCTTTTGAAAAATGTCCTTTATGTGCCCAGACCATGGAATAATCATATTTTGTTGGGGTGATAGGATGCAGCTGATGAACATTATGTTGGGGGAAAGGGAACAATTACCCTTATCACTCAAAATGGGTGACACATTGCCCAAGGAACCAAAATTGACAACAACCTATACAAGATGAAATTATCTATCTGAAAACCCCACATATCTCCATCCAAGAGTCATACTGCGACACCATTAACATTTGTCAGATGCAAACTGGCTCTTAGTTGGGAAACATGGCATTGACACTTTGGGCATGTATCATACTGTAAGTCTGCAACCAGACTCACAACATGAACTTTGGCAAACTTAGGTGAACATAGGTGGCTACACAGCCACCATGAACATTGGTGAATATTGGTGAACTCATATGCTCAATGCAGCCACTTTCCAACACAGTTTCAAATGTAATATATATACCATATTTTTTTCCTTTGCTGCCCCACTCTTTGCCTTGTGCAACAAAGGTATAGTTATTAACCAACCTCCTTATGTACCTTAGACTCACTCTTTACCTTATGCAACAAAGATAACCTTACCATTGTGGTAGGGTAAGTGGAGCATTCGTATGTTCTAGTTCAGGTCATCGTAGACTTTGGGGAGCGGATAGTGGAGGTCTGTAAAAGTGGGTGAACATGAGATCATGAGAGGAAAGGAGGAAAGAGTGGCCATGGGTGTTGATCAATGGATCTCGTTACTGTAGGCAGCTACAAGAGGTCGACAATAGATGAAGAACAGAGCAACGAGAGTAGAGGGGCAAGATTCCAAAGAGTCAGGCCCCAGGGTATGAAACTGTAGTCAGAGCTCCCTTGATCTCAATTCTTGAGAGAACAGGGAGGCAGAGAGTCAGCTCCCAAAACTATAGATACTGGTACTACACCTTTTTGTGTAGCAAACTTGAACCTCTCTTGTAGAGGTTATAACTTAGAGAAATGGGGCTAAAAGGAGGCAAGAAGATTCAATACTGCATTTGAAAGGTGGCAGGACACCTAAATACAAAATGCGATAAGAAAACGGTCCATGTGCATACTATTGCACTGGCCCGACTGCAGATCAACAATGTAAACTAATGAAGATGAAGAGGTTGCCCAATTGCATGTGATATGAAAGGGTCTGAAGGGAAAGAGGAGAAAGCAACCTCATACTGTTGCATTCCAAAATCCAGGGGTCTAAGCAATGGCTCAGGGAGATGTCTGCAGACCCATGAGCCTTATTGCTGTGCGTTGCCTGTCCCCCTCAAGCGCAAGACTCTCTGGGTTGCAACCCTCAACCCTACATCCTAGATCCCAGATTCCAGGGATGCAATCGCATGGCAGAGAAGCAGCCTGTAATCCTAAATGAACTACACAAAACATCAAAATGATCAATTGAAGGAAACAAAACAGAAGCCTGAGTTCCCCAAAATCCGTCAATCAAATTTTCTACCTCAGGTAACCACTCCATGCTTGTCCCCAACAGCCCCACCATGAAACTTGATGATAAGCAGCAGTCGCATGATAGATGACAAAATTTTGATCTATAAGAAGAAGAGGCATTCAGTGGTTGCCAGTAAAAACAGGGGAGTACGATTCTAGAGAGGAATGAAGGATGTAGTGGCACATCAACATTTGAACATCATCCTGACATATGCAAATGTCGGTAAATATTTTAAGGAAGAATTCATTCACAGCTGTTGTAGCCCTACAACACCGTCTGACTTAGTGAGGCTACCTAACCAGGCAGCCTTTCACATACTCTGGGTTACACAAGCTCCTAGACAAGAAACTGGTTGATGGTTTCCATGTTGATGAACATACACCAATGCCTGATTTTTTTTGCATGTACTGAAGCTAAACAACATGTCGAGCCATTTCCCAAGGTGTTGAACAGGAATAGAAAACCTGGAGAACTCATGCACATTGACTTATGGGGAAAATACACCATCTGATCAATCCATAACAACCAGTTTTATCTACTCATGATGGATGACTCCAAACATTATGCAACTGTGGAGTTTGTAAAGGAAAAGTCCAATGCAGCACAGGGAGTCATTAATTATTTGGCTCACCTAATAACGCAAGGCCAAATACCCAAGGTGATTCAAATTGATTGCAACAGAGAATCAATAAATGAGAATCTGGAGACATGTTGTAAAGAACACAGCATGAAGATTCACCTTGCTGTGCCATACTCACCTTCTCAGAGTAGCATCACATAGCAAATGAATTGGATGCTTGTTGAACTCAGCCACACAATGCTTGACACCAACAATCTCCCAGAATTTCTCTGGGAATACACTGTTTTACATGCTGCTTACCTATGCAACTGCTCATACACAAAGCACCTCCCCGATTCAACACCATACCAAGGCTGGTATAACACATAACCTAACATTGCACATTTGTGAGAATTCTGTGCTCCTGTCTGGGTCCTGTTACAAGGACAGAAAGAACAATGAAAAATGTTACCAAAATCACAATCTTGAATTTATGTTGGCTATGATGAAGGTGTGCAGTAAGATATTACAATGCTGAAACACAGAAAATTCTTACCTCCATCACATTAACCCTCCAGATGATCCTACACCTCCCAAGCCTATCAAAGGTACACCAGATATGCTGTATGAGGTGGAGCCTGCAGATAGCACCCTGCAAATCAGTGTAATAGGTTCCAATGATGTAACTTGTGGCTTAAAACCCAGTTGGAAACATAAGTAAAATGAAGTAGAGGGAGACATTGATATTAATGAACTGCAGAAGACGCATGGAATTCATACCAATTATCAACATCTTCATGATCCTTTTTCAGACAAGCAAGAGGAGGAAACCTTCCTGACAATTGAAGAAGTGTATGCCATTGTTGTTGGTGATGAACTCACCAGCCTGAAAGAGGCTAAAAACTCCCCGGACTGGCCTGAATAGGAATGTGCCATGCTGGAACAATTGGACCTATTGAAGGAGATGGGTACCTGGGAAACAGTACAGTAACCTCCTGATGCAGTACCAATTGCAAATAAATGGGTATTCGTCAAGAAGCAGAATAAGGAAGGGGAAGTGGTGAGACACAAAGCAAGACTGGTGGTAAAAGGCTGTGTGCAATGTCCTGGATTTGACTACACAGAAACATTTTTGCCAGTTGTCTGAATGGATGCACAATGAGCAATATTCAACCCTCACATCTATAAAGGGACTGAATATGCAAATGGATGTCAAAGGTGCATACCTCAATGGCACTTTGCAAGAAAATATCTATATGTGACAACCAGAGGGATGTGAAGATGGACCAGATTGAGTATGTAGGTTGATCAAGCCACTTTACAGCTGGAAACAAGCAGGATGCAAGTGGAATAATGAACTTGATGAGAAACTAAAGGTTCATGATTACAAGAGTTTATTTTTTGGACCCATGTGCTTATATTTGACAGGACAATGGCAACGTTGGTATCATGACAGTCTGGGTGGATGACTCTTTACTCCTTGCTTCATTGGATGCTATGATGGACCACATGAAGGACACACTTCACTCAGAATGGAAAGTTATGGACCATGGCAGACCAACCAAAATCATCAAAATTGAAGTTACTCACACTGACAACTCCATATCAATTTCCCAGGAAACATATATTGAGAACATTCTTTGAAAGGAAGGAATGACCAATGTGAGCCCCATAGGCATGCCTATGGATCCACACATTCAAGTTCAGCTGGTGTCAAACCCAGATGATAATGAACTGAATCAAAGCAATTCATATGCAACTACTTGGGTGTCTGCAGTTTATAGCAAACTCCACCAGGCCAGATATCAGTTACACAGTCAATAGACTCACAGCCTACACTGCAAACCTGGGGTTACAACACCACAGAGCCATAAAGTGGATACTCCATTACCTAGCAGATACAAAAACTCTTGGGATCAGTTAGACTGGCCTACACACCACAGTCTACATGTTCAACCTCATCTATCCAATTTTTTTAAACTTTGACAGTCCTGTGATCAAACCAATACTCACCTCCTGGCACACTGCCACCACAACTAGCAGCGGCCATCTTGTAACCTCCCCCATACTGATTTTCCAGTAGCCCAAGCTGATTCTTTGCCAATGAGTTGAAATCTGGATATAGGCCATCCTCGGAATTCTCTCCCACTGAGACAGTGTCGTTAATATCTGTTTCAGGTTCTGTCATGCTTCCCATGGTGTTACGGCTGCTGTCACTGATGCTAATGGAGTGGTATTGACAGCAGGAATACAAGCAGAGAAAGACTTTTGGTTGGTGACAGTGACCATCCTGTTCTAGATCACCCTGCTGATAAACTGATATATATATTGTAGTCTTTGTCCTGCCCTAAATTCAAGATCCAGAATGCTGAGTGGGAGTGCATAATTCTCCTGTGCTTCTACACAAAAACAGTGCCCCTGAATGTGTTAATTTTTCCAATGCATAGATTTATAGTAGTGCTGTGCTTGATACTTTGTAACTGATCAACTGCCTCCACCTCTATGCCTCTTTGCAAAGCATTGTTGTCAACATTTTGTAGTCACCTTGTTGTCTCCATACCAAACACTGAAGATCCAGCCCTGGGCAGATGGGCAGCCACCATTCACAAGCATATGTCAAACCCATCCCTGAAATTCAAAATTGCTCTCTAAATTGCCAATAGTTGCTATGCATCCCATGCTGCTATACCAGGTGCCTCCCCCTTTGGACCTCCTCCTCAACATATATGGTATCCATCCAGAAGATTCACTTACTGATTATTCTGACCCCTGCACTAGAAAGCTTGTCTTGTGGTTCAACTCATACATGGATCTCATGCCCACCCAGGTTCTTAAGAGCATAAATCACTGTCTTCTTCCCCACCAAATTCTCATGGTAAAATCCGAGAAATCAGTTTACAAGGTGAGGTTGGTGCTGGCCTCTTCCAGCAAGAAAGCAAGGCGGGACTTGCCCAGGGGACACAGCAAAGGAGGTTACCATAAAAGGTTGGGTACTCAACCACCTAAGGATTCCTGGTTGAATTACAATACTTACATATCTCAAGCTTTGGTCAGATGTTTGGCACCTATGTTAGGAAGGACTTGAGATACTCACTACAATTTTTGAATCAACCTTGCAGCCCTTATGGGGATTCTCTGACAAAGGGTGGAAAATTGCGCAAACCTGAGAACTCGGCCACTCAGAGGAGCTTAAGGCTAATGTGGGTTAAAACATCAAATATGGGTGCAATTCTACAAAAGACTACCAGTATCTACAACATGAGCAAGTTTCAAGCCAAGAGTCAGAATATTGATGCTGGGCAAGGCATTGCCATATCGGGGGGTCAGGGTCTTAGAAAACATGCCAATGGTAAGTGGTTTGTTGTCTAGCCACTACATACTGAAATGGCCGTACCCAGGGTGGCCAAGTAGGTGACCTTTGATAGTAGTACTTATCCTGGTTTGCATTGGAAGGCTATCATGCACCACATTTGAATAGGAACACAGCCCAATAAAGATGCCTATGTTCCTCTTAATTTCCTCATCTTGACATCATCAGCTGAGAATGATGCATTGTACAAGGCTGCTGCTGCAAAATAAAATATTAACCAAATGATACCACATCCAGCAAAGGGTAATGCTGGCAATGGATTCAACCTCCAAACCACCATGGGCCTCAAAGAGAATGATGAATTATACAGTGCCCTCCATGTAGGTTTTCCCTTGCATGGAATATTCTTTTCTGATGACTGGTAGCACTGTGTCCACACCATAACTCCTCACACTGGGCTGGATTGCTCCATTATATGGCCACATCAACCTAAGCCAGTGGTTGCCAAGATCATCATGAAGTGTCAAGGGGTGACCCTTGAGGCCTCCTGAGCATGCCTGTGAGCCCTGTTTGGCTGTGTTTAGCAATAGCTTTAGAGATTAGTCAGCATGTAGCTTGTGTAGCATCAGAGCAAGTTCTAATCATCATCCGGTTTGCACACATCCCAAGGCCTTGGGTGTCAGCTAGTGCCACTCCAGTGGTGTGTTCTTTCTCATTCATCTCTGCCACTCTTACAGTGATCTTGTAAGCTCAAGCATGTCATGACTACTTCAAGCACTTCCTGCATGGCTGGGCTATTGAAGAATTTATCAAGACCAGCCTCAAGAACAAGTGTGCCTATGCCCATAAACATGGATACCTGCAAGAAAGTACAAACTTGAACCACAATGTGGCAGTGATGAGGCACCTCCCCAAACCAGCACACTGGTACTCCCAATGGTGTGTACTAACTCACTCCCACTCCCTACCGCTGCGGCCCCCCACACAGCCCCTAGTAGTCATGCATGCCCACCAATGCGTCAGCCAGGAATGAGGATTATAGGTCTGCCTGCAGGTCAACCAACCCACCAGCCATAAGGCCTGGTGGGGTCCGGAGCCCCTCAGTTGCCTGAGTACAGCTCCACCCTGCTTAGCCACCTCACTTGTGAGACAGTACCCCCCTACAAGGTGGGCCCCCCAACCTTGCCAGTGACGAACATGCCATTCAGCATTATTGACAGGAAGCAAAACAGGCTCAGCAGCCAGAGTGTGCATTTGGTGAGCCATCAGGTGCACCAGGCCACCAGATGGGGGTCATATGCCCTGTGCGTGCCCCTTATCCTGGGTCCCACCCCTCAGGGGGGGCAAAGGCCAACACTTGTGGGTTCGCCTCAAGGAGTTTGACCAAGTCTGCGATCCAATGTGGACATTGCTGGTGCTTCTTGCGCTTCATGTGTGGGCACATACGGCAATTCATCCCACTGACTCATCCATTAAAAGGGGGGGAAAACCTCCTTTTTTACCTCCCTTGCTTGTGGTTTTTCATGCCACTTCCTCATGAAATCCATGCAATTTTGGGGGCCATCAACAGATGAGAATTATACCCCTGAAGGTATTAATTTCCTCTAATTTCCATCACATATGTGGGTGAAATGATGGATGGTTTTTCTACTGTGCAGATCTCACAGTGATTGTCATCATCACAAAGAATGGGCCTTACAGGGTATTAGGGTCATTCACAGCAGCCATTTTTGGCTCCTTTTTGGCTACTTTTTGTTTTACTTTTTGGTTACTTTTTCAAGAATGAAATTGAAAATGAGCTGAAAATGACAATGAAAAGGAGCCTATACCCCCTAGGGACTACCATGGATGTGTCATATCCAGATGAACATCCACGGATTACTACCTGCTGCCAAGGTTGTCCAAATAGCAATACACACAGATAGGGGTCTAACCACAAGTTTTGTAAAGGATTTCTCAAGCTACAGGTACAGGTGGTGACATTCAGGTGGCTTTTCTGTGGTGTATTATGACATCACTGTCACATAGACTGGTGTTGCCTTCCCTCTGACTCTAGGCTATAGCACGGGTTACAGGTATGGGTATCCTTCAACCCCACTGACATACTCCTCTACATGCCAAGCACAGCCATGGCCAATGGACAGAAAATGGGCCCAAATGCTGATGTACAGTGTTTGGGGGTAAGTGTTTCTTTCTTTTTCTTTTTTTTACTAACTACTTCAATTTCATTTTTAGGTTATAAGCATCTTGTAAGTGGCACCCCATTACACTGCCCTACTCGCAGGGTGGTCAATGGCGGGGTAACAACCAACCGGCAAACCAATGCCCAGTGACAAGGAACAGCAAATGACGGGGAACAAATGAGGGGACAACCCAACACACACCAGTAGGTCCAGTACCAGCACCCCAACAACAAGGGATGAATCGGACAATGGGAATGGGGTGGGGAGGGTGATGGCAACAATGAGGGAATGGGGATGACACCACCAATGCAAGCGCTGCCCATCAACGAAAACGACGATGAGCAACCCAGCACCTCCCGCCAGCCCTGTGAGCAACTGCTTGTCAGGTGGATTGCAGGTGTTTGTAGCCAACAACGAGGGATGACTGACGTAAGGGCAGGATGATGGGGCCAGGGAACAACAGCAGTCAATGTCTCCTGGGCCGTAGGTATGTTTTTTTCTTTGTCTTTTCATTTTATCATTACTGACTCAAAGTTTTCGGTACTAATTAGTGACTAAGATGGTTGCTACCACCAACATCAACCCACCACCATGAACCCACCACCATAATGGCATCCCCAACCGCTACCGCGAGCAACTGCTCATGGGGTTAAAACAGGGAGCAATAGGGATAGGAACAACAGGAGAGGGAGCGGGCATGACAATGACGATGATGACAAAAATGATGGAATGGGGAGCAATTAGGCAGGGACCACAGGGGGCCCAAGAGATGTCAACAACGTCTCTTGGGCCACAAGTTTATTAGTTTTCATCCTCTCTTTTTCATTCCCACTAACTAATGTCACTTGCATGAAGTCACGACTGCCACCTCCCTCCTGGGGAGATGACAACCAAATTAGTTAGTTTAGATAATATAATATATATTTGGTATGAGACCCATGTGGAAATTGACACAATGCTGGGTGTCAATAAAAAGCTGTGATGCTGCACTGCCTTGTGTGGTGTGCCACTGTAAGTCTGCGACCAGACTCACGACATGAACATAGGTGGCTATGCAGCCACCGTGTGAACATCGGCAAACTCATATGCTCAATGCGGTCACTTTCCAACACGGTTTCAAATGTAATATATATACCATCTTTTTTCCTTTGTTGCCCCACTCTTTACCTTGTGCAACAAAGGTATAGTTATTTACCAACCTCCTTATGTACCTTAGACTGACTCTTTACCTTGTGCAACAAAGATAACATGATCCTGTCTTACTGTCTGACTTAGTGAGGCTACTTAACCAGGCAGCCTTTCAGCCACTCAAATTTGAATTGAAAGTCTGCCTATCAATGTGCAGTGAGTCGTTTTCTGAACAACGTGGCCTTCCTCACTCACCAACACTGTGATACCACACACAAATGCCTCGGAGGCCTGCTGCCCCTAGTGTCCCTGCTTCTGTTGCTCCACTTACTGCCCCTGCTCTGGTTCAAGTAGACTCTGACAGTGACAGCAGTCAACCAGGGCCTGCCATTCTTATCTCTCCTGTCAAGGCTCGGGCTGCAAAGCGAGGGATTGCTAACAAGAGTGATAAGGATGTATGGAGCTTGCCAGATAATGACATTATTGGTGAGTGGTTGTTTCCCCCAAAAGAATAGAGCTGATTTGTGGATATTTAGAGGGTTCAAAAGCTACCTGGTGCTCATCTGTCTATGATCACTTTGATATCACCCTATGTCATGAGATGGATGCTAGGGGTAGACCCAAGATGTTATCCTTTGTATTTAGTTGTAAGGTTGACCCTGCCCATCATCCTGCCAATATTTGTGCCTGAATGTCCACTGGCCATGGAACGAAAAATATCCAAGATGGTGTCAAGGCATGTGATAAGCATATGGGCACTGTTACCAACACTACCACTGTTGAATCTACTGGCCAGCCCTATTCACCAGCAGCCCATTGTACCCTGATTGCTATGTGGTGTGCCAAAAACCACTGCCCCTTTAATTCTGTCTTGGATGAAGATTATCTGGCAGAGGTGGAGATGCTCTGTCCTGGAACCATTCCCCCTGGTCCTCAGACAGTCTCACATGATATCAAATCTATCTATGCTGAAATGTCAAAGAATGTCCAAAATTATTTCATGGTGACATATATTCTATTTTAATGCAACTGTTACTATATTAATAAATATATGACTAGCCTCGTAACTCCACCATTCATTTGGTCCTGGATGGGTGGACAGCACCCATTGTTGCATCGTTTCTGGGAATTATTGTTGTGTGGTTTTCAAATGGTACTATCCATCGTGCTATCCTTGAATTTATACGGTTAGTGTCTCTTGTAGCTCAAGATGTATTCTGTCTGACTAATTATAGGTTAACTCAAAAATATGATGGAGTATATCTTGCCACAGATGTTGCTGATTGTTTGAAACGGTTTGGACTTGAGAAGATGGTTTGCTTCTTATTTTTATTTTTATTTTGTAATCCAAACTAATGAAAATTAAATTTTAGCTTCTTTCCCTTTGTATGGATAATGCTAGTAATAATGATGCACTGGCAAGATGTCTTCCTATCCTTATTCCATCCTTTTGTGGAATGGCTGCTCGTGGTTGGTGCTTTCCACATATTATTAATCTTTTGGCAAAGGTACATTTCAATACAATCATTTTCTCATGGCACTAATGAATTTTCAGATTTTTATATCTTTTTTCTTTTGACTGCCAAAGAAGAAACAAGCTGCTACTGTCCACTGTGAGTTTAACACTATTTATTCAATTGGTTGAGAGAAGAGAAATAACCCACAGTTTCAGCTGCTGTTGAATCTGATGATGTCTCTGATGATGAGCTTGCTGTGGAAGAGGAAGGTGTTGCAACTGATGCTGCTGCTGTGCCAGATGATGGTAGGGATGCTCATGATTCAGCCATTGTCAGAACTACTTGTGATAAGGCCATTGAGAAAATGAGAGCTGAGGGTATAGAGATTGATGAAGAGGAGAACAAAATGGCCCTTCAGCTTTTCCCCCGAGTATGCATAACATTTTTGTGTCATAATTGACTTGTATGACTTTAATTTTGTGTATTAGGTTGCTGGTCTTGCTCAATGTGTTCATGACAATTCAACACTGAAGGAGAAGTTCAACACTCTTATTTCAAATGGCAAGGACCTTCCTGGAGCGGTAAATGAACATGAACACAAAGCATCATTTACTGAAATAAGCTACTATTGTAATATATTACTATTTTGTTCCAGTAAATGAACATGCTCATTTTGTAGAACAAGTTGATCTGTAGTATTATTTGGTTCCAGTAAATGAGCACAAATGTAAAACATTCGTTTACTGGGAACCAAATAATAGTAAATAGCTACTTGTTCCAGGAAACAATGTGTTGCATTTGTGTTCATTTACTGGAACCAAACAATAGTCAACATTATTTGGTATATAAATACCCTTCTCCCTAAGCTTCCCTCTCTTCTGGGGCATCGCTTCCCCCCTAAATAATATGTAAATTAAGTTAGGGGTACATAGTAAATAAGTAATTAGAAGGTTTGTGGTACTCATCTGAGTGCCAAAACCTGTAAATAGAAAAATGATGATGGGTACAGGTATGGGTTGTGGGTACCCTACTTGTGACCTGTACCCGCTCCTGTGCACACCCATACCTGTGTCCTGTATGGGTTACCCAAACCTGTGCCAATGCCTTTACATTATTCATAGCTTCCTGATTCTCTCTGCTGTTATTCCTGATGCATTAATTTGATGCTTGCCAGCTCAATTGCACATAATGTATCACCCATCCCACTAATTTGATGCATTAATCCAATGCCATTTTCACTCTGATGCATCACCCCACCTGTAGTAATATAATACATCACCATGCCCAACTCCCATGTAATTTGATGCTCACCAGCCCAATTGCATGTAATGCATCACACTCTTACCTATCCCACTAATTTGATGTGGTAGTGTAATGCCATTTTTGCTCAATTGTGCCTGTGATACATTGCTGCACCATGCCCAACTCCCATAATGCATTACTCTCCCCAGCAGTGCACTACAATTAGTCAATTCTAGATACCATGCATGTGAGATATTGAAACAAAAATATCATAGGGACATCTATGAACTGGTACTAAACATCAATATAGGTTGGCTTGGCACTGAGGAATAATTTGTGATACCATCATGCATCAACTGCACAAACTGTGGTATGTCATGCCACATATTTGAGAACCCAAGCCTCAGTGCTTGATGCAGTGTGGCTTGGTGCTCTGCATACCCTTTCAACACTCCAGCCCTTGACACAGACATTGAGCCACATCCTTCACACTGGCCTTTGGTTTGCAACCAATCCTCCTGCCATTCTAGGAACCGCAGTACACATGACATCTTTTCCAGCAGAAGCTCAACCTCTTCTGTGAAACATGTCACCTGTGCTCTTGACTTGCATCATTCAACATGTAAGGCATCACACAGAAGATCATTTGCATCCATGTCCACAACCCCTAATGATTTCCAGATCCATGACACCCTTTGCCTTCCTTCTGAATCACCATCTTCACCCTCTGAAATCTTGCACATGTGAATTGGCTAGAACTTGCAGCTTGTCCTGCCAACTAACCTTGCCAAGAAGCACCCCAAGTGAGAGCAGTGCAGCATGCACCATATGATAGGTTTCAACATCTGCATTGATACAAGCCTGAACTGTAGCAATAGAGTTGCAAGCACATTTAGCAGTTTGACCCCAAACAAACCAATCCTTAAAGCAAAAAAGATGGGCACAAATCTGTAAGTTGTTTTGCATTTGATTGAGGGACTCATATGCTTGTGCAATGTGGAGCTGCCACTCAATATCTGTGAGACATCTATCAAAGGTACTCTTGAAGCCGATTTGCAATGGAAGCCAGAGAGGCACCTGGTGCACTGGTCATGGAGTTGCAGAGCCCTGATGTTCCATGTTGCACAAAGCAACACAGGGTGTGTATAACTGCTGCTAAATTTTCCACACAATGATCTTGTGGCAAAGAGCATTGCTGTGGAGTTGGAACCTTGAGCACAAAGTCCCATCCAGCTGCCAAATCCTGTGCCTCTGCCTCCACTAATTCACATCAAAGTGAAGCTTGCATGGGACCTTCAAGCCTCAGAAGTGAACTCAGTGGAGACCATAGATAATACTCACTGACAACTGTGAATTCATAGGGGTTTGGTTGCAACAAATCCTTCTCCTAGGCCTCTACCTCCACTTTCCAACAAGAAATGAGTCCAGTGGTAGTGATCTTTCATATTCAGCATGACAGATGACATGGTCATGCATGTCTGATGCTGCAGCTTTCATTTTTGCGAAATAGACTGGCCCCTGTGATCCATTCATCACATGAAATAAATAAACATAGGCTAAGTTTAGATGACTCACCCATTCTGATGAATTTCCTCCAGTTGCAATCCCCAAAGTGTGCATCTAATGAATCATGATGCAAACCTGGGCCCATCTCCTTTGTGCTGGTGTGACAGGGTAGTAGGTCTACTGGAAGTTCGTTGACGTGGTCGTCACGTTGCAAGGGGTGTAAGCAAGGATGGGAAAAGGAGTGGAAAGATGGAGCAGTTGGGTGCAATGACACTTAAAAGGGGGGGGAAATGAGGAGAGTGTAAGGACATACTCCATTCGACAGGTGGGAGGACACCTTAAATACAAAACTGAGAGATAACTAATTGCACGTGTTCTCTTGCGTCGAACAGGACCAAGCAACCAGAAAGATAAAGTAATAAGGAAGTCATGAGAAATGGTAATGAAATATCAAGGAATTGGTCAGACCGTACCACCAGTGATGTCGAAGCAGGGTTGTCAGATCCTCGTCTCTGGGTTTTGCAGATTGGGAATTGCTCAGGGGTAGGTCTATCGATGGGACTCTCTATTGACTTTATGCAACTTGGGCCCCCAGCAAGCAGGGAGAGTCGCCAGACGACGCCTCTCAACCCTACCATCCAACTGTTCAGCCCTTTGATTTGGGTATTTACTAGCCGTGAAAGGAGAGTCGGACCGAGTGGCAGATTGATGGGAAACCTTATTGTTGCCATATCGAGAAAGAGAACATTAAAAGTTAAATGAAAACCAGGACCGCTTTGTCGCACCAAAAGTGGGGCTGGCAGGTGGGAAACCCAAGGAAGCAGAATTGATGACAATGAGCATGATCAATGTGTTGTGTGTATGCAGAAGTGTTGAAGGGGATGCCTCACTAAGTTAGAAAAGAACTAAACAGTATTAGTAGCACAAATTGTTGAGCAAGGCAAGGTAAATGAATGTGTGTACAGTCACTCTTGAGTATTAGAGCTTGGCAATAGAATCGGCACATAATCCCTGGAATGGGTGAGTTGACCAGTAGGGCAGCTGACCCTACCACACTGGCCACGAACAGATTGACCTCTGCCCAGCCTCACTCAGGAGCTTTGCAATCTGTACAACCAAAGCCTTTGGTGAAATTGGATGAGAAACATGTCCAGCAGGCAGCAACATGTACAGGCATGTGGAACTTAGGCACAAGGTATAGAACAAGCATGCCTGGATCAAAGATCTGGAAAGCATTGTCAAACTTGGCCATGTGCTGTTTATATATTTACTCCATTGGCACACAATATCATATGATACTACCAGCATGAGAAGGGTGCAGGCCCAAAGACTTTGGTAGAAAAAATAGTCCATGTTGCAACACCTGTTGATCCATTGGCATGTTTATTATGTGAAGTAATTTGATAACACACCTTTTGCCCTTCTGAAGATCCCCCACAGCATTGGGCCACTTCATGTCATGGCACAAGCATTCAATAGTTCCCACTCCGGTAGTAGCGTGTTTGTGATTGGGGTTGGCTTTGGATAAGTTGACTGCATCATGTTGAGAACAAGTGGACTTCTGTGAAAAGAGTCAGATATGCCATAGACTTGGACCTGTAATTTACACTCCTCCACATATTCCGGAAAGTCCGGTCGAGTCCGGAAATTCCGGTCGAGTTCGGAAATTCCGGACTCAATTTTGAGGATGGGGGAGTGGGGCACGTCGCGTGCACATCGGCGGTTGCGTCGCCGTCACTGCCCCCCTCCCATGCCCCTCGCCTATTGCACCCCCTTCCACCCTGCGAGCAGTCGCTCGCAGCAGTGGTGGGGGGTGCTCTGTCGCCCTGGGTGTCGTGTGGTCGCCCGTCTGGCGCGTCCCCTCGATCTGACAGAGTATTATTTATAGTATTTAAATTGATTACAATCTAGTATAAATAAAATAAATATGTACGAAATAAAATTGAAGAGGGGAGGGGGAGTGGGGAGCGGCGCGTCGCCGTTGTTGCCCCCCTTCCCTGTCCCCCCCCTCCCCGTGCCCATCCGTCATCCTCGCCTGCTCGCAGTGGCGGTGGGGGTGCTCTGTCGCACTGGGTGTCGCGTCTGGCGCGTCCCCCGGCCCCCCACCCTCCTATGGCGTCCCCCGTCCCCCCTCGCGTCCCCCTCCCTCCCGGCGCGTCCCGTCGCTCTGAGGGACGTCCCCTTGTCCCTCGTGGGCCTGGGGGCAGGTGACGTGTCGGTGGGGTTATCCCTGCCTGGGGGAGGGTGCTGGGTCGGTGGGCGTGACGTGGCGGCAGCAGTGTCGCGTCGGGCGTGTCGCCTCCCCTCCCTCCTATGGCGTCCCTCGGTCCCCCTACGCGTCCCCCCTCCCTCCTATGGCGTCCCCCCTCCCTCCTGGCGCGGGCGGTCGCGGTCTGTAGCGTCCCCCTGTTCCCTCTCGACGCGTCCCCCTCCCTCTCGACGCGCCCCCCTCACCCCCGCCTACTGCACCCCGCCTCCGCCCTGCGAGCAGTTGCTCGCAGCGGTGGTGGGGGGTGCTCTGTTGCGCTGAGTGTCGGGCGGTCGATCGCGCCCCTGTCCCCCTCCCTTCTGTCGCGTCCCGTCGTCCCTGGCGTGTCCCCTCACTCTGAGGGGCGTTCCCATGTCCCTTATGGGTCTGGGGGCCGGTCGTTTGTCGGTGGGGGGTTGTCCCTCGCTGGGGGTGGTGGGCGGTGGGCGGTGACGTGGCGGTGGCGGGTGGCGGTGGCGGGTGGCGGTGACGTGGTGGTGGAGGTCGGTGGCCGTTGACGTGGCGGCTCTAGTCGTCCTGCTCCCCTCCCATCTCCTTCGCATCCGGCGGAAAGAGGTGGAGGCGGAGTGGGTGGGTGACGGTGACGTGGCGGCGAGGCGAGCTGGCGGTGAAGTGGCGGTGACGTGGCGGCGACGCGCTGGCGTCGCCCCCTCTCCCTTCCCTGGCACTCCCCTGGCGCCGTCGCTCATCCCATGAAGCCCCCCACCTCCCAACTAAGTGGGGAGGAGGGGCGGCGCGTCGTAGCATACAAATACAAAAAGAAAACTAATAGAAAAAGAAACATTTTTTTAGTTTTAAATAAACATGAAACAGGCTTGAAAATACTTAACATGGGGGCCTATGGCCCCCATGTTGTGCTAGAGTAGGGGGGAGGGAGCGGGGAGGGCGGCCGTCGTCGTGATGGTGGTGGGTGGCCAACAAGTGAGCTGGCAGTCACGACACGTCACGGTGGCGATTGTGGCCATGTGACACGCGTCCGGTTAGTTCGGTTAGTTCGGTTAGTTCGGTTAGTTCGGTTAGTTCGGTTTTTGGGTAAATTCCGGAAATTCCGGTCTAAATAATTAGACCGGAATTATCCTCTACAGTGAGAATTACACTCAAAAAAAATTCCGGAAATTCCGGAAATTCCGACCGGAATATGTGGGGGAGTGTAATGTACTCACTTGGACATAGGACATACTGGTTCAATCTCTTTCTTATAATTTGCAAGGCATTCCCTATACTCTCACTCCTCCATGATGTAAGGACAGCCCTGATTAAGATCAGGATTAGTCTTGTTAGTGGAGATCTTCTTGCACTTCAAGCATAAATTTGCATCAATGCCAAGGAAAAGAGCATAAAGCCATCTGGAAGATTATGAAGCTGAGAGTTCATTTCAATGACAAAATTTAAAAACTTACCATTTTTCCTCAGGTGAATCTTGCCAACTGGGAGGTAGGTTTTTGCCTGGTTGCAGACATGTGCAGCATAAGACAGCACATTCACCAGGTGTGGTGGCTTGTGCACCTGCAGGATCATGGCCTCGCCCAGTACATTTCAAAAGCTTGAGGTAGTGCCACTGCCAAATCATCCTGAGGAATGCCCCATAGTGATCCTGTGTTGAATAATTAGAATGATGGATCCAAGATAGGAAAGGACAATACTTACATTACGGACATTGAGCCTACTGTTGTTGCTCAGATGAGACAATGCTTGATAATATTCAAATGCGGAAACTTTTGACACATAGGATACTAATTTGAATGTTTCAAGGGCGTGAAACATTGCCACAGTTCTAGGGTTTGATACCATTGCTGGGTAAAACTGAGCTTGAAGAAGCTGTATAGTTCTGGTGAGGTTTGAGGCTCCACAGCTGCAGAAGTCCAGACTAACAGATTGGATGTCAAGGATGATGAAATCATCCCCAGAACATGGCTCAGGATTAGGGCATTTGGTGCCAGGTGGGTGACCAAGTTGAATTCAGAGACCAAGCTTGCATAAAGTCATTTTCTCATAGTATAGCTGTTGGGATTATGTATACAAGAGTATACAGGCAAGCCAAGGCAGTTAACAAGCCTAGGGAGATGGAATACAAGTCCTAAGCTTAGGGTTAGGGTTAGCAGCTGCTACCCTTAACCCTAGAGCAATGGCAGTCTCCTATACAGGAATAGACTGGCCAAGACTACAAAGACTGCCAAGACTGTCTCCTATGCTATCCAGGGAACCCCCTATAATATACAATGATAGACAAGTCTATCTGGAGAATTATATAGGGGATATGACATAGTTATTCCATTATTAACTGGTACAGGGGTCTATTACAGAATACCTCCTTTATGTATTAAAGGAGTGCATTACACTATACCTCCTAACTGTGTAGTATAAATATTGCACATCTTGTAGGAGATGATAATAACATTCCTCCCTGTGGCAGACTCCCTCATACACTTATCTTTGACTTAAAACTCAATACCTCAGAAACCTCGTCCTCATCTTGTGCTCAACTTCCTGATCCCAATAATAGCCCATTCCACTTCTGGGTTAATCTGTGAGGACTTGAAAATGAGACTCACTTTGATTCAATGCAGTGGATTGTGAATGTGATGTTAACAAAAGCATGACTGACATAACAACTCTCTCCCATGACAATCATGGCACTCAAATTCTGCCAAACCTTCACAACATGAGGGACAGTTAGTCAAAGCGCATTCACAGCCTTCATGTCCCATCATCTCCTCTAGAAATGCATCACATTCCCCCAGCCACATCTTCATAGGATCATCCTATGACCT
Source organism: Tricholoma hemisulphureum (assembly GCA_964034925.1). Lineage (NCBI taxonomy): Eukaryota > Fungi > Basidiomycota > Agaricomycetes > Agaricales > Tricholomataceae > Tricholoma > Tricholoma hemisulphureum. The sequence goes on from OZ035933.1 coordinate 417,131, forward strand.
TGTCAGTCATGCCCTTCACTAGCAGTACCAGTTTTAAGACCCACTGCAGCTGTTTGCTGACATTTTGTGTGCCTGGAACTCTCTTCAACACTCATCTCTATCAGGTATTCAAGATAGGCAGGATCTAGTGCCTTGTTATCGTCCTCCTCATCCTCAAGGCCTGGAATTGATCACAATTTGCCATGGAATGCAACTTCAACTGCTCTTCAGCAGTCACAAAGCTTGTAGAAACTTTCAACTGCCCATCTGCAGCAGCAGTGTAACTGACGTGTTCATGCTTCTCTTTTTGCAGCTCCAATCAAGGTTGATCTGGGATATGAGTCTTGCTTTTTTCCTTTTACCCATAGGCCTAAATGTGGTGGATAAGGAGGATTACACATGCAGCAAATCACCACCTAACAATGCATGTGGCTCTTCTTTAGTGACTCCCATCTCCCATGGTTTTTTCATGGGCCATCACAACAAACATTTTACTCTTCTCGAATGTGCAGATGCCAAGAAAACTTGGACAGCAACTCCATGGTGTGCCCTTAACTTATAGTCTCCCCTTATTGTCTCCTCCTGACCTTTCCTCAGTTTCCTGCTGATCTTATTGATCTCACCAAGTTCCCATTACCCACTTCCGCAATCTTCTGCCAAGCTGCATCTGGTGCAGATGCCCTCAAAGACACCAACTACGAGGACAAGAAACTTGCTGGATTTTACAGATGCCCAACATACCAGGCATGGAAAGATATCACACTGACCTCACACAATATCAACTACCTGATTAATGCTCTTCACAGCTGCCAACTGTGCCAACAACAGGAGAATGAGGATGACCAGCTACAGCTATATCAAGCAGCAGCATTGAGCTTGAATGCTTTTGAGCAGGGGGTTCATGTGCTGATAATGGAATATCTCAGTGAATGGGAAGAGGTTGCATCAGTGTTAGCAGGACTTATGGGGTGCAAATGTGAGCTCAACATTAAGCTGGGAAACACTCCCACCAATGGTCAGCCCATCATTGTTTTGGTTTACATAGTAATTGTCAAGCACTTTGAGCAGGTTCAGATAAATTTTAGTTATGTATGTAGATCATTGGTCATGATAAATTACATGTTGGTCTGCTCTTGGATCATGGAGAAATAAGTTGCTGCTATTGGGACAAACCTCCAGACTGCCCATTGCAAACTCCACCAAATATGCTAATGCCGCTGCGTGAGCCAGGATGCTTTTCACTTGCTTCAAGTTGGATTGTAATGCATCACTTGCCTGTTGAAACCAACCCAGGCACTAAATCAGATATAAATAAACCTACTGTCAGTACTTGTTAGATAGCCAATCAGAAGGCAAAAAAAGACCTGCTGAATCAACAGTCATCATGGAAATATCATAATTATGGTGTACACCATGTAGTGAGCTAATCAGAGCTATTCAACAGGTGATAATAGAGCTATTGTTTCTGTGACTTTCATTTTAGAGAGTTATGGATAGTATAATGGGACTCATAGGGCAATGATGATGGCACTAGACCCTTGAATTTTAGAAAATTGTACTTTGCTGTAGCATCATTTACTACCTCATGCCACCCATTGATTCTGAGTTGGTCAGGTTACCTCTGCTGCTTAGTCCAGTGGTGTATCCAGGTCCCAAGCACTGTGTTTCCATGTACCTGCAGTCCTTGCCAGTATATGCAAAGCCACAATTTGTTACAATGTCTCTGCATACTATTAATATTGACTTCATTCCATTTAAATTATTTCTGGATTGTTATTGGTCATTGGGACTACTAATGAAGACAAAAACAATGAAATTTTCATTTGGCAATGAATCAGCATTTTTATAGGTAGTCCAAGACTTAGGGCCAGCAATAATGGGATATATGTACCGAGACAACAGATATGGCAAGTACAAACAGCACAAGAAATTTATTGGGACCACTTTTACTCAATCAAACACACAGCGCACACAGCAAGAGCTCTGGCAAAGGCTTCCCCACCTGCTTGACAACCAGGGGTGTGGGATAAACAAGAGCCAGATACAGGGGTGACAAAAGGTGACACAGAGTTCCTCAAAACCAAGTATTGTTAGCCTTAGACAGGAGAGGGAGAAAAAATGATGTACCAGTCATTGAAAACCCTGACACACTTCCCAATGGTAGCAACATACCAGTGGCCACTACCTATCTCTTGACTGTCTTCCACTTTGCCACTGACCTCAACCCATGTGACACAGGCATGCCCACCCAAACAAATTGAGCAGATGCACTGGTGCACATCTGGAGTTTTCAACATAAATTTAGTCTTCCAGACATGTGTAGGCACTTACAACTCAGAGTATGAATAAACAAGACTCAGTGTGAGTAGGTGATGCAGATACACCCACGACAATCTGTATACCGCAATCACATAAAAATCTGGAATTTGATAGATGGGGATTCAGTTACTTACTTGCTCCTGCAAATGAGAGTCCAGCAAGAAGTTGGGAAAGTTGGGACAAAGAGGCAGTCATGTCTGAGCCTGAGGCCTCAGACTTGGCAACCACTATGTTGCACTTGGATGTAGTCATAGCAGTGGTGTAGGAGCAGGATATGTGGGGGAGGGACAAGCGAGCAGTGCTGAAAATTCAAACATGCAGGGTGTTATATAAATGAACTCCTGTGTGAGAATAGAACTGCAAAGAATCACCCCCAAAAATGACAAGCATGGTATAATTAATGCATTACTTACCACAAGTAGGTAGAGGGTGAGTGATGCATTACCTCAAAGTTTTGTAATGCATTACAGTGCAGCATCAACATGGAAGTTGGATGGAAGAAGATGGCTTCAGTAGTACATAGAAAGCTGTAGGCTTTTTATCTCCTAATGTTCAACCCACTGCAGCCATCATTGGGATACTGCAGGGAAACCCTATAGAAATATGACAAACAAGCAGAAGGTTCGAAAAAAAGGTATGTAACTACTGGGTATTACATCCATTCAAACATACTGATTGAATGCCAAAAACAGATGACAGGGAACAGGTAGGTGACAGCCAAGCAGGATGCTTTTCTAGATGGGTACAATGCACAGTATGTCAGTGCACAAAAGACAGCAAATTTTAGAAAATTCTGGGGCCTAATTGAGGAGGTATGGTTTAATAAATATCCCAAGATCAAGATGCAGTTCTCAGAAAAATCACTGGACAACCTTACCAAGAAGCAAGATGAATCTCTCAAGCATGCGATCTGGAAACAGTAGGTGGTGAATTCGGATTCTGTAGTCACATGGGGTTTGGCATGTCTAACTGACACTTTACAATATTAGCAAATGAAAAGTTGGTATAGGTGGAGGCATACCAACAGAGAGCAAGATGTATAGTCATTGACAAAACATTTTAAAAAAATGTTTGTGAAGGAGTGCCTCCCTCAACAACCTGAGGTTTATTCAGAAATATTTGGCAGAGCAGAAATCGACTAATGTGTCAAGCTTGCTATGAATGAACCAGATACCAAATGGATGAAGAAGAATAGTGTAGGTCTGCATGCCAAAATAGCTAAGGAAGCCTGGATGGAAGCAGATGAAGTGACTAAGTATTGGGATTAGGTCTTTGGGAGCAAGTGGGGGATCGATCACTCAGACAAAGTAGTGAGTGTGTGGAACAGGCAGGGAACCTCTATTCATCTCCTACAAAGTGTGGAATATTTATACAACACTGTTAGGAGGTATAGTGTAATATACTCCTATAATATATTAAGGAGGTATTCTGTCGTAGACCCCTGTATCAGTTAATCTTGGAGTAACCATGTCATTTCCCCTATAACAATAGTGTAATAGTACCTCCTGTGATATCATGGCTTGGTAAGTCTGAGACTTCCTGCAGGATGGGTCTTAGACACTCTATCCAAGGCTCTGTCTTGGATAGCCTATCATAGACATGCTACACATGCTTAACTGTGCAGCATGTGTTAACTGTGCATCCCCCTAATAGTCCTTACATGTGTTAACTCCTGTTACACATGTGTTAATGACTTGCATATTGGGGAATATGTCCTAGCCATGGTTACTGCCTTGGCTTGCCTGTATGCCATATCCCAACACTAAGGGTGCTGTCAATGCCAAGATCACCAAACTTGTGGAGAAACAAAAGGAAAGTAGCGGTGCATGTGGACCAGAACAGTATCTTGAGTTTGTCTTCACCTCATGTCTTCTCACACTTTGTGCTGACCAATGTCATGCCAGTGCTATCAAGGATTATCCACAAACCTGCAGTCCTTCTTCAACCAACTGGAGAAGAAACTGGCTGGGCATTCACTGTCTTCATGGGTGGTCCTAACCCTGGAAGACCTGATGGCAAAATCACAGTTGCAAGATTAGTGTTAGCTAATCTGCACAAGTGTGAAAGGAGCTGATGTTACTTTCAGTCTCCATGTTGGGAATAGTAGCTTAGGGAACAAATTTGGTCATGTCACCCCTGATTTTGATAAGGTCTACATGACACTGTTTACTGAGTTTCTCTGAAATGCCTTTCATGAGTTCAAATGTTCCTGTGGTCACTCATATTGTTGATTAGCATCAATGTTAGCCTGACATGTTTGCCTTGAACATTGCTTGCTGAAGAACATTAAAGAAACTCTGGATTCTACCCTTTGTCCACCCAATTCATCAGTGCCTGCATCAGTTTCATTGCCCTTGCCTGACCCAGTGGAACTGGTGCAGGTGACACTTTAGCTTCATTTTCCTTAGAGAGTGAATTCCTGTTTTCTAGTGGGATTCCTGCCATCCCTTTGGCTCCAGTCACCCAGTAGTTTACTATTGACCAGCTGTTTCTCTGCCCCCATCAGCAGAACCCCTGGCCACAACCCAGGATCAAGCACTCATGCCAGCAACAGCAAACAACCCAGAACCCTCAACTACTGCACCAGGATTACCGATGCTGCTCAGTGTGCCCATTACATAAACCAAAGAGCTGACATCAGAAGGTTCATGACACTCCTGTTGTCCAGCCATTCCATCAACTTGTGCTGAGAAGATGAATGAGATTGGCTTGAAGGATACTGCAAACAAGGAGAATCAAGTGTCCACAAGTGCTCTCTCTGGCCCACCAGAATGGATGTGAACAGCAAAAATTCATTAATTGTCTTGTGATCTTGGGAAGGATTGGTCTACCTGTGTTGAGACCTGGGTTCAACTGGAGGAAAAGTTGGAGTTCAGTGCTCTCAGAAAGATAGCTCACTTTGCAGTATCTAAGTTTCATAATTCTAACATATTGTCATAGAGAGCCCTACCTGCTACAAAACAGCAGCTGTGCAAATGGACCAAATGGATGGCCAAGTCCTGTAATGGCCAGTGCTGCTATTTATCTACACCCATTATCAAAGAGCCAGCCAAATTTGGCCATGTGGTGGCAAGGTGGTGGAGTGAAATGCAGCTAGCCTTTTGTAAGGGTGAGGGAATATTCCATAGAATTCTTATGATGATGGCAGCAATGAAGAAGTCTGGTTGCTGCTGTGAAAAGGGGGGCCCAATGGCTTGATATGTATGTTGACACTACTCACTCGGTGGGGTCAGTGCTTGATGGCCCATATGCAGTAGGAGGAATGGACTGACAGTATGTGGAAAGACAATGTTGTGGATGTCACACACTGCCTCCTTAAGGCTGATAAGTGTGCTCTTGTATCCTCATACTCCCTTCTCCATACATTGCTATGCTAATGTGCCCTCATATTCACTTTTAGGTACCAGTATTGTGTGCTCCTGGGCCCTTGTACTCCCTATTTTCATGCACTGATGTGCTCTTGTGTCCTTGTATTCACTTCTTGGTACTAGTCTTGTGTGCTCTTGTGCTCTCATTTTGTTTTGTGCACCCTTGTGTCCTCATTTTCCCTTTTTGGTCCCAAACTTCCGTCTTGCATTTTTGTTTTGTACTCACTATGTGTAATCGTTGACATTTTCTTCGTCCATGCTTTGTTTGCTTACTTTTACATTGGTTGTTCATGTTTGACTCTCTACACATAGTTCATTTCTACTAGTGTATTATATATAATCTTAGTCTTGTAAGCTGTGAATGTGGTTCCAATAGTAATGCATCACCTACATATCGAATAGGCACACTTGAGTTGTGCTTAAGTATCTCAACTTGAAGCTGTGGTGATGCACTGCTGCAATGAATACTGTAGCAGTGCATCACCAGGGGGTCAAAGTTTGAAGTAATGCATCACATTGCAGGTAACAAACACTTTGGGGAGGTGTGATGCATCACTGATTGCTGGCAGGAATGTGCAAGCTCTAAGATTCTACACTAGCATAATGCATCACATCTGTGGGCCAGCGAATGCTTTATGGAGGGTGTGATGCATTACTTACTGGTACAAATCCAGAATGCCCAAGCAGGGTTCGATGCTGGAATAATGCATCACTGCATGGCTAATCAACAATGGACGTATCATGTGGGCAAGCACAGGGAAGGTGTTGGGGGGGAATTGATCTGTTGGAGGTACGTTGACGATGGTCGTCACGTCGCAAGGAATAGAGTAAGTTTTTCACAAGGGGTGAGAGGGGAATGTATCTAGATGTGAAGAGACACTAAATACACACCAGGGAAAAATATAAACGACACAGAAAGAAGGCTGATCAACGCGACACGAGGGAATGAGCTACTAGCTATTTCAGTCGCGAGAACAATCAACGGGGTCACGTTGTGTTCGCAAGGGAAAAAAAAACCTGTTACTGTGCTACGAAATATGGGGAACGACGTTCTAGTAAAGAGAAACAAATGGAGTCTACTGACTTCACAAACTAGAGTACTTATCTTAGGTTCTGCACCGTGGTGTGCAGTAAACTTTGAGGGCGAACTGGGGCGTAACGAGTCAAGTGTAAGAGAAAGGTGGGATCAAATTCGATGCTCCATTCGACAGGTGGGAGGACACCTTTATACAAACGAGCGTACTAATGCAAATGATCCCATCGCACGCGTTCTCTTGCGTCGATGGGGCCAAACAACAAGATGAGGGATAAAAAGGGTAAGGAAGTGACCATTTTGAGAAATAATAAAAAAAAAAGAATTCTGTAAGAAGATCGGTAGCCATGAGGTGCGTGGGATTGGCTCGACATAGTCAACTCCTCGTCTCGGGGTGTCACAAGCTGGGAATTGCTCAGGGAGGGGTTGATCGTCAAGGCTCTCGATTTACGGAACGCAACTTGATCCCCAGCAAGTGCGGAGAGCACTTTGACACCACCTCTCGACCCTACCTTCCAGCTGCCTGACCCTTTGATTCGGAGATTAGCTAGCCGGGGAAGTCCAAGAATTGACAGATCGTTTACAATCAAAGATCCAAGAATTCAAAAAGAAATTAAAAATCAGGTCCGGCCCTTCTCTTCCGGCTAAGTTCATCGGTTCCATCGGTTCGGTATCTGACAGGATAAACATGTCCAAACACCCGCTGTTATCCAGACGGAACGTCGCTCAGGGCAGAGTCAATGATCTTGAAAGTGTAGAAGATTAATCAGTAACTTGATAGAATAGAATTCATAAGAAAAGGAGGGTGTATCAGGATATAAAGTGACCCCAGGTCGTCGTGGCATAATGTCAGTGGCATCAAGAAAATCTAAAAAATGGTAAGGTTGACGAGCAGGACTCGCCACCCTACCACAGGTGGGGGTAACTTCGCATGATGCCCACGTCATGCCGCAATCCAGAAGAAGGCCTGTTCGAGAAAGGGCGACTATCGGAGGGTACCGGAGGACGAGCGTAAGAAGTCGGTCGTCATCGTTATCAGATCTGCAATATTATGTTTACGACGCGTGGAGTCGACTCGAATCAGGGGCAGAGGGAATATGGGGTCTAAGAGCAGACATTCGCCAGCGTCACTAGTGCAAAATATGTTGTCAAGTTCCCCAATTATTGATGGCGTGTACTCCTCTTGAGAACTGATTAAGAAGATTGGGTACGTTACTAGGTTCGCGTTGTGAGGCCACATCCATCTTCCTTGCTCCGGCCGATAAAGTGGTGCATACGCAACAGAGTATGGACGGTTGGTGTCAGGAGACGGCATGCTGAGTGGCGAAGATCCAACAAACACTGACTTGATAGTTTGATGGTCCTTTCTGTAATAGAAGAGCTTCAGCCGGTCTTTCGAAACCTTACTTCGTTTGACTGTTCCATTGATCTCACGGAGACGGTATGTAGTGTCGCTCAGTTTTTGGTGTACAACGAAAGGACCTGTCCATTGTGAAGCCAACTTGTTACCTTTTTGGTTCTCGAGCCAGGTTTCATGTACCAAAATCCATGTCCCTATGTCAAAGTCATTGTCAGTAAGGTATTTTTCGTACCTTTTGTTGAAATCGTCCACCGCGCGTTGACGTTCCGCCCGTTGCTTCTCAAGCGCCTTCTCAAGTACATTATCCCGCCGGGCTATCTGTCGGGCCCATATAGTGATCAGATCATCAGTAGTAATTACCTTGTCCCAGTCCAACGATTCCCAAGTTCGGTCTGTGATGTCGAAGGCGAGGAGAGGTTGTCGTCCCAATAGTAAATAGTAAGGGGAGTACCCTGTCATACGTGATGTAGTGCAGCGAATTGCCAGTAGTACAGCGTGGAGGTAAAGTGGCCACCAAGAAGGGTGGTCTCCCGAAATCCGCACCAGTGCATTCACCAATACCTGATGTGCCCGCTCGACAACAGCATTGCCCTGTGGGTGGTAAGGAGAAGAGAGTATAATGTTGATTCCGTACCTCGCGAATAGTATTTGCGCTGCCCCTTTAAATTCAGGACCTCCGTCCATCACACAGTAGGGTATACACCCGAAACGACAGATGATGTCTTGGTAGATAAAGGCAGCCCATGCATCGGATGTATTCCTACGAGCCGGGCGAGCCTCTGGCCACCCAATGGCAGGTTCTTGAGCATGGAGTAAATATTGCATCCCGTTTCGACCTCTTTCCATATGTACTGTGTCGAGGTGGAAGCAGCGAAGGATTGCAGAATTCCATGTCGGGGAGAAAGGGATCTTCGGTTGCATCTTCGAGCGTAACTGGCAGCAGTAACAGGACCGCACGAAGTAGGCAACGTCATTGTAGAGGTTTGGCCAGTAGTAGTGCTCGGAAAGGATCTTGTAAGTCCCATCCCGTCCACGGTGGCCTACCTCATTGTGCACCTGTGCTAAAAGGGATTTACGTCTCTCTAGATCAGTAATAACTAGGCGAGGACTTTTTCCGCCACTGTGTACTTTCCACAGGCGCTCGTCATGTAGGGCAAATGCGTGGGCCCGCGATAGGAACCTCTTTCGATCCTTTACGTTATCACAACACACAGGGAGAGTGCCATCCTTCAGATAAGCAATGATCTCCTCCCAAAATTCTGGAGACTCGGAGTCCCTCTTCCCATAAGCATGTGATATACAGGCAATGTATCCGTCAGGGTCCACGTCATCATAGTCCTCTCGATTTCCCATGCGATCAAGGGTGCCAAAGGACAACGGACCAGGGTCGTCACCACTGCACGGGGTTAAGGACGTACCTTCACGACTTTTAGACATGAATTCATATCCATACGAGCACACCTCGAGTTCGACTGTCTCTTCTCCAAACAAGTACTCTTGCACGGCGCTGGTGGGAATGTGGCGGTTCTCGAACTCGTGGCCGGTGTAGGTCATGGAGTCCGTACTCTTGAGGAGCGACCACATAAGGAGATTGCCCTTTTCTTGCAGAGTCCAAGTCGGTAGGATCGAAGCTGAACCCATTATACTTTCGGATAGCCAGGACGTTTGAGTTATGGACATCCTCCTCCTCGTCAAAGTGCAAGGAGGACACAACGGACATCGTCGATGCAGAACTGAAGTCCGCATATGGGATCCGGGGGACGCGACGGATGTCACTCATTAGTGCACCCAAGTAACCTGTCATTAGACCTGTGAGAGATGAACAGAAGAGGGGGAACGAAAAAGGTGGGTGACGGGATTCTGTCGCCCCTAAGAATTTATCTAAATATGCTTCAGCATCTTCATCATCAGAGTCTTGTTCAGATTTCCTCCTTCGCGAGAGCCCATCCAGCGCCTGGTGTTTATCCGCTGCAACGTGGTTGACTTCGAAACTATCGAAACTAAAAAGGGAAAGATACATCACCCAGCATGTCATGGGCGCATTCGGAAGGTCCGGAGATTTTATCATTTCAATTAGGAACTTTGCGTCGACGTCGAGGCGGAAATGTATCCCCCAGATCCAGTGTTGCAAGTCTTTCAGAGCTCTGAATACGCCATAGAGTTCGCACTTCAGCTGAGAGTACCGGGATTCTGTTTCGCTAAACGTACAGGATCCAAAGATCACGGGATGCTTCTCTGCTTCGACATGTTGATAGACGACCCAGCCTGCCCCGTTAGAACACGAGTCCACGGCTACAACAACTAACCCCTCATCTGAAGTTCTGCCTTGCTGCGTAATTAGTTTTGCCGTTTCGTAATTGAGACGTACCAAAACGGGGGCGGCAGTGACTAGTCTTTTCATGTTCTGGAAAGCCTCCCATGCATCGTCGTCAAACAGGAAATCCTCGTTCGTCAGTCGTGTGAGAAGAGTCAATGGTTTTGCTATCAGGGAAAAACCTTTAATCCATTTGCGCCCAACGCTGGTTACGCCCAAAAATCCGCAGACTTCAGTTAGATTGCAAGGTTCCAGCCAATTGAGAATTTTTGTTACAAGTCCGTGCCCTAGGTGCCAACCCTCGCGTGATACTACGGTTCCAACTACCGCAAGCCTTGGGGTGGCTAGGACGAGTTTCCAGCCTGAGCCCGTGATCCCCGCAGTAATGAATCTAACTAGGAATCAATCAACAATTGTAGCGTATTCATAGACAAACCTTCGAATATCTGGTGCTACTTCTTCATCGTTGTATGTTGAAGTTCCTCCTGCAAAGCTAACATCATCAATGAATACGTCACCGTTATCTGGAATTTCGTCTTGTAACATGTGGCGAGTACACCTTTGAAATTCTGGTACGGAATTCGTTGCCCCTTGAGGTAGTACGGTCAGGCGATGAGGGCCGATTATAGAGTTAAACGTGGTGAGTGGCCTGGACGATACGGCCAATAAGCGGCCATCGTATCCTGAAAACAGATCAGCTAGGCCATAGATGACCCTTCCAACGAGTCCTTCGGCAAAGTCGTCGATCTGGGGAGGGAGAGCGGAGTCCCTGACCATTACTTTATTGAGTTCTTGGACATCATGGACTATCCGCAACAACGATTCTTTCTTCACCACAGTGAAGATCCTGGAACGGTAGGAGGCAGTCGAGTATTCGTATTTACCCGCCGCTTTTTGGTCTAATAACATTTGACGGACTGTTCCTTCGAGTGACTTTGGCACTCGAATCGGCGGTTGGACCCACGGGGTGTGTTCTATCACAGGAATTTCATAGTCAGGATAATATTCTCGAGAAAACGTGCCTCGTTCCGGCCTGTTCACGGTTCCTAAGGACGTAAACTAATAAGTCAATTTCACGGGGAGACAAAAAGTCTTCTGGAACAGTTGCAAGAATGTAGTCAAGACGCTCTTGTGTGAGACGAGCTGTGGGTTCAAAATCTGCCAGGCGTGGGGGGTTCAGAGGTAAAGGGGGTAATTCAGGGATGACAGGTTCGAACACCTGGCTGGCAGGGCTAGGCATATAAGTTGGGACAGGGTGCACTTTACGGTCGACAGGCTTATACTTCCTTCCTCCTCGTATGTGCCATATCGGCCCTTCTGTAAGCGCACGTCGTGTCCAGTCCGAGTTCAATGGTTTTGCAAGAAAGGGAGCAGCATATGAAAAGGATCTGAGGAGGGAATCGTAAGTTTCGGGAGGTGCAAGTGAAAGGAATAAATCAGAGTCTTTGTTATCTTCAAGCTCGCCCACTAAACACTGAAAAGAATGTCCAACGGAAGGTATGGACACGTCCTGAACGTCGTCAGGCCTGGACTGCATGCCCAACCTCAGTTTTCCGAGTCCGAAGCATCTCGAACGCTCGCCCTTTGACCCTGAAAGGTTAACTTGTCAGTATTTCGCGGCGCGTTAGGAGCGACTAGTTGAATAGACAGAGTAGGGGGACATCCTCTATCCCTATCACCATCAGACCAGAGACACATCTCGACAGAACCGGTGCGAGAATAACAAAGTGTTGCCGAATACCATTGCAGCCACGGTTGACCAAGGATAACATCTTGTTTACCAGTACCCTCTCTGCTCACAAAGAAGTGGTGATCAAAGCGATGACCACCGCAAGTCACAGGAACATCCCCGCAGCATCCAACGAGTGGTACAGCACCACCGTTGATTCCTTTTAGTGACCAACGAGAGCCGTCGAGGTCCAGAGCGAGGTTAGTCACTCTAAATAGGGTGTCTGCCATCAAATTCAGTTCCGAACCCGTGTCGATCATAAACGTAATATGGTGCCCAGCTAAAATACCTTCGAAGCTGCCTGTAGTCATAGCAAAGAGACGGTTAGTATCTAACGGCTGAAGTATACCGCGTGAGGATTTCCTTGACATCCTCGTTTTCTTCGTCGAACGAAACGTGAAGTTCCGAGTGCTGGAATCTGTCTGCTATGGCCTCGCCGGCGGCTCTTACCCCCGGCGTGCACATCTCCTGAATGATATCGTCAGTTTCTTCGTAGGGCGTAGCTATTACCAGTTTGGATACATATTCCCGCCGGGTTTTTGTAAGGCCTGCAAAGCGCTTTTGCATGTCCGGTGAAATACCTAAAATCTCTTTCAGGGGGAGGGTGATCAGCATCTCCAAGATTTTTTGCTGGACTGTGTCACTGTCAATCATTTCTTGGATCGTCGAGGTGAAGTGGTAGCCGCTTGAAGGCTTTATACCTGGCTTCGCCGGATCCTGATTGTCAGCCTCTGCGGGTGTGTGGGGCATTGTAGTCTTTGGCACGTTCTTGCGTTGACGCCACGCTTCTTCAGTATTCGCCTGATGGAGTCCGGGGGCTTTGGGAATAGGAACTTGCGGTTTTGAAATGGGAGCCAATTGGCGCATTGAGGGGGGTGGGGTTTGAGCTTTTGGTACATTGGTCGTCGGGACCTTGTTATCTGTTTCTGTCTTCTTATCAGTGGAGTTACCCTTTTTCATGTCCCTAGCCTGAGAACGTGTGACCGGGAAAGCTTCGAGCCAGGCCGGGCGCAAAAAAGATGATACACTATATATTTCGTCTCTGAGGATGTCTTCTCCATTGGACTGAAGACCCGCATAGGCGGCCATATGAGGAGGTGGGTCATGCGCCTCCCGGGCTTTACCTTTTAAAGAGCTCGTGGACGCCGTGGTCGCAGCGCGTTCGTCTCGTAAGGCTTTGGCCACTCCGCCACCCGGCACACCATGGGGAAGTTGACCACCTCCCGGACGCATGAGTTTTCCTTCCGGGGTAAAGGCAGCGAGTCCTTCTTCGATAAGATGCCGGACTTCAGGGCAGTTGTGTACTCCGAGCCTATGTTCATCAGTTTTATCACAAATGAAGCACGACCTACGGTTACCCAACGTCGGGTTATTCCCAGTCAATCGAACAGCAGCGAGCTCTCACAATAGGTTCAGGTTGACGAGCAGGACTCGCCACCCTACCACAAAGGGCATGATGCATCACTCACTGGTTTAAATCCAGAATACACAAGCAGCTATTCAACAATGAGTACATAGATGAGTAGTAATGCATCACAACAGTAGCAATCCTTTGGCCAACTGTTAATGCATCATGGGATGGCACAGGACCAGGGATGTAATGCATAGTGATGTGCAAGGGTTAGTCAACCCTCCAAGGGAGGGATCAGGAGGGTCAGGGGTTTTACAGGGGTTTTTATTTCTCTATTATCAAGCTACTCTAGATGTTGTATGCCTTTTAAACAATGTTGAATCAGAGAAAAGATTATCCAAAGAGGCCTCATGACATTTGCAACCCTTAGTATTGTTCAGAATATACTGAATCCCTCATATTAGAGTGTATCTGCAACCATTTTTACTGAGATTTTCAGATTCAACTCAGTAAAAACTAAGAAAGCTCCACTAGCCCCACACTGGTATTTCTGGGCCCTGATGCTTGATGTCATTATTTATAAGTAATCATTTAGCATGGTTCACATCAAGCCTCTAACTTACAAGGTGCCCAGAAGTATTTGTGGACTTGCATTTGCACTCCTAAGTCCAGTCTTCAGTCACAATGCTCTTTTACATCTCTTCAATGTGTAGGCTGCTCACGAGACTCGAGAGACTAGCCCAAAATGGCTCAGGAACTGGCTTACCCAACATCCCCACCCAGCTCCACAACTAATTTCAGATTGAGCTCAGTCAGTAAAAACTCGGATTTTGGGGGTTGCAGATATGCTTTATTTCATTAATAATTTACTGAAAATCATGTGTATTGTCATAAGTATACTTGAATGATATGTATTTCAAAGGTATCTTGGAATTTATTTACAATTTATAAAGCTTGAGAAGTTATTTGGACCAAACCCTTGTCCAAACCCTGCTGAGGTTTATTACCCTCCAACCCCTTACATACCCTATTGGGATCAGGAAGTTGAGCACAAGATGAGGACGAGGTTTTTGAGGTATTGAGTTTAAATCAAAGGTAAGTGTATGAGGGAGTCTGCCACAGGGAGGAATGTTATTATCATCTCCTACAAGATGTGCAATATTTATACTACACAGTTAGGAGGTATATTGTAATGTACTCCTATAATATATAAAGGAGGTATGAAGTCGTAGACTCCTGTAATAGTTAATGTTTCATTAACTATGTCATTTCCCCTATAGATATGCTATCATGGCTTGGAAGTCTTACACTTCCTGCAGGGTGTGTCTAAGACACTCTATCCTAGGCTCTGTCTCTGATAGCCTATGATAGACATGGCTATATCTTGCCTATCCTATCATAGACATGCTGCAGGATGTTTAATCCTGTAGCATGTGTTAACTGTGGATTCCCCTATATGTCTTTGCATGTGTTAATATGACTTAGTATTCTGGCAATATTCCCTAGGCATGTTGACTCCCTTGGCATGCCTGTATACTCTTGTATACATGATCCCAACATACCCTTACCCTTACCCTTCGTTACCCCTGCCCATCACTAGTACTACTAATGCATTAAAGGGACAACTGCTTACCACTGCATTATATGCATCACTATGAGGTACATACTACTGTATTATCATGCATTAGATCCACAGTGTTGGCTGCTTTTTGTTCTATTTACATTCCAGGAGTCTCACATTTTTGGGCCACCTAACCTTCCCACGATACCTTACATATTAGTTGCCATGATCCCATCACATCATGCCCACTGATCAGTGTTAAATCCACTAATATCCCTTACCCACTGATATGTCCCTTCAATATTGTTAACTTAAGTTTATAATTCAGTATCCCTGAACCTTTTGGGCACAGTCACTCTCTGCACTCGCTGCACCCCACCACAACATGTCATCAGGCACAGCCAAAAATCCACCAAACTTTGGTCACCTTCTGTTGTCAGGTACAAGTTTCAAAAGATGTCATTGCCACTCCCACCATATGTCCACTCATTGTCATCATTATTGTTCAGTTCTTCCTCACTTTCTGTGCTCAGCGCCTGTCATGGCCACCCCTGCCATATGTCCACTCACTTTCACCATTGTTGTTTGGCTCTCTCTTGCCTCCCATGCCGCTCTCACCATAACCACTAGTACTGTTGTTCAAGCTAACCTTCCCATCAATAGTGCTGTCAGCGTTGTTCGGCTGATCTATTCTCTTTTATATTCATGCACAGCATTCATTATCAATGTCGCCACATAATCCGAGTGCTAATTCCCATCGTCAACTATCCACTTTTTGCTACAAATGCACACTATCACACTATTCAATGACATGTAATTGAAAGTAGATATTCATAATGCATAGATTCCAGACATGACAGCACTGGCTACAGGATAGATTTAGTCAGAGCCAGAGTCATCAATTACAGAGTTGCTTTTGCCAGATGCTTGACAACAGTTTCAGTGATGCCTTTTACATGGACACAAGGATTTGCTGTCAGAGTTGCCCCCTTCATCCTCCAAGCATTCATTGCTGCTATCTCAATCTTTCTGCTTTCTTTTCTCAGCATCACTCCAAGTCTTCCTCTCACCAACCTTGAGTTCGCCATTTGCAATCTTCTTCTTGTATGTCTTGATGGCATTGAGTAATTTTCAAAGCAAAGGAAGGGAGGTGCCGAGTTCACTTGGATTGACAAACTTGTCATAGGTCCAACCTTGCAGCTCTATCCCATATCATTGAATGATTGCTTCTTCATAATTAACATACTGCATTACCACATTTGGGTTTCCAGTGATCTTGACTATGAAATGATTTGAGCTCAAGTCAGGTGCTATCAGGACAATAGCAACATGAGCGACGCACCCAGCATCTCACTGATCTTCTCTCTAATTTCACATTTCATGTGATCAGCCTTTTGCTTTGAAGTTCGCATTAGATCTAGAGGTGATATTTAAATCTGTAGTGGTTGAACAAGATCTAATTGTTCACTACTCACTGACAACATCACAGCCTGCGATGGCAAATGCTTCCAGCTTTGTACCAACTTCTGATGTGTCCCATCTCTTGTGCCCAGCAATCTTTATGTATTCTTCAAGTGCCGGCATTGTGAAATACCAGCATGGCTTCATGTGGTATTAAGGAGAATTTAATACTGTACAAAAGAACCCTTCCATGCCAACGTGATATATTAAACCCGTCATCTACAGGCAACAGTTAGGATCCTCTGAGTCACTTGGAACAATATGGTCTAGTCACTCACCAACAGTTGCTTGTTGCATGAAACATTTGCTACATCTTTGATACGTGCACAAGCAGTTGGTCAACAAAGTTTCATCCCCGCCTCCTTGTGGGCCTTGAATTCTTCAACAAGTTCTTCCTTTTCTTCCTTCATGGCATCATATTCTTCATAATAGTCCTGCTGAAGAACTTGTAGTTTGGTAGGGTTTCCTTCTGAAGATATGGTGCTCAGCTTAGGGCACTGTGACTACAATGCCTGAAAATAAATACCTTCATTCAGCTCTGCCGCCTTCAAGCTCTTGAATGCATTGAATGTGTTTGTCTTGTTGTGAGTGACCATTTTATCCCTGACTTGAAAAAAGATGTCAAGAAAGTACTGCTTCTTGTTAAATCTTTTTTGGAGATCATCTGCCTTTGCAAGTGTATATGCATACCATTTGGCAACAGCATCATCAAGCTGTCGCTGATTTTCCTGGCACATCACTAGCTTCTCCTTGTGTTGTTGACTTTGGATCGGGGGTGGCTTCTGTGCTGGCATATTTCTCTGTCAAGGAGCACTCACAATTTTTACAGTTGAGTGCGTGGGTGCGGGCAGCATATTCAGAACACAAGAACATATAGTAAATGTATGTGGTGAAGGCAACCATCCAGAAAATCAACTAATATCGGAACAGCTTGGTATGTGGATATATTTTAGTGTTGAAATGCAAGCAGAGGTACCTGATCAACAGTCCAAGTTTTCATAGGAAAATAAAATGGGACACAAGTCAGAAAAGAAAAAGTAAAGAAGATGGATCTAAGGGTTGAACAAATTAGTAGGCAGTGTTCATCTACTACACAAACTATTTTCTAATTTCTACCCCCTCCACTTTCCAAGTCAGCTGTCAACACATTCAATAATTTGTTGTACACATCATCCGACAAAGACAATACTCTCAACATTGATCCCCACTTAGTGGGAGAATGGTTTGCAATAATGGGAGTGGTGATATGTTGAAATCGAGTGAGGTTATGCATGGTGATGAACTGGACAGTAGCGGGACCTAAACCAGAACTTGCAACACTCTTTTTTCTTTTCTATTTGTTCAACAATATTTAATGTGGTGCATGGGCATAGTCCATGGCTATCTACTACAAGAGATAATGGGTATAAGATGTAAGCTGGAGGGGAAGCTACAGCCCCAATAAAGCACAGAGGTGCATGAAGACCTGCAAGCAACCCGAACGTCAACTGGTCACATGCTCACATGGTCAGAATACAAGCCAAGGGCACTCAGGCACATCCCCAAACCAGCACACTGGTACTCCCAATGGCATGTACTAACTCGCTCCCACCTCCTACCCCTGCAGCTCCCCACACAGCCCCTAGTAGGCGTGCGCACCCACTGACGTCGGCCAGGAATGAGGATTATAGGTCTCCCTGCAGGTCAACCAACCCACCAGCCATAAGGCCCAGTGGGGTCCAGAGCCCCTTGGTTGCCTGAGTACAGCCCCATCCTGCTTAGCCGCCCCACTTGTGAGATAGTACCCACCAACAAGGGGGGCCCCCTGCCTTGCCAGTGATGAACACGACATTCAGCATTACCGACAGGGAACAGAGCAGGCTCGGAAGCCAAAGCATGTGTTCGGCGAGCCATCAGGTGCACCAGGCCACCAGATGGGGGTCATATGCCCTGTGTGTGTCCCTCATCCTGGGTCCCACCCCTCAAGGGGGGCAAAGGCAAACACCCATGGGTTCACCTCGAGATGTTCGACAAGGTCCGCGATCCTATGACACTCTGACCTTCTTTTTTTGGCTTGGTCCTGTGCAGCATTTCAGGAGATCAATGAGTAGAAGGGGAAGCTGACAAATTGAGCGCTTTTTCAGGGCAATTTGAATTGTAAGTGAGCTGAGGAAACCATGCAACAGAACTGTGTGATGCATTGGGGATGGCACAGTGCTTTCCCTTGGATGGCTGAGGGGTTGCAAAGGGTGAGACACAATGAGATGACAATGGAGAACCATGCTGTGTCAAAGTCAATGAACTCCCACAACGAGAAAGGTTATCTGCAAATTCTGCTAACTTACCCTCCTGCTGCCATAAAGTGGCATATGTCTCCACAAGCTCATTTTGTAAGTTAGTTATCTCCTTGACATATTCTGCTTCTGTCAGGGCTGCCCTTTCCAAACTCAATTCTAGATCCGCAATTTTTTCTGCTGCATTTATCATGGCAAATTCAAAGGGGTCTGCTTCATCAGGAAAATACCGATCAGGAGATGGTGAAGATGGTGCAGTGGTGGGAGTGGGGCCTGCTGACATTGGTTGGTGTTGGTCAGAGTTAGATTGTTGGGGAGGTGTTAGGAGAGTGTTGCAGGAAGCTTAGGAGAGGCTTTAGGACGAAAGCAGGTGACCCTCTGAGTGTCTCAGAGGTCAAGGAGTTATTGTCTCATGTACACAATTACATGTAGATATATACTACAGAATGTTAAAGTCTCAGTAATTAATATAATTATTATTACTGTCTTGGATGTAGCTCTAGGCTTGCTATCCCAATACTCCCCCTCAAGCCTAGGCTGCTGTTTGAGGAATAGTTTAGAAATCATTACTCCACCTGAAATCTAGGGTGGAATAGCTATTATTTCTTCCAGGTGCATTAAAACCTCTGTATGATGTAAAACCCAATGGGAAAAAACAACTCACACTCGAGGAAAGCTACTGGGTTATTTCTGACTGAATTCCCATCTCTTCCCTATGTCATGAAGACTTTGGCTTTGGCAAAGCCTTTGTTAATATGTCCGCTGTTTAATCCAGATCACAACAGTTTTGAATATCAATAATTTTGTTGGTGACTAAATCTCAGACCCAGTGATGCCATATAGCGATATGTTTCAACCTTTGATGAAATTGAGGGTTATGAGTTTGGCATTCCTCGGTCGCGCCTCAGCGACGGATGCCGAACATCGAGCCCTCCACCTGAGAGTGTCTGCGGCTGTGGCTGCTGGATGCAAAAAGGTGGTGGTCTTCTCGGACGCCCTCGCACTTGCTGATGCATGGGTAGACTGCTCCCCGTCAGGGGGCCAACAGCATGCCCTTCGGCTGTGCCGTCTCTTGCGACCCTGGTTTGAATTAGGCCAGGACCGCCGAATCCACATGTGGTTTGTCCCCTCCAAGGCGGAGTGGGCGGTGCACAAGCAGGCTCACAATGTTGCGACGTCGCTCTGGATGCCCTTGGGGATCTCCCCCAAGGCCACTCGCAATTGGCTGATCGCCTCCTTTAAGGAGACGGTGGAGAAAGCCTGGGTGGCTCCCTTTGCAGACCCCAGGTATCAAGGGAGGAGCTTCCTGGACCTTCGGGCCCAACGTAAGACCCCTGCGACGCCCACCGCCTCAGGGCGTGGGCCTTGGCTCAAAGAGAGACTGCACACGACTGCAGATTGACGGCCCGACTATGTCGGTGCATTACGGCACATGCCCCCATTGGGAGTTACCGCTACCGCTTCCACCCCAGTGAGGATTCTCACTGCACGTGCCCCCCCGGCCCTTCCAGGACCGCGATCATCTGCTTCGGGTGTGCCCTCACGTGAAGTGCAAGAAGCACCCGCAGGGCCCGCGTTGGATTGTGGACCTTGTTGAACTTCTTGAGGCGAACCCGCGCGCGTTCACCTTTGCCCCCCCTGAGGGGTGGGATCCGGGATGAGGGTCACGCGCAGGGCGTATGACCCCTGTCTGGTGGCCTGGTGCACCTGAGGGCTCGCCAAATGCACACTTGGTCTTCGAGCCTGCAGTGTCTCTGTCGGTAATGCCGAACCTCGGGTTCGTCGCTGGCAAGGTTGGGGGGCCCGCCATATGGCGGGTACCGTCCCATATGTGGGGCAGCTAAGCAAGGAGGGGCTGTACTCAGGCAACTGAGGGGCTCCAGACCCCATCGGGCCTTATGGCTGGCGGGTTGGTCGACCTGTGGGAAGGCCTGTAATCCTCATTCCTGGCCAGCGCGTCAGTGGACGCGCACAACTAATAGGGGCCGTGCGGGGGCCGCGTGGGGGTAGGGGGCTGGGTGGGTTAGTACGCGCCGTTGGGAGTGCCGGCGAGCTGGTTTGGGGAGGCGCCCAAGCGCCCTCGGCCTGTAGTCCGGCCATGTGAGCTGCTCAAGCGGGCAGTGGGCCTTCACGCACTCTTGTGCATTATCGGGGCTGTAGTTTCCCCCCCAACTTACGTCGTATACCCGCTGCCTCATGTAGTAGAGGTTATGAGTTAGAATTACTGACCCTTCATTATCGCCTTTTATTATTGTTGGGTTTTTTTGGGTGTATCTGAGTTCACCATACAAATTTCTTAGCCATGTGGCCTTGTGTCCAGCTTCAGAGAATGCCACATATTCGGCTTCTGTTGAGGATAATGCAGTTTCTTTGATTTCCAAGTTATTGATCCCCCTGCTGTCAGGAAAATATATCCCGTGGTGGACTTGAGGTCCTCAGAATTTGCAAAGGATGGATCAGCATACCCATGGAAAAGGTTATCGTTTCCAGTCTCATCTTGGGATTTCCTATAAATAATTCCAAGAGTTTTTGTACCTGCTAAGTACTGTAGTATCTGCTGTATTGCACTGTGGTGTTGTAAGCCTGGGTTTGCAGTATATGCAGCCAGTTTATTGATGGCAAAGCTAATATCAGGTCGTGTGGAGTTTGCAATAAATTGTAGACATCCCAGTAATTTGGCATATGAATTACTCCGATTCAGCTCATTATAATCTGGGTTGTCAATTAATTTAATATTTGGATCCATTGGCATTCCAACAGGGTTCACATCAATCATGGTTTCTTTACAAAGGACATTCTGGATATATTTTTCTTGAGATATTTTGATGCCATCATTGGTGGTCATAATTTCTATGCCCACAATTTTACTAGGCTCTCCAAGGTCAGTAACGTCCCATTCTGATGTTAATGCATTTTTCATATGCTTCATCATTTTGTCTGCTGATGCAAAGAGCAGGGTGTCATCTACCCATACCTTGTGATGCTTATGTTTTCTCTGTCCTGTCAAATACATGCACAAGAATCTGCAATTAATTGTCCATAATCACGAATCCCAAGTTTACCATCAAATTCATTATTCCACTCTTGGCCTGCCCGCTTTAATCCACAGAGTGGTTTGATTAGCTTACATACTTGGCCTGTTCCATCTTCACATCCTTCAGGTTGTTTCATATATATAGTCTCTTGTAGTGTGCCATTGAGGTATGTGCCCTTTATGTCCATCTGTTGTATTTTTAGACCTTCCTCTGATGCGAGTGCTAAAATCACTCAGAGTGTGTCCATTTGAACAACTGGTGAAAAGGTTTCTGTGAAATCATAACCAGGTCTTTGTGCATACCCTTTTGCAACTAGCTGCGCTCTATACTGTACAATTTCCCCTTCTTTATGTCGTTGCCAAATAAATACCCATTTATTTGAGATTGGAACGGCATCTGGGGGTTTTTCGACAAGTTCCCAAGTACCTTTTTCTTTGAGCAAGTCTAATTCAATTTGCATTGAATCTTTCCATTCTGTCCATTCCAGGGATTGTTTTGTGTTTTTGAGACTGTTTATTTCATCTCTGGCTTATTATTGCATAGGCTTGTTCTATATTTAGGAAAGTTTCGTCATCTTCCTCTTCTGCAAGGTGGTAAAGATGTTTGTAGTCGGTATGAATTCCACGAGTTTTCCATGGTTCATTATCACTCGCACGCGTCTTCCATGGTTTGGTCATATCTATGTTTCCCTCATTCCGTTTACGTTTCCAAGGCTGCCTTGCCGGTTCCATGATCCATTGATCGGAGTTACCCGTTGGCGGCACATTCGGTGTTTCCCCACCAGACTCCCCCTCTGTTGAGGGTGTAACATCAGTGTCTTTGGGAGGCTCAGGTTCATCTGTAGCATTTATAAGTCGGAAGTTCTGGGAGGTGAGAACATTTCTAGTTTCGGCATTGTAATATTTTATTGCTCCCACACCGTCATCATAGCCGACATATGCATGGCGCTTTGATTTAGGTAGCATTTTTCTTTCTTCTCTCTGGCCTTGTAATAATACCCATACTGGGGCTCTGAACTCACGTAAATTGATACATCCAGTTTTTTATTGTGCCAGCCTTCATAAGGTGTTGTTTCCTGAAGATGTTTGGTAAATGATCAATTCCAGATATAGGCAGCATGTAAGACTGCAAATTCTCATAAAAATTCTGGAAGCTGGTTAGCAGCCAGCATTCTTTCATTGGGGCAATGGGATGAAGCTGGAGGAAAATATATTGGAGGAAAAGGAAAAATAATCCTCATAACAAAAGACAGACAACAACTTGCAGAAGGAAAGAAAATTAATAACCATTTATACAAGATGAAAATGGTATTAAAAAATCTTGGCACCAACGATTTGGACATGTAGGATATTCTGGACTTCAAGAATTATTGAGCTGAAAATTGGTGACTGGTTTCAATGTTGATGAAAATACTCCTAAACCGGATTGCGAAGCTTGCATCAGTGCAAAGCAACACAAAGAGCCTTTTCCAAAGTCAACAAAAAGAAACACTAAACCAGGAGAATTAACCCATATTGACTTGTGGGGAAAATACGCGATCAAATCTATTAATGGCAAATATTATTATCTGCTATTTGTTGATGATGCTAAAAGGTTTGTCACAATTGAATGTCTCAAAGAGAAAAGTGATGCAGCACAGGGGGTAATAAATTACCTTGCCCATTTGGAAACACAAGGCAAGAAGCCAAAGGGTATACAAATTGATTGTGGAAAATAATTTGTTAACAAAAAACTGGAAAAATATTGCAAACAAAGAGGTATAGAGTAGGTCAATATTATTTACATCCTTCAGATGAGTTATTCTTGGATACCTATATTCCTGGAGACCTAGTTTACTACTAATTCTCTGGATGACCTATTCTTGGAGATGTGTTGGGATAATAAGCCAAGGCCCTGTCTAGATATTATAGTAGAAGAGGAAGAAGGTCCATTTACTCCAGGAGAAGTCCTAGCCCATTTCTGGTTACAAGTTATAGGGACATATTACACCACACCTCCTATACTTTACTTCCTACAGAGTATGACAGCATACCTCCCATATGCATTGTAGGATATATATGCTACATGTTATAGGGGCAGAATATACATTCTCCTCTGTTCTTGCCACTCACTACTTTGTCTGTGTAATCCTATATCTGCTCTCCAGGCCATCTATCCCAATAAGATGTATTCTCAGAGACAGTCCTGGGGAAATATTCCTGGAAACATACCACCCCCAAATACATTCCATCTGCTTCATTGTGTCTGATGGTTACTATTACAGTCCATTCACCAGATCCTTGGTATCAACATTCAATTCCAGAGCAATATTGAAGAAGTATTCCCAGGCAAAGATTTCTGCAGCAACATTTTTGGAGACATATGTCTGAAGAAATATTCAACCCTTAAATAGATTCTATCTATTTCATGGCATCCTAAAGTTACTATACCTTTCCATTTGCCAGATTCCTGGTTCTGGGGCAATGCTGGAGTGCTGGAGGGCAAATATTCTGGAGCAATATTTCAGAGCAATATTTCCAGAGCAACATTTCTGAAACATTATTCCCAGAGACATATGTCTGGAGAGATACATACAACCTTTAAATTCATTCCATCTACCTCATTGTGTCCAACAGTTATCATGTCTTTCAGGTTCTGGGGGAATGCTGGTGTGCTGGAGCAATCCTCCTAGAGCAATATCCACCATATTCACTCCAGTCCAGAAACTGGACACATCAGCCCATGCAAAGTTTTCATGTCATCAGCTCACATGTATTTCTCATGGACGTCCCCTGGCAGCCAATCTGTGACCTTTGTCCCACTGGCCCAGTCTGCTGGCCATATATATTCCTCCCTCAGGGGAGACATAAAGTATGTGATTTTTTTACTAAACAGTGTGGTTCTCTCCCTCTCTAACATCATAATAGACCAACCATTCAAGGATATGCAGAGAAGATGCCTTCTGCTGCACATGGATGTCTTCTATAGTGACCTGCAGCTTCCATACCATACTCCTTCTCATACTGCACTCCTGATCTATAGTCATATAGACTAGAGTTATGTTGATGAGTTGTGGTTGCCTGGCTCTGATGACATGATGGACACCAGTGACAATGAATGATATTTCATGTTATATATGGTGCTCTTGTTGTGAGGATTCAACCAATTATGGGTGGTACTAATGATGAATTTAAATCTTTTTCATAGATGCTGAGGCACTTTGCAATTGACCCCCTGATACCCTGCCTGAGGTCAATGCCAATCGTTACAATTGTCATCAAGGGTACCATACATCAATTTTTTCTTTCTTTCTTATGATACTTCTCCTTTACATTGGACTTCTGTCCTTCTTTCTTCTGTTCTTTGATATACTTGAAACACTTCCCATTTGATACACTTGAAACACTTCTTCCATTCTGTTACACTGGCTTTTCCCCTCTTCTTTCCTTTACATCAGACTTCTGGATGTCATCTTAATACTAGCATAGCCTCATCCCATGTATATAAGTAGCCAGTACCAAGGTCTAAGCTTTTTAGCTTGACCTAGGCAATCTACCCTCTTAACTCACTCAACCAGAGACCTGCCCTCGGACAACTTGGAAAGCCTCCAAGTTGTGATACAAGAACAACTGTCTGAAAGCTTCAGTTGGAGAATCAGAACCAGAACAGTATTGAGCCCCTGTTAAGACCTCTGTCCTAATGCCAATGTCAATGCCTGTGCTGATGTCAATGCTGACTCCAGCCCCAATGCTGACTCCAGCCCCAATGCTGATGCCTCTGTCCAATGCCCATGTCCAACATCTGTGTCACTTCTAGTATCTGTGTAGAAGCATTAGGGTTGTTCACAGTAGCCATTTTATGGCCATTTTTGCTTCATTTTCAGTTTTCTTTTTTCTTTCCATTTTTCAAAAATGAACTTCAGAATGAGATGAAAATGAATCAAATAATGATCATTTTTGAAAAATAGAACCCTTCCCTTTCTTTTGCCAAAATTTTCACTTTTCATTCTTTCAACTCCACTCTGTCACCTAATCCCTTGCCATCAATGATGATGGCAGACATCCCTCCCTCACACCTACCACCACAACTCCGTTACCACCTGCCATCACCACCCCCATGCCCACTGCCACATCAACTATTGCCATCAACTGCCACAAACCAACCACATCGGGCCCAAACAATGACAGAGGTCATTTGGGCCATAGCTATTTTTTCTTTTCTTTTCAACCAACTAATGTTTTCATGTGCTTCTCTAGGTTTTTCATCTGTGTTATTTACCATGAGATGGCACCAAGACAGCACACCCACACACCACCACTACAAGCACCTGCTTGTGGGGTGGATAATGGATCAGTACAACAACAAACAGGAGTATGGCCAACAACAGGGACAATGTAGCAGGCAAAGGGGAGGATGGTGAGGCAAAGATGATGATGACAGCCACTGGCACTTCACCAGCACCCTACTGGCATGGCAATGATGAGGAGAGCACAATGAAAAAAAAGAGGGAGAGCCAGGACAACAAAAACAACAGGACAGGACAAGAATGGAAGGTGCAGGCAATGGATATAGTGCCATATGATGCAGAACACAAAAAAAGGTTGTAGGTACATTTATTTTCTTATTCATTTCAGTTTTTGTTACTAACAAACATTTTAGATATTAATTATTAACAATGATGATGATGACTACCCCACCCCAGCAGAGAATATAGAGGGGTGCTGGGAGACCCATAGAGGGGGACACTGTTAGAATGTGGTAAAACTAATCTTATGGACTTATGCACAGTTAGTAATTCATTATTACTCACCAAGGCCCTTCTTATCTATATTACTACATTGTGCTTATTATGCCCTATCTATTGGCCTCATATCGTCGGATATGACTCATTAGCATGTATTAATCATAGATAAGAGACTGATATATAAGTAACTAGTCATACTGATGTATTCTCTAGTTACTTACACTCAAATCATTGGTGTCTCATCCACATCTCATTCAGCACACTCCTAGCTGCGTTTGGGGTTATCTGACAAGCTCCCTCTCACCCACTCATTATATTACCTTTGACTTCAACAGACACCCATCAGGTAAGTAACAGCCAACCCTGCTCTTGGTGCAATGTCACACATACACAGTGCAAAACATCAACCCACCATACTCCTAGCCCTACAGCAGGGGGATTGTGGGTGCTACCAGCTGATGAAGACCCAACAAGAATGTCACCTGTCCCAGCCTCACAAGTAACTGCTTGTGGGGTGGATTGCAGGTGGGACAATGACAACACCCCTCTGCAGCTGTGGGACTGACAGTGATGACAACCCCAGCAACAATGGCAACAGATGATGCACCACCTGCCTCCAGCCTCATGAGCAACTGCTCATGGGGTGGATTGTGGGTGGAATGATGATGATGGCATCCACAATGAGGGACATGAAACAATGGAAGTAACAAGACACCAGGGGTAAAGGAGGAGGGGATGGCAGGACGATGATGAGGCCCCTGGGCCCCCCAATCACAGGCTAAGTACAGAAAGCTGCACTTTCCACATACCCACAGCTGTTTTCCTTTTTTAGTCGTATTTGTAAGTAGCGCAGAAGAATATATATATTTACTATGTAATCCCCAATGCTCACACCTTGACAACTCATAAATAAAAGCCTCAAAAAGTATGCCAATGCCTGGTGATGAACCAATAATTTTCTGAAGTCCTTTGAGTGTGCTGAGTGCTGCTGGAGGTAGGTAATATGCATTTTTCTTCATTTTCAGAATCTTCACATTTTGGAGCATTCATAGTAGCCATTTTTCATGTCATTTTTGACTTTATTTTTTGATCCATTTTGATCATTCTTCTGCCAAACAACCAAAAATGATCAAAAAATGAAGCCAAAAATGTTTACTGTGAACAACTTATTGTACCAGTGCACTCCTTTGTTACCAATATAGTACATGCACTATAGTGTTCAACAGTGTCTACTGAACTATATCACTGGACACAATGTATGTGTTCAATAGATCACCATTCAGTACAGTGTAGCCTAGCTATGTGATCAATACTGTCTATCTGGAAAGGCACAGCAATAAAGAAAATAGTGAGCTTAATTCAAGCATGATGAGTACAGTGTTAGTTAACAATCAATGGGAGATGATCAGCAACTAATAATGTATCATGGGTGAAAGCCATATACCATTGGCTGGTGCCACCAATCTTTTGGATCAGGCTCCCTTCACCATATGGGGTTTCTGTATAAGCTTAAGCTACCAGAAACATGGCCTACTACTGTACCATTTCATTCAATTTTTCCATAGGTGTGACCTGTGACTGGGTGGATGGAATTATGGTTTCATCCAATCCAGGTGGGACATGTGACATGCCTAAATTTTTGTCCATAATTGCTTCAGCCAAAAATCATGAACAGTAAACCCTCTGATCTGCATAAACCTCCAATGTGATGCTTGTGTGCTATACAATAATAATGGACAAGTAAGAACACAGTTACACAGTGGACCATGCATAGCACCCCAGGTAGGGCAGTTACAATGTACCATATGATGCACTCCAGCGAACAGCTACAGTGTAGCATATGATATGGGTTCACTGAATGTCAGTGAACAACTTCTTAATATGGAAGGACTACAGTGTAGTGTATCATACAGTGGCAGTGAATTTGCCAGGTGCCAGATGGCAGAGGCCAGGCCACTGGCACTATTATTGGCAGTGGCATTTGTGTTGCTGGGTACCAATAACACATTGTGTGGGCCAAGCATACATCAGCCATCCATGGGGCATTGGGTTGCAGGCTACATTGGTGGCCATCTGGTGCACATTGGGGGTGCCAAGCATACAGTGGCCAAAAACACTATTTATTTTGCTCATCTGATCTGGTGCCCAGGCAGGTGTGCATTGGCACCAGGCATATCATAATATATATACTAGCCTGGTGCCAGGGCCCAACTGCATCCCATCCCTCAGAACTCACATGGGAACAAATCGGCCAATGCCATTCTGGGTTGCATTCCCTGGCTGCCTGGGCGGTAATGACATGCATATTCGGAAAAAAGAAACCAAAACTACTAATCAATTTCCATGCCACCAACACCCCCACCTGACCAGTGGCCCCTAATGAATGCAAAATCATTTGCCCCATAGGTGTGAGGCAGGGTGATATCCTCAGTATCTGCATGTATACATATATTTTCAAAGTCATCACTGGATTTGTCACCATCACTTGACAATGACCAAGCTGCTGCAGCCTCATGTGCAGTCATAAAGTTTGATGAGCTAGTGGCATTTGGTGCATCTGTGGCAACCAGATGAGCTGTTGAATGATAGGTGGTAATCACCTTGGTGCCGGTTGCATTAGGATTAGCAATGTTGGCATGGGCACTGGGCTCATTTGCAGCCATGACAGTGGTAGGCTCGGATTCATCTGATGATTCCAATACATTGGTGGCATCCTGTGCACTGACACCATGTGCTGAAGGAGAGGGTTCATAATCAGACGATGCCCATGCATAAGCAGCATCAGTGGCATTGTGAGCACTGACAGGAATTGCCAAACAGGGATCACCAGAGTGAAGTGGATCAGACTAAATCAGTGAGTTGCTTGACAATTCCCATGCATCAGTGGCCTCCTGGGAACTGACTATTGCTAGGATTGAAGGAGTCACATCAGACTCCCTAGTGACTTTCATGCTATGAAAAAGTTTGACAGTTTCATGGACATCACTGGCCTGATGATCAGCACTTTCATTTTTGTCACCAGCTGGACCATTGGCATATCCATCATTCCCAGTTCCTTCATCAGCACTGTCAGATCCCTCATTGTCATGTATTGTGACTTGTTCCCCACCAGAAGTGGTGATGGCTGAAAATATTCCAGAAGTACAGGCAGTAGATGGCATAAAGGAACCAATGCCTCCTGGTGTTGAGCCCGATGGCAAGGATGACATGCACCCAGAATGCTCATGTGAGGTATCCTGTTTACCTAATTTCAACACCTCTGCCAGGGTCAGTTTGGCACCCCACATCCATTTGGCTGCTGGTATAGGGATTGTGGCCAGTGTTTGCAGGGCAGCTAGTGCCTCCTTGCTAACCATATGGGATTTTGCATTTACTTGTCTTCTTGGCTGCCGGTGATCTCTTTTTGGTTGGGAGTTCAGAAGAGGAGTGGGGTGCAGGGAAGAATTTTCTGTGCATGGCAGTGCACATGCTGCAGGATCACTCTCTTTCAATATCACTTGTTCATGTAGAAGGAATAGGCCCAATGCCCAGCACCGGTTGGCATCAAGCTGAGTGAATAATGCAACCTCCATACCATCAACACATTTAAGAATGTCCTGGAGCTCCTTCTTCAACTCATAAATGATAATATCTTGTGATTGGCACTCGCCACAATCAATTTTGGCCACCAGTTCAGCTGAGGGTGTTGGAACTGGGGGTGGAGGATTCTGAGCTTCCATTGGGAGAAGATTGTGATGCATAGTTAAACATTCCATCAGTGTTGAGGAACTCAGAATTTCATGGAATGCTAGTGGACCACTGTCCAACCACCAAGGCAATGCATATTGTTCCACCAAACAGTCATAGTTTGCTCCATTGGTTCTGACATCGAGGGTCACCAAGAGATCCAGATAAATGGGCACTGGCAGTTGATGCTCACAAAGGTGGCCGAGGCTATAAGCAAGTGACCTCAGGAGAATTGGGATCTTGATCACTTGACAGGCCACATCAGCCAGACAAACATACGACAAGACAAACATCTGGACAAAAATGACTAAAAATATAGGAATAACCAGAAAGAAATACACATGAGTTCAGATTGTAGGGCCACCTGCATCCATCTACCATGCTCTGGATCAGATCCTTCCATATGTAACAGGATGTGCCAAAAAAACAGGACTCTGCATAATACAACACTTCCTGTGTCATCTGATGCGCCATCTGGTTTGATCCAGATTGCAGTGCAAAAGGATTGAAAAGTCAAAGCATATGGGTTAACATGCTGGCACAACTTTATGCACAGAGGTTGCTGGTATATGATGGTTGAAGATAAGGACCAAACACATTGTTGGGATATGGCATACAGGCAAGCCAAGGCAGTAACCATGGCTAGGACATATTCCCCAATATGCTAAGTCACTAACACATGTTTAACAGGAGTTAACACATGTAAGGACTATTTTAACACATGCTGCACAGTGAAACACATATAGCATGTCTATGATAGGCTATCCAAGACAGAGCCTTGGATAGAGTGTCTAGGACCCATACTGCAGGAAGTCTCAGACTTACCAAGCCATGATATCATAGGAGGTACTATGACACTATTGTTATAGGGGAAATGACATAGTTACTCCAAGATTAACTGATACAGGGGTCTATGACAGAATACCTCCTTAATATATTATAGGAGTATATTACACTATACCTCCTAACAGTGTTGTATAATATTCCACACTTTGTAGGAGATGAATAGACATTCCCTGCCTGTTCCACACACTCACTACTTTGTCTGAGTGATCCCCCACTTGCTCTCCAAGACTTAATCCCAATACACATTAATTGTTATCTTTTGGATATGACACCTGGTCACCTGACTGCTTAACTAAGACAAAGAGAGATGTAATGCGGACTTGTAGACTTAAAAGTATGATCAGCAGATATTGCAACAGCATGCCATGCATTACATTGATGATGAACATAGGCAGCAGCCCCCTGGGATATTTGGAAAGACTGGAAATTATCTGGTGACCTAAGGGCACTGCTGTTCCTGGTCACAGAAGTGCCAGTTGCCAAAATGCCAGTGTGGAAGGGAAAGACAACATACCCATTGACATCCCACTTCCAAAGCATTTCCCATGGGACCCTTGACATGGCCAGGGATCCTTAAGTATTCGTATTATTCCCTTCTTTCTTTCTTTCATTGTTTATTTATATTTCAAATAAACCTCTTCTCCTTTTCTGAACCTCAGATAGATCATTGAGACTGCCCTTAAGTTCCATGGATTTACTCAACATCCTAGTCTTGTGAACCTGTCACATGCCATGCTTCTTCAAGATTTCTATTGAAATTCTCACTCATCTTGAAGGGTTGGGTTTTGGTTTTGGTTTTATTTTCTACTCTTCAAATATTTTTATTTATTCTTCAGACTTTTCTTTGAGAATTGATGCATCGACACCTTTCCCCTTCTATGGCTAGTCAAAATCCAACTTGGAAGGCTGATGGTGCAGATGAGTAGGGTCAAGGGACATCTTTTTGGAGTGCTCTGTGCTTGCTGGGGTCCTGAGCAATGTCACATCAATAGAGCACCTTGAAGATGGTCTACTCCCAGAGCCATACCTACACTCTGAGGCTTAACAACAAGGACTCGACAACACCAGTCCAACAACTGTCCATCTTATTTTTGTTGAGTATTCTATTTTAATCTGTATTTCCCCATTTGTCCACATCTGCCCTTTCATTACTTTATTTTTCATTTCTCTTCGTCTGATTGGCACAAGAGTACATGCACAATTACATGTTTACATATCCCCAAAGCTTTGTATATATATAAGATGACCTCCCACCTCTCTAATAGAGCACACTCTTTTGCCCCCACTTTCTCTTTCTCTGTAAGGACTCCACATGACAACACAGGTTCCCTCAATACAACTACACACCATGGTGTAGTTCTTACATAAAGTACTCTAGTTTGTACAGTTACAGGCCAATGCGTGTTTTGAGGTCTTTGCACTCCCCCATATATTCTGTGCAGATTTTCATGGACTCTGAGTCAGTCTGTACAGACTTTTGAGAAATTCATTTGTGCTTAATTCCAGATTTTGAGTCTGCACAGATCTGCACAGATCTGTATGGATTTTGACTTTTTGTGTGGATTCCATGAAATAATTACATCCTAGTCTGAGCTGAGCAGGGTTTGGACAGTGCGGATGTCTGAGCACATCCAAGTGAGTAACTAATTTTATTATTGTAACTATTTAAAAGGTAATGTAAGGGAAGGATTTGAACCCATGACCCTATGGCCATGTGAGTGTGACAGGTAAGCAATATAACCACTGTGCTACCAGGCTGTATGATCCTGGGGAGCAGATGCCCATTTACTGGGCACCATTGTCACTATGTCACTATGTGTCACCACATGACCACCAGCTCACCACTCCTCACCACCACCACCCATGATGCCACCTCCTTTCTCCCTCATCCCTCCCCCCCCCTCTCTTCTCCACTCCACCAATAGGGGGCCCTTTGGCCCCCACAATAAGTTTTATTTTTTGTTCAAATCATTTTTTATTAAGCTAACTAACTTTTTTTCAGTGCTTCTATTGTACATGCAACAATAGCTCCCCAACAGTGTGCCAGCCCTCCTCCCCACTGAGCTGGGAGGGGGGGGGGCTCAAAGTGGGATGGGACAGCCCAAGGGAGGTGCCAGGAAGCCTGTGGAGCACGGCAACCACTAGGTGAGCACCCCAATGTGTTTAAATGCGCCGCATCACCACTAACCCCCCAACACCCGGCAACAATGACTGATGATGAACAACACAGCACCCACCTCCACACCTATGAGCAACTGCTCGTGGGGTGGATCATGGTGCAGCTCTTGACACTGACTGGCCACCAGCCAGCGGGGCAACGTGATGGGATGCACCAGGAGCTGGTTGGGATGCAACAGGAGGCCCTCAGAGCCAGGAGATCCGATGGGACACCTTGAGGGGATTCCAGATGACGGAGGGGCCGCCCAGACAACAGAGGGGGGGCGCAAGATGAGGGGGGGCACAAGACGAGGGGGCACCCCAGACAAGGGGGCACCCCAGACAAGGGGGGGGCACCAAACAAGAGTGGGCACACCAGATGATGGGGGACATGACAGGTGGCCCTATGACACAACCAGACCGGGGGGGGGATGCCCAGATGAGGGGAGACACACCAGACAAGGGGGGGCTACCCAGATGAGGGGGGACATGCCAGATGATGGAGGGGCTGACAAGATGAGGGGGGGAGTTATTTTGTAAATTAGTGTAAGTCAAACTGTAAGCAATTATGTAAAGATTGCAGAGTCCATGCGGATCTGCATGGACAGGCATGGAGTCTGTGCTCACCCACATGGACTAGCACAGAGTCTGTGGATGTCCGCATGCAAATCATGCGGAGTCTGCATAGTCCATATGTGGTTCCATGTGGAATATCTGGGGGAGTGTAAACTACTGTGTGTTTCTCATATTGAGCTCCATTGGACTCAATCTCTTCTTTCTTTGACTGTCTCTCCCCCATTTCCCATGCAGTTTGATCATTGATTGATTGTATCACAATGCATCAACCTCAAATGCACCCCACTTTGACACCTTTGTGCTTGAGTTCTTGATCTTTACAAGAACTCCCTGTTTAATTTTAATTCTCCACTGACAACACATTTGACACTTTTGTCACATGTTTTCCCCCCTCAGCCTCAGCTGGGTGAATTCCCCTTCCACACTGGTCGCCAAAGCGCTGGTGGCAGAGGTGCTGGCAACTGCCACCACTGATGGCCAAGTGGCACATGAAGTGCTGGTGACAGATACCAAACTGGGAGGCAGACATTCAGCACCCAATGCCATTGGCCCCTGGGCATTGGTTGACACTGTACCTGATTTCCACCACTCACTCAGGTGCATGTAATAATGAACTGTCCATTGCATTTCACACTGGTGTGGAAGGGAATGGTGACATACCTGTCAACTTTCCCTTTCCAGGTCTTTTTATTTGTTAACCTCCATATGACTTACGAAATTCTCCCCAGCCCTTTGTTTCTATTTTTCTTATGTCGTGTGATTTGACAGCTAATTACTGATATTTGATTTTACATTCTCAGATCTTGACAGATTCAATTATGAAGGCCCCAAGCTCAAAAGTACCATTCAACATGCCTGTCTCAAATATTTTTGCTATTCCCCATTCCTCCCCATTCCCCCTTGGAGAAAGTTGACCTCACCTCAATGGATCTTTATGGGGAAAGACTATTTTATTTTTATTTTCTTGTTTTCTCACTCTTTTGTCACTTTTCTCAAATTTGTGTAGTTAACTGTCAAATCGGTTCTTACCCCTTTCCACAGCTAGGCACATTCAATTCTACAGGTGGAGCTGTCAGATGGGTAGGGTCAAGAGGGCATGTCTGAAGGTGCTTCACGCTTGTTTGGGGTCCAAGTGACATAATGTCAATAGAGCCTTTCGATGTTAGTCCCCTCCCCAAGCAATTCCTGACAAGTAACATTTGGAGAGGCAGGTGCGACTATGCCAGACCGACAACTGTCTATCTTTGAACACGGTGATGTAGTCGATTTCAGTACGAGGTCCCATTTTTCTCTTTTTGGTGTTTTCTTTACTTTGTTGAGCATTCCCAACAGACTGATTGGTGCAAGAGTACGTGCACTTTCACGTGAATTTGTAGGCAGTACTCGCATTTTGTACTTAAGGTGTCTTCCCACCTAACGAATGGGACAATTCCTTCTTCCCCTTTTTCTCCTCACTGTAAAGTTCCTTTCTGATGACCCCGAAGCCTTCAAGACAATTACACTAATCAGTATAAAGAACTGTTGAGTACTTAAGTTCTCATACACAAAGTACTCGATAGACTCATTCTATTTTTATTTCTGTTTGAGCCAACAAGCTCATTCACATTTGTGACTGGCCAACACATGAGCATATTTGTCAAGACCCTTAAAAGTTTAACTTGTATTTCTGTTGATCACTTTTTGTGTATTTATCATGTGCCTCGATCATCATCATCATCTGACTTGATCACGACGTTCCGACTATAAGTATACAAGAATCTAGTACTAGATTCTTGTTCCCTGCTCATAGTTTCTCTTCATCTTCCTTTTACTTGTGTGATATGTCCCACAGGCCTTCACAGGTTTTTTTTCATTACAGACTTACCTTGTTAGTCATGACCAGGTGACCCGACACAATCAACCTCAGCTGGGCAATTTCCCCTTCCACACCGGAGGAGCATGACCTCTTCCTGCCATCAGGCCTTCTGTGCATGGGCCCATAGCCAGTGAACCCGCTGGACTGTTGAGCTTCTGAGAGGAAGAGAAATACATTTTTACAATATGACATACATTCCAGCTGTGGCCAGTCCACATTGGCTGATATACCAGCCTCTTGTTGAGCTGCTCCCCAATGATTTCCCCAGATCCATGACAAACACAGTGAGGTTGATCCTGGTATATTTGGTGCTGTAATTTACACTCCCCCACATAGTCCAAGTGGACTCCGAGCGGACTACTCAGAATGCTAGGAATCCGAGTGGAATCCTAGCAAAGTCCTAGTAAAGTGATAGTTCCCCGTTAGGAGTCCGTTCGGACTGCTCAGATTCTGCTCGGACTCCTCAAATGAGTGAATTCCTAGCAGTTTAAACTCAAAATTCCAAGTAAAGTCTGAATAATTCCGAGTGGAATCTGAGCGGAATCCTAGTGCATTCCTAGTCAATCTGAGCAGATTCCAATTGAAGTAAAATATATCTAAGTACTATTTAGATAGTTGTCCGAGCAAAGTCTGAGCAAAGTCCAAGTAAAGTTTTAGTGAAATTCAAGTATATTTGAGTGAACGACATGTGATATTATAGACTATATAGTTTGATAAACATGTAGTATAGATAGATTAAACTAGTCAACATTATCACCTGTGTCTTCATCATCACCATCATCATCCTTGTCTTTGACACCACTGCTTTTTTTTGCTTGTTTTTCAATTACTAATCTTGTGTGATAAAATAACATAGCATGTAAGAACCAGTTAAAATTGCTTGGAGTCATTCTTTTCAGAATTGATTCAAAGCCTCCTAGCCAGGAATTTAACTGTTCACAGGCCTATGTTTGTTAGTAAGAAGTTTGATTTAATTTCAGAATTGTCATACCTGTGTATTAAAGGCTTGTTTGTAGTATTTCTGACCTTGATTATCAGTATCTACAATGACAAGATTGGGTGCAGATCCATTTAATGGTGCTGGATTACACCATTTTCTGCACAAATAATCAGTTGTATGATGATTGACATAATGATAGGAGTCAACAATAAATTGTGTTGTGTTTTTCCATATGCTATCCCAACTCCCATTGGTTGTGGCAGTGTGAAGTACTAAACATGCCTTATCAATACAAATATAGTCTGGCTGGGATTCTTCAGATGGATAGACTGATTCCAGAAATTTCAGAATATTTGTTGGTGATTCTGATTTGGCAAACTTTGCCCATGCAATAACAACTCCACATGGGGCACATATTGTTTCTACACAGTAGAAGTGGTTTGGAGAAACATAGTTGTTACGTTGTATATCAGGACTAGGCTCATCATGAGGCTGTTGGTTGACCTGAACCACTGGTTGCCAAGGTAAATGTTCACCTGGTCTTGACAACATTCTTTTAGCTCCGGCAACAGTATGTCGGTTATGCTGTTGAACATGTTTATTCCATTGTGATTGATGCCTTCTACATGCTTGTGTATTTGCAATCTTTTGGGTATTGCAACCTCACATGCGACATTTAGCTCCATATTGATGTTTATGGAATGCACAAAATGATCCACCCTGAGAATTTGCAAGTTCAGCAGTACAATTGTCATAAGCGCAATGCTAATTTTTCATTAGTTAGTATTAATAAGTTCATAAGTTTTAAATATTACACACTGGTGGAGATATAAGAATTCCCTCAACAACAGCCATAGTTATATAAGAATTATGAACTTCTGGACTATCAATATCAATTTGATCATTTGTAGAAGCAGACTGCAATGCATTCTGTCTTGCTTCCTCAGCTGCTTCAGCTTCTTCCTCAGCACCTTCTCCAACTAGTACAGGTACATTCCTATTTTCATCCATTCCAACAAGTGCTGCAGGATCATCTCTAGTAATTATATCTACAGTTTCTTTATGTGGCTGGGTACATTCTTTACAGGAATTTTGGTCTGCAGCATAAATGATTCCATTTTCACCAAGAATAGAAAATGCTTGTTTGGTCACATCATTAATGGCAAGACCATCCTGAAGTTCCAAGTTAAGGTCTATAGCAGTAGCAATTGTGCGAAGCGATTCTTGAACAAAGGCTTGCCAAATGTGACGTCGAGATAGTTTCTTGAAATTGCCTAGATGAAGTTTTGAGAAAGTATTATTCCAAAATTCGGTATAAGCAGCAGCTGATGCATGAAAGTTGTACATCCCATTGACAACTGCATTTGAGAATACTCAGTCAACCCATAAATTTTGCCCAACCTTTAAGTATTTGGCAGAATAGATATACTCTGATGTTTTTGCCTTCAATGATAACATGTTCTCAGTCTGCCAAATAACTTGTTTTGCACTGAGGGCATTGTCTGGTAAGGACTTGAACATTTTTAAATATGTCACAGCCCTTGATCAATGTAACCCTTGGTATATCCCAGATTCTGGTAGTTTGCAGCAAAGAACGTGGATTAGGCAATAGCACGGGTACTCCCACTGGTACCCAGAGCTCTACCCATACCTGCACCCGCCACGGGTAGTTACCTGTCGACCCGTGGGTTGGTAAACGGCAGGTACAGGCAGGGACAGGCGGGTGTCAATACCTGCCTGGGTTTTGTAGTATACAAAATATATAAATTAATTCTATCTAAACTAACTAGTTTTCAAGAGAGAGGGGGTGGTGGTGGTGGTGTGGCGGCCGTCCAGAGTGAAACAAAGCAAGAAAGACCCCCACCTCATGTTTGCGAGCAAGAGGGGGTTGTCGTAGTGATGTGGCGGCCGTCGACTCCACCCTGCGAGCAGCTGCTTGCGGCAGTGGTGTCGTCTTTCTATATACAAGTTATTATGTTGTAATTATAGGTTTCGGCACTCAGACAAGTGCCGCAAACCTCCTATTTACTTATAAACTATGTAATAGACCAATTTAGTATTTTATACATCTTACTTAAGGGGGAAGTGACGCCCAAGAGGAAAGGGGAGCTTGTGGAAGCCAGGATATATATACCAGTTGATATTTGTCACTATTTGGTTCCAGTAAACAAACATGAATGTGACGCGTCGCGTTGTGTTGACGCGATGCATTCATGTTCATTTACTGGAACCAAATAGTGACAAATATCAACTGGTATATATATCCTGGCTTCCACAAGCTCCCCTTTCCTCTGGGGCATCGCTTCCCCCTTAAGTAAGATGTATAAAATACTAAATTGGTCTATTACATAGTTTATAAGTAAATAGGAGGTTTGCGGCACTTGTCTGAGTGCCAAAACCTATAATTACAACATAATAACTTGTATATAGAAATTTGGTGACAGGTTGGGTGCGGGTCACGGGTACTCAATGTGCGACCCATACCCGTACCTGTGCTATAGCCTAACATGGATTGCAGGTATTGGTTTCACATACAACAGCATTTGGACAAATGACTTGGGCTGGTAGAATTGATTTGTGAGAAACAGGCTTGATCTTGCCTTGAAATTGCCCATTTTCATCACATGCATACAAACTCAAGAGCTTAGTCAATGCACTGAGCTTTTCTCCTACAGCAGTAATTTTATCATCCACATTTCCATCATCCTGATATTTGAACAAGCTTTTGTGCTGCTCTTCATCTATTTTCTCCATCAGTGCATGCACAAGACCTCGCATCCAACCAGAATCACCAGAGCGGTGTTCATCAGAGTACTGGGGATTTTGTTATCTTGCATGCAAGCTCAACAAATCAGTATTATTTGTAAGAGTTGTTTGAGGTCACAAGTGAAGGATGAGTGAAGGTGAGTGAATTGACTGGGGGGAAGTGAGCCAGAGTGGCAGGCCTTTTATATCTTTCTGGAGTGTGCACAGACCATCTCCAGAAAGTATAAATAGAGGGCCTGTTTGGCACTGGCACCCATTCTTCCCTTCCCCCACTACTCTACTATACATCTCTACTCTAACTCTACTGCTCTATACTGTATGTAGTCTACTATGGGGAGACTATGGTAGTGTTAGAGTAGTGTAGTGTAGTGTGTGGGGAGGTTATGATAGTATGTATATATGCTGGAGTAGACTAGCTTCTAACAAGAGTAAATAATACGAGAAGAACTTGGGAAAGTGTAATTTTGGAACTGAAGTTCTCTTTCACAAAGTGACTAAATACTTTGAATGTAATATCAGGAAATGGTTTCTCATCTGGATGTGCAGCAACTTTTGGTATCAGAGCAAGTATAGCAATGCATAAGATGAGATATTGAGATTGTATGGTATTTGAAATGGCAGTCCACAAGCACAAGAGCATATGAAACATGATGTACAAACTAAAAAAAAATCAGAACACATTTGAGCTCATCTATCTATTTGACTTGCTTTTTTCCACCCTTGCTTCCACTGCCACCTTTTTCCACCTCCCCTTGCCCCTGTCCCCCTTTCTTCTTCTTCTTCTTCTCACCACTATTCACCATCTCTTTTGTAACCTTAGCCACCTTGGCCTTCTTTTTACCCTTTCCTGCTGCCTCCTCCAAATATGTTTCCAAATCTTTAGAAGTGTACATGGGTTTTTCCACTCCCCATACTTCAAGATCAGAAGGCTCCTTCCCAGGCTCACTTTCCAACCACTCCAACATAAGAGGATAATTTGCAACTTTTGAAAAGGACTTCTTGATATGAGAGTGCCAGTAGGACTTTGAAACAAACAGTTCAATCAGATCCACAGCAGTCAGCTTATCACCTATCCAAGTTCCTTCAGCAACTATTCTTTCATAGGTGTGAGAGGCCTCAAGATAGGCCTTATACTTCTGGTATGCCATATGGAGACTGCGATCAGTGCGATCACAGATATTAGTTGGAATATCAAGTAAAGGCAAGGGTTGCTTCTTTAGAATTCACAGAAGCAGTTCCAGACCCAGCTGGTGTCAACATACTTGATGGCAAATCAGAGGAAAGTGAAGTTCTGAGGGATTGGTGAACAGAAGAGGATCCAGGACTATCATCGGTCTTTAATTTGTAAAAGGTCAATAAAGAAAGCAAATAAAGCAAATGATACTTACAATAAGAAGTTGTAATATATCTTGACCTTTGTCAAAGGTCCTACTGACAGTACGTCATTGTCATTCTCAAGAGCAGTTTCGAATTGGCCTTGACAGCCCATGTGTTTTCTTCATAAACAAAAACTTGTTGATTGAATTCTAACAGGGAACTTCTAAAAAAAGGCACAAGGATGAATAAAATCACTTACTATGAACTGGGGAGTAGTTCCTTGCAAGTGCCTTCAAAACTGGCTTGAGTGTGGAGGTAACCTCAGATGTAAGAGACATATCAGGCTTGGAAGTGTGGGGATCATGGGGTAATGTGTAGAGATGCACTCTACCCTTGTGAGGTGCAAGCTCAAGCATAGCATCTTCAGCATCAGCATGATTGAAATCATTTCCCATCGCTCTATGCCAAAACACCCCTCCAGTTGTACGTGAAGCACCTTGGAGTGCATGACAAGGTGGGCTTGTAGGAGGACTAGCCATCATAACATCTACTCATTATATTTTATAACATGTAAGCTACATATCAGAACAAGAGCAAGCTTACCTTCACTCACTACAGAATATGAAATAATGGGGGAAAAAAATTAATAACATGAACACTACATATCCAACACTGAATACCTTGATTCACTACAAAAAGTAAGAATAAAAAGAATTAACAGAATGAGATAACAAGGAACAAACAAAAAGAAAGACATATACCTTGGTTGTTAGCCTTGGCAATATCCTCGACACCAGCAGGGGCAGCAGTTCGTTGAGCAGCAGCATTGGCGTTGGTACTGTGGGGGGGTTTGTTGTTGTCATCGCTGTCCTTAGCACTGTTGAGGGTGGCATTGGCCTTGCTGGCATTGGCATCACTGGTGTTGGTGTGGGTGTGGGCTCCCACATTGGTGTTGGCTTCATTGGCATTGGTGTAGGCCAATCATCTCTTCTTGACTTGTTACCGCCACCATGTGCCGTGGGAACTTTCTGTACACTGTCTGGCTCGTCGTCCAGCAGTCTATCCCCTGGCCTGATCTTTGATCAGACCAGCCTATCCCACTCCCCAGGAGTCGTTTGGGAGCTATCCCAACCCCCCTGGCGATTGGCCTGACCGATCCCCACGGATCGTGCACGGATGCCCACTCAGAGGGTGTCCTACTGTCCGCCATCTTTACCTACCTGGGCTCGATGATCCTCGGCTCTGGGATGGGGCACCTTCCGCCAATCGGTGGGGGGGTTCGACGGTGAAGTAACACTGCCGGCTTAGGCTGGGGGTCCCATTCTGGGGTCGGGGGGAGAACACGCTTAGGGGGGGGGGCGATCCTTTGGATTTTCGGATCCCTGGAGAGGATCTAGGGGTTTGGTGCGTCTGCTTTTACCTCTTTAATGATGTCTAGGCTACTCTACGGCTACAGGACACTGCTCACTCCCCATGGGTGGGTCCTTGCTCCGCATTAGGGGTATGCGCGCCAGCGCCTCCTCCCACCATGCATCCTCTGGGCACCTGCACTCTGCGCTTGTGCTCTGGGGACCTATCTGCTCACCAGGATTGCGGCGGGGCTGGCAACACCTGCTGCCAACAAGAGATTGAGCAACTCCCGTCGTCCACCTGTCTGCAGGGGGCAGCGGGTTATCTATGATCGTCGAGATCAGACAGCGGAGGGCAGGGGGAAACGCTCCCCCAGTGCCGCTATTTCTGGGCCCACAACGCATTGCGTTGAGGACCGCACTCTACAGCAATGGACGCACACCACGCACCAGCTGTTGCCTAGGCTGCCATCCCTAGTGGATGGCCCCACAAGTGGCCCCTTCCACCTCGACCCTGTCCTCTGTTTCTATGAGGACCGCATCATGTTTGGGGTACACAGCGCATCGCTGCTGTCGCTCCCGTTATCTTGAGGCTGGGGCTGGCTGCGGCTATCCCCAGCCCGTGCGGTCAGGCATCCCGCCCTCTAAATAGGGGCGGGGCCCTTCACACACCTTGCCGCTACGGGTAGAGTGTTCCTGGGACTCGTCCCGGGCCTGTTTGGATGAGCAGGAGAAGCGGGTCGTTACCAACCACCCTCTTCCCCCTGCTTGCCCACCTTCACTGGCGTCGTTTGGGCCGTACACGGTCACAGCCAGGTGCCTTCATGGGACAGTGTCAGCACTGGGCCCATGGTCCGCTGCTCACGGGCAGCGGCCACCATTCTCTCTCCGGACGGGGAAACGGTTAACCTCCGGGCCCTTGTGGTCTGGGGGCTTACGGTGAATTAACACCGCTCACCGGCTTCGGCTGCGCGTGGGGGGACCGTGGTAACCACTGGGGGGAGAGTTTTCTGGTTCACGAGCCGCATAGACGCGGCGGACCTTCTCGCCCCTGCGGGCATTATCCATGGTCTCACCTGTCCACCTGAGCGGCTACCAAAAGAGAAAGGGGTATCACACTGGCGGGGGTTAGAGTACAGTTGAATCGTAGTGTACTAGGTTGTATTTTACCTCAGGCCCGCGGACTGCGAT
The DNA here is from genome assembly GCA_964034925.1 of Tricholoma hemisulphureum. NCBI lineage: Eukaryota > Fungi > Basidiomycota > Agaricomycetes > Agaricales > Tricholomataceae > Tricholoma > Tricholoma hemisulphureum. The sequence goes on from OZ035933.1 coordinate 460,360, forward strand.
CGTGCACCGCGTTATAAATTGTTGAACCAAAAAAAAAAAAAAAAAAAAAAGGCATTGGTGTAGGCTTTGTTGGCATTGGCATTGGCTCCTGCATTGGTGTTGGCCCTCGTGTCGGCTTTGTCAGTGCTGGCCCCCATATTGGCTTTGTTGATGCTATCCCCGGCATTGGCATCGTAGTCGTTGGCATTGTTGGTGTCATTGGCATTGTTGGTGTTGTTGGCATTGTCGTCCTTGTCCTCGTTGTTGTCATGGGCCTTGTTGTTGGGGTCTTCATCTTTGTCTCCATTGTCGTTGTTGTCTTCATCTTCATCCCCTTCTTCCCTGTCTTCATCATCCTTGTCATCCTCATCCTCTTTGCCATCCCCATCCTCCTTTTTGTTCTCTTCATCTTCATTCACTTCCTCGTCGTCTTCCTCCCCTTCATCTGCACTGGCTGTGTCATTGCTGTCATTGCTGTCCTTGGGCTCTGGCTTCTCATCTGTGGATTTGGGGTCAGTTGGCATTTTGTTATTTTTGGGGCTCAGGCTTCTTACCTGTGGCTTTGGCATCAGAACAGTGCGTTTGGGAGCTGGAGGTTGTCGGTTGAGGAGGCATGATGCTGGCGTTCACGGAGCGGGTGCGTGCAGGAGGGGCAATGGTGACCCCACTGTGCACAAGCACCTGTTCAGTCCTATAAAATAGTTTATTAGCAAATAAATAAAAGAAAACTGAATGAAAAAAAAGAATCAAATGGAAAAAAAGAAAACAAACAGAAAAGAAAGGATGAATGAAACAAGAAAAAAAACAAAAAAAAAACAAAACAAAACAAACAGAAAAAAAAAATGTGCGGAAAAAAAACCCCTGAACAAAAAAAAAACTCACAGCATTAAGTGAGTTGGGGTAGTGGCAGCTGCATCCTTGCGAGCATGAGTTGCTGTCGTTTTCCTGTGGGAATGGTCAGCGAGGGAGAGGGGATGGGAGGGGGGATGAGGGGGGATGGCACTCACCTGGGCACCTTTGCCTTGCTCTGGGGCTTCTTGGTTCCTCTGGCTTTGCCTCCTTTCTTTCCTCCAGTTGTCATGCCATCACTGTCTTCCATAACCGTTGTACAGCTCTTTTTCGATGCTTTGGCTGCAGAGTCGGCTGTTGAGGTGGTTTGTTTGCATGTCATTGAAGCCATCGGCAGTGGGGGTGAGCCATTATGGCAGAGTCCACTTCTGGTGCTGTTGCTATTCACTCTGGTTCGCATGATGTGCTGTGAGGTCCTGGGGGTAAGACAATGGTGATGATTGATGATGTGGCACAAACACGTGGCCACAGGCTGTGTTTACCCTAAACCCTGAAATAACGGGATATGGGGGCTCACTGTTTATATGAGGGGAGAAAAAGTAGTGTTGTTTATGGGGTTCAGACTCTCAGTCTCATGTGAAAAGTAGGTATGTCTCGCAATTAACCATTACACTACAGGACCATGTATAGTAGGCAGTAAGGACAGACACTTCGGACACTTTGGTCTGTTCCTAACATTCCGTATAATTTCACATGGCCTCCATGCAGAGTACAAAGGAATTCCTGGCTAGGAAATCCTTGTCCAAGCAGGTTGCTAAGACTCTGCTAGGAATCCACTAGGACTCCGCTCAGACTGAACTTGGACTAGGAATGACCATTTAGCTGGCTGTTCTGCCAAAAAAAAATTCCTAACTCAGTCTGAACAGACTGCTAGGATTCCACTCGGAGTCTGCTCGGAATATGTGGGGGAGTGTAGAGTACTTTATTTGGTGTCAAAATGGCTGCACTGGTGCTGATGTCATTTCTCATCAGTGGTTTGTAGGCCTCAAGGGTGGTGCTATTGGCACCAAGCACCACAAGAGTGGACTGGCATCAATTATAAGTGTGACTGTGTAGTGCTATCTCTGTAATCAAGCCCAAAATCATTGACCGGACCTGCATTTGAACACTTTTTCTTGGTGCCAAGCACAGGACATGGGAATATTGGAAGGACTTGTGAGAAATCAGGTCCCGAAGCCAGGCAAGTTGATGTTTGGCCTGCTCCACATGCAAGGACAATTCTGTTTTGATGTAGTCCAAACCCACATTTATATGCAAGGGCATGAACAATGGTTCCTATTCAACTGGCCTCCCATCAGCCATTGGGGCCAAAATATGCAACCCAGATGATGGCACATCATCCAGGGCATCAAATTCCACTTCATTTTCAAATAACACAGCAGATAGACCATTGTGGGTTGCAATATTTGTGCAATCTTGGAGTTCTCTCAACTTCACTAACAGCATGCCCAACTGTGCCTGTTGTCTTTCAATTATGGCTGAATCCACCAGCTGGCCATTGTGCATCAAATTGCAAATTTGGTCTTGGATTTCAATCCTGACCATTAAAGGTGAGAAAAGAGACATGTACAGAGAATGAACTGACTGCTTCTCTTCTACCATCAATGCAAACCACAACCACTCTTCAATGGGGCTTGATATGGCCGGGGGTGCCAGTGTGGCTGGTGTGGCATTGAGACAATGATGGGCCAGCACTCTGGCCACATAAATGTCCATTACCTTCACATCCATCTGTTGGAGTGCCTCAGAACTAGTGATTTCGGTCTCCCAGACCTTGACCATGTCTGGGTTCACAATCATCTCATTAGAATATTTTGCCATTCGAGCTGCCATGGCCAATGGATTCAAGTACCAGTGTTGTGGTAATGTTGCAGTCCAGGCGGTGGGTGATATAGAGTTCAGGTTTGCTCAGAGTGATTCAAGAATTTCACCAGCGACCACTGCAAATCCTTGGATAAATGATGCTTCAAAGTGGAAAAAGCACTGATCCTTGTGGAAATGAATGTGGAAAAGGCCGATTGCATACTCCAAGTCAAGGCCATTGTTGCAGAGTCTAGGGCTATGCTCGTAAACTCAATGACATAACGTGATCACACATCTGGACTGTTGATTGACACATGACTGGACCTACAACCAGCCCTAATGCTGAAAAACACATCAAGCATGTTCTTGTTTATAACTCTGATTTCTTGTCATCCATTATTGGGATCAAGGAGTTGAGCACAAGATGAGGACGAGGTTTTTAAGGTATTGAGTTTAAGTCAAAGGCAAGTGTATGAGGGAGTCTGCCACAGGGAGGAATGTTATTATCATCTCCTACAAGATGTGCAATATTTATACTACACAGTTAGGAGGTATATTGTAATGTACTCCTATATATAAAGGAGGGATGAAGTCATAGACTCCTGTAATAGTTAATGTTTCATTAACTATGTCATTTCCCCTATAGATATGCTGTCATGGCTTGGAAGTCTTACACTTCCCGCAGGGTGTGTATTAAGACACTCCACCTAGGCTTCTGTCTCTGATAGCCTATGATAGACATGGCTATATCTTGCCTACCCCACCATAGACATGCTGCAGGATGTTTAATCCTGTAGCATGTGTTAACTGTGGATTCCCCTATATGTCTCTGCATGTGTTAACCTCTGTTAAACATGTGTTAATATGACTTAGCATATTCTGGCAATATTCCCTAGGCATGTTAACTGCCTTGGCTTGCCTGTATGCTCTTGTATACATAATCCCAACATCCATTGATCTCATCTCTACTCTACGAAAATCAGGTCTCTCTTTCGTCACTTAGTTCTTGCTCAAGCTGTCACTTTCCACCTATATCCCCTCAGTATCCTCTTTCTGCAAAGACAGGACAGCCAGCCAAAGAAGACTTCAAAGGACAGACCTCCTTTCTAGTTCAGGCTTCAGACAAATCTTCATCATCACTCCACTTTGACATTTATGGCTCTAACTACTTCAAATACTGTCTTTTTTGTTTGTGTTTGGGTGCCTCTACAGGATTCAGTCAGCTGGAACATAGGGTTGAGAGCCATGATTCAGAGGGTACCGCACTTGAAGGGGGCCAGGTGATGCATGTCAATAGTGCTCATGAATGCACTTGCAACTCCCTGAGCCATTGTCTAGCTGCCTGTCTTCAGCACACACCTGTACACCTTCTTTTTCACATCATTTGCTTAGGCCTTATGCTTTCACATGTCTCCTCCACGATCCTTTATCCTGATTTGTTTACATTACTGTTATGCAGTCCGACTGATGTGAGAGCACGCATGTGTCTGAGTTTTGAATTTTGTTTTGTATTTAGGTGACCTGCCACCTGTCAAATGCAGTATTGAAATCTTCAGATGAAAATCTCCCTGCCTCCCTATAAGTTCATCTCCTGCAAAGAGGAGACTAAGTTTTCTGCACAAAAAGGTGTGGTACATGAGTTGTCGTTTTTTGAGCTGGACTTTCTGGTTTATTAGGTCTCTCGAAGTCCATATTCCAGCAAAGGTCAGCTCTCATTCATCCCTTAAGCCTCAAAAGTCCTCAACCTCTGCATTCCATCTATGAATTGACTTCTACTACCTGCCATACAGCTCATGCAGATGCATACAATCTGGAGTGGACACACCAGGGGCAGTCCTCGCTCAGGCAATGCTATGGATGCAGCAAGCAAGCAATGTTGTGATGTGTGACTCTACAAAATGTGACTCTATCTACTGGCTATGGTCACGTGACTGCCAACTCTCATTGTTCCATCTGCCCATCTTCCAAATGGCAACGTCCCCATTGCCTCGAACAAAAAGAAAACAGAAAACAGAAAACAGAACACAGAAAACAGAAAAAAAGAAAACAAAAGGAAAAAATTCTAAAGTAGTCAGAAAAATTCTATAGATGATGTAAAAAAATATAATAGGTAAAACTCAACAAGGGGGTGTCCATCCTAAGGCACAAAGGGCCTGAGACAGGTCAATGAGACGGGGGTCTTGGTCCCAGTCAAGCCTCAGAACAGAGGCTGGGGTGTCAGTCATCTGAGCAGGGATGGTGACAACAGGCTTGCCAGGTCCTGAGCCAAAGTGATACCGGAGGGTCACCAGGAGTGGTGGTGGTGGCTGGAGGAAGGGAGGTGGAGGGCATGACATCGGGAGTCGATGTCGTGGAGGTCATTGTTGCCTTGTTCGTCGTCGGAGGGTCTCAAATGGATACCTACAGTCCGATTTCAGGCATGAGAGGTTGGGTGGGGGGACACCTGGGGTAACAGGTAGTGTCGCAGCATCTTCAGCCCAGTCAAAGTGCATGGGGTGCAGTGGTGAGCAGGGAGTGGCCGTTGGGGGCTGTTCAGACAACAGGGGGTACAGGGTGGAGGCAGGGGGGTCAGCGTCAGTGTCTGGGACCTGGCATTTGATGGGGGAGGTCTAGGGGAGGTCCTGGGATTGATGTGTCATTGGTAGTGGTGGTGGTGGTTGATGGCAGAGGTGATGGCGGCTGTGCAGGTGTTGTCAGCGGCGACGTGGCAGGGTTTGCAGGGACTGGGGGCCCAATAATGGGTGGTGTGGGTGCTGGAGCATCACTGCAAGCTTGCATGGCTGTCTCAGAGGTGCTTGGAGGTTCAGTAGATGTCCCCGCATTGCTCAGAGGATGTGGCAGCTTGTTGGGTGCAGTCTGCATAGTGGCATCGATGGTAGGGGTGGGGGCAGTCTGCATGGCTGTCTCTATGGTTGTGGGCTTGGGTTTCATGCTCCAGACCTCTTGTTTGGCTGCTCTTCCTCATTCTTCCCCTTCCTTCAAGTATCAATATGACTACACATTGGGGAGCTCCCAATCTTTCAACTCTGATGGTTTGTTTGTCTGACTTTAATTGTAGGGCACTATCTGATATTTTTTATTACAAGGTAATCAATATACATTCTCCTGTACTGCCGTCGCAAAGCAAGACAATGGGACCCTCCTTTCACATCTGTTCCTAGATCTATCAACTCCTTCCAGTTTTCTTGCAAACAGGTCTGGGGTGATGTCAATTATGTTGCAGACCCTGATAGTCACCCTCAGATTGACTGAGGAATACCTCAGTTCCTTGATAGCAAAGATTCTTAATGCAGATGCTGAGTTCAGGGAGACTGTTGTAGCAACAACTTGTGTCCCTGAGTTTGGGGATGGCTTGCAGAACCCGACACACTGCTATAGGACACTGTGTAGGCTAAGTGAGGTGGGACACGAATGCTTAATTCCAGCCCCTCGCGTGGCCCATCTCGAGCTACTGGCTGCTGATGTGGATCACACCAGTGTCATCAGTTTCACCCACTCCCATTCGCCTTTGGGGGTAGATATGAGCAGACATTTCTTTATTGTCTTTCAAGTCCCCAGCATAATCCTTTCTCCTATGTTCCACCTCAGTTCCAGGGCATCTTCAGAGTCGAGCTTAAGCCCTTCTGACTCTGTCAGTCACGTACCCTCTCGGCGCTCCTCTCCCCACCTTCTGATGCCATCATCCCGGAACTCCTCTCCCCACCTCCCAGTACCCTCTTCACCTGCACATGGGAACCTGCTGCAAAATTGCCTCTCCCTGCCCTCATCTGATCACCAAAGCAGCGAAGACCTTGGCCTCGCTCCTTCTCATGAAAATCAAGGTTTTATGTTCAATTCTGTGGGAGCAATGCAGCCAAACACTTTCCTCATTGCATCGGTAGGTACACCTTCAGCCACAAACCCAGTGGCGTGTGAACAGGAGGAACATGGCCCGCCATCACAAATTTCTCTGACGAGCTCTGTGCGGCCTGGGGCTATACATGTGAATAGCGTAGATTCATTACTCCAACTCAATGGCATTTGGGGCAGTGATCCACAAGTTGTTGATGCTCGGTGTCAACAGGGACGGACCCTTACCCACATGGTTAGAAACCACCGTGCTATGGTTTTGCTACTGAAGCGGTTGGGTTTCTCTGTGCCTCTTCCCAAAAAAGGTAGTAAGATCGAAGTCTGCGGTTTCACCTTCCAGGCCTCAGAGATTTTGGTTCACTTCGGTTGGGCAGTGACTTTGTTTGACCACAAATGTAGCTGGTATGGCTGGGCTGAGGTGGCAGCAAGAAGCCAATAGAAGGGACACATTCCAGGTTAGCCTGTGTGAAAGATGTGCTTTTGCAGAATTTGGATGTAGTGATTCTCACTTGAGCCTGGGATTAGCTGTTTTTATGAATGGTTACAAGGTTCTAAACTGCTGTAAAAGGTTCCATACCAAATGTCTCTCTGTTTGTGACACAATATACTCCCAGTAGAGATCAACGTCCTTTTTGTAGAAAATGTATTGATACTGGTCAGCGAGTGATGCAGAGACCACCCTTGCTGAATCATCGTGACCATCAGTGCGCCTCAATCAATTGAGGTCTGAGTCCTTCCTGGTCCAAGACTTGAGTTGTTTGGAATCTGTGAGCTCCCAAAAATCAACAGTAACTGCCTTCAACTTTCTTTCAACCCCTTTGTTATTCTTGACCTCTATATTAACCGTAATCACAAGCTGAATACCACCAAAAGTTCCTGCCACCAGCCTCACAGCATCTTGGCCAAGTTTTTTTGCTGTCTCGCTGTAACTCACTTCCCAAGCAATTGTTGGATAATGGGTCCAGGCATCGGGTACATCAGGACACTCATAGATTACAAAATCAGGGGTCTTCTCTCCATCATCAGATAACCGGATGTTAGGTCCTCCACCAAAGCTGGCATTGGGTTTATCTCCACGAAAAATAACCCCATGAATGTACTTGTCAGGTATTATTGGGAACATGTGGCTGATAGACTCATGAATCAAGGTAGGAAAATGCATGATGAGATCAGTGCCAGAAAAGTCAATACTTAAAATATCATTAGATGACCCATCGGTTTGAATGATCAGGTATTAAACTCACTGGGCCTGTTCCCACCCTTCTAAATGACCCTTTTCTGCCATCAACCACAGCTTTCAAAAGGTTTCAGATGTAACGCCTTTCACTAATTTGCGGTCTGGAGTACCAGCCATTCGTTTCAAGAATGGATTCAGCTCAGAAAGGATATCCTCTGTAGAATGTACGGTAGGGTTTTCAGGAGTATTGGAAGTGCAAGGGGAAGGGACAGAGTTACTCTCTGTCTCCAAAGGATGATCAGGGCATATAGAAGTGGGAGCGGAGATCGATGGTGAACACAATGGGTTCGGTGTGCTAGAAGTAGGCTCATAACTGGGCTGGAGAGTCATAGCAGGCATATTAAGCTTGGTGATAGGTTTAGATGACTTGGATGAGTGATGATTTCGCAGCAGTGAGGACTGAGCATGGACCTGGTTGAGACTTAGAGAGGGCACAAAAGTGCTATAACTTGAACTTGAAATATTTCCATAAGGTCCAGGTGAGAGGCGCGGCCCACCATGGTGAAACATATGCCCCCAAAACAATGATAAAAGACGAGGATGAAAGGCAAAGAGATTGATTGAGACTCAAGAGGCAGTGTGGGAACAAAAGAGCCATGCAACTGTATCCACTTGCTCCAAAATGATCGACATCAGAGCTCATGTTCAAAATATTATATCGCATAGTGTATTATAACTGGGGAGAATAGATATATATCACTAATGAAGAGTGATGAGCAATGCAACAATAACAAGCAAAGACGGGTGTCAGAGGTAGGATGGTTGAAGGAAGGCAGTAGAAAATATTAAAGGGGTTGGACGCGTTGATGAAAAATCAGAGAGTTGAATGAGAACCAATGGCACCCAGGCATTCGCACAAAAGCCAGTGATCAACTGCTTCCTGAAAGGTGTGAGCTTCTTGATTGAGGGAAGAGTCCAGATCATGCAAATGCTTCAAGTAGGAAATGGGAACCCTTGCTTCTTGCAAGCAGGTCCTGAAGCAGATTGTTCCTTCTGCTATCATTGCAGATCAGACTTCAGGGTCTAACCCATAGGCAAGCCCCTTGTCATTTACAAGAACAATCTGTACAATATTTGTTATTAGTGAAAGGTAAGTTCATGACACTTGACATACCGTGATTAGCCCACTTTGACTCACATTGACAGACAAACTTCCAGTGGATGCCCAGGTGAGTAATTTTGGTTGAAAACAAGGTTTGCCAATTGTTGACAGATCTACCAACATCGAAAACTGGCCACGGACTTCTTCAAATGAGTTAGGACAAGGAATACCAGAACCACTGAGGAATGATGCGATAATTGAGTCAAACGTTGTAGAAGGACAGATTGATGATAGAAGTTCGGCTACTTCTGTGTTAGCTGTCTTCGCAGCTAGATAAGGTTCCAAATCCTTGTAGCATGTGATGTTTGACATCCAAAGAGCACTGAACAGGAACTCTGAACCTTTTTCGAGAGAGTTTACCGGCTAAGAAAGATGAATAAGAATCTACACTAACACTCTAGACAAAGAGAAAGCTGAACCTTAGGAAAGCTGAAGCCATTCCGGCAGGGTAGATTGAAGCCTGAGAGAAAGGCTAAGATGTCAGGGTGGTCTGGTTGGGCAGGCCCAACAATAGCTCGATGAAGCATTTCACATGCTGTTCGTTGATGAGTTTCTTCATCTCGGCCAAGAAGTGGTGCCACCTATTGGAAGCACTGATGAGTACATCGTATACAGACTAGTAATTAATAACAACGCACCTGTGTGTCATGATACATTATAAAATGAGACTCGAAGGGTGTTGGGTCTCCAGTAGGGCCAATGACGAGCCAGTTTTGAATCAATTGACGAAGATCAGGATGCCAGTTGCCCAAGAATGAAGGGTGGATAGCATTGAGATCAGATTGGTGAATAAAATAATGAAGAAGAACTGGAGAGAGAGGAACTGGAGCAATGCCGTTGATGATTAAGAGGCTGGTAAGTGCCCCTAATATAGCAAGACTTTGACCATGGGCAGAAGGATCTCTAGTTGAGGACCTGGAGGTGGCAATAGTTGAAGGAGTCAAGGCAATAGCAACATGTCCATCCTGACATGGTAAGAACCATTTTGTCAATTCATCGCAGAATTCTTGAAATGCCAAGTGTAAAACCTCTCTTTCAATTCCATCACCAATAGAGCATGTTCGTTCATATCCATCCTGATCTATCTGAATTCTAGAATCAATTTCTTAGTACTCCAGTAACACAACATATTTATAAATCTTACATCACAAAGTTTCGCACTGGAGCTAGGATATCAGTGAAGTCGGCTGTTCATGCTGCTAGTGCAAGAGCCCCATTGAAACATTGGGCCATCTCCTTAACATCTGTGCCCTTTATCCTCAAACGGTCAACATCCCCACCTGCCGTGGCCAAAAAATAGGTGCGTTCTTTGAGACGGTCAAGCGAAACAATCTCTGGCAAACGGGGACCCATTGGGATCCATGGTTGTGACAACAATGCAGCAGGGAGTGATGGGAACCTTCTCAGTGGAGCAGGGCATGTAGTGGCTGAAGGAGGTGGCACTGTAGAAGAATCACTTGCAGATGACACGGTGCAGGACGAAGGGGGAGTGGTCGTGGAGGGTCTTGTTCTTCTACTATGTCTGGAAGGAAGCTGGTGTGCAATGAGTAATATAGTTAGAAGAAGACTCAAACATGCTCACTTGAACAATAGCAGCACCAGACGGTACAATCCCACCCATCTCCACATCGCCCAGCTCTGAATCATCCTCCGCTTCACTGCAATCTGTGTCATCACGAGTAGTAGCATCATTAGACTGCTGATCATCTTAAAACCTGTCATAGACCCTTGAAGAAACACAGACGTGGCGCCTAGGTGTAGGATTGTTAGGATCGAAGGAGGCTTTTGCTGTCAATGGAAATTGGCTGACAACTATGCCAATTAAATCATTAATACAGCAGTCAGAAGCTACAACATCATATTGAACAACATACCAGTGTGGATGATGAAGCGACTATTTTCGATACAAAAATCCAAACTGGGTGGGGAATAAAGCCTGTGGTTGGTTACCATTGTCTCTAACATCAAATTCTCGGTGACTGGGGATCGTCGCATCCGTATTTGACCATCACTTGTGCAAACCCTTCCATGGTTAACAAAAGACGGAAGCTGAAGAGGTAAAGACTCGTGATCAAGAATTGCACGTGTGTCCTGAACCACAAATGAGATGCAAGGGAGCAGTCCTTCATGTCATCCACAATTCGAGAGAGTAAGTGAGAAACTAAAGTCACAGGCGGGACTTCATATTCGTACACTAGGCAGAGCATCCCAAAATACGTATTGAACGAATCCCAATGAAACCTATAAAAAAAAACAGTGTCATCACCATCTACCTGGCAATGAAAATAAGTTCGATTGAAATCTTTGATTTGTCTAGTCACATACTGTGGGTGGATAAACTTTAACCCTTATTTGGATGTTGATGTTGCCGTTTCCATCATCAACATATCAGCGAGTCTGTGGGGAACGCAACAAAGGGGGGGGAACTGCTGGGCCTCTTGTGCATCGATTTCTAGAGCGATTTGGTAGGGCTGCTTGTCATGGTAGGTTCGCAGAAGCAGAAGCAAGACATTGCTGGTTAACTTGGCAGGTAATTCCCTGTCCTAAGTGCTGGATTCCAAGGAACGGTTGGGGGAATGCTGGTGGATGTCCCCTGTGCATAGAAACATGTGCTGGCTGATAGGGTGTAATTGGTGATGGTAGAGATGGGTGGCTAGGGCGTGGGGGGAAGGGTGGTGGTAGAGATGGGTGGCTAGGATGTGGGGGAAAGGGCGATGGTTGCGTAATTCCACCATCTGTCACAGGAATGGCCCAGGGCTGTGGGGCAGCTAATGAATTAGGTGGGTTGCTAGTGATAATGTCTGCGTTTCGTGGCTGATGAAGGTTATTTACAGGAAGAGAATGCTGGGAGCCCAAAGCGACCCCAGAAATCGGGATACCCACTTGACTGTCCATATTCTGTAAAGTGGTACGAGGCTGTGGAATATCAAGAGGAGCTGACTGCTTCAAACTCAGAGAGGGCACTTGGCCAGATGCTCCAGGAGACACATTAGCGGCTTGAATTGTTGCCAGAAGGCTTCTGTTTACAATGGGTTCAGAATTCATGTGGTTGAGAAGGGAGTGAAGTCAAATGAGTTCCTGTTGGGAGAATGGGCTGTGTCCATCCATGCTATACTATATCGAAATCAGCTCTGGAAAATAAAATAAAAATCACAGATCAGATACAAGAGATGCCCTGTGCAAGATGACAGCAAGATGTTGAGATGAAAAGAGTGAGATGTCGAGGCAAAAAGAGTGAGAACATGAGGAAAAGAAAGCAGAAAGTTGATGGTCAACGAGAGGAATAAAATATGAATGCGCAATGCATATGGGGCAGAGACCTTTTATATCACATAGTTGGCCACCAAACCCAAACCAAACGACCCGATGAAGAACCAAAGTTGCAAAGCCGACAAAACCAACCGACGTATAGACCAAAGTCATGAACCCGACAAAACCATGGTGCTGACGATTCTTGAACCAAACACCATACCAAGCCATACTAAACACCATACCAAACAGTACCATGGGTCTTGTTGACTCAGTAAGTTAGCAGTTGGTTTGCAAAATATTTGATTCTAGATTCACGTTTTGTGCTAAACCTAAGAACTACAACGTGGGTCCAAATTGTTCGAATTTTCCCTGAAAACTACCGTCATACTCTATCAGGAGTGGCTTCAGGAATGGGATCATGAGCTGAAGAGACAGAACCAGAAAGTTTTACTCTTGCAGGACAACTTCTCAGGCCACATCATACCAGACAACCTCCAGAATATCCATGTTGAAAACTTTACACCAAACCTCACTGCTCATACTATTCAAGGTCGGGAACTCGGCCACGTGAGGGTCCAGCATGAAAAGCGGATTTGAATCGCGCGTTATATGTGCTGAGCCTCTACCAGAAGGTGGGCTAGGATGTTGGGAAGAGGTTGATATACTTTTTGTATTTTTACGTGTGGTGCTGTGCTTGCTGTGAATATTTTTCGGCAGAGACTCCCAAATCGGGCAAACCCGGGAAGTCGGCCAGGCATGGGAACCATGTCCCTGTCCCCCATCTCGCTCGCTCAGCACTCAACACACCGCCCACAAACATCAAGTCATGTTCTAATGCATACTAGTACGTCTAATGTACATGAAAAGCTATGTTATAACTTAATTCTGTTTCAAACCAAGTCGTCTACTGCGCCAAATTTCTAACAAGCTTCCTGGAGCCTCATTGCTGCCTACTGCTGTGGGTGGTTGTTCACCGCTGATATGAGTACTTGAAGAATGTTCAGCAACATGACGAGATTGGTTGCTGCTGATCTGAGGTGGAACAGGACCCTCCATGACTTCTTGATGAGGGCTTGCCTGGGTTGATCCTGCTGTGCATGTTGAGAGCTGTGGCACCTGTTCTCCATGCGCATCAGGCGTGTCCTCCCCCTCCATACCTACCTTGTGGTGTCCCGGTGATTCTGCGATGGTAGTTGCACCTGCTGATGATGGCACATTTGTGTTGTGAGTTGGAGAGGGTGCCTGTCTTACAATTCGGTGAGGTCTTGGTCTTGGACGGGTTGGAGACACTATGACTTTGTCCTCAGCATCATCAGAAAAAAATCTCGGTGCCCAGGCTCTACATGCACGTGGGAAACGAGGTTGGGTGATAGTGGCTTCAGGCATAGGTATGTCGTCGTCTTGCGCAATTGTCATGACCGACTCAGAGTCAGAAATTTGCTCTTCAGATTCACAACTCTCAGATCCTCGCGTGGCAACAGCATGTGCACCACCACCCCAACCTTGGCCTCGGCCTCGACCTCTTCCACGCGCTCAACCACCCCTTCCCCTTCCACGAGTTGTTCCTTGCTTGGCCTGCACCCTTGCTTTCTCAGCCTCAAGTTCTACTCTCCTCACCTGATGCTCTGCCACTTTCCGCACCTTCTCTTCAGCCTTTTTCTCTGCTGCAACTTCCTTGGCATGATCCTCAATTGCCTTTCGTCGTGCCTTGAAATGATCTGATGCCTCTTTGAAAACCTCCTTCATCGCAGTTTCCCATGTTTGTCGTGCAAGGAGGTCAATCATTTCGGGAGCAGTCTTGTGGCATGCCTGACCCGAGGTAAGCTTTTTCTTTGCAGTCTTGCGCTGCTCCTTTGCATATGCCCTCTGATGTAACTGCTCATTTTCTAGATCCATCAATTTCATTTGTGTGTAATCTTGCTCAAGCTCCACTCCGACTCATGCAATTATTTTTTGCAGCATTTCGTTCTCTTCTCGAAGCGCTCGCCGTGATGCTGTGTGTGGAAGGGGAGGCGGTACCTCAATGTGGTAATGCTGTGGCTGCTCTGGCTCGTGCACTTCAGATGCAGGATCGGAGTTATCAATGACTCCGAGGTCATGATCAGGAGGGGGTGGAGGAGCATGTGTGATTGGCGTGGAGTTTCGTCTTTGCATAGCCACCACAGATGTGACGGGGGATGGGTTTGGTGTCAGAACAAGGGAGGGTGGAAGTTGGGCTGGTAATGGCTGTGCTGCTTGTGTCGTCGTATTTTTCGCCGGCTCGAAGGCAGTTTCAGGGATCGCGTTGCAGTCAACAGGGTAGATCCCTGTCTTTTTGAATGCTGCCCTTATAGTAGTTGGTTTGAGGGCAACACTCTGAGCATCATGGTAGTACCATAACAGATTGTCCTTTGTGATTGGTATGTTGTTCTGTGACGCTTGCGTAACTTGTGATTTCCAAGCACGCGCGAGGGGACCGAAGACACCAACATCACATGGCTGCAAAGCATGTGTAGTATGCAAAGGGAGGCAGAGGATAATAATTTGATTCTTGGCTGCGAAATCAATAAATTCATAGGTACAATGTGAGTTATGACCATCGAGGACCAGGAGACGAAACTCATGTGACAAGGAAGGTCGGGTGTTAGGCTCAAAGTCCCACTCCAGCCATTTCAACCCAAGCTCTTGGTTTGTCCAACCCTTTGGAGACACAGAAACACTAGGAGAACGACCTGTGAGAAGGAATACACCAGCAACAAATCGCATACCTTGCAGACAATGGGTTCTTCTCTGGCCTTCCCCACTCAGGATTGCGTCCAGAACCCTGGAAAATGACAGATGGAATGAGCACAGTCCCATTGGCACAGACTGCCTCAATGACTGTGACGAGCTCACAATTGCCATCTTCGATAGAATAGACACTTGTTTGGTCATGGTCAATAATCGCCGCTACCTTTGCCCCAATACCGAGCTGAATGCCTTTCTCATCCATATTCCAAGTATTCTCTGGCTTGATGCCAAATTCCTCCACAACCTGCTCCAAAATGTCATAAAAGCCTTCAACTGCTACCTTATTTAGAGCCTTTGCTCAACACTTCTCCAGACCAACTATGACCTTGACCTTGAGGTCAGGGTGTCGCGCAAGGAAACATTTGGGCCACAAATCACCAACACATTTCCCCGAGATTTTGGATGCATATTTTGCAAGCATAGGATATGTCAGGGGAATCCCCCGGCGACCCAGAACCTTTGCCCACTTCACAAGAATCTCCTCCTCAGCAGGTGACAGGTGTCGCTGACTTTCATGTGCCTCTGCACGTGTGGGAAGCTGTTGGGAGGTAAAGCTGGAAGCTGACTAGAGGCTTTTGGATGAAGGGGGGGGCACTCCTTTATATGTCTCAGAGGTCAGGAATTAATTGTCTCAGTATATACTATACATATAGTATATATAGTATATAATGCTAAAGTAATGCTGAAGTAACAGTAATTAGTAATGTCATAATTACCGCTCTGGATATAGCAATTATAGGCTTGTATCCCAACACTCCCCCTCAAGCCTAGAACGGCTGGGTGAAATGGTTAAATATTTTGTCATTACTCCCCCTGAAGTCAAGGGTGGAATAAGTTTCTCCAGTTGCATTAAAACCTCTGTGGTGGAAAAAACCCGTTGGAAAAAATCCAACTCACACGAGGAAAGCTGCTGGGTTAACCTGACTGAACTCCCATCTCGTCCCTATGTCGTGTAAATTTAGGCTTCGCAGAGCCTTTGTTAATATGTCTGCAGTTTGCTCCGGATCACGACAGTTTTGAATTTCTATTGATTTATTGGCCACGAGATCCCGGACCCAGTGATAGTGGATAGCGATGTGTTTTGATCTCTGATGAAATTGAGGGTTCTGAGTTAAAATTACTGACCCTTCGTTATCGCCTTTAATCACTGTGGGGAATTGTTGTGCAAATCCGAGTTCTTCATATAAATTTCTTAGCCATATGGCTTCGCGTCCAGCATCTGATAATGCAATATATTCAGCTTCAGTAGAGGATAGTGCAATAATAGTTTGTTTCTTAGATTTCCATGTTATTGCTCCCCCGGACGCTTTGAAAATATAGCCGGTTGTGGATTTAAGATCTTCAATATTAGCAAATGAAGCATCAGCATATCCGTGGAAGAGGTTATTGTTTTCAGTCTCATCTTGGGATTTATAAATTATCCCGAGAGTTTTCGTACCAGCCAAGTACCTGAGTATTTGCTTTATTGCACCGTGGTGTTGTAAACCCGGGTTAGCGGTGTAGGCGGCCAACTTGTTAATGGCAAAGCTGATATCGGGTCGTGTGGAATTTGATAGAAATTGTAGACATCCTAATAATTTTGCATATGAATTACTCCTGTTGGGTTCATTATAATCCAGATTTGCCAATAATTTAATATTGGGATCCATTGGCATTCCGACTGGATTCGCGTCAAGCATTCCCTCCTTGCGGAGAATATTTTCAATGTATTTCTCCTGAGATATCTTGATCGCGTCGTCTTGGCACGTAATTTCTATGCCGACGATTTTGCTTGGCTCCCCAAGGTCAGTTACTTCCCATTCCATACTGAGCGTATTTTTCATATGCTTCATCATAGAATCGGAAGACGCAAAGAGTAATGTATCGTCGACCCAGACTGTTATTATTCCCAAGTCATCATCGACCCTTCGAATATACGCGCATGGATCTGCAAATAAGCGTCTGTATTCGTGAATTTTGAGTTTACCATCAAATTCATTATTCCACTCTCGCCCTGCCTGCTTTAGTCCATAAAGCGGTTTCACTAACCTACATACCCGGCCTGTTCCATCTTCTTGTCCTTCAGGTTGCTTCATATATATTTCTTCTTTTAATGTGCCATTGAGGTATGCACCCTTTACGTCCATCTGTTGTATTTTTAGACCCTTCTTTGATGTGAGCGCTAATACTGCTCGGAGCATGTCCATCTGGACTACGGGTGAGAAGGTATCCATATAATCATAGCCTGGTCGTTGTGCACATCCTTTTGCAACTAATCGCGCTCAGTATCTTATAATTTCCCCTTGTTTATTTCTTTTCCAGACAAAGACCCACTTGTTCACGATCAGTATCGCGTCAGGAGGTTTCTGGACCAATTCCCATGTCCCCTTCTCCTTTAATAGGTTCAATTCATTTTGTATGGCTATTTGCCATTCCGGCCAATCAAGGGAGATCCGCGCGTCTTTGAGTGTGTTTATTTCATCTCCAGTGATTATTGCATAGGCTTCATCGTTATCTAGGAAGGTATTCGCTTCTTCCTCTTCTGTAAGGTGTAACAAGGGTTTATAGTCGGTACAAACTCCACGCGTTTGTCGCAGTTCATTTCTCTGCATTGCACGCATCTTGCGCGGTTCATCAATATCAATGCGATCATTATTATCAACTCGTTTCCGCTTCCAGGATTGCTTCTCTGGGTTACGAGGTTCTATTTCCGGTATATCCGGTTCTTCTCCGATCGGTGATGCGGCTCTGATCAGAGGTTCATCATTTGTGATTGGCAGTTGTGGGAGTGGCTGTGCCTCAATCTGCCTATGGTAGGGTTTTATAATTGGAATTCTTGGCGGCGCGCCTCCATCAGACTCCCCCTCGCGCGTCAAGGGTTCCATTGTATTGTCTTCAGAAGGTTTAGATTTTGGAGTACCAGTCAATAGCTCGAAATTCCGCGAAGTTAATACATTACATTGTTCCGCGTTCCTGGAACGTGCAGAATGTCTTTGAGATGAAGAATATATTTTTCTCCATTACATGTCGCAATTAGATCGACATTTCCTTGTCCTTCTATTTTTGCCTCTTTCCCTCCTACACCTGTTACGGAAATATTTTTCATAGGCTCATAGGAGGTAAATGCTTCTTTTTGATGCATTACATGTGAAGTGGTTGCCGAGTCGGCCAGCCAATCATAATAGATCAGATGCTCATCAATTATGGCATCGTTATTCCATGCATCAAAATTATGCCCTTCCTCGTCTGCTGAGAAAGTAATATGTTCTTCTACTATCATTGAAGTATCCCTGGGCTTCTTCTCTTTCGCTTTCTCTTTCTTCTTTCCCCAACAATTCTTCGCGTAATGTCCAAATTTCCCGCAGTTATGGCATTTGTTCCCATCAAATTTTCGGCATTTGCTTGTCCAATGCCCCGCGCGCTTGCAATGATCACAATAAGATTTGATGGAGGTTTTCTTTTCAGTAATACGGTTTTCCAGGGATTTACTGGGACCGGTAGCTTTCTGGGTTCGCACCAGATTTACACTCCTGCCGGTTCCGTTATTATTCCCGTTCCGATTTAGCCAAAGTTTATATTCCTCTCGTAATAATCCTATAAACACGTCCGATGATAAGCGGCGCTTGGGGTCCAAGTCATTGGGATCATTTGCGTTGCCATTGTATGGCTCCACATAAGTTTGCCAAGATGATGGTGGAGATGCCGATATGATAGATTTGAATTGGGTGTTGGAGATATGAAATTCCTTATTAGGGAATTTATTGATGCGGTCGTGGTAAGATTTCAGGGTGTCCATATACTTTAGAAGATCGTCAGTAGCGTCGGCCTTTGTCTCGTACAGTAGGCACTGAACATGATTTACGGTTTGATGCGCTTTGTTTTCGTGAGTAACGGATAGCGTGGAGTACATCGCTTCTGCCGTAGTTTTTGATCCAACATGATTCATTTGCGAAGAGGTAACGTTATGTATTATAACTTGCTGTGCCCAGGTGTTGTTCTTGTCCCAGTTGTGTGCCTCCTCGGCATCCCTGGATTCTTTTGGGCGTTTTACGGCCCTGTTAATATATCCAGTGATGTCACAATTGATAAATACCCATTTCATCCTTTCTCTCCATTCGTGCCAATTCTCATCAGTAAGGTGATCCTGATCGGAGATCTTGTTTACGTTAGAATATTCTTTGGTACAAATTAGAAGGATTGTGGGCTTCTTTTGTTTCGGCGGGATTCCCACCTTGGGCGCGGCTGGCGGCGCTCCCACTGTAGCATATTGGGAAGCGGCTGGTGACGGCCCAAATAATTCCATATGGTCAGCTAAGTCCTGATCATACTCCTGGACGTATTCTTGAGGGTTTTCTTTGTCACTGTCCGGGACAAATTCTTCAATATTGCTTGGGGCTTTTGACATGTTGTAGAAGGTTTTGTAAATAGATTTTTGGGTTGTTTATAATAAGCCAGGGCCCATAACCTGTTGGGAGGTAAAGCTGGAAGCTGACTAGAGGCTTTTGGACGAAGGGGGGAGGTCAGGAATTAATTGTTTCAGTATATACTATACATATAGTATATATAGTATATAATGCTGAAGTAATGCTGAAGTAACAGTAATTAGTAATGTCATAATTACCACTCTGGATATAGCAATTATAGGCTTGTATCCCAACACCATGTGTATTCATGTAATCAGCGTTCATTATCTATGATGTAAGTAAAAGTATTCTAGCTACATGGCACAAGCTATTGGGGTAATAATCAAGCTTTATCTATCAGACGAGCACAAATGGAAGGAATTTTCACACGCTTCCGGCCTTCCAGAAGAATGTCTCGTGCGTCCACTTCATCTTGTTGTCTTTTTTTGGTCTAATTGGGCTAGGAGGCTGAAAGGGTGCTGGGGGCCCATCAGTAGAAGTAAGAGGAGTTGGAGACGAGGGCCAATCAGCAGTACTCGAGGCCGGACTCATAGGAGGAGCTGGCAACAGGGGTAGTCCAAATGAATATGACATTGGCGATGTCGTGTTGAAGATCGTATCGACATCATTGAGATGATCCTGGAGTGGAATGGGAAAAGCAGGAGCTGGGTCGCCAGTGGCAGTAGAAGGGAAAAAGTTGCCCGTGTGACCACAATTGGCTAAATTGAAGCCATCAAAGTCAAAATCAAAGTCACTGAAGTCGAATCCAGTGAGACTCAGATCATCATATGATGGTACGAAATCTGAATTTAGCATTGCAGTGAATGGTCCATTGAGTTGCTCATCGATGTTAAAATCATGAAAGGTCTGTGAGTTCTGTAATGCAGAACTTGGAAAGATATCCTCAATCTCTTTATTCACAGACTTGGCGCTGATGATGGAAGCAGCAGCAGACTTGGAGTGAGATGGGGAATGCGAGGGCCCGAGTTTTGCGGTATCTGTACAACATGAGCTGTGGCACAAGATATCTGTAATTAACCCACTTTTGGCGTGTTTTTTTGATCGGAGGGGCACTCTTCACCTGGATGCTGGAGCTTGAATAGGCCCCAGAGGAACGTGCTTGAAGAGGCACATTCCTACCTTTCTTAGATTCTTTGCTGTTTGTGTGATCGAGTTTTGCCTGCAGTTCCCATTGTTGTTGGGCAGCCTCTTTGCGACTTGCTTTTATCTGATCAATTTGCCCATGCAGCTCACCTGTAACTGTGTGTAGACGATTGGCATCATGGGCTTTGCGAGAAGCAGAAGAATGGTGTTGCAAGTTTTGGGATATGCAATGAAACAGGTTGGTCTGTGTGTTGGAGAGGATCCCAGAGGCAAGTGTTGCTTTCACCTCTCCTGCGACCTGCTGATTGATTTTGCATGCTCTACATACACTTTAGATGCACAGCATCAACCGGCAAGAGCTAAACTCATGATAGAATCGCCTCCACCATTGGCAGCTTGATACCACTTTGTTTATTGGTCCAGTGATGCTGCGCCTCACCCATATTCGTTGTGGCAGGGGTAATCGACCAGTGTTCAGGGAGTATCTTGGACTGGGACTGAAGGATACACGGAATGATCCATGCACTCTGAATCTTGTGAGTCCACCAATCTACGAGAAGAGAAATAGATTGACATTGAAGTCAGAGCCATAGTTTGCCAGAGATTGAGGGCTTACCTTGAATCTTCTTGATATTCAAATCCATGACAAAAGTTGTGAATTCATCAAGTTCCTCACTTGACTTGAGGTATGGGAAATCAATAAGACACTGGAAATCACCCGATGACACCATCGACTTGAAATCCAGAACAGTGCTTGTAATTTAGTATAATTAGCTGATCTAGTAGAATTACTTGGCATCATGCAGAGCCCACCATTTCCCATGTGTAAGGCATACTCGAACAAAATACTGTACAAATTCCTCTGGTACAGTTGTAGATATCTTACTACTGTATAACCTGGATTATTAGTTCATAAAAATGTTATCCCAGCAGCAAGAATTTGCGCTGCCTCCATGTCTGCATTCATGACCAGGAGGTTCCCATCTGGTGAAAATCATTTGAAACGGATACACCTGCCAGTATGGAGCTCAGTAAGCTGCTGAAGCTCATCAAACAAAAGCACAAAGTGCTCTGTTGTCGCTCTGTTCATATACACCCTGGCAAGAGTAATTGCTGCCAATGGAGAAGGTGAGCATGTTAACAACAGAACAGAAATGTCAAATGACTCAGACTTACTACGTTGAATTGAAGGGAGGTAGATGACCATTTCCCACTCATTCATATCAAGGACGCGCTTAAAGGTGACATCACATTCAAATGACGTAACTTCATCCTTGTGAATCAAGGACAGAAGAGATGGGACAAACATGAAGATGAGGATACCACCGTCATCTGCAGTGATGATTTTGTGGATGTAGCATTTGTCCATTGGCTCTTTCAGATCTTCAATGTGCATATGCATGGCACCTGTAGATACAAAATCTGAACGTGTGACTGGTCTGACAAGATTGTCACATACCTGGAAATCCTAATCCAGCGGGATGCTTTTTCACCTTCACAGACTGAACAATTGTGCGCTTGACACATTTGTCATGCAAAACGGCGTTGAACTGGCCTAGAGATTTACCTCCAAGAAGTACCTTTGTAGATGCAGCTATAATTAACAAAGTTCAGTGAAATGAGTGCTTTCAGATCTAATGATGCTCACCGTTATCAACCTTTTGCACTGTAATGCCAACTATCGATGCAGCCTCTACACATTCCTCATATGCAGCCTTGGCTTCCAGCGAGACCTTCGACATACATGGCATGGGGTGATTATAATATTAACCACTAGTGCCACACGTAGGTCAGGATCCTGTGGGACATAGATAGTGCATTGCATTGGGCAGTTGTGATGAATTATCTGGGAACGGGATTGTGTTTTTCCATCTATAATATGTGGGTGTGCTGTTTTTATATGGAAATCAATAAAGGGGTTAGGAAGAACAAAGAGGATATACTTATGACAAGATTTGATTTTCATTCCAATATGTGGCAGCACAACATGACTACAGGGAGCCATATCCTTGTCAGAGCCCTCTGTGACCACTTTTCCGGCCATGAGTTTTTTGAGGAGGTCTTCATCAACGTAGTCAGGAATGGTCCTCATCTGGTGATTGTGTTGGAAGATTTTGGTCCATCTGCTGCATGCAATGAAGTATGTGAGGCCATGGGAATGCTAATCCAAGACAAAAGGTTGGTCTCTATTTTGCATTGCGCATCACAATCAACCCAATTACCTCATGCTTTTCTTTCATCATAGGTTTCCCTTCACATTGCTTCCCAAACTGATCCCGAGCAATGCACTGCAGCATTGATCCAACTACATTGAAAAAGCTGTAGGAACATGGTCAGATGAATAAAATATAGAAGAGAATAATGCTCACGTCACAGTTCGCCGCTCAATGCAATCTCCCTCTTCCTGGCGGGGTTTTCATTGGGCTGCAAAGATCCTATCTCGGGAACTGGGATTCAACTCATATTGCGTGATATTGAGGAGTAGAGGGTCGACTTTGCTGCATGCATGGCAACCACGGCACTTCAAGCGAGATCAACAACATGTGATCGCGAGGCACCCAGAATAAAATACAACTTGGGTGGTCGAATCCGCAGATCCTGTTCCTCCCATCCATGAATCCTAGTCCTGGAATGCAAGAACAGCATTAGTATGAGCCGTTTGATGGACAAGTGGACTTGGACAACATGTACCTTGTTCTTGATGAGCGCGTCTGGTGTCAGGAGCTTTCCTTTCTTATCGAAGATCAGAAATTTCAGGTCATGGAGATCTAACACAAAAGCTGTGGGAATTCGAGGAATTGGCCACAACAAAGGTATTGTGGTGAGGTATTCAATTCAGTCAATGGTGACTGAGGTCGTGACTTTCAATTCACCATTCATAACAAACAATGTGACCTCAGGATCCTGCCAATCAGTGTGGGAAGGCTCAACAACTAGTGTGATGCGTCAAATTCTGTTTCAGTCTCATCACAATCCTTTTCTCGGTCAACTTCTCCACCAGATGACATTCCTGCTAGGATGCTGACTTCCCTATGCAGCTCTGGCTCTGGTTTAACACGGCTCGTCTTTCTTCCAAGCTCCATCATTCCACTCGGCCCATCACCGGTACCCATGTAATCTCCTTCATCTGAGTCTGACAAGATCTCGATGATCTCATGACCCCTTTCCTCCAAAATGCGGGTCTTCAGCATGTTGATAGGCAGGGATACACAAAGACGCGCCTCGGCTTGGTCATTATCACACGGCTCACTCTTGATGTCTGGGATGCTGCCTGAATCTGGGTTCTCAGCTTTGATGGGTGGTAGGATTGATTTCGTGATGGCTTCAGCCCCATCTGTGCATTGATTATGTTATTTTTGATCCAGCAAGCTATGCAGGGACAAACCTGAGCTTGACAGGGTAAGAAAAACTCGACTTCTACCCAAACAGACTGCAGGAAGAGTATTGGATTTGAAGAAATGAAGGGTTTGGGAAACATCTGATATGGGAATGCATCAATTTGTATTTCGCAGATTAAACCATCTAAAACCCTACCGCATCGCGAAACCTGGCAAGGTCTCGTACTGTAACATGATCAAGAAATGTTTGGTCTTCAAAAGAACGCCAGAGGGACGATTCGGAGGACATGACAGCAGAACGATGTGGGGGTTTCTGCAACGATTTCTGTCCTGCACTTTGCTCAATGGTCAAAAATAAGTGTATGTACATGTGACCGTGTCATCAGTGATTGTCCTTGTGTCGGACTCATTCTCTATGTGTTGTTCACTTGTGAATTGTGTCGCACTTGCCATCAAAGTGTCATACTTCTCAAGTGTGTGTCGTTCTTTGCTTTTCAATGTGTGTGTCAAGTATTGTATATCCTCCGTTTTAGTAGGTGCTGCCAGTGTGCTCTTGAATTCGATGGGGGGAAAGTTAATGCAGAAGAATTTTGATAAGAACCAAAAATTCTCTCTGGTACTATTTGCCTCATACTTTCAGTGTCATTTGGCGTGCAATATGCCCCCCCCCCCATTCTCTACTAACGCAAACGGGAACCCAGTGGTGTACATGTTACGCTTGGTCACTATTGTCAACAGCGCGGCCCGGAGCCGCGAGTCCTCACTATTTAGTATTTTGGGCCGCACCAGAGCGGCTTGGGCCATGCCTATGTTGCCAAAGATTAGGAAGAGGTAGGTGACTTCAAATATTCTCAAAACATTTATCTACATAAATGCTGCAGATGCACACACAGTACAGCCACGCTTCCTTTAAAGGCAAGTAATTCTTACAAAGCGTTGTAGTAAGTACTCTGCTGCACGTCCATCAACATTTCGGTGATGCACGGGACCAGTGGACGTTTTACATAGCTTTTGACAAGTGAATTTGACAAGTGAACTCGAAATCCGTAGTACACGTTGGAACCGCGTGGCCCGGCGTCTCACAAACCACTTTACGACTAACCATCCAGCCAGTATTACCAGAATATGTTCAATCGCCTCGAAACATTTTTTGACTTGCTTTCGGGTAAATTGCAAGTTGGATGGTTAGGTGCAGCAAAGAATCATAGGTAACGTCATGCTCGACAAGTGAAGAATTTTCTCGTCTGAATCCTGCTTATTAGTGTAAATCGAGACCCTCGCCCATGGGACTCCTGGGAGCTAGATGCGCAATTCTTCAAGGCCCTATCTCGATGGCACATGCAGAATCCCAATACGTCGCTTGAGCATGTTCTAAACAAGATCAATGAAAGAATCGAGCTCGGGAAGGAATTCGTTGAGCTGATCCCAGATAGCCCGTTTCCTGCTCGTGCCCTTGTGAAAGCTTTGGGCCACCTCCTACAGCTTGGCGCGGTACGTTTACCCATCCCTTGCTTGTCCTAGCTATAAAGTATCGCCAGAAAGTATCAAGGGCCAATTCAGAGGTGTATGAATTTGTACAAGAGGCAATACGTTGGGTGAACGAGATACGATCGGCGTTTCAGTCGAGTAATGGCGGAAAATTCACCTCGACAACGCAAAATAATCTGGTTAAAATGCGGTATGGTTCATTGCTTCTTCGTGCTGACGACGTTTCACCGAAGTTCGTTCCTCACTCAGCACTCTCATCGATGAAATTTGCCTGTGGGCAACCGCGAGGCTAGTGCGTGCAGCTCTACTCATCCGATGTTCCAACTCCCTATTAAAATGTGCATTAGGATGATCAACGGTGGTCACGTATCACACATGGCTTGAGCATCGCCCAGGAGATCGATGCATTCAAAACTCGAATGGCTAGAGTCAGGGAGTTGTTCACAGTATGTCGGAACGTTACCAATTCTTACCTTCATCTGAGAAACCTTATCTTCCAGAATCTTTCGATAAACAACATTGCTCAAGGTTTAGATGCTATCGAAAAAGAGATCTCGAACATCCGAGATATGAGAGATCAAATAGTAAGCATTGATGTCGTACTTGGGCCGCGCTGAAGACATCTTTTTAGAATCGCCTCCGAGACACGGCGGATGCAAGAAATCGAGCTGAAGCAAGGCATCAATTTTTATCCCGCATGCTACCTCCCATCGCAAATACAGCTTATAATGAACAAGGAAAGCAGCCTTGTGATGCCGACACCCGCGTGAAGATCTTGGCGGACATCCATACATGGATCTACGATTTGTCAAACAGCAGCCAGAGCTTTCTCTGGCTTACCGGCGACCCTGGCTCTGGAAAATCAGCAATCGCGGCATCCATTGCCAAGCAATGCAAAGACGATGGAAGATTGTGGGCACAATTCTTTATCAATCGTAATAATGTCGATACTACCGATCCAAAAAACTACTTCCCTTCCATTGCTCGTCAACTTGCCGACCACCTAATTGACTCGGACGTTTCTCTGTCGATATATGAAGCGCTGAAAGAGAAGCCTTCCCTTGTGGATGATATCTCTACGGACCAAGCTTCGAAATTATTTCTCGATGCTATTAAGGTTGCATCGAGAATAGATCCCGCACGACCTGTTGTAGTTGTGATTGATGCTTTGGACGAAACAAGCAGAACGCGCCTTCGAGCGACAGCGGACATCTTTTCAGAGTTGTTCAAGAAACTTCATTGTCATAATGCGAAGATTTTCATTTCAAGCCAAACGGAAGACGACATCCAAAAGCCTTTTTCCAAAGCGTTTGATGTTAAGCATGTCAAACATATTCATCTGGACACATCCGCCGCATCCTCTATTAAAGATGTTTCAAAATTTCTTGGGAGGAGGATTGGAGATATCGTCAAGGAGAATGGTATTAACTGGGAGGAGTGGCCTGGAGAGGCACGGATGGATGCTTTATGTCTTCGGGCGTCAGGCCTATTTATTTGGGCAACGACAGTGGTAAAATTCCTCCAAGGGCAGATTGACGCTTTAGGACGCGAATGCCTGGACGATCTTCTTGACGTGCTCAGCGCAGAGGGCATGGGCGACCTTAACACTCTCTACAGTACCATCCTCCAAATCGTGTACAAGGACAGGGAGAATCCCTGGGAATTCGAAACGTTTCGCCGTATTGTTGGGTGTATCGTCACCTTGCAGGAACCCCTGTGCATCGCGGAACTCGAAGACCTGCTTGATCTCCGACAAGCTCCGTCTAGGCCACGCGTCGACATCCTGCACTTCGTTCGCCGTCTTCGAACAATTCTGGTTACTGGAACGAAAGATATTGGTCACAGAACAATCCCTCGACTACATAGATCATTTGTCGAGTTTATCACCAGCGAACATCCGGATAGACGCTTTCGGGTCAACTCTGATATGTCCAACGGCGAACTAGCAGTACAATGTCTTCGCCAATTCTCCAGTTTAAGTGAGAAGCATATCACCGAAGATTACTCTGGAAAAACTTTGCGTCCAATCCCTTCTGGGCTCGCGTATGCTCTCCACTTCTGGCATGCACATTTACCTCGAGCAGAAGCGCCAACAGCAGGAGCGGGTATTGCTGTGATGGGTCATGAGGCTGAAAAGCTTCCCGTGCTTCGCGAGCTTTCGCCGCATGACCTTGAATCTTTGAAACCTGTCACCGTCACCTTTTCGCCTGACGGAACGCAGATCATCACATCCGGAAAGGATTACACACGGTACTGGGATAGAGTAACCGGCAAACCAACAGCCAAAAAATCTCAGGGAGGTGCGTCGTGCATCACATTCTCACCAGACGGACGCCGGATTTTGTCAGGCGGGCATGACAGCGTCGTTCGTATCTGGGACTCGCAAAGTGGCCATCCTACCGCGGCGCCATTCCGTGGCCATACCAGCGTGGTGCGGTCCGTCGCATTCTCGCCCGACGGTTCACGGTGTGTGTCATGCGGAAATGACTCCACTCTGCGCATCTGGAATTCACAAACCGGGCAACCGGCTGGACCGCCTATCAAGGGCGAAGCCGGTGGTTTTACATGTCTCGCAATCTCGCCAGATGGTGCGAAAATTGCCACAGGAGGCGAAGATTGTATCGTTCGCGTTTGGGATTTGGAACGTGCGGATTCTATTGGAACACCTGGCAAAAGCCACACCGGTGCTGTGACCTGCGTCGCGTTTTCCCCTGATGGTAAGCGTTTTGCTTCAGGTGGGAGTGATTGCACTGTTTGCATTTGGGACTCGAGGAGTGTGGAGCTCATCGGGGTACCAAGGAAAGGGAGTACTAAGAAGATTCTGTCTGTTACATTTTCTCCAGACGGAAAGCATGTGTTCTCTGGAGAGGACGGCGGAGCCGTCCGGGTTTGGGATTCACAAAGTGGACAACCCAGAACTGGGCCGCTCATCAACGGTACTATAGGTTGGGCGGGGCTCGTCGTGTTCTCCCCAGATGGGACGCATGTCGCCACAAGTGAGCGCGCGGGCGGCACGACTCGTATCTGGGACTCGGACAGTGGGCAACCAATTGGATTACCAATTCAAGGCCCCCATGACAGGGTACTGTGCAGCGCGTTCTCACTTGCAGGCAACGAAAAGCTCATTGCGCTAAGTTGCGAAGGTTGGGACGAAGGCTCTGGCTGTCCCATTCGTATATGGCGCTCGCTCAACGGACAACCCCTGGAACCACTCTTCCAACCCCGTCTTACGTGTCTGGGCTCTTTTGCAGATGCCAAGCATATAGTATCTGTCTCCTGGGATGCCAAGACTGTCCAACTTTGGGATTTAAAGAATAACCTCCTGGCCGAGCGGTTCATGAATGATGGTCCGGAGCAAATCGTTTCCATAGCCATCTCGCCGGATAGAAGTCGATTTGCAGCAGCTTCGCTAGATGGTATCGTGTGGCTATGGCACTGGGATGCCACATCCCCGACTCTCCAGCTTGCTTCTCGGTTAATTCCGAGTCGGCACCGCCTCCTAAAACCCGTTAAAGGACTGACATCGCTCAATTTTTCATCAGACGGATCATCCCTCACTCTGGCCTGCGTAGACGGGAGAGCCTACCATTGGAACTGCGGTGTTGGGGGCCAACAAGTTGAACCGCCTGCGATCGATACGGAGCCACGGCCGCTGTCTTCTGGAAATGACGATGTAGTGCTGCCTGTGTTTTTTGACATGGTCCGAGGATGGACAACTGAGAACTCTGAGGAGGCTGTCCTGAGATGGTTCCCTTCAAATGACAGTGCCGCTATATGGGCGTATGTCGATGGGAAACTTATTCGGTGCAATGGGGGGGCGTCAGTGACCATTATGGATCTGACCAACTTGAAATTATCACACTTGAAGTTCGATCATCATGCTCGTACGTAGAACGCATTTAGTATCATTCTTCCTTTGCTCCCCTAGATGAAGTCAGCGCAGTATTCTTGTCTACAGAGGGCTCTATGTATGTCCCCTCCAAGTCAATGCCATTTGAGTTGATTGACAGGAAGATAACGCTGGTTGTTGGAATCGACCCGAACGCCACCGCTGCCAAACAAGCACACCACCATCCTGCATTGCGGGAAGCACTGGAAACCTGCTACTACCGCTCGGGGCCGAGATGACCTCGGAGACTCGGATGTCCAGATAACCAAACTACATAGTTACACTCTGCCTAGGAAGGCAAAATCAACCCTAAGAATTGATTGACAACTATACATGCCTTGCCCACAGAAACATGACAATAATATACGTACAGGGCTAAATTATTTATTATTTCGTGCAATCAGGCTCTCACCGTCACTACACACAACTGACAGTATCCTATATCTATTAGACAGCGACCTGCGTCCCAAAAAAAAATTGGACCCCAAGACAAGTCAAGAAAACAGGAACACAAAAAAAAAAAGAAGAAAAGACAAAAAAAGATAGAGAACCCCTTCCTGATAAGGATAACGACCTCATCCAACAAGACTACTCCACAACCTCGAACCGACTTCGCTTTCCCTCCCTCCCATCACTTCCCTCCTCCAACGGCCTCTTCTCATTCCCCTCCCAGCCTCCCTCTGCCGCAACTCCTATCCCTCCTCCTCCTCCTCCTCCCATCCCACCCATAATCCCCTCGCCATTCACAACACTCTGCAATATCGCACTGTACTGCTCGTCCGTCAAGCCCATCCCCGCCAGCGGATTCGCGCGCGCGTCCTCCGCATCGTCGCCTCCCATGTTCATGCCCATGCCCATCCCGAGTCCCGCGCCATACCCACCCCCATTCCCGCTCCCGTTCCCAGCGCCGACACCGTTCAACTCGCACCCCAACCCCTGCCCGCCGGAATAAGACACCACGACACTGCTGCTGGCAGCGGCCCCAGCGTCAGAGTTCGGGTGTGTGGTGAAAGCCTGGTCGAACGCGCTGTCCGAGAACGGGGGGATCCCGACAGACCGTGGGATCCCCCGCTGCAGCTCCTGTATCGCTTTCAGGTGCATGAGGTGTTTCTGGGTAAATTTTAAATAAATAAATAGAATCATGTCATAACAATGTTTTATAATCACGGTATTGAATTATTTGTTTTGTTAATAACAAAAAAAAACAATAGGAAAAGAAAAGAACGTACCTCGAGCATGTCAAGCAGACCTTGCTTCGTGAACGGTTTAGGGAGGATGTCGTTCATGCCTTTTCGTCCCAGTAAATCATTGAGGGAGAGGGGGGGGGAGGGGGGGGGACATGGACGTCAGCGAAAATGGGAAAAGGTAGAGAAGGAGGGGGCGGGCACACACCAGAGGAGTAGTACGTCATGACCTCGTTCGGCTTAGAGTTGCTCGTCATCGAAATGATCGGCGTCATGTGGTCGAACTTGCGGATGAGAGAGGTGGCAGAGACACCGTCCAGCTTGGGCATCACGATGTCCTACACACACACACGCACATGGAACATACCAAGAAGAAGAAAGAAAGAAAAAAAGCCAACCAAAAAGTCCACAAAAAAAAAATTCAGCGGCCACATCAAAAAAAAACGACATGAGGAAAAAAGAATCAAATAAAATAAAATAAAACGCACGTACCATGAGGACCAAATCGTACTTTTCCAAATTCATTTTATGCACCGCGCCCACGCCGTCCACCGCAACATCGATCGCACACCCAAACACCTGCAAAAACTTGCTGCTCAGGCGGCGGCTCACCGCATCGTCATCGACCAGCAACACGCGCGGGGGCACCGCCCACCCCGGCGCGCGTGCGCTACGGAGCTTTCCCGGGGTGTGACTGTGTGAGTGGGAGTGGGAGTGTTGGCGGGTGGGCGGGTCGTGTGTCCCCGAGGACGAGGGTGACGAGGAGGGAGGGGGAAGGGCGCGGGGGCTACATGCAGTCAGAGCTGGAGATGTGGATTCTCCAAAGGTGGGGTACCGGCTCCCGCTCCCGCTACCAGAGGCATCGAGGCTGTCCTGAAGCTGCCGCTGTTGTTGCTGTTGTTGCTCATGTCGCTCACCGACCACGCCCAGCCCGCCCGCGTCGAAGCACCAACCGCCCCGGGGCGTCATTAAATGCCCGACGGTGTACGCCTGCCGCTCCACTGCCCCACCAGCATCGCCATTGCCATTTCCTTCATCTCCCTGACCCTGACCCTGACCATCTCCCCGTGCATCACCCGCGGTCATTGCCGTCGTCGTCGTCGGCATCACGTACTCTTCCTCCTCGCTGGACGCCAAACTCTCCCCCCTGCTCGCCCCTGCTCCCTCCACATCAAACCCATCTCCTCCGCCTTCTCCCTCTTCCTCACCAGCGCGATGGTCAAGGTCCCGTTCCCTCCCATCCCCCCTCTCGCGCCCGGCGGCAAACGCACTGCCCCTTGGGCCGCGCCGCCCCGGTGCATCCCTCACATCGCTTAAGCGTTCGCGAACCGTACAGGCCTCGTCCCTTCCCCTTCCCCTCCCCATCTCAATCGCCATCGCCATCGGGCCCTGATGCTGATGCTGATGCTTCTGTCGCGAATGCCCACCAGCCCACCCGCCCGTCACGGGGCGCTTTAGGGCCTCCACGTCGCTTCTCAGGGCGGCGTTGTCGCGGCGGAGTGTCGTGCTCGCGGCCACGAGCTCCGCGTTCTGCTCGACGACGCCGCGTAGCTGGGAGGCGAGGGCGGTGTGCTGAGCGGAGAGCGTGGTGAGCTGGGATTGGAGAGAGGTGAGCTGGGATTGGAGGGCGGTGAGCTGAGACTGGGTGTGCGGTTGAGTGTGTAGTTGCAGGTGCGGTTGGGGTTGGTGTTGAGGTTGGAGGGTGGGGAGTGGGTGGCCATGGTGGTCGATGGGGTTGGCAGTGTGGTGTGTGTGTGCGTGTGCGTGGTGATGATGCGGATGAGAGTGGGGGTGCACTGAATTGGGGTGTGGGTGGTAGGAAGCGGGGGATGCAGAGGACGGGGAGCGGTCACGGAAGGGTGGCGGCGGGGCAGCGGGGGATGTGGGTGCAGGCTGAGACTTTCGCTGTGCGGGGACTTTTCGCTTGATATTCTCGAGGGCGGCGCGCCTGTCTGCGTGAAAGTCGGGGTGGCGAAAGGTCCAGCTCTGTGGAGATGTCAGGTTGGGAGTGTACAGGCAAGACAGAAAGAGGGAAAGCAGTGACGGACGTGTTCCCCGAACTGGGGGTCGTCGCCGTTCTTGACCTTGTGAAAGTCGTACTTGTTGAGCTGGCGGACGAAGGATGCAAAGTTGGAGTGTTTGAAGAGACGGGGGAGGATTGACTTTGTGAATTCGTTCATGTCCTGAAGTGGTTTGTTAGTTGCAAGTTCGAATGCAAGTGGTTGACAACGCGCTTTTACGACGAAACAGTCGCCCTGTGGTCCCCATGAGACGACGGGCTGGAAGGAGGGGTCCTCGAGCATCCTAGATATAGGAATTAGAGAGAGAGGAGGAGGAGGAGGAGGGAGATGATGACGGACTTGTATAGTTTTTTGACAAAGTCGCTGGCAGAGGGCATGGGGTCGTCGATTGGCGGGGGCCGTCTTGAGGGGCGGTCGCTGGGCATTGTGGGACCTGGTTCATCCCTCGTCCGGGATGTGCGGAGGGTGAGTGAAGGCAAGGGCAAGGGGTGACTGGCAGTGGCAGGCGTCTGGCGCCACGATGACGTCGAATGAGCGTGGGACGGCTGGCGGTGCTCCATAATGCCGGCTTCTACTGGTATTCCCTTTTTATACAAGCCCTTGACTTTCACGTTCACTCACTTTAACTTCCTCTCCGTGACTACCCACCCACCCCTAATTCAACCCACCTCCCATATCTGGCATCAGGGGCTCTCCATCACTAGATCGCCTCACAGCGTGCCCGGCTACAACCGGGTCTGGACCCAGTCTAGAACAGCCTCGATCCAAACTTAATTCACCTTCATCCTTGATCGCCGTACTATGTCATTGTGGATCCTACAATTTCGCTAAACAACCACCAGGCGTCTTTTAAACCTCCCCTGCATACATATTAATCAATCGACAACCACTCCGGTGTTCTACCAAACTGCCTATCATTATGTCTCGACCACTGGAGTCTTTTTTTTTGTTTGTACATATCCAAGTCGTGTCCAATGGAATTCTGATCTCGACTCCGGTAACCTACGGAAACAACTGAAAAATATAATCGTTGGTATGAACTTATGATCCTGCCGATGAACATTAAAAAAACGCGTTGTGGAGAAGCGCTTGCCCTGGATACACTCCTTCACGGTCTAAATTTACAGATCAGATACATAGGGTATATGAAAAAAATAGGCCGGGCGTGCCCCACTAAAAATGGGACACGACTCCGAGTGACCCCGTAAAGGTCGTAATCACTATTTAATTTTAAGTAAGTGACACTGCGCTACATAGGCTAACCCTCAAGGTCTAAATTTACATCCCTCACATCGCCCTCGGGATCCACACAGAGAGTAAACCTGTGTAAACGCCGTCCTAAGCATGGAAAAAATTAATTGACCACTAAAGAATCTATATATACAAATCTATATATATAAAAAATTGGACCCGCGTGTTGTACTAACTTGAAATCGAGTCCTGATCGCACCTTTTGCAAAAACCTTGACGGATTATTCATTATTACCTAGATACAATCTAGATCCCTGACCGCCAACCTCAAGCTGACGTCGGGACTTGGTCATGCCAATGTTGTGGTATACAACTCTCTAAGTGTGCCCCTGTGCATCGGTAGACTTCCTTCATCATAGTATCCTGCCCCTTGCCAACTGACTAGTCCCAAGTGTTGTATTATGCTAGGTCACGGTATCGATCATGGCATTGTTGAACACAGTCGGGAACACTACCCGAAGTCGTCTTGCCAGCGTGTGTCACTTGGCAGGCCTCGGTGCAACTCGGCTGCAGAAGTGGAGAGAAAGAAAGACCATGAGGGAGCTCCCTGCAAGAAGAGTAGCGGGCGGGAACATACCGACGTGCAACCATCACTGCCCTTGTGACCACTATCTTCGCATTGCTGTTTACAGGTATTGAATCCATCTGAAGTGTCATTGTTATGTGTCGCCTTGCAAGCATCGTGACAATTCGGCTGAGTGAAGAGAGAAAGAGAGAGGTCATGAGGGGGTGTGTTACTCTGCAAGAAAAAGTAGGCTCATACTGTGCAACCACGCGTAGCCAACCCCAAAGTGCTGAAAAAGTAAAGAAACAAAGCGTGGTCAGCGCCAGCCGCAGCCACAATCTTTTTGTTTAGGAAAAAAAAAAGAAAGCTTACCCAGCCGGCACCGGGAGCGCACTCGACATGAGAGCTGCCCCGAGAACAACTGAAACAACAGCTTGTGCAGATGTAAACCGCATTTTTCAACTTGTAGTTTGGTATGGGAGGAAGAGATAGAGAAGTTTTGGGAAAAGGTGAGTCTACGTGTGCGTGCGTGTGTGTGTGTGCGTGTGCGTGTGCAACGGTGTAAGAGAGGCGCGGCCTGCTCGGAAAGAGGGGAAAGACTCAAGTCGGGGGGGGAAAGGGTCAAAGGTGCTCAGCACTGGAGAAAAGTCTGCGACGATGAGACGCTTTTATAGGTCGAGGAGGAACGCGTTACGCGTGTGCATTTACCTTGTTGTGCATGATTGAACATAGCTTTTTGATTTTTTGATTTTGATTTTTTGATCTTTGATGGTTTCAATGATGTTGTGCGACAAAAAAAAAATACTTAGCACTTGACTGTGTTTTGAGAGAAATGGCACCACACCAGATCGCATCACGAACTGAGACTGGCTTGAAAACGATATGATGATACGGACTCAGATGGCTTGGCAGTACTGTAGTAGCTGCGTCGGAGGTCCCCTGAAAAGCCAAGAGTCCACATGGTTCAAAGTGTCGACTTGAAATGCCATCAAATAGTCGTCCGAGACAAAGGAGGCTCGGGTCGTCGTAACATTCAATAATACCGTGACTTGAAAAAGCTCAAGGTTAGTAATCGAAATGTCAGCTAGGACGTGTACTACGCTGACATTTAGTAAGGGAGGTTTCACATGGTGCGATGCTGAAACACAATTGGAAATACGTTGGTGATGAGTTGTGGTTTCTTTGAAAGAGCTGCGCAACTATTTGTGGCAGTCGTACTCCGAGTCGTCAATGATCTGGTAGCATCAGGGGGGTTTGAAGACATTCCAAAATAGCTTTGTGATGTAAAAAAAAAAAGCAGTAGAATTATCAATATTTGATGGAATCATCGGAAACCGCCAGGGTTGTTTGATCACCACATTACTAATAAGATACCGGTAGACGTCATTCATACTCGAACTACATCACGTGTTGTTACTTTTCCTGTGACCTATCATGTGAAGTCTTCCCGAGGATACTGATGTGTCGCCGTGCAAGCTATTAACATGGATTACAGTGACTATATAATTAGTTACAGTTGGTAGGAATAATCTATGCATTGGGTTTATCTAAATTAGCCAGAAGGAATGAAGGAATAACTCTATGTCCTCTATATTTCTTGCAAGCCCATTCTGCATCCTTGTCTAGCCCTTCCTGATAAGCATGCATAAACCATTGGGCACAGCATGCGTATTTCCGCATTGACACCAATGACACCATTCCGAGGGAGGCCAGTAAGTTTTTTTTCAAGATCAGCCTCTTTTGAGGAAGGAGGGAACTCGTGATATTTGTGCTTGGCATACTGTGCACCACCTAGTACTTGGTCAGTCTAGCTAAAACACAATGGTATACATTAAATACATGCTTTGTAAAACTGGAGTTACATCCCATGGAAAGGCAACTCAGTTATCTTGTATTTGATAGTCTTTGCAGGTCCAGTTGCAGGAACCAAAAAAAAACTGCAACCCAACCCAACTGCAACCGGAAGCAACCGGACTTCGGTTGCAGTTGGGCCTTTGCATGATGTCATGCAGTTGCAGTTGCTCCAAAACCATGCCTCATTGCAACCAGTTGCAACCGACTGCAACCGGTTGCAACTGCAGCACATGGTGCCTCGAGGAAGCCACCAGGTCATCTAAAATCTATATACAAGCATCCAAATGATTGCAGGCCGCGTGTTCTGAGCATTGTGAACCACAAGTACACAGCAATGATGTGACATGCATAGGTGCTACATAACACTACATTACCCAATCCCATCAGAAATGAACAACACGAGACATTCACACCAGTGGCTGCATGTGTTCAAACATATTGAGTCGATATAAAGCATTCAGTTCAGAACAATAGTACTCATACACACTTTCTCCATCCTATACCTATCCTTCAGCCAAGTATGAAACGAAGAACTGGTTCATCACGTATCATTAAGCCTGCTTTAAGGCAACAGGTGAAGAAAAGTCTTACCATCACCAAATCAAAAGGTGGAGCATCACGATCAACCAGAAAGGGAAAGAAGCGTGCCACAGAAGATACCAAAGACAGTTCTGATGGGGGTGTCCAGCATAATGAAGGCTTCGAGGAGGATTCATCTCAGAAACATTGAAAGAAGAGAAGAATTTGTACTGCAGAAGAAACAGGAAAAAATAAAGGAAAGCGGGGGGCGGCCGTTGAGCAGGTTGATGACGATGAATCAGAATCAGAGAAAGAACCTGAGGTTGTTGAGGAAGAAGTGGAGTCGGACACTGTCGAGGGAGTAGAGGAGGAGAATGTAGTTCTGGTAAGTTCACAGCCTGATCATAGAAGATTAGCACTGACTTGCTGACTGAAAGGACCTCAATGAGCACCATGCCCAAGGAACCCCTGGATTGGCCACCCCAAAGAAGGATTCGACGCGCGATCTTCTCACTATCTTCTCAGACAAGATCCAGGTCACATTCAAGAAGTTGAACACAGGACTGACCAAGACACTGGAGGGTTGATGGTGCTTGCTTTGCAAGTGAGTTGAAACACCACGTAGAATGTCATTTTTACTTACCTGGGAATGCAGATCAGTGACAGAATGGACAGTGGATGGGGGTAGACAACCGAAGAGAACGCTATGAGGATGCTTCCTACATGGATCAAACTCGACATGTCGTGGCCACATTGCTAGCCACCACTTTGAGGAGTATGAGAAGCGGTGCAATGCAGCGACCCCAAAGATTGAGCTCAATTTCCGATGTATCCCAGATGAGGTGAAGAAGATAAGAGAGGGGAAGGTGAGAGAATCACAGCAGACTAGCTTAAATTTTCAGGGGAAGGTGCCCAAAGAGTTCACACGAAGCAGAGTGTTGGAGGCAGTGGCAAAATACATCGTTTGTGATGATCAGGTCAGTTTGGAGTTCGAATCTGATGGAATGTTCTGAGCGGTGTCTTTAGGCCTTGATGCTTGCAAATAAGCTGACATTCTGGAACTGTCTGTTCATTATGCGGCCGAAGACAAAAGCAGGTGATCTGCCGAGCACCCATGACGTCAGGGTCTATCTTTGGAATGTGTTCGTTCAGCAGCTTAATCAACTGAAGCAGGATATTGAGGTGAGTCTATTCAGAATTCGCATTAGTAGTCCAAGTCAAATACTTACCACTGGCCCCCAGAATGCCCTGGGAAAAATTTCAACCACTGTTGATGGCTGGACTGCTGATATGACGAAACAGGGCTATCTTGGCATGACCACGCACTGGATTGATGTTGACAAGATTACTAGAAAATGGACCCTTCGAGCCGAGGTCGTCGGCTTCCGTCTAATCCGTGGAACGCATGCCGGACCGAACCTCAGCCGTTATTTCCAGCCTTTATATTACCAATACCGTGATGTAGCTCTATACAGTAACACTGGATGCTTCATCAAACAGCACTCTGTGTGATACCGTCGAATCCCGGCACCGATTGCGCCAGCTTCCTGCCTGGTCAGCAGTCGAAAATCAACTGCCGTGAGTGTCATACTGGTATGATCATTGATTGATTAAAATCTATGTAGGTGTCTTGAACATGTCATCAACTTAGCAAATGTAGATATTATGTCCCACATCACGAAACTTGCTGTTATCGAAACCACAAGCGCCATCTGGGAATATGATCCATCAGATCCTGACAATCGCGTGCTTGGTGGTGGCTTGGATGTGATTGCGACGATCCGCACGCTAGCAATCAAAGTTTGTTCAAGTCCGATTTATTCATGGGGTGCTAACATTCAAAGTTCATTGATCTAGATACAAGCTTCTGGCCAACGAATTCAGAAATTTGAGTTGCTCCAGACCGAGTGCAGCATCACAACACCACTCAAGATTACACTCCATGGCAACACACAATGGGGATCAGCATTCAGTATGTTGGACCGTGCATACAAACTTCGTGCTGTAAGTCTGCATGCCATCTGATCATGTCGCACTGTTTCTCAAAGATCTTGGTGCCAGGCTATCAATCTATTCGTTTCCTCAGCTGACCAACTCTATGGTCCCATCACCACATTTCGACGTAATGGCCGTGTCGTGAAGAAACTTCCTTGGATGGTGTTCGCTTTGTCAGATCGTGATTGGGCCCGAGTGCTTGATGCGAAGATGATTCTCGCAGTGCGTTATCATGTTTCCCTTCCGTTGCCTTGCTCACACATCTCTTTGGATTCAAACCGTGTTCTCCATCATTTTTCAGCCGAAAAATACCCAACTCTATATCGTGTGCTACCTGCACTTGAGGACCTTCAGACTGCCTGGGAAGCCAAAATCGAGGATGCACAATACGAGATCTATCACAATGCAATTATCGATGGACTTGCTAAATTAGGAAAGTATTATTGTAGGTTCAATGAGAAGCCAGGATATATCATTGTGCTTGGTATGTATTACAGCGTCTTAGCACCGTATTAATATCGAGACATTACAGTGCTTCACCCGTACTTCAAGCTTCAGTACATCAAACTCGCATGGGGGGGGGGCAGAGGAACAAGCTGCAGAATGTGCGAAGGGAAATCGAAATGCCAAGAACTGGCAAGAGGAAGCTTTGAAAGTAATTGAAACTGCCGTTAGTTTGATATTGGTATAAAATTTATTTACTTTTGACATTGAAGTAATTTTAGATGGATTCATACTGGAAAGCATGTCAACGACTGCAGCAAACTTCTCCCACTGCCACTCCACCATCGATGCCAACGGATTCAAATCACAAATGTCCAGATTCATTCTTGTCCGAATTTGATAGGC
This sequence comes from Tricholoma hemisulphureum, assembly GCA_964034925.1. Lineage (NCBI taxonomy): Eukaryota > Fungi > Basidiomycota > Agaricomycetes > Agaricales > Tricholomataceae > Tricholoma > Tricholoma hemisulphureum. Next base: position 499,579 of record OZ035933.1, read on the forward strand.
ATCGACTTACACTCCTCACGAAAGGAATCAACGAGGAATGGCGGATGGAGCTACAATGATACCTGCAAGATATGCCAGCGGATGTGACACGTGACACAGATATTGTTGCCTGGTGGTCGGTGTGTGCATGCTACCCCTGTTTATTCCCATCGTTGTATTGATGGAGTAAATACTTTAAGATCCATTCTAATGTATATCCTACACTGGCTCGCATCGCACTGGACGTCCTCCCAAGTCAAGCGTCATCTGTGCCATGTGAACGAGTGTTCTCGAGCAGAAAACTCACGGCCACAGATCGGCGTGCAAGACTCAAGGCTGAAATCTTCGAGGAGCTTCAGATTTTGAAAGGAGCATGGTGCATACATATCCTTGATTTCGCGCAGCTTAATTCTCGCAAGATAGAGGAGGTTTTGGACGATGATGTGGAGTTTCAAGATATGTGTCTTGCTGATGAGGAGCAGGCATGGTGGGATAATGAGGACCTAGCATGACCTGGGATTATCGTACATGTTTTCCATATTACTATATATATTACAGTCTTGAGCAGTATTGTACTATCAGAAGGCACTCGAACGTTGAACGTGTCCGAGAACATTGCTCGCATCAAGGTCTTCCTTGCCAAAAGAGTTGGTGGTGTCGGCACCTATGCCGGAGGTGCGGGTTGTTGTCTCGAACTCGTGGGAGCGCTGCCATTCAGGGTGACGGGAGAGCCAGAGCATCAGCCAGTCATACGGTAGTCCTCCTCGGAGAAGTGGGCTGTGAGGCAGAAGGCTACATGGGGTTAGATGTGCAGGTCAGTTGATCGTGCATCGTGGCAACAAGGGAGACAGAACGGAGGCACTGAGAGGAGAATCATGGCACGCAGCAAGGACAGACACGAGGCAGTGTTGTGCGCTGGAGACTCGTCTTGCGGTTTCAACAGTTCCTCCAAGGACGACGAGCTTCATACCGTCACACGTGCCAAACATTCGGCATGTTTGCTCCTCTTTGTCATAGCTTTGAAAGTGCCAGCTCACCCACCTTACCTCTTACCTCCGTCGCTCGTCACCTTCAAGTTCTCACTGTCTGCCACACTTTTGATGGTGATTTTCTGGTATCACCCAAATTTCTTATTTGTATCCAGCTGAATCATATCTTGCAGATCTCTTCACCTCCTGGGAGGCTCAAATATGTAGGCTCATGTGGTTTGACGGCACCCACCCCCTGCCCCTCTCGTTCCCCATCCTCACCTTGAGAGTGAGGGCAGCCCGACCCTTCTGCCCCTCTCATCCACCGTCCCTCGCCACAAATGGGAGAATACCTGCTGTCCGAGCGCAGCCACCTTCTGTTGTTCACCATCCGATGCTGCAAGAGCAAGAGGGGGCCGCACCTCCAGAGTGCTTCTCATCAGCTGTGGCGCGCCGCTCCCACAGCCCTCTCTTGTCAGCTGTCCCCTGCCGCACCACCCTTTCGTCAGCCTTCCCTCACATCGAGGGGGTGTTTTATTTTATTTATTTTATTTCATTTAAATTAGAATAACTAAGTAATCTAGCTGGTAGTCAGTAAATATACCAAATTGCTATGTAAATTGTCGGTTGTGGTCAGTCTCAACCGACTGCAACCGACTGCAACCAGGTCGGGTTGTGACCAGTTTCAACCGGTCCCAACTGCCTGAGGAACTGACACCGACTGGTTGTACCCGGTTCGGTTGTCAGTTGGGACCTTTGTATGTGAATGACCAACTGGTTGGGGTCCGGTTGAGGCTGAAATGGCTCAAAAACCGGACCCGACCGGACCTTAAAACTCTAGTATTTGACATGCCATCTATATTTTTGCAAGTCATTGTTGTTGTCTTATGAATATTTTGGCACCAGATGTGCCAAATCAGGTGAATTCAGGTACTCGGTCACCTGTGGGAACCCTTGGTTCATAGAACTCATTCTGGTCTCCTTGCATCAATTTCCTTGTTGCTTGCCTCACTCTCTACGGATTGCTGCAAAACATGGTACATAGACTCATGTAAGTGTTATGCATCTACTCCTTGTGTAAAATGAGGATTAGTGCAGTTTGATTGTCTATGATACCGGCGCTCATTCTCAGCTGCATTTTGGTCCTCTGCAGCATTCCCAGTCCTGTCCTCTACCACCACTACAATGGGAGCCCCTTCAATTGGTGGATGTGATTGACTGCGACCAATGGGGTCCTCCACTGCATGTGTTTGATCTGCTGCAGGTGCTTGCTTTCGATATTTCAGCTGGGGGCGAGGTTGTAGTCGCTCAATGGGTGGTGTTGGAAGAGGAGGTATGTCGGCCACCATATCTTCATCCACATCATCTGAATGACCCTCCTCACCACTTGTGGCTGCAACAGAATGTCTAGAAAAGTTGTCATCACCACTGCTTTCATCACCAGATGAAACCTCCTCAAACTCCTCTCCCAACTCTTCCTCCTCATCAGCACCACTTGTTACTCTCCCTCGGCTGCGACCCAGTGATTTACCTCTACCATGTCCACATTTGTGTCTGCATCCTCGCCTCCCGCCATGTCCTCTGCCCTGTATTGCTGCCCTTGCTGCTGCCCTATTAGCTGCTGTGATGGCCTTTTGTGGTTTGTGATCTTCTTCCGTATCCCCTTGAATTTTGGTGCTAATTCCTTCATCACAGCTTTCCATCTCTTCTTCAATTCTCTCTTGGCAAGTGCATCAAGATTTTCTGTGGCTGTCATGAGATGTGCATGGGCTTGGGTGGTCTCCCTCTTCTCTGCCTTTCTTTTTTCCTTTGCATGAATCTGCTTCCATAAGCGTCCATTTTCTGAGTCCATTAGCTTCATCTGAGTAAAATCCCTTTCCAGCTGTGCCTCTGTAAGATGTATGGTGTGCTGAAGCTGCTGGTTCTCATGATAGAGGTTGGATCGGTATGCATTGTGAGGCACTGCAGTGGGAAGAGGAATGATGTAGCAAACTTTGTTCGCAGCAGGACTGCCTTGGCCTGTGTTATTGTGAGGGGCCTGAATAGGCATGAGGAGGGTTGGGAGTCTTTGTGTATCCGCTTGGTGTTCCATAGATGGAATTCAAAATCTGTTAGAAAGCATATTGCATTGGTGTGTACTATTATTTTACTGTGGACTAATGTAAGCTGCATGGGTGAAGGCACATAGTGCCTCCCAACTTGAAGAGCAACATCCTAGCCTAAAATATGGTGGGTGAGAGAGCTGCGATAGGTGGGTGGGAACCTCACCATTCTCGGCCACCGCTTTGGCCAAGGGACATGCCCGTTGAGTCAGACTGTTGAGATTATGTATACAAGAGTATACAGGCAAGCCAAGGCAGTTAACATGCCTAGGGAATATTGCCAGAATATGCTAAGTCAGATTAACACATGTTTAACAGAGATCATAGGATAGGCAAGATATAGCCATGATATCATATGTCACTATTATTGACACTGTTATAGGGAATATGACATAGTTATTCCATTATTAACTGGTACAGGGGTCTATTACAGAATACCTCCTTTATATATTAAAGGAGTGCATTACACTATACCTCCTAACTGTGTAGTATAAATATTGCACATCTTGTAGGAGATGATAATAACATTCCTCCCTGTGACAGACTCCCTCATACACTTTCCTTTGACTTAAACTCAATACCTCAAAAACCTCGTCCTCATCTTGTGCTCAAACTTCCTGATCCCAATAGGTTATGGGCCCTGGCCAATATTTTAACTAACTTATTAAAAAGGGGCACATGGATCAAGAATTGGAATATGTTGGGGACCGTGATGACATGGAGTCATTATTTGGAGAGCCCAGCGCACCTTCAGCAACAGAACAAAACCCTACAAGAGTTTATGTCTCCAAAGCAAAACAGAAACAAAGACAAGTGAATATCCCCCCGGAAATTCTTCAAAGAGCAGAAGAAAGGCGCCAGGAAAATAACGGCCCATCAGGGGGGAATATTCAATTACCTATGGCAATACCCCTAATTCGTACCAAAGAATATTCAAACGTAAACAAGATCGCCAATCACGATCATTTGACGGATGAAAATTGGCACGAATGGAAAGAAAGAATGTTATGAGTTTTTATTAACTGTGACATATTGGGATATGTCTTTGGACAAATAAAGCAACCAGAAGAAAACACAGACCTGGCCAGCGCTTATAACTGGGACAAAAACGACATGTGGGCACAACAAGTGATTATTCACAACGTCACCTCCTCGCAAATAAATCACGTCGGATCAAAACAAAGCACAGAAGCTATGTATACCGCATTATCAGTCACTCATGAAAACAAGGTGCATCAGACAGTTAATCAACTGCAGTGTCTATTATATGAGACAAAGGCTGATAATTCCGACGACCTCCTAAAGCATTTGGATGTCTTGAAGTCTTACCGAGACCGGATCAACAGGTTTCCAAATATAGAATTCCATATCTCAGATACCCGATTTAAATCGATCATTTCGGCATCCTTACCAAACTCTTGGCAAACATATGTCGAGCCCTACAATGGAAATGCAAATGATCCAAATGACTTAGATCCAAAGCGTCGCCTAACTTCGGACGCATTTATTGGATTATTAAGGGAAGAATATAAACTTCGGCAAAACCGGAATAACGGGAATAATAACTCCGGCAGAATTGTTAACCTGGCTAAAACCCAGACGACCGCCCAAAAGGAGAAAACCCTTGAAAACCGTCTTACCGATCCTAAAAAATCCCTGAAGCCATATTGTGATCATTGCAAGCATCCTGGACATTGGTCCAGTAAATGCTGAAAATTCCAAGGCAATAAATGCCATAATTGTGGAAAAATTGGACATCAGGCAAACAATTGTTGGGGGAAGAAAAAGGAGAAAGATAAGGAAAAAGGAAGAATAAAACCTGTGGAACAGTCCAATGCTGTGGAGGAATTTATTGCATTTTCAGCTCAAGAAGAACATTATAATTTTGATTCCTATGATGCTTGTAATGATGCCATAATGGACGAGCGTTTGATCTATTACGACTGGTTGGCTGACTCAGCAACAACTAGGGTATTTCACGGGTACGGGTATTCCCGCGGTGTTTTGGTCACGTGTGTGACAGGTGCGGGTGCGGTGTTGCACTCTGCTACACCGTACATAACCATCACCCATACCCGCGGTTTGCGGGTATTCCACGGGTTCACCATGTATGTAAATTATTCTATCTAAACTAATAAATATTTAATTACATTCCCCACCTCGCGTTTGCAAGCGAGAGGGGGGGTTGTGACCTTCGGGCTGTTGTCATCCCCATTATCCTGTCCCCTTCCATCACCGTTGTCGGCTGCTAGCACTGGTGATCCACCCACAAGCGCAGTGGCTCGCAGGGCTGGGGGTGGGTGCTGGGTCGTTCCTCGCTGTGCTGGTGGTCATTCCTCGGCTCTTGGCACTCGCGATCCACCCACGAGCAGTGGCTCGCAGGGCTGGGGGTGGGTGCTGGGTCGTTCCTTGCCATGCTGGTGGTCATTCCTCGGCTCTTGGCACTCGCAATCCACCCGCGAGCGCAGCGGTGGTGTAACGGGTTAGGTGTTGGGTGTCTCAGCCTGGGGACTGTCGTAAGAAGAACATTACTACCTAAAAATGAATTGAAATAGTTAGTAAAAAGAAATAGGAAAGTGACCCTGTTACATGGTGGTGGTTGCCGTCGTCGTGACCTTCTCCATGTGGTTGTCATCATCCTCCCCTCGCCGTGTCCCACTGTCCCTGTCATGGTGGTTGTGGTGGCTGTCGTCATCTCGTCGATCCCGGTCATTGCAGTCTCCCAATCCTGTCATTTTCCATTGTTGTCCTCCCCCTGTTTCCTGCCGTCCGTTGTCTTCCGTGTGCTGGTCGTCCGTTGTTGGCGTTGGATTGCTGGGTGCCTTCAGGTGCTGGTCGCGGGTTCCCGTTGTCTTCTTTGTCCCCCTGCGCGTCGTCTCGGAGTGACCGCCGTAGGGTGGGGTAGGGCGTTGGGCCCATTGTTACAACATGATTATAACCTAAAAATGAAATCAAAGTAGTTAGTAAATGGAAGAAAGAAAGAAAAACTTACTAAATGCTGATGTACAGCGTTTGGGCCCATTTTCTATCCATTGGCTGTGGTTGCGATTGGCATGTTGAAGGGCACGGGAGCGGTGGCAGTGGGGGTTGAAGGAGAGGTTGTGGTGGGTGGACAAGGGAGGGAGGCGGCGTCGTCGATGGTGGTGGTGTGGTGGTGGTGTTGTACAAATGTATGTAAACAACACGTCAACAATCAACGAAGACACGACGTGTGCACACAAGACCAAATGGTCTGTGCACCTGGGGGTATATAAGCACTCCAATTTCTACAACTACGCTGGGCTTGCCCCACTTTTTATTTTTTAATTAGTTAGTTCTCATGTTGTAGTTTAAGTATTAAGTCATATATTAAATCTTGAACCGTCGCCTCCCTCTTGGTGATGGGTAAGTAATGGTACCGCGGTTATCCGCGACACCATATATGTTTTGCACGGGTTTATACCTGTACCCGGTACAGTTAAGGTGTTCGCGGGTATGGTTACGGTTATGGAAAAATGTACCCGCAGTATACCCATGAAAGCAACAACATCGCATGTCACGCATCAAAGAGAAGCCTTCAAAACATACACTCCAATGAAAAATAATTCCGTAACTGGGGTAGGTGGATTGGAAGCTAAAATTGCAGGCAAAGGAACTGTTGAAATAATTTCAACATGCAATAATCAAAATTTTAATATTCATCTGGAAGACGTCCTAGATGTTCCTGGAACACGAAATAATTTAATTTTGTTGGGGCGATGGGATGCGGCTGGCGGAAAATATATTGGAGGACAAGGAAAACTAATCCTCACAACAAAAGACGGACAACAACTTGCAGAAAGAAAGAAAATTAATAACCATTTATACAAGATGAAAATGGTATTAAAAAATTCAAGCAAGCTGTCTAAAACTCCTGCCGTTAATCAAACATTCGTCGGAAATGTTAAACCACTTAGTTGGGAAACTTGGCACTGACAATTTGGACATGTAGGATATTCTGGACTACAAGAATTACTGAGCCGAAAATTGGTGACCAGTTTCAATGTCGACAAAAATACTCCTAAACCGGATTGCGAAGCTTGCATCAGTGCAAAGCAACACAAGGAGCCTTTTCCAAAGTCGACAAAAAGAAACACGAAACCAGGAGAATTAACCCATATAGACTTGTGGGGAAAATATGCCATCAAATCTATTAATGGCAAATATTATTATCTCCTATTTGTTGATGATGCTAAAAGGTTTGTCACAATTGAATGTCTCAAAGAGAAAAGTGATGCAGCACAGGGGGTAATAAATTACCTTGCCCATTTGGAAACACAAGGCAAGAAGCTGAAGGGTATACAAATTGATTGTGGAAAAGAATTTGTTAACGAAAAACTGGAAAAATATTGCAAAGAAAGAGGTATAGAAAATCAGCTTACCGCACCATACTCACCATCACAGAATGGAGTTGTGGAAAGGATGAACAGAACCCTGGTCGAGCTATCCCGAGCAATGCTGGCTGCTAACCAGCTTCCAGAATTTTTATGGGAATTTGCAGTCTTACACGCTGCCTATATCCGGAACCGATCATTTACCAAACATCTTCGGGAAACAACACCTTATGAAGGCTGGCACAATAAAAAACCGGATGTATCAAATTTACGTGAATTTGGAGCCCCAGTATGGGCATTATTACAAGGCCAGAAAGAAGAAAGAAAAATGCTACCCAAATCAAAGTGCCGTGCATATGTCGGCTATGATGACGGCGTGGGAGCAATAAAATATTACAATGCCGAAACAAGAAATGTTCTCACCTCTCAGAACTTCCGACTTATAGATGCTACAGATGAACCTGAGCCTCCTGAAGACACTGATGTTACACCCTCGACGGAGGGGGAGTCTGGTGGGGAAACACCGAATGTGCCGCCAACGGGTAACTCCGATCAACGGATCACGGAACCGGCAAGGCAGCCTCGGAAGCGTAAACGGAATGAAAATGAGGGAAACATAGATATCACTAGACCACGGAAGACGCGTGCAAGTGATAATGAACCACGGAAAACTCGTGGAATTTGTACCAACTACAAACATCTTTACCACCTTGTGGAAGAGGAAGATGACGAAACCTTTCTAAATATAGAAGAAGCCTATGCAATAATAGCCGGAGACGAAATAAACAGTCTCAAAGATGCAAAACAATCCCCGGAATGGACGGAATGGAAAGATTCAATGCAAATTGAATTAGACTTGCTCAAAGAAAAGGGTACTTGGGAACTTGTCGAAAAACCTCCAGATGCTGTTCCAATCTCAAATAAATGGGTATTTATTCAGAAACGAAATAAAGAAGGGGAAATTGTACGATACAGATCGCGGCTAGTTGCAAAAGGGTATGCACAAAGACCCGGTTATGATTTCACGGAAACTTTTTCACCAGTTGTACGAATGGACACACTCCGAGCTATTTTAGCACTCGCATCAGAGAAAGGTCTAAAAATACAACAGATGGACATAAAGGGCGCATACCTTAATGGCACGCTACACGAGACTATATACATGAAACAACCTGAAGGATGTGATGATGGAACAGGCCGAGTATGCAAGCTAATTAAACCGCTTTATGGATTAAAGCAGGCAGGTCGAGAGTGGAATAATGAATTTGATGGTAAACTTAAAATTCATGATTAATGGCAGATCCTTGCGCATATATTCGACGGGATGAAGAAAATATAGGCATCATAACGGTATGGGTAGACGACACCCTGTGTGGCAGGGTCAACGGTCTGTTGGTAGTCTCATTGATGAGGTTGTCACGTCGCGAAAGATGGGGTAAGCGAGAGCAAATGAATGGGGGGGGGAAAGATGCACCAGATGAGACTAATACACTTAGAGTGAGGAATAAAAAGGCAAGAGAGAGATTAATTGTCCCATTCGAAAGGTGGGGAGACACCTTAAATACAAACTGCAAATAGTTACAAAGGAAAAACTGTACACGCGCGTTCTCTCGTGCTGACAGGACCAAGCAACTGGAATGATGAACTACAAAGGAAGCCAGAACGTCGATACCCAGGAATATAGGTGGAGTCCAAGATAAGATTGTTGATCTCGATGCAAGTGGTGGTAGGGTGGCGTAGTCGAGTCCTCGTCTCAGGGTTTTACCGACTGGGAATAACTTGGGGAGGGGTGGATCGTCGAGGCTCTCTATTTATGGAACGCAACTTGTCCCCCAGCAAGTGCGGAGAGCGCTTCGGCGCGACCTCTTGACCCTACCATCCAGCTGTTAGATCCATCAATTCGGATGTTGACTAGCCACAGAAAAGGAAATCGGACCAAGGCCCAGATCATTGCTAAAATGAATAAACTTTGTACCTAGAAGAAGAATGATAAAGAATTAATTAAAACCCGGTACCGACCCTTCACTTCCTTAGTCAAGCTGTCAAGTAAAAGACCCGAGGGAGCGGAAATGATGACGATGCACGTGATTGATGCATCACGTGGGTGTAGTGCATAGAACTGGAATGAATTCCCTGGTATGGGTAAGTTGACCAGTAGGACAACTGACCCTACCACAGGTGGGTGGGACTTCGCATGATGCCCCCATCATGCACGTAAGACGAGAAACAAAAGACAAATAGAAACAAAAAGGAACTTAGCATAAATAAGGAGAAAGACGAGCACGTTTGGGTGCTCATGGCGGCTTGAAGAATTGAAGAACAAGATGGAGGGGTTGACGCCATGGAGGATACTGTCATGCATGCAAGACAAAAAACAAAAGACAGACAAAAAAGAGAAAATAAATAAAAATAAAAAAAAAAAGGAGACTCAGCGTAAAATAATTATGATAAAAGCTACGGATCATGGAGGCTTGAAGAGTTGAAGGAGTATGATCAGTACGTCGACGGAATGGAGAACACGAGAAACACCGTGAAGTGCCACAAGGGGAACATGATGTCGTCCAGGCGAACCGTGCTTCGGTGGTAGAGAATTTTCGATGACAAAGTCCACTGAGATTATTGTCTTGATGCTGGGGGTGATCATATGAATGCCGGCCACAAAAGGATGCCATCACGTTGGCCAGGAAAGGAGCGCGCTACCTTGCGCCGCGTTGATGAGATTGTAGAACTTGTTTGAAAGGTTATAGGACAGCGGTGGGCAGAGACTCAGGACATGGAAATAATACTCAACCATTTTTCTACATGGGGCAGGCGTCAGTTTCACAAAATCGTGACTACTACGTACCTCTTGTATTTGGGTGGAAGTAATATAACTTTCATCGACGGGTGGGCTTGAGATTTCAGGGGGTTCTGTTGGCGGGACGTCGCGGGCGAAGTCTTCAATTGTTGGGGGGTCTTTGCCACTTGAGCGTCGAGTAGCCATCGTAGGTTGTTCCTTTGGTAAAGTGGTCAGTGAACTCAACGTAGAAACGGTACTCAACCTATGGCACGTGTGAGACAAGGTCGGAAGCTTGAAAAACAAGATGAGTCGAGAAAACCCAACCAGAACGCTTGATGTAAGACGAGGGGCTGGGAAAGGCGAATTGACAAAAGTGTTGAGGTGTATTGCATGCCCGTTGCTTGGTAACTTGTGTAAATTTGATGGATTGATGTCATCATCAGGAATTTCTTCGAGGGTTACTTTTCTTGAATGGTAGGCGTCAACGTCCGGCTGTAGAAAACTTAACGATCTGGAAGGTGTAGAAGTAAAATAAAGCTCTGAGAAGTACATTGTCAGTGTATATGGACTTGGACGAAGAAAGGAAGGGGGATGCGGTAATATCAGCGGCATTACCAACGGAGATCCGTCTCTCCTGAATCTTGATAGCCAGACAGTAACAAACAGTGGTGTCAACAGATACAGGTGAGGATATTAACACATCGGGTTCTTCATGGGCCTTGTGAAAATTGTCGTTGAGAGGTGCTGGGACGTAAAATCCGCAGTACGTGGTGGGAACATCGCTGTTGCACACTGGAGACATTGATGTTGAGCAATGATCGGCTTGAATATTGGGGCATTCGAGCATATGGTCCGGAATTTCTAGCACGTGCTCCAAGGGGAGAGGAATGAGTGTATCAAGAGTCGTATTTTGTACTATGTCACCGTCGATATTGTGCTGAGCCATTGTACTGAAGTTGGAGCCAGAAAATGCCATCATGGCACCCCCGAGAGTATCTTGCTGTCCTATGATATCTTGGGCGCCTGCTAGATGCAAAGCTTCGATGTCCATGGCTTGTTCTTCCTGTGGAGTTGGGATCTGACAATTCTCTTGAACTTGTTGATCTCGCGAAGCTTCTTGAGTCAGTGAAGGTACAGGGAGAGGTTCGGCAAGAGGTGTAGAACATATGTTAGCACTATACTTAACTTTTTGCTTTGGGTTCCGTGAGGCCTTGAACAGTGGATCGTGGTCATAGTCGGTGTCTTCAAAGTTACTTGAGAAATCCTGGTAGCTCTTGCCCAGAATATCGTCTTCATTGAATTCATTTTGCAGCAAAGCCCAAACGTCGTCCATCGGGGGTGGGGACCATATCGTAGTCTGATCAGCAGGTAATTGATCGCAAATATCCCACTGAAGTGCTCGCGGAATTCCTTGAAAAAAGAGTATGTTAGCTTCGTGTACTGTGAGGAACTGCGTCTCGAGAAGGGGAGTGGACTGCGCTGTAAATTCGCGATAGTATTCATCAACGTCTTGAAGTGACTTGAAATCTTGATCACAAGAGTGGTGCTTGATCCACCTTCGGAACTTGTCAATTGTAATGCGAGGTTTGCGGTCGTTCAATCCGTAGCACTTGACGAGGTAGGCACGAGCGGCTGGCCAGTCATTCTGTGTCCAACAGGGTGCTGCTTCAATGACACAGCGGACATGTCGATGACAATAACGGAGAACATATCTTGAGAGATTGTTGAATGGAATCTGGGAGGAGGAGGCGAGGGTTTCGAGTGTATCTAAGAAATCATTAACATCTTTGCCCTTGAAGAGCGCATCTGGGGTGCCTGGGATTGGCATAGGGTAGACATATCGAAAAGAATCTTGAACCATGTTGGACGAACTGTGAGAGGTGAGGTGGTGGAGGAAATACTGAAGATCGTCAGTAACAGGGGACTACGCCTTGGTGCATAGTAGACTTGAATAAACATGGTGCTACGCCTTGTGCGCAGCGGACTTGGATACTACACCTTGGTGCATAGTGAACTTCGAAGAACTTGGAGCGTGGAGTCGGGCGCATAGTGAGCACTTGACGTGAGAAGGGAGAAGGTTATAGGCGATAGGGATGGAAAAAAAAGAACTTTGGTATTTACGGAGGTGCGTCGTGAGTTCTCTTAGCTGATCTTGGGCCGAAGGGAATGAGTAACACCGAGTTGACTCAAGAAGAGCGAGAGCGACATCAAGTCAAACTCTCAACAGGCGACACCAAGTCGAACCTGTGTTCTGGAAGAGACTTGAAGGAGAAAATACTTAGAAACTACACCTTAGTGCGTAGCAAACTTGCTGAGATCGAATTGACTTGTAAACTTGATGATGATTTGACCGCCCGCCAAAATGGGTGAGGTTTTTGAGATGGCAGGGAAGTTGTAGACGATGTGTTTGGGGGCCGATGATGAATAGAGGGACGTGGGGGATGTTTGCGACAGATTCAATCAGGTGTTGTTTGGGTAAGTTGACCAGTAGGACAACTGACCCTACCACACCTGCTTTTTGCATCAGCAGATAAAATGATGAAGCATATGAAAAATGCGTTAACATCAGAATGGGACGTTACCGACCTTGGAGAGCCTAGCAAAATCGTGGGCATAGAAATTACGTGCGCCAATGATAGCATCAAAATATCTCAAGAAAAATATATTGAGAATGTCCTTTGTAAAGAAGGCATGATTGATGCAAACCCTGTTGGAATGCCAATGGACCCAAATATTAAATTAATTGAAAACCCAGATTATAATGAGCTGAATCGGAGCAATTCATATGCCAAATTACTGGGATGTCTACAATTCATTGCAAACTCCACGCGACCTGACATTAGCTTCGCTGTTAATAAATTGGCAGCATATACCGCAAACCCGGGCTTACAACACCACGGTGCAATAAAGCGGATACTACGGTACTTAGCAGGTACGAAAACTCTTGGAATTATTTACAGAAAATCCCAGGATGAGACTGAAAACAATAACCTTTTCCATGGATATGCCAATGCATCATTTGCAAATTCTGAGGACCTCAAGTCCACCACAGGATATATTTTCCTGACAGCAGGGGGAGCAATAACTTGGAAATCAAAGAAACAAACAATTATTGCACTATCCTCAATGGAAGCCGAATATGTGGCGCTATCTGAGGCTGGACGCAAGGCCACATGGCTAAGAAATTTGTATGGTGAACTCGGATACACCCAAGAAAATCCGACAATTATTAAAGGCGATAATGAAGGGTCAGTAATTTTAACCCATAACCCTCAATTTCACCAGAGGTCAAAACATATCGCTATACGGCATCACTGGGTCCGAGATTTAGTCACCAACAAAATTATTGATATTCAAAACTGTCGTGATCCGGAGCAAACAGCGGACATATTAACAAAGGCGTTACCAAAGCCTAAGTTTTCACGGCATAGGGAAGAGATGGGAATTCAGTCAAAAATAACTCAGTAGCTTTCCTTGGTGAGATTGGTTTTTCCCAAAGGGTTTTCCATCCACAGAGGCTTTGATGCACCTGAAAGAAAATTATTAACCACTCCAGGGGGAGTGATGACATTTACAGAACCATTCCACTCCTTGTCCTACACTGCCTAGGCTTGAGGGGGAGTGTTGGGATTATGTATACAAGAGTATACATCCAAGCCAAGGCAGTTAACATGCCTAGGGAATATTGCCAGAATATGCTATGTCATATTAACACATGTTTAACAAAGGTTAACACATGCAGAGACATATAGGGGAATCCACAGTTAACACATGCTACAGGATTAAACATCCTGCAGCATGTCTATCATAGGATAGGCAAGATATATCCATGTCTATCATAGGCTATCAGAGACAGAGCCTTGGATAGAGTGTCTAATACACACCCTGCAGGAAGTCTAGGACTTACCAAGCCATGATATCATATGTCACTATTATTGACACTGTTATAGGGGATATGACATAGTTATTCCATTATTAACTGGTACAGGGGTCTATTACAGAATACCTCCTTTATATAATAAAGGAGTGCATTACACTATACCTCCTAACTGTGTAGTATAAATATTGCACATCTTGTAGGAGATGATAATAACATTCCTCCCTGTGGCAGACTCCCTCACTCACTAGCCTTTGAGATTAACTTCATCTTCTTAACCTTGTCCTTAACTCCTCCTGTCACTGTTCACCACTCCATTCCCAACACGTGCCATGCCCTAAAGGTCTTAAAATATGTAAAATATTCACCATGTCTGCAATTCTTATATATCATCTGAAAATGCTATTTAAGGGATGCTAGCATTGACAAAATTCACAAGGCCAACCAGAATTTGAGCTCTCAAAATTATTGGACAATAGAACAGAATCTTAGTGTTGCTAAAGCTTGGCTTGGCTCGGCTATGGCTCTGATACCCGAGCTGGTAATTCAGCTCTAGCTTGCCGAGCTGCGCTGAATTGATGGCTCTAGAGCAGCTGGTGGCTCAGCTGATCAAAAATAGTAGGCATCGCCCATGTCACTTTTTTCCTCAACTCGGCTGTTCCTTTCCGTTCCCCTCGTCTTTTACCTTCTTCGCTAATGTGACAACAAGCTGCCAGCACAGGGGGAGGCTCAGGGGGCACCCATCAGGAAAATCCAATGCTGACTTATTAGACTTACTGTCACTATGCAGGTAGTTGGCAACCTAAGGGTAAACATGTCCGTAAGGAATTTAAGTAGACATTAAGTAGAGAGAAAGCACAAAAAAGCACCACAAAGCAGAATGATAAAAAGCAATATATTGGACTATTGAAATACAGTATAGTCTAAATATGGTTTTGACTCCATTTCTGCTGTTCATTTCCTGCTCCCTGTTCCTACTTCCATAATATCTCCTGTCACCCAATTGAAGCACACAGGATGCAGGGGTGAAGGGGAGAAACACAGTCATGGCAAGATGGCTCATCTACAGGTAAGCAGGGGTCAGGCAGGGTAAATGTTGTGGGGGGTGAGGGGCAGTGAGCACATGGTCAGTGTGCTGTTGTGGAGCTAGGGGGTGGGTCCAGGGGTGTTGGGTATAACTGGGGAGCAGGGGGTGGTTTACTGGGTGATGCAGAGTGCCATCCTGGTGGTGTGGGACTGGGCACACTGAGGTAGTGACCTGTGACATGGCAGGGGTGGTGTGTGGCTTGAGGGACATGGCTGGGGGCTAGTGCCAGCATGTGCAGTTGACCCACAATCCACTCCATGAGCAGTCACTCATGAGGCTGGGGGCAGGTGGTGGATCATTGTCATTCTCATTTCCCCCCCTTCTGCTCCACTTCCTTGCTGTCCTTCCTTGTTATCATTGCTTACATTCCCCCCTGCCACACAATCCCTTAGAAGATAATTAAACTTGAAAAGGAAATGAAAAGATTGGTTATTCTATTTTAGTTAAAAGGATAAGAAAAATAATACTTAGAGCCGAAACCATTGTTTCAGCCTGTGATGTGGCACATAAACAGCCATGGAATGCAGTCATATGGTGTAAGGGGCACTGTCTATTGTTACAGGATGTATAGTACCTAGATGTGGCAGGGGAAGGGTGGTGTTTGGGTCGTTGAATGCTAGGCCATCTGGTGGCCATCAGGTCCTTCCTGCTGCTGTAGAATGGTCAGGGGGTACAGCAGGCTGTTGGGGGGCAGATGGGGTGTGGAGGGGAGCCAGTGTCACTGAACGTGCTGCTGTTTGACTGCTCTGGGAGCCAGGGGTGGTTCTAGGCACATCCGAGGCAGCTGGGGGTCGGCCAGGGGATGGCAGCAGGGGTGGTATGAGATCCAGAGGGGGTTGAATGGGATTGGAGGGTAGTCCAAGGGGCACTATGGGTCGCTTGGCAGTGGCAGTGGTGTCTGTGACATGACAGGGGTGGTATGAAGTCTGGACAGTCAAAAGGGTTGCAGGGGAGTCCAGGGGGTGCTCTGGGTTGTTTCAAGGTTGCCAGCAGCACACTGGGGTAGTAGGGGTCAGGTCTGGTGGCTGTGGGGGTGGGGATGCCCTGTGAGGTGTCTGTGATGTGGTGTCACCCCTGGATGCCATGCTGGGTGAATTGGGTCATGGGTGTGCAGGGGGTTGGTGCTGTTGTCCTTAGAGGATAACAGGGCATTCAACTTGTCAAACAGAGGGTTCTGGGGGCAAGTGGGGGCCATTGGAGCCCTGCACTGAATGTCTTGGGAGTCATCAGGATCATGTGCTCAAGGTGTCATGGTAGTGGGCAAAAAGATAGTTAGTAGAAGAGGCATGAAAAAAGTGCAGAAAAGAACTTACCTAAGGCCCAAATGACATTAATCATTATTTGGGCCCCATTTCATCCGCATCTGGGTGTCATGGGGTGGCATCCTTGTGAAAAGAAGCTTGGAACCTAAGAAAGTACTTGGTAAAAGATAAGATAAAAGAAAAAATTACCTGCAGCCAAAACAATGATTTTGTCATTGTTTGGGCACTATTTCATCCACATTGGTGTGTTGGGGGATGGCATCTGCTGTTAGAGGATGCTTAGAACCTTAAAAAAAGTTAGTTAATATCAAAAAAACAAGAAAACAAAATGGGCCTGGTGGTAGAGGCTTGTGAGTGAGAGTGCTGACAAATAAGTTCAACATTCACATGACTGCATAGCACCTGGATTTTGGATAACACCAATACACAAATTGATAGAATTTTGTCAATTGCAATAGTTTGATGCATCTCAAACCTTCCACATGTACTTTTAGAACTTTTAATTGCTGAAGAATCTGTAGATATAGCTACACTTTCCTTATTAAAATGGCTTTGAATAGATTAGGGCAGTGATGCTTTATATTTTGAGGAGAAAGTGAGTACTGCTTGAGATTACTAGGGGTGCATGCTGTGCTGTAATGACTAAGATAGACCTCATTCATACTTGACTACATCACATGTTGTTACTTTTCCTGTGACCTATCATGTGAAGTCTTTCTGAGGATACTGATGCATTGCTGTGCAAGCTATTAACATGGATTACAGTGACTATATAATTAGTTATAGTTGGTAGGAATAATCTATGCATTGGGTTTATTTAAATTAGCCAGAAGGAATGAAGGAATTACTCTATGTCCTCTATATTTCTTGCAAGCCCATGCAGCATCCTTGCCATCTAGTCCTTCCTGATAAGCCATTGGGCATGACATGCATATTTCCACATTGACACCAATGGTACCATTCTGAGGGAGGCCAGTAAGTTTTTTTTTCAAGATCAGCCTCTTTTGAGGAAGGAGGGAACTCATGATATTTGCACTTGGCAGAATCCAATGCTTCTCTCAATGGGATCATCTCCTGTTGAACCAGACTCATGGAAACTGGATCAGCATCAGACAAATCTAGGAGATGAATCGATGTGTCAGATCAGCCAAACATGTCAAATCAGCAGAATACAGTGGCATGTGTGGAAAAGCCTCTAGCTCAGGGCTTTTGTTGTGTATTTTCTTCACATTGCATGAATGACATGGGATCTTTATCAGCTTGTTCAGTGGTAATTGTGCACTAATCAATTGATTCTTACAGTTTCTTTCTCCACCTCAGCAAGTTTTCTCTTCTTGCCATTTGCTTGAGGTGCTCAAGCCACCTTCAGGTTCTTCAAGAAGTTCCTTTTCTTGAGGTTGGGCATTGCTCTACTCTACTCTGTTGTAGCCCCTAGGACATGACCTAAAATTTTGTGCAGTACCCTATTTTTAGGCATATCTTAAAGAAGTATGCACTTCTTGCACATATCATACAAATTCAAAAAAATAAAATTAGCAAACTATAGTAAAATACATTCACTAGGATTCTCTAATCCTGGAATTGACAAAAATGCACATAAGAAGAAGTAGTACATGAAGTCACACTTTTGTCACAAAAATTAATGTTTTCATCATGTGATGTAGTCAATTATGAGTGAGGTCTATCTTATCAGCTGTACACTCGCAGTAGGTCTATGGGTACGGCAATGCCATATATGTACCCATGGGTGTTATTTTGAGAGCCTCATGGTATGGACAGCAGTCAGTATGGCCCCAAATGGCCATAATTGGCTAACAGGCTACCCAAAAATTAATTTTTCATAGAAAAGAATAATAAATACATGAACAATCCCACAACTGTGAGCATCCAGCTGTTGGGGAAACCCCCTTAATGGAGAAGTCTTCAAAGACATATACATATATTGTTTGTAATAAATACAGGCATATACTGAACTGGAGGGATGATGAGAAGATCATATGGTATGTTAAAAGACTCACCAGTAGGGAATGAGACCAGCATCTGTAATTGTTGTGTGATCCAGATATTTGATGTTCCATCAAAAAGGCAGAGCCACATCAGTGGTATAGTTGTTGTTGGAATACTGTGACTTGATGCTAATGACAAATCTATGAAACAATGAGTTGAACTGCTGTCTAAAAGAGTAATCATAGTAGGATCATAAATAAAAGTTAAAGCAATTTGAAAAGATTTAGCAGCAGCATTGAGGCAGACCTCCTTTGGTGCACACTTGGTGTCAACACAACCCCCAGCCCATCCAGAGGAAACAAGAGGGGTGCTGACTATTTTTTGGAACCTGCAACCCTTATTTTAAGCAGCAGGCCCATTCTTCTCTGGTGAGCTTACCATCATTCCCTAATTTGTTGGCTATTGAGGGCTTCTCTTGTTGTTGCTGGAGCTGCTAGCATTGTTGGAAGTGTTGGACTTGTTGATGTTTTTGGATTTACTGGTGGTGTTTACAGACTTACTGCTGGAGGTGGAAGTGTCATCAGTTTTGCTGGTATCAATCAACTTGAGTGGCTAGCTTCCAAAACTTGACATTGTATTTGACAATGTGTGCTGATTCCTTCATTTTTAGCATGTATGGAGATTTTTTGGCATCTCTGACAGGGTTGTGCAGGCTGAAATCAGTCTCAAGCTTGTTGATGAAAGCTTCAAAATTCCAAATCCAATTGGGACTGTCAGTAGCTTCCATCAGCCCTGGTTCAAACCAACCAAGTGCTGCTCCCTTCAGAGAAGAATGAATAAATAAAATCTTTTTCTCATCAGATGCAAGGAGGGTAGGATGATCATGGAAGTGAAGGTTACAAGAGATTAAGAAGTCATAGAGTTTCCACAGGTCCATGCTGTTGGACATGTTGGGTTCGTGTACTTTGGCTTTCTCATTGTGAGGTTGTCAGGAGGCATGGATGCTGTCTGATAACTCTTGTAGTACATGCAGGAATAAATGGTTGTTGCCATGGGGCTCTGACTCAGGATTGGATTGATGTTTGTCACCTTCTGGGTCACTGTCATCACCATCAGGATCATCATGCCCTTCATGATCACCATGACTGGATTGGTTATCAACCACTGGAGCACCACAGGTGTCAGGAGTATGCTTTTTACAAGACATTTTAAACTATTTGTTTCATTGTTTTGTTATATAGACACTTTTATGTACATGGCTAAGGGTAGGAACCAGATCCTTGTGATCAAATGCATGGTCAAGGGTAGGTAGTGATCACACACATGGTAGACACATGGTAGGCTGCACACATGAGGGTCAAGCATGCCACAGCTGCCTCACACTTTAAGCATTGACTACACATGGCTGGCACATGTTTTGTAGTATATAAACCATAATATATTGCTGAGAGACACTAGTTGTGTTCTCTTGGGTATTCACTATACTAGTGTGACACTGCTTGACTACTAGACTAAACCTCATTATTCATTTGGTTGTTGTTGTTTTGCTTGGGAGCCATTGTTGTATCCCAGTGGTATAACATTGTCCTAACAGCTGAGAACCAGTGGTGTTGATGGAGGTTGTATGTCAGGGTTTTCTGGGTTTGCTCCCAAGCCAGGAAAGATGTTTGAAGGTTGCAGGGTTGTGCCAAAGGTTGACAAAGGTCAGTGCAGGGTTAGTCAGGATAGTCAGGATCTGTGCACTGTTTGTAATCTGCTGCAGTTACCTGCCCATTGCGAATTGGTGGTGGAGCATGTATGCATAGTGACTGTTTGAGAATTTGACATAAAAGGTTAATATGTTTGTGAAGAGGGCATAAGAAGTGTGAGTTTGATTATACTGTTATGAACTAATCTCACATGACAGTGTTCCAATGGAAGTCCAATGTAATGCTGGACTTGGTTTCAATCTAGAGGGATTGCACCCTTCTATATGCCCTATGTCCAATTTACAAGATGAAGGTGATGAGAGTGGAAGTCCAGCAGAGCTCCAGGGGATAAGAAGAGAGAGAAGATTTAGAGTGAGAGAGTTGTGAAAATAACAATGCAATAATCAAACTGAGGATACAAATGACAGCATACTAAGTTTTATAGTAAGTAAAGTACTTGGGGTAACTATGGCAGAGTTCTGCACTGAGTATGCAGTAAGTAAGATGATCAATCAATGATATGTGATATAAACAAAACAGGAGATGAATTTGAAATGGAATTTGAAATAGTTATTTGAAATGATGGGAGCTCTGCCAGAGATCCACCAAGGTCTTGCACAGAATATGACGGCTGGCTGAGCTGGCTACCACTGTACCAATATGACCTGCTCTTTGGTCACATGTCACAAGCACCTCTGAAAAGAAGAGAATTCTTGAAATGTCACATCACAACCAAGGATGAAGAGATTTCTGAGAATTCTATAAAGTGCCAAAAAAACCATGGGATGACTCATTCTAATGGATCTAATCACAATCATTGACACAAATTTGAACTTGCAGTGGCAGGAGAAACTGCAAGAATTCCAAGACAGATAGTTTTGCTGATGGGGGGAGGACACTTTGCTGCAGAATAGGGATAGACATCATGTTGCAATGAGAGGAAGCACAGACATGGAAGATTCAATATGTTTGAAGACATAATTGTTAAGACAGAAAAGATGACCAGACTGGGGATTGAACCCAGGACCTCCTGGACATATACCAGTAGCTCTACCACTGAGCTATCAAGTCTTATTGGATTCAACTTGGTTGGTTATTGTTGATGTAACCTAAGACCATATTGACACCTCCTTAGCTGCATATGTGTCTTATACCTCATTGGGATGCACATTTATACAGTGAGGTTATTACAACACTTATGGCCCACATCATGTGACAGATTACATCATCCAACACACTCCCCTAATCTGGCACATCATACAATTCTGCTTAGGTAATTTGGATGACTAAGCATCATGCTGACTAAGCAGCACAGCCTGGCTTATTTAGCGCAGGGCCCATAACCTGTTAAGACAGAAAAGATGACCAGACTGGGGATTAAACCCAGGACCTCCTGGACATATACCAGTAGCTCTACCACTGAGCTATCAAGTCTTATTGGATTCAACTTGGTTGGTTATTGTTGATGTAACCTAAGACCATATTGACACCTCCTTAGCTGCATATGTGTCTTATACCTCATTGGGATGCACATTTATACAGTGAGGTTATTACAACACTTATGGCCCACATCATGTGACAGATTACATCATCCAACAATAATACAGTGTGGGCCACCAAATGAGATGTATGGGGATGTCACATGATTTTTGGGACAATGAAGAGATGAAGAGATGGTCAAAATTCATCATGCAGCCACAGCTTGAAGAGAAGGTCATTAGTATTGGTACAGTACCATGCATGACATTGAGCTACTGTTGGTACAGAAAAGAAGGACAATGATGTGGTGTGGTATCAGCTGCCCTACTGGTCAACTTACCCATTCCAGGGATTATGTGCCAATTCTATTGCCAAGCTCTAATACTCAAGAGTGACTGTACACACATTCATTTACCTTGCCTTGCTCAACAATTTGTGCTACTAATACTGTTTAGTTCTTTTCTAACTTAGTGAGGCATCCCCTTCAACACTTCTGCATACACACGATGCATTGATCATGCTCATTGTCATCAATTCTGCTTCCTTGGGTTTCCCACCTGACAGCCCCACTTTTGGTGTGACGGAGCAGTCCCAGTTTTCATTTAACTTTTAATGTTCTCTTTCTTGATATGGCAATGATAAGGTTTCCCATCAATCTGCCACTCGGTCCGACTCTCCTTTCACAGCTAGTCAATACCCAAATCAAAGGGCTGAACAGTTGGATGGTAGGGTTGAGAGGTGTCGTCTGACGACTCTCCGCACTTGCTGGGGGCCCAAGTTGCGTAAAGTCAATAGAGAGTCCCATCAATAGACCTATCCCCAAGCAATTCCCAATCTGTGAAACCCGGAGATGAGGATCTGACAACCCTGCTTCAACATCACTGGTGGTACTGTCTGACCAATTCCTTGATATTTCATTACCATTTCTCATAATGACTTCCTTATTACTTTATCTTTCTGGTTGCTTGGTCCTGTTCGATGCAAGAGAACATGTGCAATCAGTTCTTGCTGTAGTTACCTCTTGGTTTTGTATTTAAGGTGTCCTCCCACCTGTCGAATGGAGCATGTCCTTTCACTCTCCTTGTTTCCCCCCCCCCCCTTTAAGTGTAATCGCACCCAACTGCTCCATCTTTCCACTCCTTTTCCCATCCTCGCTTACCCCCCATCCCTTGCGACATGATGACCTTGTCAACAAGACTACCAGCAGATCGTTGACCCTGCCACAGTGGTCCCTTGCTAAATAGGGACTGTTGTTCATTTTCTTAGTATATATTATCTTTTGCAACTCAAACTGTCAGGCAGGCTGTCTCAGAAAGGCTGATTGGGATGTTGAACAATACAACTATTATCCAGTACAATATTTGAAAGCATGAATGATGCCAAGTGGCAAGTACTGTATTTCATGAGAATCCTTTGGCAGTCATCACTGACTGGCCTTCAGTGCCATCACTACCACAAAAACTGACCAACATTTGGCACCACTCTGCCAACTGATCAGTGCAGGGCTGATCATTTGTTGGTCATAGGCCAATCCACATGGGCCCATGTGGATTGGCCCAGAGTTACTGTTCAGTGCCCTGGGTGGTGATCTAGGTTGTCAGCCCACCCAAATTACTGTTACCATTGGCCCCATCAGGTGTTTGAGGATGTTTTGATATAGGTTTATAATGTCTAAGCAGAAGAAGAACAATATTTTCTCCAATTATTGTGGATGACTTTATATAGTCAAATATACATAGGATTGGTTGGTGGAATAGTAGGAGTTTGACAACACACCATGACTCATCCATAGTGAGTATTTGAGTGTGACAAGCAGTGTAAATGAGCCTGGTTGGGCAACCTACACTAAGTGGAAAGGGCGGGGTCGGGTTGTCTTTGTTGCGCAGGGGTGGGGACGTGGGTTACTACAATTAAGGAGTATATCATTAGCCATACCTAGGGAATAGCACAGGTTTTGCAACCTGTGCAGGTTATGGGTATGGGTAGGTATGGGTATGGGTACAGGTTGTGCACTGGTTACCCACTACCTGTGCCTACCCGTCACCAGAAGGGAGGTGGGGAACACAATATATATTAAATAATTTACATAAAGTCACATAACTACATATTAAAAAATAAATAGGTGGGGTGAGCCCAGCTGAAAACTTTGAAATGGGAGGGTTTATATACTCCTGGCATGCACACAGGCCATTTGGCCTTGTGTGGACAAAGTAATTGTGTTTTTGTTGATTGTTCACATGTTATTTACCTATGTTTTTTTTTACTACACAGCCGCTTGCACAACTGCCTGCCCCTCCCTCATTCGTCCTCCCTTTCCCCTCCTCCCTCATCCACTCCATCATTATGGGGCCACAGGGCCCCAATATTAAGTAATTTCATTTCATTTCTATGTTTTTAAACTAATAAACTATTTTTTTTCACACTTGCATCACCATCAGTCACTACATGTCACCACGCATCATGACTGCCAGCTCACCATTCACCACCACCACCCATGATGACGGCACCTCCCTCTCTCCCTCCCTCTCCATTTCCATGGGGCCTGTGGCCCTATGGTAAGTATTTTTATTAACTTATCAATTTTGTTTCAAAAGTAATAAATTTTATTTTTCAGTTTCTCATTTTCAACAATGACAGCTGCCCCCCTCACAGCACCCCTTTGCCCTCCTACTTGTACTCTAACTCTATAGGAGCCACAGGCCCCATGGTAAGTTTTTTTTATCTTCTCAATTCTTTTTTAGCTAACAAAAAAAGAAATTTCAGCTTTTCTATTTGTAACAACAAACGCCAGGCATGCTGCCCCTCCTCCCCACTCAAATGGGATATGAGGGCCCCGAAGGGGAATTGGACAGCCCCAGGGAGGTGCTGGGAGGCCTGAGGAGTGGGGTACCTGTGAGGTGCACTCTGAATCATGTCCCTCCTGTTGCCATGTCACTGACACCCCCCCCCTCTGCACACCTCCCTCCTTCCCCCCTCCCTCTAGCAGCCCCAAACAGCCCCTCACACAGCCCTGCGAGCCCCTGCTTGCAGGGTGGGTGGGGGGCTTGGTTTTTGACCAGGGGGGACTCCCACCTGACCTGCCATGCGGCACCCACCCCAGATGACAGCAGGGTGAAGGGTGACAATGGGACATGATGGGGACATGCCAGGCCATGTCACCAGCCAAGGGGACGCAATGGGAGCCCCCCAGAGCCCTGGGGACACCCCCTGGATGTGACTGAACATGATGGGAGGCCTCAATGGGTGCCAGGGTGCACCAGGAGCTGGGACATGAAGGCAGGTCCTGATAGCCAAGGGGACATGGTGGGTGGGCCCAGGAGCCCCACTGACACCACCTGGCCCAGCCTCATGAGCCATTGCTTGTGGGGTGGAGCGCGGGTGGGGTGATGCAGCAACAAGCAGGCCACATTCTTTTTTTCCATTTTTATTTTCCTTTCTTTTCTTTTTTTCTTTTCCTCTTTTTGTTTTGTTGGGCCCAGCGACCCCATGCCTATGAGCACCTGCTTGTAGGGTGGTTTGATAATTGTAGTTAAATATATAATTAAATAAATGTATTTTTGTTCCTACAACCCCTGATGAAACCCATACCTGCTGTGACCTGCACCTCGTGACTTGCAGGTTGCGGGTACGGGTATGCTCAAAAGTACCCACAGGTTACCCATGCAGATCCCTAGCCATACCTTCATTGCACAGAAGTGGAAACAAAGGTTTGGAATTGGAAAATGAGAGTTATATATGTAAAAGATTGACCATGTTGGAAAGCATCTGCATTGAACATAATTGGGCAGCTCATGAGGGCCGCATCAGTTGTAGCCTCTTTGAGAGAGGTACCGCATCACTGGCCACTGATGGCAGTCATGATGATGTGTTTGGTGACACTGGTGGCTGTGAATGATGAATGTTGGTGGGATATGCAAGCACATGCTAACTGTTCATGTCATGTGACTGGAGACCATTTGGAGTGTCTTGTGAGTCATGAGTCTGTAGTGAGCAGACTTACAGTAAACCAGATAGTGGTGCTCTAAGCTGCCAAGGGTATAAATGGTTACAGAGCAAGATTATGCTAGGAATGATTGCTGACATTCTCAAAAGATATAACACAGTTACATTATTTTTCACTCACAACCACTAAAAGTATTGCTGGGACTGTGAAAGGAAAGTGGGAAAGGTCATATACGGAAAAGGTAATTGAAGTACTAATCTTGCTTATCCAATGTGGCACTCTTAATTTATGTAAGACAATAACTGTATAGTACTAGTCACAGTCATGGTAGTCCTGTCACAGTGGCTCTGGTCATCTCCACCATTATGTTCAGATCATGATATCTGTGTGTGGCACTTGTCAAAGTTCATGTCCAGAAAACCAGAGGAGATACATCTCTGCAGGTGTGTAAGGATGTGGTGAGACCACTCAGACACACAGAAATCTGCTTCCCAACCTAGTTTGAAAGTTCATGGAAAGTCTACAAGTTCTGGTCCTCTGTAGATGGAGTAAGGACACAGCTCCACAGCAAAACACAGCTGCCAACTTCCCTCTTAGTTGCAACATTAAAGTCATCCCCAGCCATGTGTGTTTCTGAATGCTGCCAACTCCTGAACTTCCAGGTTCAACCCACAGCACAATTGGACAATGACCTTGGAACCACAGTGCATTTCTAAACACTGCCAACCCCCAGCTATCCTCTAGCTGTGTGCATTTTCAAACACTGCCAACTCCAAAACCCCTAAGTTCAATCCACAGTACAATTGGCCAACAAACTTGGAATCACAACATGTTTTCGAACACTACCAAGCTGACTTCTCTTTCAGTTGCAACCTTAAAGTCCCCCAGCCATGTGCATTTCTGAATGCTGCCATCTCCTAAACTTCTGGTTCGATCCATGGTACAATTGACAAACAGTATTCTTAGAACTTGCTGGGAATGTGCAGGAGTTTCTGCAGTCAGTGATGGGGCAGACCCTGCCCCCTGTACTGGGCTCTGAGAGTAGCATCCTCCCAGGGCCAATGGAATGCCCTACTACCAACCCCCTGGCACCCAGGCTACAGCCCAAGTTTTCACACAATCTCCTTGTGTATGATGCTTGGGGGTGACATAGAAACCACATGAGGCTAGGGTAGCCCACTCCTGATCTCTATGTGATGTCATTTGTGTCACCTTACTTTGGCATCAAGGGCTTTCTCTGCTACATCTACTTATCCTCCCTTGTGCCATGGAATTGGCTACTCAATTTACATGAATTGAATGCTTTGTCACATTGCTCACACCATATGCCCAGTTGAGCAGGGCTTCGGATGAGGAATTCCCTGCAATACTTTCCAGATTGCAAGCAGAATGGAACTTTGTAGAAAGTTTGGTACACAATTTTGTTGAGATTTTTCCATCATAGGTAACTGACATATCACTCTCTTCAGATGTTCGATATTGTAGGGTGTGTCATTTGCTTGCTATCAACTCAACTTTCCTCATGGACCTACAGTGTTGGCATGATGGTTCTGGGGTTTGCGAAGGATTTGGCATATGTCGCCAACAACTACCTCCTCCGATCATTAACCTCCAGCACATACATATCTTCTTTAGGGCTAGCCTGTAATGTTTGGCTTTGGTTGAGATGTTCTTGGGTTGACAGTGCTGATTTCCAGGTATGTCATCACACTTGTTCTGTTGATTCCATTGACAAAACTACCTTGCCAGACTCAAGCTTGTGACCTGTTCCACAGGTTTATGTCATTCTCACTCACTGCCCAGGTCCCCTTGTTGTGTATATATGCCACTACCCCGCCCTGGCTACCATTCCATGGCCCAATTACATTTAGAGTCTGGCCAGTGTTAGTTGGAATTATGACTTGTGTGGTTGGGTTAGCAATGACCAGGCAGTTCTGGGTGGATGGTATTTGTTGGCTGATCATGAGGGTTAAGGATTGCACACATGCTGTGTCCCACTATGTATGATGCTAAAATTGTACAGCACTTCCCCCCCCCCCCCCACCCAGCCCCTGTTCTTCACCACTTGGCAAGATGTACATACAGACTCTTAATATACAGGGCTTCAAATCCAGCTTGTTTCTGAACACTGCCAAGTTGACTCCCCCCTCTGCTGCAACATTCAGGCCAGCTCCCAGCCATGCACATTTTTGAATGCTGCCAACTCCCAAACCCCTAGGTTTGATCCATGGTACAATTGGCCAACAAACTTGGAGTCACACCGCATTTTCAAACACTACCAAGCTGACTTCTCTCTTAGCTGCAACCATAAAGTCATCCCTCAGCTGTGTGCATTTCAGAATGCTGATCTCCTAAACTTCCAGGTTCCACCCACAGCACAGTCAGCAAACCACACCATGCTTTTGAACACTGCCAACTCTTAATCTTCCAGGTTCAATCCCCCCTCAGTTGCAATGTTCAAGCCATCTCCCAGCTCTGTATGTTTTTGACAAATTCCCAGTTCAAGACCTCCATTCATTCCAGGGTGTGATGTAGTATGTCCCCCTCAACAACTTGCTCTGTTGACAAGTTGTTTATCCTTCAAGGTGCATGAGCCCTTGCAAGCTTGAGGTGTCCCTCTTGCGAAGTGGGCCCAATCTTTCTGCCCATAGGATGCCAGAAGTCGTAAGGAAGGTGTTTGATGTGGAGCTAATCAAGCTAGCAGGGCTCAAACCTGCTGCAAGTGAGGTGAGCATGACAAGAAACTACCTTGAATAGATCACCTAGGTCTATCTCTCCCTCTTGTCACCTACAGACTACATGATACTTCCATTTCACTGTGCAGATCCCCTAGGGCATGCATATGCCTGAAAACCTCTCCCTCCCAAATGCACAGCACATACCTGATGCAGACCACCATGACCTAACAGATGTCAAGGCATGCATTCTTGAGTTCCTTGCAGTCAACAAGCTGCACAACTCAGTGCAATGCAAGATCATTTGCCTTGTAGGCCCTCCTTGTGTCCACAAGATGAGCATCAGGCAAGTCTATTATGGGTGGAATCAAAGGACATAGATGGACTTATGTTGGGTGAGTTTGAGCTGTATAATCAGAGGGCATCCCATCATGGTGTGTGCTTAGTGCACTACCAGGAGAGTTCATCCAGGCCCTGAAGCACATTGGGATGGAGAATCCCCTCATTCTCATGGATGAGGTAGACAAGACTGGGCATGGTATCAATGGTGACCCTGCTGTGTTGGACCCAGAACAACTCTTGGACCACTAGTATTGTTTTTATCCCTCACATGCCTTCCAACATCCAATCACTCATCCCTGCAATAGCATGAATGCTCCTGTCAATCTCTCTCACATTCTGTTTGTCTGTACAGGTGCATTGCTGATTAAATGACAGTGAACCATGCTTTTGATGTTTAATTACAGCTAACAACATCAACACTATTCCTGCCCCCCTCCTAGACAGTTTGGAGGTCCTTGAAGTCAGTGGCTATGTTTTGGAAGAAAAGGCCATGTTTGCAGAACAGTACCTCGCGTTGCAGGTGAAACATGCCTCTGGCTTGGGTGCCATTGATGTGATGCTGAACATGATGCTGTCAATGTCCTTATCAAGTACTACTGTCAGGAGGGTGGTGTGCAGAATCCAAAAAGCATATCAACAAGGTGGGTGTCATATGTCAACTAGGCTCCCCATATCTCAGTTGCAGCATTGTAGATCTATTGAAAAGCTGCCCTTGGGGTCATGCAGGAGCTTAGGGAGGAGATGTTCCCTGAACCTCCTGCCACACCCCAATTGTCTGATAAGCAACTAGAGTTGGAGGAGGCAACCAGCCAGTTGCCAGAGCCATTTCCAGTGATGACCAGTCCTTCACCTTCACTCACCTCATTGTCACCCCCAAATGAGCCTTCCACTGCCCCAACATCACTACTGGCAACAACCCTAACATCCAGTGAGGATAATCCCCAGAAAACCACAATGCAACAATACCCTGTACAGTTGTACAATATTTCTGTAGGTAACAATGATATCATACTGCATATATGGGACATGTGAGCCACACACATGTACATGCAGTCATGTTGTCCATGTACTATAGCTGGTCACCTACTCGGCCACACTGGGTACTCAGCCCAAGGGGGTGTCGGAATGCAAATAAAGAACCGGATGCTATGTTTCAGGATAAGGTCTCAGAATGACCCCCACCCCCCTCTCTGCCAAATAAGGAAATTTGGATTTTTTTTCTCAAGCAGACGATGTAGGAAGCAAACAGAAAAAGGATCTATGTAGTAGATACAAATGTAGCTGAGTAAAATACAGCTGGAAATTAAATTCTCTGGCGCTTATTTGTAGATTGAGCCACTTTACAAGCTGGACAAATCCAAGCTTTCAGTGCAAAGTCATAATTCATGCACTCACGGTGGAACTGGAAATGGTTGATTAACTCAAATCATGACAGTGTCCAAATGCAAATGCACCCAAATAGTCTCACACCCAGCAACTTGACACTTCATCATGGTGTTCCCTTCATCAATTTTGGCTTGGGAGACCTCGATTCTGCATTCGCAGTGCCTGAGCTCGATTGCATGAGGTTTTTGCTTGCGTCACTCACATCTGGTGGTCACAACCTCAGACTGCCATCTCTTCTTGACTTGTTACCGCCACCATGTGCCGTGGGAACTTTCTGTACACTGTCTGGCTCGTTGTCCAGCAGTCTATCCCTTGGCCTGATCTTTGATCAGACCAGCCTATCCCACTCCCCAGGAGTCGTTTGGGAGCTATCCCAACCCCCCTGGCGATTGGCCTGACCGATCCCCACGGATCGTGCACGGATGCCCACTCAGAGGGTGTCCTACTGTCCGCCATCTTTACCTACCTGGGCTCGATGATCCTCGGCTCTGGGATGGGGCACCTTCCGCCAATCGGTGGGGGGGTTCGACGGTGAAGTAACACTGCCGGCTTAGGCTGGGGGTCCTGTTCTGGGGTCGGGGGGAGAACACGCTTAGGGGGGGGGGGCGATCCTTTGGGTTGCCAGATCCCTGGAGAGGATCTAGGGGCCTGGTGCGTCTGCTTTCACTTCCTTTTAGGATCTTAGCTACTCTACGACTACAGGACACTGCCTTCTCCCTGTGGGTGGGTCCTTGCCTCGCACTAGGGGTTTGCGCGCCGGCGCTTCCCCTTACCACGCTTCCCTTGGGCACCCATGCTCTGTGCGTGTGCTCTGGGGACAACTCATCTGCTCATCTAGGATGCGCAGGGCTGGTGATCCCTGCTGCTTACAAGAGACCGAGCCATTCCCACTGTCCACCTGTCAGCAGGGGTCAGCGGAGTATCTGCGATCATTGAGATCAGACAGCAGAGGGCAGGGGGAGACGCTCCCCCAGCACTGCTCTTTATGGCCCTACAACACTGTGTGTTGGGGACCACACGTATCCTCCCCGGCCGCGTTCGTTAATGCGGCCTGTGGATCTTCTGGATGATCAGGGAGCGGGCCTGCTGAGGCTGCCACTGAGACTCCAACGGGGCCCCTTCCCCGCCGCCGCCATCGTCCACGATGGCGGCACAACTGATTGATTGATCGGCGACGCCATCGACCTCTCGTGCGACGGACCAGGGGGGGTAACACCCCCTATCCACTGTCGGCAAGCTGCCTGTCTGGATACAGGCGGCGCTACCACGCACCCCTTCGCTATGGATGGGGCGCTCCTGGGGCTCGTCCCTGGGGTTGTCATGGGCATACAAGTGGGGGCCTCGGCCGCCCACAGGTGTACCCATATCCACAGGCTTTAGGCCCACTGGGTCTCGGCCAGGCATCTCATCGGACGGCAGGGACGCCGGTCCGGTGGCCCATTTCTCGATGAGGGGAGTGGTTCTCCCCTCCGCCCGTTAGGGAACTCGGTTAACCTCCAGGACCTTCGGGGGCTGGGGGCTTACGGTGAATCAACACCGCTCACCGGCTGGCTTCGGCTGGCCGTGCGTGGGGGGACCGATCTAGCTGCGGGTGGGGGGTCTTCCGGCATGCGGCGGCGCAAAGGCGCGGCTCTGCCTTCCCGCTCCAGCGAGCGTTATATGTGGTCTATCTGCCCGCCTTAGAGGTTAAAAGAGGGAGGAAGGTCTCACACCGGCAGGGGTCTGGTATAGTAGAGCGTAGCTTACTCTAGTATGTTTGTACTTTGTGCCCGCGGACTGTGTACGTACACCGCACTATAAATTGTTGAACAAAAAAAAAAAAAAAAAAAAAAAACAGCCTCAGACTGCACAAAATTCACTTGCGATGGCGAGGGGACTGTGGGTTGATCGTGTTCGATTTTGTTATGTGGAGCAGAGCTGGTACCTTGGTCGCCTGAGGTCGCCTCCAAGTCCTGGTTAGGGCTATAGTCAAGATCGATGCTGGTGTGGATAGAGGGTGAAGTAGGTGTCTGTCTGGATGTTGCTGATGATCGAGATGGAAGGATTTCATTAAGGAACTCATCGGAGTCATTGCCAGAGTCGTTATCGTTAATTGGGCCCCCTAACTTGTTGTCGACATATCGGGTTAACAGGCCATTGGTCCCCCCCTGTCATATCCCATGCAAGCACCCCTCGGAACTCTGCCTCGGAACTCCGACGGAACTCCGACGAAACTCCGTAGGAACTCCGAGTATTTCAAATTCCTCATTTCAAATTACCTCTCCTGTTTTACTTACATCACATCTTCCGTAGTTTACTCAAGTCTGTTCTTCATCATAGATATCATCACGAAATTTGTACTTGGAACTCCGCAGAACTCCGCCGCAGCTACACCGAGTACTAGCCTTAGTATAAAACTACTTTACATACTTTGTATTCTGCAGTTCAAATATTAGTGGTTATCAACTTATCATTTGTCAACTTTAAGACCTCGAACTTCTATCTTAATCTTAGGACCTCCGGACCTCTGCTTTGTTCCTGTCCCTTACTTCGGACTTCCTAATCGGAACTCCGCTTTTGCACCTTTTCCTTACCTCGGACTTCCGCACGGACTTCCAGACTTTTCAGTTCCTTGCAAATTGGACACCGAGCGTAGAGAAGGGCGCAACCTCTTAAAGGTTGAAGCCATGTCCTCGTCGTACATCGGAACTCCGCCAGACTCCGCCGATTTCCCGCGCCTTAGGATCAGTTCTTAACACCCCCCCCCCCTCCCAGTGTCTGGTCACAGGATCACGTTCCAACACCCCCTTGACTCAGCCACAACAGGTATTTAATGGTCAAGTAGCTGCAAATTTGGGTAGTTATGTATTTTAATTTTGAGAATTGGACCTAAGGAAGGTATATACTGAACCTCGTTCGCCGATTTTGATCCCTTGCTGAGATATGATGGCTTGATGCATGCCGAAACATTGTTTTGACATATTTTCTTATTTCCTGATCATGCCCGATATGGTAATCCACTGAAAGGCTGCCTGGTTAGGTAGCCTCACTAAGTCAGACGGTAAGACAGGATCACGTTATCTTTGTTGCACAAGGTAAAGAGTCAGTCTAAGATACATAAGAAGGTCGGTAAACTATACCTTTGTTGCACAAGGTAAAGAGTGGGGCAACAAAGGAAAAAAAGATGGTATATATATGAGATTTGAAACCGTGTTGGAAAGTGGCCGCATCGAGCGTAAGTTGGTATATGAGTTCGCCGATGTTCGCCGATGTTCAGGGTGGCTGTGTAGCCATTGTAAGCATCAATGTGTGCCGATGTTCGCCGATGTTCGTGGTGGCTGTGCATGTTTGTGTCGTGAGTCTGGTCGCAGGCTTACACTCCTCCCCACCTAAAAAAATTGTGAGGGTGTCAAACCTCTGTTCCATTCTCAGCTTCCCATCTGTCAAGTGCATCTGTCTCAGTCATTTCTGAACCAGGGCGCCACTCATCATGTTCTTTCCCGTATCCTTCATAGCGGACAAGGTATTGTACACCTCGTCCACGTCGGCGAGCATCCACAATCTTGTCAATGTACCA
The DNA here is from genome assembly GCA_964034925.1 of Tricholoma hemisulphureum. Lineage (NCBI taxonomy): Eukaryota > Fungi > Basidiomycota > Agaricomycetes > Agaricales > Tricholomataceae > Tricholoma > Tricholoma hemisulphureum. The sequence goes on from OZ035933.1 coordinate 533,001, forward strand.
CTCCTCAGTGCCATCTTCAGTAACAATGGGTCGTGGCCGGGCAGGCTCACGGTCAGGGAAGAGGAGGGGATTGTTCGGGATGTATCGTTTGAGTAGGTGGGCATGGAAACCAGGGAAGGTGTTTGGGTTGTTTGGGAGTTTTAGTGTATATTCTGAGCGTTCAGGGAAGGTGTGTGTGATGGTGTAGGGGCCGTCATTTCTCGGCATGAATTTTGCAACACGCATTTTTCCTTTGCGTTTGTAGTTCCGGCGCCTGTTTTCTGTGGAGAGCATGACAAGGTCGCCAATCTCATAGACATCTTCTGGTGCCCGATGTTCATTGGCATGGTATGCCTGTCTGATTTTTGCAGCAAGGAGATTGTCCTGCGCTTCTTGGACATCAATTGTGACTCGGGATATTATGTCATGTGCGGTAGTTTGTTCGGTAGTGGCATTACTAGGGAGTGGTGCGATCGGAGGGATGATTCGGGGGGATCGTCCAGACTTCAGTTGGAAGCCTGAGAAACCAGTGGATGAGTTCACGGTGTTCATAATAGCAAAACGCACACGAGGGAGTTTGGCTAACCACCCCTTCTGGTTGTTGTCAACATGGTACCGGATGGCTTGGTTCACAGTTTTGTTGGTCCGTTCACTGCTGCCGTCAGTCTCAGGGTGGTAAGAAGTTGACATCTTCAGTTTTACACCAGTGAGCTTATGGAGGGCCGTCCAAAGTTCAGCAGTGAAGAGAGCATCTCGGTCAGAGATAAGATGGAGCATCAGGCCGTTTTCACAGTACCATTCATCAAAAAGGACAACGGCAACTTGGGCGGCAGTGTATGTGGAGTGGGTACTGGCAATGCGTATGTCAGCACCAAGAAGGTCAGTCATGGTCAGTATGGTGTCCTTTCCATCCTCCTCGGGGAGTGGTCCGATGAAATCCAGTGCGACAGTGTCGAAACGGTCATCAGGAACTGGTAGGGGGTGTAGGGGACCAGTGGGTTTGGAAGTGCGGGTTTTATTGCGCTGGCATTCAGAGCATGATGGGATATATGCTTTCTCCAGGTCCCGACGCATGTTTGGCCAGTAGTAGGAGCCACGGAGGGATTCATAGCTTTTGTCAAAGCCAAAATGGCCCAGAGTGTCATGGGCAAGGTTGTAAAGGAGTTCACGGACTCGGAGATCTTGTGGGATCACCAGCCGGCGGCCAACATAAAGGAGTTGATCGGTGAGGGTTGCCCCTTCGATGCTCCCCATATTGATGTCCTTGGTGAGTTGTTTGGCAAAATCATCAGTCTCATAGCCGGTAATGATTGCGTCAAGTAGGGATTGGTCAGCGGCAATATTGAGTATGCCGGCGACTGGGGTTTTGGGTGCATTACGTGTGTGTGCCATCGCACAGGCCGCAAGGCAGGCATCAGGCACAGTGTCAGGCATGCGGGATAGGGCATCAGCAGCGGTGTTGTCTTCGCCGCGGATGTAGGTGATTTGATAGTCAAAGTCTGCAAGATACATCGACCATCTCATTTGTCGTCTCGACATCTCCTTCTGCGATTGGAAGTACTCGAGAGTTCTGTGGTCAGTGAAAACTTCGAACTGTGCACCAAGCAGGTGGGATCGCCATTTCTTCAATGCCTTGATAATGGCAAGAAGCTCCTTCTCATGGACCGGATAATTCTTCTCGGCGTCATTGAGCTGGTAGGAGTCATAGGCAACTGGCCGGGATGTATCCCAGGTTTTTCCAAAGCTTAACACAGCCCCAGTCCGGCGGTCACTGGCATCAGTGGTGACATAGATGTTTGATGCTTTGTCTTCGTAATTAATTACGGTGAGACAGTCAGCACTGAGGACAAGTTGTTTGATGTGGTCAAATGCATTCTGATGTTCTGGGGTCCATGTGGGGAATCGTCGGTCACATTCCTTGGTAGTGAGGGGGGTGAGGACACTCGTGTATTCTGCAAGTGCTGGAAGGAAGGTGGCAATGTATCTGGTTAGTCCTAGGAAACCTCGGACATTGGTGGCAGTTGTTGGTTGGGGCCAGTTCGCAATACGGTCGGTTTTGCGTGGGTCAGGTTTGATCCCAGCCCCAGAGACGATGTGGCCAAGGAAACATAACTCAGTGGCAAACAGGCTGGATTTCACCTGGTTGCAATAGATGCTGGCTTTGCGGAGGGCCTGAAGGACTGTATTGCAGTTTCGTTCATGTTCCTCCATGGTTTGTGACCAGATGATAATGTCATCGAGGTACACATGGCAAATTTTTCCAATGTGTTCTCGGAGCGCGTCAGTCATTCGGCGCTGGTGTGTGGCAGGGGCATTGCATCCACCCTGTGGCATGACAGTCCATTCATAGAGTCCCCACGGTGTTCTTACAGCAGTGAGGTGAATGTCGTCAGGGTGTACCCGTGTTTGGAAGAAGGAGTTAGTCATGTCCATCTTCCCGAAGATCTTTCCCTTCCCGCAATCGGCGAGTATGTCATCAATGCGAGGTAGGGGGAAGTTATCTCGGACAGTGTTACTGTTGAGAGACCGGTAGTCGTTTACCCAGCGGGGGTCGACTGTTAAGTCAGGGACGCCAGCTTTATATTTTGGGACACAGAATGCTGGTGAGGCATATTCTGATGAAGATGGTCGTATTCGGCCAGCCTTTAGGTGGTCATCAAGTAATCTTTTCCAAGATTCTTGGTATTTCTTTGGTGCTGCATATCCTTTGCCATTATTGACCTTGGTGGGGTCTTTGAGCCGGATGCGGTGGAACATGTGTCCAGGGACTTCAGAGGTATTGTCTGGGAGTCGGAGTGGGAAGCGGTCGGCATATTTTTGTTTCATTTTCCGGTCTGCTTCTTTGAGGACCTCTTGGAATGCGAGGCCTTCAATGCGGTCTCGAACAGCAGCCATGATGGGGCCAGGGAGGAGGTAACCAGCAAGTGTTGGTGCTCCGGTCTGCTCGAGAGTGGTAGGCTTGGGTGCCCGAACTTTCTTTGGCATCGGTGGCTGTGCTGTTCGCCGATGTTTGCAGCTGTGTTCCAATCCTGAGGTGCGAGAGGGGGGGGGTTTAGGAGGTCATAGCCTGTGCGTTTGTCAATGGCTGTTCGCTCATGTGGGTCTATCAGGATCTGTTCTGATGAAAGAAATGGCATTCCTAGTATAATGGGGAATGGTAGCCCCTTAATTACTTTCATCTTGTGTACTCCTGACTTCCATATCCCCCATTCAGAGCTGAGGTCTAGTTTCACATACTCCTCCGAGACAAGTGGCAGCATTGATAAGGAGGACATGTTGTTCTCCTTGGCAGGGAGACGATATCGTCGGAGACCAAGTTTCTCGGCAAGCTCCAGGCTAATCACTGTGCAGGCCGATCCAACGTCAATTAGTGGTTGGACTGGCATGGGGAATTCGGAGATGAGGGGGCCAGTAGCAAAGAGGTTGGTGTATAATTGTGGGACAGTGAGGGGGACATTGACAGGGGAAGGGACATACGAGTCTGTTTCAGAATCTGAGATGTGTCCGGCTGCCATTGCCATGTTTTGGGCTGGCGCTGTGAGGGTCATGTAGGTCACCGGGTCAGGCCATGAGTTAGTTGCAACCATTGGACAGTTGGTGAAGGTGTGCCCAACGTTGAGCTTCCTGCACCGGGTGCATCCATTGTGGTCACGGATGAGGGTTCTCTCGGCCTCGGTGAGGGCCGGCAGGCGAATTCTCTCAGCCTTCTTAGTTCGGCTGGTGGGGGTAGAGGTAGAGGCATGGGAGGTCAAAGGTGCATCTGTGAGGCGGGAGAGGAGATCCTTTTTTTCACCTCGGCGTGCAGTGCGGGCAGCGGCCGAGGCATCAATCATCTTTTGGGTCCGGGCATTTTCAGCCCGCATACGGTCATCCCGCTCCTTAACCTCAAAGGCCCAGGTAGCGAGATCAGTGGCTAGGACTGGTTCAAGGCTTAGATTGAGCCTCAGGTCCGGGTGTAGGTTGGATTGTAGTTGGACCTTGAGCTGGTCCTTGGTGACCTTAACCTCAAAGGCCCAGGTAGCGAGATCAGTGGCTAGGACTGGTTCAAGGCTTAGATTGAGCCTCAGGTCCGGGTGTAGGTTGGATTGTAGTTGGACCTTGAGCTGGTCCTTGGTGAGTGCTTTGCTTGGCGCTGAGGTGGTGAGGATTGCATTGAGGTTCTCAACCTCTATTTTCCAATCCATAAATTCCCGGTTGCCTTGGGTTGTGGAGAGGATGGTTTCGAGGATGTCATAGGACCAGTTCTTCTCGAGGACCAGTTGGGCCAGCTCAGTGAGATACTGATCCAGGGTGAGGGCATCAATCCGAGTTTGATCTGCCTGATACCAAGAAACGAGGCGCGGCTCAAACATCCCCTCAGCAACGTAACTGACAATTTCAGTGCTGGTCTTCCCACCATGCTTCTTGTATCGTTTGCATGCAAGGGACCACGACTGCATGATGAGTGGGGTGATTCTGCCCGCAGTGAGCATTGGGCATTCCTTCATCTTCGTGACCTTGACTTCAGCAAGGGGTTGTGTGGTTGGTGACATGGCAATTCGGGCAGCAGGTAAGGTAGCTTGGTAGTTGCAATGGGAGGTGGCTGTGGTAGGTGCACTTTCGTCAGTAGACGAGTCAGTACTAGGTGATGGGGGCAGTGGTAGAGACACCGGGCTGTTTGGCTTGGGGCGTCGGTGTGTGTCCGTTAGGATCTGTAGTTTGGCAGGTTGGCCAGGGTCCTGCAACTTTCTTCTCGCACTCCTGGTGAGGAGTGGAATCGAGGTAGAGGGTTGCCGAGACAGTGTGGGTTTGTCAGGTATTGAAAGACGCAGTCGGTGTCAAAAAAAAAGTGAAAGGCTGCCTGGTTAGGTAGCCTCACTAAGTCAGACGGTAAGACAGGATCACGTTATCTTTGTTGCACAAGGTAAAGAGTCAGTCTAAGATACATAAGAAGGTCGGTAAACTATACCTTTGTTGCACAAGGTAAAGAGTGGGGCAACAAAGGAAAAAAAGATGGTATATATATGAGATTTGAAACCGTGTTGGAAAGTGGCCGCATCGAGCGTAAGTTGGTATATGAGTTCGCCGATGTTCGCCGATGTTCAGGGTGGCTGTGTAGCCATTGTAAGCATCAATGTGTGCCGATGTTCGCCGATGTTCGTGGTGGCTGTGCATGTTTGTGTCGTGAGTCTGGTCGCAGGCTTACATCCACTGTGTCGAGCATCATTATCCTTCCTCTCACCTCAAAACTTGCTGCAGATATGCTTCCTGCAAGCCTGCTCTCCATCTGCCATGATTTATAGGTTTATGTACCTTGTTTACTACTCTAGTTCTTTCATAAGGCTGGGTAACATGCTTCTTGACCCTGAGAACACTGTGACTTTGATTTAATGATTGTGAATGCATAGTCCCTCCACTGCCTTCAACCTTCTTATATGTTGTTCCCATCAGTAGGGTTGTTCACAGTAGCCATTCTTTGCTCATTTTTGGCTCATTTTCAAACTCATTTTTGGGCCATTTTCGTGTATTTGGCAGAGGAAAGCACAAAAGGGAACCGAAAATGAAATGAAAAATGATGTGAAAAATGGTTACCGTGAACACCCTGGGAAGTGAAATGATGCGAAAATGCATTTTGCTTGCCAGGCACAGTGCCAAAAAAATGAGAGATGATCATTTTTCGGTTCCCTTTTTGCAAAAGTGAGGGTAGGGTTCCATTTTACATTCATTTTTTATTCATTCTCAGTTTCATTTTTGAGAAAAATGGAATCAAAATGAAATGGAAAATGATGACAAAATGAGTCAAAAATGAATGAAAAATGGCAACTGTGAACAACCCTAATCCTGTCCTGTATATGATATTCTATTATTTCTATACATTTTTCTTCTCTCATATGTGACATGCTTACACTAAAATGCTATTTTTTGCTTATCTGTACTTCAGAATGAATTTTTTGTCTGGGGACAACATTGAGGCAAAATTGGCTGTACAGGTGCATAGCTGTATCATTAAATGTTATTATGAGGCTTTCTTGAGGCATCCCACAGAGGTGTTGTCCATCCTACAGCCAACCTCCTGTTCCTTCTCTGATGCCACCTCAGCCAGATTTTTGCACCACAAGCACAGAAGGAGTTACAGTGGTCACAATGGAAGGAAAAGATGTAGGCATGTATTTATGAACATTTTGACGGCTTCTTTGAGCAGCACAGTCAGTGCTGCATTGATGGGGGCTGATAATGTTACAGGGAGTAGGAGGGGCATTTCAAATGTATTTCAAGGCATGGAACTGTTTTATAAGAGTTGGAATGTATATTTTCTTGCAATTATATCTCTGTATGCAAAGTGGTAACTTGTTAATAGTCAACAATGCTTTCGACGATGACAATATGCTGTGTTTCAGCATAGTTTCCCACACCTGGCCGACTTGCCGGTTTTTCTTAATTTGACAGTCGCAGTCAAAAAATATTCCCAGTGTGCATAATACTTGGTGTAAAAATACAAAACATATACCAACCAACTCACAACATCCTAGTCATAAACAGTTAAACACTGTTAATCATTCCCTTTTCCTCTTGGACTATCACGTGGGTGACTACCCCACCTTCTATAGTATTGTGTTTGATTTAATCAAAGGGATGAGTAAACAAAACCAGTTTTGCTGATGTGATGTACTTCATTCAATTTTGGGTGGACTTAAGCATAATTCATGTCGCGTTCAAGTAGGACCCCCGAAAGCCCCCCCAAATGTTAGTTCCGTTTCAAAAAATCCGATGTCCGGATGAAAATTTCCGCCCAGCGGCGGTTTGTGTCCGGGCTCGACAGTAACCTCACTCAAGGTAGGGTCTATGTCCGGATTATCCTCGAAAAACCGCAAATATATATATTTTTCCTACTCTTTAGGCCCCAGAGCACGTTTCTCATCTATTTGACTTATCCTCTAAGGCTATTCGACGTCTTCATCATCCAACACTGCCCCCTTTCTACCGGTCAATGCTTTGATAGCGGAGACAACATGTTGAGGACGTCGATGGAGGACAGTGAAGCGGTTGTAGTCGGATATAGATATCTCGAGATTTGCATGAATTGCCCGTGGAGCAGTAGATATTACGTGTGTAGAGACATTCCAAGCCTTCGGAAGGTTGTTGGACAGAGAAACACCGTGCAGCCGGGTAATGCACAAGGGTGATTGATCGCGAAGGGAGGGTACGTGAAATAAATTCCATGACGCAAAGTCGAGGGTCTGGCAAATATCGTTTTCGCGCCTCGGTTGGCATGTCAAATTTCGATTCATGATAGGCCACCAATTCTGCAGGTGGATATTCTGGGTAAGCCTTTCCTTTCCCTATCCATTTGTCACACGAGAAGGCATTGACGTTTCCGCATAGGTTGAAGACGTGGGTATTATTGACAGCCATGTTGGTGCGAGGCGTGAGGAGAGTGTCCAAAAGGCTCAACTTTGGCTGATGGATGTGATGCGCTGGCAAATCCTGTGATACGGTCTGATACGGTACATTGCTACTAGTCTACTCTAGGGATAGTTGTCTTGGTTGGCAGACCTTACCTATGTCCGGATTGTGCATGTACCTCCTCCGGGCTCCCTGGCCTGTGTCCGGATTATGACATGAACATCGGTGCCAAATTTTCCCAAAATATGTCCGGATTGACATGGACCTCAGCCAAAATAGGCCAAAAAATGTCCGGACGCTGCATGGACATATGGGGGGGCTTTCGGGGGTCCTGTTCAAGTTGACCAACATTTTCAGTCCTCAGGAAGGAATGATCAACTCATTGCCTTATTAGGAACAATGGAGCCTCTAAAGCTCAACCACCGAACAACAGTCATTCTGATTGTGCGAAAAATAGCTTTGCATACTCCCCTTTCTCATGACAAATCAATGCATTGTGACGTCCCCTTTGAACAATTTGCCCTGCTTTAATGCAGCTACATTGCAGGCACGTCAGCGATAAGTGGTTCATGGTAACCACTGGCAAGGCACTCACAGAATCAGATCGGCTTGCTTTGCTATCTTTCCAAAGCGATGCGTGACGAAGATAGTAGTTCTTCCCTTTCTCGCTTGGAGAAAATGATTGAAGAGATCCCGCTCAGCAACAGGATCTAACGCTGAGGTCGGCTCATCAGCTACAAGAAGCCTAACATCGTTGTTCTTCACTCTCATGAATGTACGTGACCTACACTGGCCTAGTCAGAACAGAAGCATAAAGTTGATACTGACATACGCAAGAAGCCGCTGCCTTTCACCGGATGAGATTGAGGTTTCCTTGAAATTGGATGAATGGCGCTCCAACTCTCCCATGGCGTGTGGACCTATCTCTCCGTTACCAAATCCTCTAATGCTTTGGCCTAGAACATTTGGTGGGTTGAGGATGGTTTCATAACCGAGCCCCCGAATTAGCTCATAGGATCCTCCGAGACGCGCAGCCTCGTCAACACGCTCCTGCTTCGAAACAGGACTCCCCACATAGTCGGGCAGGCCCATAGATATGTTTTCCTGCAGAGAGACGGGATAAACCTCTTCAGATTGCATCAGGAACGCCATCGACCGTCGAAGATCGTGGATATCATACTCGTTTATACACACGTCGTCGATAAAGATTTCACCGCATGTAGGGGTAGTGAGCCTTGGAAGTAGCTTCAAAAGCGAAGTCTTGCCGCTACCATTACTTCCAACGATAACGACAAGCTGACCAGGTTCAATGTCAAACCATACGTTACGAAGGGCCCACACGGGGTCGCCTGCTGTTTCTTCGTAAGCGAGCGAGACATTCCTGTCCAGGATAGTTCAATAGAGCCTCAGAATCCTTGAATAAGGGCACACCTGAAAGATATTTTCGATCCTTTGGAAGAACTGAAGCAACCAGGATAATTAGTGACTGCTGCGTTTGCGATACGATCATACTTCAAAGTTTCGTAGAATCTCTGAATATGATTCATAATCTCGCTGACCGGGGCAGGACATTGGCCTCCACTGAAACTCTCGATCCTCTGGCGAAGCGTAGAGCCGGCGTGGTGAAAAAACGCCATGGTAACAATTGAAGATGAGGATAGCGACCACGGTAGCGTGAAAGCATACATTGCCTGATTGGCGTTAGTCATTTACCATTATTTGAGGGTGACGACACACCATTGGATAGTCAATAAGCAAAGTACGAACAAGCATCCAGTACCACGGAGGTGGAAGGTAACAAGCGAGCGACATTGCATCTGTCTTTGAGACGCCAAGAGCATCAGACACCTGCTTGTATTCTGGAACCCAAATTAAACATGGACTGTACGTGTAATCAAGTAGACTGACCTTTGGAGAGGTATGAACCTACGCCATCTTTTGCTAGTGTTTCATGATATTTCTTATCGAATATTGATTTATAGAGCCCATGGAGACGATGGAAATTGTTATTCGTTGTGTAAAATACATATCCTGAATATTGAATGTCAGATGCTTTCTAGGAGCTTCGTTGATTATTACCCGCTCCACCGATTGCGTTCGTCGGTGCACAACATATTACAACAATTGTGGATATCCCAAGAGCTGCAAGGACTATTGCATCTGGACTGCGAGTAACAGAGATGATGCGCATGAGGACGAGAATTTCGAGATTCAGACCATTGATATTTCGCAGCCTGGTGAAGAGTTCCGTTGCGAAGTCGAGTCCTGGGGCGCCTTGTCCAAATTCCAATGAATCAGGGAGAATCTCGCTGAAATTACGATCTGTGTCTTTGGTTAGCGAGGGGTGCATGAACTTCGCAGAAAGGCAATGGATACTTCGTGGGAAATCGACATCAAGGCGGAGGGTTGCTACCAAGGGACAACGATTAACTAGTAGACACGAGCATCACCAGTACACGTACCATTAGCTAGTTGGGGAAGAAAATGCGACCGTAGGTGTGCACCCAGGGTTAATTTGTTTCCTTCACTGTAAATGTCCATGACCATCGGAACACGCAACAGATATAATAAGCATACATGATGCGATCGACAAGACCTGATAACACCGCTGTCGAGAACCAGAGGACGATGCAAAGTGGCAAAGTAAAATCGTCACAGTAGCTGACTTGGCGAAGGGCAGTAGATGACTGAACCTGGATGGGCCCTGTGAGCAAAAGGCCACAACAATTTGAGAAAGACGGCACATTAATGATTGCGAGGATAGTGTATGATAAGTACAAGGAAAGTGCGGGCGAAACACTCATCCAAAGATAGCCAAGAACATGAATGGCGAAAGGTTCAGGCGCAATGGTATGCAACTCGCGTAAGAAGCACAAGGTGGACTGAATACTTTTATTGTTCAATTGACCTCTGAACGGTGTGCAGATTCGTGTCGGATAGTCGTAGACAACCTCGAAGATTCCCCAGGAGAATCGATGAATCCCAGATGAAATGTCAGAGTCGTCCGCATTCTTTGGGGGATTCTGGAAGGAGACGTGGTTAGAAGACATGAGTCGCCGGAGAAGGTGGAGAATTTTGCCGTGAAAATAAGGCCAACTCGGAGAAATGGAAAAACTTGATGCCGAGCCTCATATAATGTGATATTAATATCCACAGGGGGTAAAGACCGGCATTATCATCTTCTGTGGGGAGAACACGAGTCTGTGCTGACCAAAGCCATCAGCAAACCCTATCGGGCGTTGCAGGGACAAGTGGACACTCATAGGCATAGACACCTATGGGTCTATCATGATGCTGTGAGTAGCTCCGAAAATAGCTCCGTTTTCTATACAGCTCAGTAAGGCCAAGTTGTCTGGAGTCTTGCTGACGACCTGTTGGGTGAATTCAAAGTTCCTATTGTAACCTAGTCACACGTTCAGCGGGAGTTCGCCGTTTTGACTTTGAAGGCCTGGGACAGCGTCCATGCTGCTGACGGTACCCCATTAGCCTACTTGTAGGACATAAAATATATATGCTCACTTAAAACGTGGATGGGGTGGAACGCCATAAGATGATATTTCAATTAATATTAATGTGAAGAACACCGCCTGATCTTGGTCGATACTACTACCTCTCCTGGCCGAGTTCGAGCCACTCATCCATAGAGTTCCAAATAGTCATCTGCTCGTCTGCCCACTCTTCGTGTTTGTCCTTCACACACGACAGACACAGACCCTCCTTCGCCCAATCAGTATCTTTCATTCTCTGTAGCATTTCAAGGGGCTTGTAGACGCTATCATTCTCAAGGGCGGGTTTTATCACAAGGGACATCCACAAATCGGCAAAAAGGTCGGTGCAGGGTATGTGTGGCGTTGCTGGGGGTGTAAACAGGATTGGCGTGAAATGATCAATGAGGCGTGTCATGAGTTGTATGCAGCGCTTTGTATCAATTTGAGATAGGATGTGTCGGTGGGCGTCCTTGTTCAACTCAGAATTAGCCGGGGGTTCCGATCGTTCGGTGTTCGAATTGGCATCCAGCTCGGCGGACCTAGCTACGGAATCATTTAGTATTGGAGTGGTATCCAAACCGAAATTATAATCTGGAGATCCGATGAGCGTGTAGTAAACGGCCTTTTGCATCTTGATTCGGGGGATTGTCAAAATAAAATCATAAATCAATCTCACAGCACCCACAGGTATAATTTCGTATTCTAAAGCAAGCGCTAAGGACTTTTCTAGATCACTCGGTAGAAGGAAGGGTGTCGAGCCATTGTATATCGAAAATAGCCTCTGTCTAGCAAAAGTGTGAACGGCGGGGAAGTCGAGCTGGAGAGGACTCGAGACACGCAGAGCGGATGTTATGCGGTTAAAGGCGGGTTCACAAAATAAAGATCTTTGTGGGGGATCTGTCAGTGCTCACCCCTTGAGAAGATCCTGATTCAAATCAAACTCACACATCGTGATAAAAGTGTTCCAGTAAGACTTCAACATCCTCAACAAGGACACATCGGTTGAGATCGACTACCATGTAATCGCAATCCGCGATGCTGTCTTCATATGAAGCGAGGACAGATGGTCGGATTTCTGCACGACGGTGGGCGAAAAAGTTGGAGTGTCGTGAAAGCAAGGATCTGTGGACCCTGAAAAGATGGTCTTGAACCCGGAAAACGACAGAGCCATCATCGAACCAGAAAATTGGATGCCGGATCGTACGAGCACTACCTCCTGGGAGATTTGAATGCGTTTTAGAGATATCCATTGTAAAACGGACATCTCTCCCCACTGGAAGCTGACGCATTACATAAGATGTCAACAAGGCTAAATTGAGAACTTCGGGTGTGAACAGACTCGGATTCGGAGTCGTTCGTAGGTCGTTGGTGTAAGTAGCTTCAATCAGTGTTGAGTGCTATTGTGACGTCAAAAAGGCTAATATAGTGCATACAGTATTTACCTGTCCAGTTGTACACTACCATCTGTTGAGCGGTCAGGCACGTGCACTCGATCGGGGTTGATAATAAGTAAGACATTAATCCGGAATATATAATCGGCACTGGATATCACTGAGGTCAGCGACGCTCCCACAATGGAATTGCACGCGAAACTGCAGTAGTACAATACATGTAAAAAGCAAAAAAAGAGGGCAGCAGGTGGGCGGGTAAGCGTAAATACTACAAACAAGTGAGCAGAGCGAGTTAAGGCTATACGAGAGGAGAAAGGCATACCCCGAACACGAGAGCAGAGGCAGTGCAGAGGCTCTCATGTGCGGATACCTTATAAGAGTACAGTGTGAGACACGAGCGTCATATGTGAGGATGACCTGAGCACACATGACGTATGCAGTGGCTGGAAGCCGGAGCGGCGCGAGCATAGAGGCGCCTGGGCCATGAGGGGGCCGTGCAGCTAGTAAGAAAGCTGCAAGATGCCCTGAAGCCTCTCATGGTGATTAGACTCGAGTAAACAACCGTTTAAACCCAACTAATCACCTGTTCGAGGAAGAAAACGGGCCAAAGAGATAGCCAAATGTAGGGCGTCGCTGAGGTCAGCGACGCTCCCACAATGGAATTGCATGCAAAACTGCTAAAAGGCTATAGTAGGCGAAGGGAGGGAGGGAATTGAGATATAGTGAAGAAGGGGAGAAGGAGATAAGTAAGCGGAGGAGAGTGAAACAAGAGGCTCACGAAAAGCAGAGGAAGAGAGATAGATACAAGTACATAGTGAAGAATGATGGTGCGTGTAATCATGCGGGAGAGGTTGGCTGATGGCCGAAAAGGAGGGCAGCGAGTAGGATGGGGTGGTGGCGGATGTAAATTTGAAAAGTATCCGAGGACCAGCGCCCAATGGCCTGAATCATGTGCGGGGGGATGCCGGCTTCGGCAAGGGCTGTGGCACCTCCTGCACGCAATGAGTGGCCACTGACATTGTTGGGAAAATGGTGGTGTAGGCGTCGGATGAACCACAAGCGGGTAGGAATAGACCCATCAGACCTGAGCCACAGCTCCGGCCGAAAGGGAAATCGGTGATCACGAGATGATAGGTATGATTTGAATCGTAGGAAGGGATCATCGTCGAGCTCTGTGGCCTGGATAATGACTCGATTCCCATCGAAAAAGCGATCAGCTTTGTGACCTGGCAAAAAGAAATCGTAGGACTTAGGATTGATAGAAACACTATTACGCAGGATAACCTTGCGGTAGTCCTGTAAACTCTTCTTGTCTGGCCACACTAACTCTCCTAACCGCATGAGTCCATGAAAGCCCGTGAGAAGCAAGACAAAGAATAAGTTGTCATCATATGAAGAAGTGGAGGGGTAGTATTGAGCCAAGGTGCATAACTCGGTACGCGAAATGGGTCGTTTATGGGATGGTGAGGATGGATGGATTTTCTTGCAGCCCTGGAGAGATTTGACAACCAAGCGATGTCGTCTGTGAGCCCGTGCATCAGGGAAGAAAGGCTCAAGTTGACTACAGATGCCAGAGAAATAAGAGTCAACAGACTTGGGCTTGATGTAATGGCACATGTATATGGTATAGAAGCTCAAGGTGTCGGGAGAAGGATCGACAGGGAATTGATGCAGCAAGCAGAAGTTGATGTAGGAGTTGAGAGTGGATGAATAAGAAGACACAGAACTAGGTTCAATGGCACTGGCAATGGCAATGGCGCGTTCCCGTATGAGACACTCCTTGGTCCAGGTTTCCCGTAGGGGTTGCCTGGATGACGCAGGTAGGATCATAATAACGCCTCCCCCAGCGTGAATCGAGGGGGTGTGAAATTTGTGATGGCCAAGTTTGGATGAAGGCATCATGCAGTGCTACCATCAAGGCGTGAAAGGGCGTCAGCAACTCTGTTCTGGCTCCGTGGAATGTGGAATACATGGAGATGCACACCGGTCTTGAGAAGTAAGTCAACTGCAGTCAGAAGAATAGGATTGTAAGGTGGTAAGGCATGAAGGGTGTTGAACATGTCGAAAGTGTTTGAGCTGTCAGTAAGGATCGCGAGGCGTCGAGGTTTATTAGAGGTGTGTTCGCAGATGTGATGGAGTGCAGACAACACAGATAAGGCCTCAAAATAAAAAATGCCTTGACGCGTCGTAGGTGGGATAGAGCACTGAAAACCCTCACAGGTATTCGGCAACCAAAACCCCATGCCTGAAGGACAGGCATCTGAAAGGTAAGTGGCATGTGCTTCACCTCGGGACCATTCTTGAGACTCAATGATGTGAATTCCTTCAGAGTGTTCGACATGGTCTGCGAACCAAAGAAGTTCATCATGGATAGCCTTGTTGATAGAAAGCTTCTGAAAAGGTGAGGAGCCGCGCCGCATTTTCTCATACATGCTTGATAGGCCAGGACGGAGTAAGGGGAAGACATTCAGAGACCAATTGACCCAGCCAGTGAGACGCTGAAAGTCTTTGAGTGAGCGGCGCCGTCAAGGGTTTGCAAATGTGTGGATTGCATTAAGGAGTTCTCGGCGAGCATCAGCTGGCATAGTGATGGTCATTGCGTTCGGGTCAACGTCAAAGCCTATGATAGTCAGAGGGGCCCCATAGACTTGCTTATTCTTGTCATGAGGTACTCCTAACTCATCAAAGAGGCATAGAAGCTGAGCTTGTTTTTTTTCAGGAAAAGATTTGTCATATGGGGTGTAATGCCTAAGGCGATCAGCGAATTCCCAAGAGAACGCATCATCCACGTAGGCAAACAAATTGTGGATGAACTTGACAACCATGGCAATCCAAAGGACTAAACTGAAGAAAGTGACCCACAAGCGACCTGCCCCACGATTGCCAAAATCATTGTTGTTGTCGACATGGTGTTTACCATCAATAGTAATGACTTGCTGCAGCTGCCAGAGTGGGTGCACAGGCAGACGTCGATATGCTTGAGACACATCAGTCTTGAACAGCACAAGTTTGATGTTCCCATGATGCTCCCGAGCCCTGATGATAGACTTGCCGAGTGCATGGAGTGAATCCAAATGCACCTTGGTGTCTTCAGGAGATATGAACGAGTTAGGTGAAAACTCGCCTGCAGATTGGTTGACAACAAGGCGTAGTTTATCTGAGTGGGGCTTAGGGACAACCCACAAGGGTATAGTTGTCATCCCAGGTAACAGCGACGGGAAGGCATCTGAGAAACGACGCAGAGTGATCTCTTTGTCCCGTTGTTTGCACATAAAGTCGGGATGCTTTGGGTCCCTAATTTTCTGAAGGCTTGCATTGTCAACGATATCTGGAGCAAGTACTCCACCAGTCTTAGCCCACGGCCAAAAACCTTCTCTCAATCCTCGGCAAACTGACTCAACCAAGGCTTGGTTGGGGTGAGAAGCTAACAAGGCATGCATACAATCTATGTTGATAGGAGTTGTGACTCGGAAAAGATGAGGCGACGCATTGATGGAAGCCCAGGCAATCTTGTTGTGTAATTCATTGAATGGGGGGCCCGGAATCGGCGCTGCAGTCACACTCATCAAAGCAGTTGATGGGCACATAGGCTCGTTTTCACCCCAGACATATTCACGAGCATATCTAGGTCTCTTTTCCCAGTGAAAGCCAAGTGGGGGAAGCTTATTTCTTGCCTGTGTTTGGGCAGTCGCTGATGATGTGGCCTCCATTTGAGCATTTGGAGCAGACATGGAGGTAGTTGCAGGCCGAGGCAGAATTCGGACATCTGCGCTCATTCCACCGTTGGCAAGGGGCACTTCGTCAATGGTTTGTAGGTTGCTTTGCTTTCGAATCAAGTGGCTGGGTTGAACTGGCACTGACAGGGCTATGGATCCATTGTATTTGGAGATCAGCGAACTCGGCAATATTGGTGAGCTCAAGGTCTTGTCGTTGGGCAATGCGGATCCTGACTGCACGGTCGTAATTGATGATTCGGGAGTGGAGCTGTGTAGGCAAGGATGCAAAGTAGCACTGTACATGTTTTCTGTAGGCACGGAGTTCCTGTGCGCGATGGTTGAAGACAAAGAGCATGGCATCAACCAATGCCTCCCAAGCGATGACCCAGTCCCCATGGGTCCTGACAATTTTCGCTGGGGCTGAGGAGCCATGCAGTAATTCGATCTGCTTCCCAAGTTCAACAGACTCCCGGTTGTCATAGGAAATGGTGTAGATGTTTGAGAAGACATGGTCGAGGTTGATGGCATTCCCACTGAGGAGGTTGAGCCATTCGGACTGTGGAAATTGTGGGTAAGGCTTTCCACAATTAAGGAGGGAATTTCTGGCTTTTTGATGTCCTGAGAGAAATTCTTGAGGAGAGCTTGGGTTTTTTGTAAGGATGGGGATAATTTTGAAGTCGCACTGCCCTCTGAGCTCTCCATTTTGTTCCATGGCAGGGCATCATAGTCAAGTCGTGTTCGTCTCTCGTAATCCTCCTCGTCCCCATCTGAGCTCCCTGATGGTGATCGGGGTCGCTTAGACGAGCCAGCAACCTGGGCTGCTTGTTCCGGGTGCTGGCTGCCCTCTTGTCCAAGTTGTTCATCTGATTGCAATTCTCCAAGTAAGTCTCTTGTTGTATCGACTCTTCCTGCTGCGCTGCTTCGGAATCGTTCAAAATTGTCAAGCATTCCGAGGTAGGTGCCATAAGCTGAGATGAAGGCATCTTCACCCATAGTCTCCCCCGGTAAGGTTTGCTGGAGGAGCAGAGATGCTTTTGGCTTGGAGTACTTGCCGGACCTGAATTGCGAGACGATATTGATACATTTGTCGACAATGTCCTTCTGTAAGTTAGAGGGTTCTTGGATGCCCGACGTCCCTTCACTTGGCAAGGTTGCACTGCTCGTCGGTGCCTCACCATGTTGTGTCATCCCACAGTGAGGTAAAACGATGTGAGGAACGAAATAATATAAGCATAAATACTACAAACAAGTGAGCAGAGCGAGTTAAGGCTATACGAGAGGAGAAAGGCATACCCCGAACACGAGAGCAGAGGCAGTGCAGAGGCTCTCATGTGCGGATACCTTATAAGAGTACAGTGTGAGACACGAGCGTCATATGTGAGGATGACCTGAGCACACATGACGTATGCAGTGGCTGGAAGCCGGAGTGGCGCGAGCATAGAGGCGCCTGGGCCATGAGGGGGCTGTGCAGCTAGTAAGAGAGCTGCAAGATGCCCTGAAGCCTCTCATGGTGATTAGACTCGAGTAAACAACCGTTTAAACCCAAGCAAAAAGCGACAGAATATTACCTGAGCATATTTGTCAATATTTTTTAAATACAGTTAACTTTCTCATAACGCATGATGTAATCATGCATAATTCTCATATTGCATAGCATTTGTACCGGAACTAGTGTTGCCACGGCTCGGCTCGGCTCGCTTGTGGCGCGGCTCACGCAGCTAAGCTGATTTTCCGGCTCCGGCTCACAAGCTGAGCTGATTTTCATGGCTCCAGAGCAGCTCAGAGCGGCTTAGCCGTCCAAATATAGCACATGTCAGTTGCTATCGCGCTGGCCGTTCGTCCTGCGTTGCCTGTGCTCCCTCTCTTCATCTACACTATCCTACACTCTCCTTTTTTGTTTTCTACTGCCATCTAGCACTTGGGAGCCTTGTAACACAAAAGTAAGCATGTTTTTGACTTTCTATCCTTGTGATCAGCCAAACTGATGATTCTTATCTCTCCCACTCTAGATTTCTGCATATCTTCGTAACGACCACACCTGGCATCACACGGTTTTCTCCTCCCCTCCAAAATGGATGTGAGATGTTTTTTTATGTAGCTGGGAGGAGTCTGAGGCCCCTCTGCATGCAAATCAAGTGTTTAATTGTTCTTTTCTTTCTTTTTTCAAATACTAACTGCTTTTTGTTATTTTTAGCTTATCTACTACTGCAACGACATATGACGCACGTGCACACCCCTCCTTCCTGTCCAAACGGGGTTGTTTGCACCTTGAGCACCCACCATCGCCTGCTCCATCACCCCAACAATGGTGGCAACTACTGCTACAACCTGCCGTGAAACGACACCTAGGGCCACCCAGATGACCACTGACACCCCGGAGATGGTCAATGAGGCCGTAAACGACACACAGGATTTACTGCCGACGAAACAGAGTCTCGAGACGACGAGCAACCATGCTTGTTGAAACATGTCTGCTCTCTGGACAAATCTTGCTGCCAGCTCTAGGACCTACAAGGATGCTATGGGAAGCTGTCCGCACCCCCCAGTCCCTCCCTGCTCTACCCCCTTGCTCCCATTTTGCCCCATGAGCCCATGACGACCCCTCATGTGTCTACACAGCCTGTCACGTCATCAACGACATGATGGCTATACCTCCCGCTCTGCCCTTCTCTGGAACACAGACCACGGCCCAGGAACGAACAAGCATGCCCCCAGGCGTGTCACAGACCCCCTGGACACATCCCAACCCCCTGGCATGCTCGGCACCCTCATCATGGGTGGATATGGAGGGTGATGAGAAGGGAGAACAAGGGGACGAGGGCAAGGTCGGGGGGCCAAATGACATGTCATTTGCCCCCCCCCCCCGGTACGTTTCTTCTTCTTTGCTTTGTTTTATCCACTAACAGTGTGTTTTCTTTTTGTAGTTGCCATGCTCACCTGCTAACGACACCCACTGCCACGAGCCACTGCTCGTGGGGTGGTAGATCCCCTATGTCACCACCTACAAGACAACACCCATGCCTGCGAGCAACTGCTCACAGGGTGGATCTGTTTTACCGCCATGTCACCACTACCACCCCTCACTTGCAAATGCGAACCACCCACGCCCGTAAGCAACTGCTCATGGGGTGGATCCTTACCCTGGCCCCGGCCCCGGTGATGATGACGAAGATGCACTGTTGTCGTCGTCGTATTTAGCTCCTGTGCTCGACGAAGCCTGCAATCGAGGGTCTTCCCAGACGCAGGAGCTATTATGCGACAGGAGACGGTGGGTTCCATTGCCCAAAATCAGGATCTCAAGTTATATCTTCATAACATATATTGTACAACACTGCATATATGTACATCATTTAAGGCAGAAATGGAATTTACTCTTCTTCTTCTCTCTCTTCTTCATTGTCCAAGCAGAAATGGAAGTCATTCATCATCATCTTCCTCTTCCTCCTCTTCCTCTTCCTCCTCTTCCTCTTCCTCCTCTGCCTCTTCCTTCTCTTCCTCGTCATCTGAACCACTCAGGAGTTGTTCCAATGCTTCGAGATCCTTCTGCAGGTCATCAAGATCTTCATCAATAACATCTAGGTCCATCTCAGGTTCTCCCAAGCTATGCCCATATGCTTCTGCATCCCCCACAGGTGCTGTCCTTGCTGCAAATTCAAATTCTGTAAGTTCATCTGCCCAGCGCATACCCTGTGTAAAGTTCAATGGTCGTCCCTTTTTAATTGAGTACTTCAGGATTTGTAGTGCTTCCATTAGTTTAGCTGAGATGCGCCTTCTCTGTGGTGCCATTGTCTCCTTCCCAGATGAGAATACTCTTTCGCATGGGACACTTGAAGCTTGGATAGGTATAATATCCATTGCTAGTCGGAATATGCGAGGGTACTGTTGTTCATGTTCCTGAATATATTAGCAAAGCAACCAATCACAGATGGAATACAGATTACCTGCCAAAATGCCAAGATACCAGATCCAGAATTACCATTGCTTAAATACTGGTCTACCTCCTTCTCCAATGAAAGTTTTGGCTTTGAGGATGTAGCTCGATTCAGACCAAGAATATCCATTGCTGATGGCTGAGAAGATGAAGACTTGGCTGCTGGTTGGTTTGATGGTCTCTTGTCAGCTTGATTGTCATAAGGGCGAAGCTATCAGAATTAAAGCATTAATTTTGCTCAAAATAGGCTCCCAATGTGAAGCTCACGGCTGTCAAAAACATGCCTCTGGCTATGGCATACTTCTCTGGTGATTGGGCATCATAGTAACTTAATTTGTTTGCAGGATCAATGGCTATTGCAGTCCCAGGCTACTGTGAATTTGAATAAGCTCACCCATTGCCACCACATATGCCGGAGTATCAGCTAGACGATCTTGATAATCTTCAAGCTTATCCAGACCTGGCTGAATGATATTGGTCCACTGTGGGTTTTCATCCTTGAGCTGTGTCCGCCTGTTGATAAAGGCAGAGTATGCAGGGATTGAGTAACATATTGTAGGTGTTGCTTCAGCACCCAAAATGTCCTGAAATGCATGAGGGACCTAGAGCATTGACATCAGTATGCTTAATTGTTAGAAATTAGCTGAATAATTACTTGAAGTATTTGCTGATAATCTGCTAACAACTCCCAATCATGCTCATCTAACCGATATTTTGATAGTTCTTTGAATTCATTATCATGTGTGATGTCTTCAATTGCCTATAAAACTATTAACTTGCAGTAAATCAGTGGCATGGCAAACTTACTTCTTTTAACTTCAAAACCCGGCTGATTATTAGCAATGTTGATGACCATCTTGTTGTTACATCACGAAGGAGCTGATAGTCTTGTTCAAAATACTGCTGCACGTATGTGGAAAATTGCTGTTTCTTGATATTACTATTTCATATCTGCCAATGTTGTCAATAAAAATTGATAAGAATGAATTAAAAAAAATATAGTTTACCGCATTTACAAGAGAGTGAGCAGTTGCAATGCAATCCTTGGCATAGGTGAAACTGGGATCATAATCTGAATAGTCTTCAACAGTGTCATCAATGTACGTCAGATCTGTGATTGCTGCCAATGCTGCCTTGCATGCAAGATTTACAATATGAGGGAAGCAGCTATCAAATAATATTAAAATTAGATCATATAGCATATTGTAAACTTACCGAATCCTTTGTTCACTCATTTTGATCTTGATTTTGCACTTCTGAAGAAGAGTTGACAGGCATGTGAACATAGTGTCATTGTTGGATGCATTATCACAGGTAATCCATCCCATCTAAGATGCTATTAGAGTCTGGCACAGTCTAAACATATAAATTATTCTACTTACCTTTTCAGTAATCTTTAAGTGGTCAGTGATGAACAAGAAACAATGTGCCAGATGTTCGCTTGTGTGACGTCCTGGAAGTTTGTGAAATCCCACAAGATCTGATCGAAGTCGGAGGGTTTTCTGAGAGTCCTTTTCTACCACGGCCTCAATCCAGTGTGCAGTCACAGCCATGAATGATGTCTGGTTTGGATCAGTCCAGGCATCAGTGGTATATGATATTTTTCCAACTGATTTCTATGAAGTTCTGAATTCAGTATATATTTCAAAATTTGAAGAATTAATTTACTGCCATTTCCTCTTCAAGCTGCTTCATGTGCTCTTCATAAACTTGTTCAATACGGGTGCGCATTGTAGAACGACCTGGAATGTCAGACTCCTTCAACTCTTTACGAAGAAGTAGAAATATCTTTCTTAATCTTGGAGACTCCACAATATTGATAGACTGACATATTGTCAGTATTATGTCAAGTTGGAAGAAATTACACATACTTGATCATCACCAACAATGAATTCAAGAATGGCTTCTACAAATGCCTCCTTTGTATATTCCTGACATTCGCCCTCCAATGATGTAGGCTCAGGTTCCGCACGAAATTCACGAACAGCTGGTAAGGCTCCTTCAGCAGTGATCTTAATACCCAGATCATCACAACTAGTAACCCATTCCTCAATATGTTCACCAGATAAATGCTTCCTTAGAGATCCAGTGCCTGTTGTCATAGCAAACGTGGCAATAACATGTGAGGAATCAGACTTGTGAGCATGTCTAAATACCAATTACCCAGTATACCATAGAATTGAAATGTGGAGACTTACTGGCATCACGTTTTCCCTTGACTACAGTGAGAAATTCCCAGACATCTTTAGCACCACCTCTTGGTTTACGGGGTTGGGGCTTGCTATGAGGTCCAGCACGTGGTGGTTGTGCACGAGAACGTGAATGAGAACTGAGGACTGACCGAGGGACTGACTGAGCAGCAGTAGATGCCTGAGACTCTGAGTCTGAGTGGGAATTAGCACCTGCATGGAAGTCCAAATGCTGCAGTCCTTCTACCAATCCCTCTTCAACATCTGAGTCACCACCTACAGATCCCAACTGTGAAGGTAAGTTCTGGGGAGAATGTTGGCGGGTTGGGGAGGGCTGTGGTTCTTGAGCGAAGCCAATATGGCCACCGCGTTGCTTGTGTGGAGTAAACAAGAGTGTAGCAGACTGCTTGTTATGAGATGCCTCAATCTGACAAGCAGCAAAGAGAGACGTAGGAGCAGTTGGAGTCTTGGTGTTAGACTTTGTAGGCTTAGTGGTTTTGGAGGGTTTTGCTGCTTTGGAAGGTTTTGCTGCCTTGGCCTTAACTGCCTTGGGTTTAGCAGGAGTCAATGGTATTAATGGATCAATCTAAATAGACCCTATTAGTCATATGCATACCCATAGAAACATTGTGACTTGCTTGCTGCAGATGCTTAGATGGTTGACGAAGACGTGCTTGAGGAATAGAAGGTATAAGACTTGTCATTACTTGCTATATAAAGTGATGATAATATACCAACCCATGGGAGTCGGTACAGAAGAACCTGCACCTGGCAATACATTTGTAGTAGTATCTACATCATATAACAACTGTAATCATTTAAAGAACATACAGTTTGTGGATACATACCTTGCATAGAAGCACCAGATGATGACTTGGTAGTGTTCCGAGTAGTTGTACAAGAAGCAGCTGTTTCTGGTATGCAGTAAGCAACACAAATACACAGACTATTAAATAACATGCGAGGTTGTTTCGAAGATGCTTTCTGCAGGACATGAGGACAAGCTTCTACAGAATTTTTGAAGACACTTGAATGAGAATGTCCATTAAAAAAACAATCATATGGTGCATACCAGAGGTGTCAGGAAGAACAGCAGAAGCTATTTACATGAACAGTCAGAGAAGAAAAATAATATAAATGCCTGCATACAGTCAATCACAGCAATGGGCTGTTGTGCTTGAGAAGATTGTTGGGGGGAGGAAAGAAACCGCAGCATGGACATGCTGCCCTTATCTGACAGTGGGCATAGCTAAACACAGAAGTATTGATTGCTCCATTAATATAGTGAGAAGATCAGAATGGCTTAAATCTGCAGAGTTGCCTAAACAGACCACCGTGGAGATTGGCAGTTCTCATGCTGTTGTGTTATCAGTCATTGTTGTCAATAGCTATCCCCATCCGTGATGCTCGCAGGTGGTACTCATCGCAAAGTCACCCTGTGTCAGTATTCCACCCACAGCCCACCCCATGGGCAGTCGCTCAAGGAGCTGGGTGTGGGTGGTGTGCTGGCTGCATCACTGTAATAGACACACCCAGCAAGAAGCCCCTGCCGCTGAGTGGTGAGCTATTGCCCACCATCTGGCTTGCAGGGGCTGCAGATGTGGGTGGCCTCTGCTTGTGGATAAACTGAGGGGTGGGGGCTTTATGCTGGGCGGTGCGTCGTTGTCATCACCCGGTGTCAGCATTCCACTGGCAGCCCACCCCCCGAGCAGTCACTTGAGGAGCTGGGTGTGGGTGGTATGCCGTCCACATCGTCATCCGCCCATCCATTGGCATTGTGTTGTCTGCCGTATCGTACGTCATTGCCATTGAGAGCTACCCCCATTCAGCATATTAGACATCAAATTAAATACTAAATCACTGTCAAGGACGTCCTTGTCCTGAGTCATCGAGAGAGATGGATGATCTGTGGTCGTTATCGAGTGCTTGGCTTCGTTGTGTGCTACTTCATCCTGCTGGATGAAATTTGAGACTGCGACCAATTCTTGTCCACCTGGTTTTTCTGTGACGTGACAGGGAGGAGAAACTTGACCATTGCTTCGGAAAACGTGCTCTTCATGACAACGTGGGGGGAAGCCTTCCATACTTGGACATTGGCATCCATGCTGGGGAGTAATAGCTTGTTGCGAGACTTTTGTTGGTACCAAATGTTGTGCAGATGGAGGCGTAGGTCGAGGAATGCCTGCTGGTACTTGACATGTTGAATCTTGAAAGCTCAACAGCTGTTGACGAGAGGATGAAATAGGGTCAATGTTGGCTGCAAAGGTGGAATCGTAAACGGCGAAGTTTGCTACAGTTTCAGGCAAATATTTGGGAGCATAGGTATCTGGTATGTTGTTGTTGTACTCATCGCCTTCTGATGTGAGTTCCTCTTCATCCTTATGGTAGATGTCGTCCTCGTCAAATTCATTCTGGAGAAGAGCTAAAACGTCGGCCATTGGGGGTGGGGACCATACTGTAGTCTGATCTGCTGGTAGTTGATCACGAATATCTGGCTGAAGCGCTCGTGGAAAAAAAAAAGAGTATATTAGCTTTGTGTACTGTGAGGAACTGTGTATTGAGAAGGGGAGTGGACTGTGCCGTAAATTCGCGATAATATTCGTCGACATCTTCAAGTGACTCGAAGTCTTGATCGCGAGAGTGATGCTTGATCCACTTTCGAAACTTGTCAATTGTAATGTGAGGCTTGCGATCTTTTGAACCATAACACTTGATGAGGTATGCACGAACTGCGGGCCAGTCGTTCTGAATCCAACATGGTGCCGCTTCGACGACATAGCGTACACGTCGATTGCAGTAATGAAGTACGTAGGATGGAAGATTGTTGAAAGGAACCTGTGAGGAAAAGGCGAAGGATTCGAGAGTATCTAAAAAATCATTAACACACTTGCCCTTGAAGAGTGGGGCGTCTGGGGTGCCTGGGATGGGCATAGGATAGCCATATCGTATCTGTTGGTGAGCCATGTTGGGCAAAATTGCAGAGGCGAGGTGGTGGTAGTTATATTACTGAACAGTGTGGAACGTTAGTGGCTGGGGGTCTTAAGAACCCAATTTCGTAGGTTAAGGAGACTTAGCAGCTTGAAACTATGCCTTGGTGTGTAGTAGACTTGATAAACTTGTAGTAACTTAATGTTACGCCTTGTCACGCAGCAAACTTGGTAAACTTGAGACTTAATGCTATGCCTTGGTGCGCAGTGGACTTGAAACTACGCCTTGTTGCATAGTAGACTTGTAAGACTTGAAACAAACTTGAAGTGTCGACTTGCGTGTAGGGAGCGTTCGACCACAGAGGGGAGAAGATGGTGGACAATGGGGATCGAGCAGAGCGAACGTTATTGTTAACAGAGTGTCATCGTGAGTCTCTTGCTGATCTTGAGCCAAAGGGGAAGAGTGACACCGAGTCGACTCAAGAAAAGCGAGAGCGACGCCAAGTCAAACTCTCAACAGGCGACACCAAGTCGTACCCGTATTCTGAAAGTGATTTGGGGGGTGGAAATACTTATGAACTACGCCTTAGCGCATAGCAAACTTGTCGATCTTGAATAAGCTTGTAAACTTGATAATAAAATGAGAACCCATTGAAAGGGTCGCTTGTGAGGTTTGGAGGGGAACATTAATATGGGAGACGCCACGCTTGAGGAGCGTTTGACGGAAGGAGTCCAATGCGATGGACTTGACGCGTTGTAGAGCCCTTGATATTCCAACAAAATGAAATGTTGAATCTTTCACAGATGCGATGGGTTGATGACGGGATGAATTTGATACTTTGTTGATGCGAATGGGTGGCTGGGGAACCTTAATCGAGGTAACATTGTGTGTCGAGGATGAACAGATTGGGGTGTGGCAAAATTGACGCGTCATCGATATGAAAGAAGCTGTAACACACAAGTGAGTAATGAAAACGGCAAAAAGAACTTACTGGAGCCCCAGATGCTACAAGGAGATGCCACAATTGGCCAGGGCGTTAGAATGCACGTTCAATGCCTTTTGAGTGTCAAAACAGGTGTGTTTGGACAAGACTTGATGGGCTGGCAACGTGTTTGATGTGTTGTCAATGGAATGTTGATGACGCTATGAAATTGACGTGTTGTTGATGGACTCGGAATCTGTCGTCGATGTGAAAAGGACTAGAGCTTGAGACCACCCAGAAATAAATGACGAATCGAAAAGTTGGGGGTGCCGCCCGGTGTTTATATACAGTTGCTAGTTTGCACCTGTGCCATTTCATCTTCTGTCACTAGCAATAGTTTAAATCCTAAATAAAGAACAATAATTAGTAGGAAAAACGACAGGAAAACAGAAAGAAACGCACCAGGAGCGCAATCGACGACGGTTGCCTAGGTTGATGCCCTGGGTAGAGATAAGGATCATCAGTTTAGGCAATCACGAGAATCAGAAAACAGAAACAGACTTACTTTGGTACTACATTGGCCCCACATCCAGGATAGTAGCAGGGGATGAAAGAACAAGGTGGTGGATAGAAAGAGGGGGAAGTTGAGGCAATGCAGGACAGCAGGGCAATAGCGACGAGCAAGATCAACCTGCTTGCTATATTTGGACGGCTAAGTGGCTCAGAGCCGCTCAGAGCCGCCCAAACTGAAAGCTGAGCCGTGTATAGCCTTGAGCCAATTTACCGGATTGGCTGGCCCAAAATAGCAGCTCGGCTCAATGGCTCCCGGCTCCGAGCCGAGCCGTTGGCAACACTAACCGGAACCACCATGGGATGCAGGGATATAAGGTACATAATGCATAGGTGACTAGGTCTGGTAGCAGTGATATGCAGTATGAAAATACCACATCTCCATGGTTAACTGCCCATTTGTCATATCCCATGCAAGCACCCCTCTGACCTCCGCTACGGAACTCTGAGTATTTCAAATTCCTTATTTCAAATTACTTCTCCTGTTTTACTTTTATCACATCTTTTACTCAAGTCTGTTCTCCATCATAGATATGATCACGTACTATATACTGCGGAACTCCACAAAACTCCGCCGCAGTTACACCAAGTAATAGCCTTAGTATAAAGTCACTTTAGACACTTTGTATTCCTCAGTTCAAATATTAGTTGTTATCAACTTTTCACTTGTAAACTCAAAGACTTCGAACTTGTCTTAACCTTTGCAACTCCAGACCTCTGCTTTGTTCCTGACCCTTACTCCAGACTTCCTAATCGGAACTCCGCTTTTCACCTCTTCCTTACCTTGGACTTCCGCACGGACTTCCATTCCTTATCAGTTCCTTACAAATTGGACACCGAGCGTAGAGAAGGGCACAATCTCTTATAGATTGAAGCCAAGTCCTCATTGCACCTCGGAACTCCGCCGGACTCCGCCGTTTTCCCACGCATTAGGATCAGTTCTTAACACCATTCAGTGATTCGGGCATGCCCAGAACTCAATATATAAGAATGATCTCTACTTCCAAAGGGAGTATAGCACGGAAATGTGTCAAATGCATCATAAATATCTCTTCAAAAATTTATGCATTTGACAAAATGCCCCCTGAGCCTACTTGGAAACCTCACAAAAAGCCCCAACCCTACAAGCAAAAACCCAAGGTTCCCATTGTGAAGAATGCACCAAAAACTTCTGCAAAAATTGTCAAAGAAAAGAAGCATGAGAACTTAACTCTGCATGACTGGATGACCATCTTTGCATTCATTGACAAGCACCCTAGATGATGAAGATAATGATTATCTTCCTCATCAAGAGGTTATAGAACTGTGTGCATTGCTGGAGAAAACATGCATTGGGTATGGGGATCTTGACACTTCTCTTGAACTACCTTGTCACTTGTGCAGGTACAGAGCTCAGCTACAGCGTGACCACATTCTTAACTGTTCCCAGTCATCATTACATAGTTATTCTACAGTATCCTGAGTAGTTGAACTGTCTTTTCAATAGCACAACCACAACACCTGAACCAAGCATGACATATCTTGGTATTGCATATATCTTATATTGCATAGGTTTGAGCCAGTCCCAAGGCTATGCAGTGTGAGAAAGTCTACTGTACTCTGAGAATACACAATCAATACCTTGAGTGAATTAGCTGTGATGATATTGCTCGGGATTCTTAGACTTCCAAAGGATACTCTGAATGGAAATGTGATCACACTCAGTGATGGTCTGACTCGACGGATTGTTGATAGACTCAGTACTGTCGTTGTCGCTGCCCTTGACATCCAGAACATCCAGGTCATTTCTCAATTAACAGCTGTATGCATCTGACAACGACCTCAACACACCTAGTATCAATACATTGCTCTAGTTCTAGCCAATTGCTTTCAAATCGAGGAATGAATGCCTGCTGCAACAACATGCATTCCCTGTGTATGCGCCCAGTGTCAGAGGCACCCCGATGGATTCATGAGGCAGACGAGACAAGTTATCAGGAAGCATTTTCAGCTTTATCCCATTAATGCTGCAACATGCACTGAAGATCCTATCCCAACTTCAGAATCATCTGAGGCTGCTACTCCTACATTTCAACTGCCCTCGGCTCTGAGCCCTCCTCTGTCAGATTTTGGCCTATTGACCCATGATTCCACACTAACACCCCAAGCTAACCAAGATGATCTACACATGTCACAAGATGAAGATGGAGGTGTTGAAAATTTTCAGTGGCAACGAGGCTTTCTGTTGGGATATGACATACAGGCAAGCCAAGGCAGTAACCATGGCTAGGACATATTCCCCAATATGCTAAGTCATTAACACATGTTTAACAGGAGTTAACACATGTAAGGACTATTAGGGGGATGCACAGTTAACACATGCTGCACAGTGAAACAGATATAGCATGTCTATGATAGGCTATCCAAGACGGAGCCTTGGATAGAATGTCTAAGACCCATACTGCAGGAAGTCTCAGACTTACCAAGCCATGATATCACAGGAGGTACTATGACACTATTGTTATAGGGGAAATGACATAGTTACTCCAAGATTAACTGATACAGGGGTCTATGACAGAATACCTCCTTAATATATTATAGGAGTATATTACACTATACCTCCTAACAGTGTTGTATAAATATTCCACACTTTGTAGGAGATGAATAGACATTCCCTGCCTGTTCCACACACTCACTACTTCGTCTGAGTGATCCCCCACTTGCTCTCAAAGACCTAATCCCAATACTTTCCATGTTTGATTTGGAACCTTATAAAGATAGTGACTCTGAAGATGAACTAGGCCAGGGAACTCAGGCTGGCAATGATCAAGCTGGTGAAGATCAGACTGGCGGTGGAACCTCCAGCGACATGGATCTGCAACAAAATCCTGACCGTTTACCAGATCACAACTTCCATCCTGTACAAATGCCTGATACCCTGGAACTGGGCTCTGACCAGGATGTAGGCGCACGCCCAACTCTTACTCCTCATCAAGTTCGAATAGCATATCTGCAGGTGGTTACTTCAAATGTTTATGGTCATCTTACTGTTCAACAAGCCACCGATCAACTCAATTCTACTCTCGATGCATTGCTAGTGGGCGGAGTGCTTCCAGACTATCTGCGGCCTGTTTGATCTCTCTCAGGAGCCAAAGCATGACTAGGAATCAACCCCAACCTCCATATTACCCAATATGTGCTCTGTCCAGTCTGTTGGAAGCATCTGACTCCACATCAGGTTGATGAATTTGAGACTCTGGAATGTCAAGTACCAGACTGTATTGGAATTCTGTTCAAAGAGACCTACGACAGGAAGAATTGCCATATTTGTATGCCCTTCTTGGTTCACCCTCAAACTTCAATTATAGGGTCTTTACGGTGTATGTTCATGTGGCCGGGATGGGCAAAATCTCTCAAGGACAACTGTCCTACACCTGCCAACAAACCAAATTGCAATGATGATGAGGATTTTGTTATGATGGATATGGACAACGGAACAGAATGGTATGAACCTCAGATGAATACTACTTGCAAGGTCAATGACAATGGTGCTGTGCAAGATGTTCCCACCACAGCCCCACGACTTACTGATCATCGCTATGGGTTGCATTTCACTCTAAACTCTGACTGGTAGTTTTTATGCTGGCTTCACAACTAATTCCTTATGTTCTCCATCGCATTTCTCAGGTTTGGGCTCCTTGAGAATCAGCCTCATTCTGCTGGTCCAATCTATTGGGCAATCAACAAACTTCCCCATGAGGATCAGTTCCTTCAGGTAAATGCAATATGTTCTGGTATCCTCCCTGGACCCAAGGAGCCCGATCAACAACAGATGAATCATTGTCTAGAACCGGTAGTGAACAAATTGGCAATTCTAAAGAACAGTACTTTTCAGATTTCTTTCAATAATTTACTTTTGTTACTTTTCAACATGTAGGGGTCAAAATGGATGTTCATGGTGACGAAGACAAGGCAGATGTCTACAGCAACATGTTTTGTCTGAACTGTGACACACCAGCCCTCCGTAAGCTTGATGGTGTTGCAGGACATGCTCACAATATACACCCTTGCCCATATTGTGACACAATTCTTCTTGATGTCAATCAGCCAGCTGGATATGACAATAGTACATGCTGCAACTCTCATTAAAGAGTATTTTACCTGATCAAACCAGGTTGGATGGAGAAAACTGATACCTCTATGCTGCGACATGCGCTTAATTCACAAGATGCAGCACCTGCTCGCTCAAAGCATATTCTTAATAGCTATGGTGCATGTTGGTCCAATCTCAACCTTGTCTCTGGCTGGTGTCCTTCCTCTCATGCCGTCCTTGATTTTATGCACAACATTTTTCTTGGTGTCATTGCCCACCTATTCACCACAGTGTTATTCTCATCATATATGTTCTCTGGTGTTGGAGGTGCCAACTTGCCAAAGCAATGGTTCGAAGATCTTATCAATGCTATAAAATGGCCAAGTCATCGCTTCTTGACTTGTTACCACCACAACGTCCCGTGGGAACTTTCCTCACAACGCCTGGCTCGTCGCCTAGCGGTCTGTCCTCTGGCCTGATCTCTGATCAGACCTGACCTTTGGATCCCTGGAGGGATGGTTGGGAGCAATCCTGAGCACCCCGCCGATCTGTCTGTCCGATCTCCTCGGATGTCTCCCGGATGACTGCCTCAGGAGTCGTCTCTCTATCTCTCTCACTCCTGCTCTGACTCGATGATCTGAGGCTCTGGGATGGGGCATCCTCCACCTAGGTGGGGGGGCTTGACGGTGAATCAACACTGCCGGCTTCGGCTGGGGGCTCTGCCTTGGGGTCGAGGGGAGAACACGTTGGGGTAGGGGGGGGACACTTAGCGGGGCTGTAGGATCCCTGGAGAGGATCTGTGGCTCCAGGTGCGTAATGTACATTTGTGCATCGACTTTGACTACGGGGACCCGCGTTACCGGATCTCTAGAGCCTTGGAATCGAGCCAGCGACTCCATTCTCCAGCGGTAGCGGGGTACACCCCCCCACCGGATTTACCTCTCTCCCTCCCTCTGCGCAGGCCTGGGGCCCTGCTCACTCCCTTCAAGCGATCGCGGGGACGCCACACCCTCCTGCTTTTAAAGCGGGCTGGACGCACTTCTCCCACGCTAGGATCTTGGTCTCAACCATCACCTCTGCTGAGTCCGCGTTTGCATTTTCTATGGAATACGACACTGATTACTTCGATTTCGACGATCCGTTCTTCCCCCTCACTGGGGACCCCTTCTACGCCCTCCGCTCCCTCCAGAGGAGAGGCGATCAGTCCGATCAAGACTCATCATCTTGGTCTGACGTCGACGACAGTGACGACGGGGGGGTCTCCAACCCCTTTGATCATCCGTTGACTGTGGCGCATGAGGCAATGGATGGCCCCATGCTCCACCGTGCCCGGCACGTCCTGGCCCTCCCAGGCCATGTTCTCCAACGTCAGCGTGCCCTCAGGCACCAGGCGGACTGCCCCCTCGCATATACACTGTGCGACACGTTTATGGGGGATGGGGACCGCGTTCCCACCCTCCCTCCTTCTCCACTGGGGTCTGCCCCCCCCCCGGGGGGCTCCTCGATTCCTCCCACCCCAGCAGCTATGCGCCAAGCATCGGATGAAGCTGAAGCGGTGGAACACATGCTGAATACCGCCATCCAGTGGATGGAATGTATATCGCCTGATCTGCTTGCCTCTGGGACTCCAGAGCGGCTCGCCTACCTGGCCGGGGCAACTCTTGCCTCCGCCCTCCGTTTCCCTCAAGCCGAGGGCGTGATTAATCGCGTCCTGGCAGGAGGGACCTCCCCCTCGGCCCCTGTCATAGGCAGCGCCCGGGAT
The DNA here is from genome assembly GCA_964034925.1 of Tricholoma hemisulphureum. NCBI lineage: Eukaryota > Fungi > Basidiomycota > Agaricomycetes > Agaricales > Tricholomataceae > Tricholoma > Tricholoma hemisulphureum. The sequence continues at coordinate 565,332 of OZ035933.1, forward strand.
CTATCTGAAGTGTTGGACAGCTTGCCACCAGGCACTGACACCTCTGAGGGGCCCCTCCCCCCGCGGCGTCGCCAGCGTCGGCGACGTCTTTGACCTGCTCGTGCGACGGACCAGGGGGGGTAACACCCCCTATCCACTGTCGGCAAGCTGCCTGTCTGGATACAGGCGGCGCCACCACGCATCCCATCGCTATGGGTGGGGCGTTCCTGGGGCTTGTCCCTGGGGTTGTCATGAGCATACCCGTAGAGGCCTCGGCCGCCCAAAGGTGTACTCATATCCTCCGGCTTTAGGCCCAATGGGTCTCGGCCAGGCATTTCATCGGACGGCAGGGACGCCGGTCCGGTGGCCCATTTCTCGATGAGGGGAGTGGTTCTCCCCTCTGCCCGTTAGGGAACTCGGTTAACCTCCAGGACCTTCGGGGGCTGGGGGCTTACGGTGAATCAACACCACTCACCGGCTGGCTTCGGCTGGCCGCGCGTGGGGGGACCGATCTAGCTGCGGGTGGGGGGTTTTCCGGCATGCGGCGGCGCAAGGGCGCGGCTCTGCCTTCCCGCTCTATCGAGCGTTATATGTGGTCTATCTGCCCGCCTTAGAGGTTAAAAGAGGGAGGAAGGTCTCACACCGGCAGGGGTCTGGTATAGTAGAGCGTAGCTTACTCTAGTATGTTTGTACTTCGCGCCCGCGGACTGTGTACGTACACCGCGCTATAAATTGTTGAACAAAAAAAAATAAAAATAAAAAAAATAAAATAAAATAAAATGGCCAAGTCATATCATGAGGCTTTCAAGAAACGTGAGGCACATTTTCTGTTCCCCATGTGCTTAACTGGTGCTCCTCTCGACATGCAGCTCGGCAATAATCAAGGTCTCAAGAAGGCCAATGAATGGTGCCGTCTACTGACCATCACCCCAGTTCTTCTCTGGTGGGCATGGAAAGACAATGAAGATGAGACTCCAAACTCTGCACTGCCTATTCTCCAAAATGCAAAGACAATTCCGACACATTCCAGAAACTGTAAGAAGCTTTATGATGTGATTCTCTTGCTCTGTGCTGGCATTCGCATTCTAGCTTCCCGGACAATTATGATGGCTCAGGCTTGTGTCAGACAAAACTTTCTCATCCAGTATTGTAAACAATGTCTCGAGCTAGGAATCCACCTTGTCATCAACCACCACCTATTGATGCATTACCTGCCAATGATCAAGCAATTTGGACCAATATATGGTTGGTGGCTTTTTGCATTTGAGCGCTTCAACAGCATGCTTGAGAAAGTGAACCTAAATGGACATGATGGTGGCCAAATGGAGGTAACACTCTTATGCAACTGGATTCAAACTCATCTCCTCTACGAGTATCTCCTGTCCTTACCTGAGGATGCACATGAGCTAGAGTGGAAGATACTGGATCAAATTGTGAAGAATGAAGGCAAACAAGGAGGGATGGTCACTCAAATTGCGGTGTTTTGGAGTGAAGCAAGTGCTGGTATCCATACAGAGACTCTCCTCTTTTAATCATGTCAAACAATCTGATACATTCTTTAGATGGAGTGAAATTACCCAAGTGACAAAACTGAAAATTTGTTGATCTTCGTTCCCTTGATCCAGTTGGACAAGTATATCCTCTCTTGCTTCAACATCTACGGCATCTTTGGCCAGATTCCAACCTCATTGATGAACACTCAGATGAACATGGAATACCATTCTGGGCAAAGAAAACAACCTGCAAAGTCTCTTATATCCAGAGAATGGGCATCCACTATGGATGTGTTTCCAACTCTCACACTCAAGCTGACTGTTACACATTCATCAATAATAATGGTATACGTGTACCTGCTGAGCTTCACACATTTCTTGTCGTCAAGGTTCCAAACCAGCAATCTCATGTATGTGCGCTTATATGACAATTCTCATCTGATGGCAATATTCCATTGTTTCCCTGGGATCTTGTATGTCAATATTGTTTTACTCTGGCAGTTGGCTGACCAAATCATGTTGCAGCTCTTCATTACTGGGAATCCATGTTTTGTATGCAAACATGTTTGAAGATCTTGAAATAGTCTCTGCCTCCCAAATTGAGGTGCCACTTGCACTCATTCCAATCCACTCAAGCAAGATTCATCAAGATCTCTGGGTTTCTATTTCATTTGATCATGTTTGTTGAATCATTGGACTGCACAGATACAGACTGACATTCTAGTATACAGATAGGTGCAGAGCCTGAAGAGTTGTACCAGATGCTCTACAAATAGCTAGCCCACAGAGACTCTGTACTCTCTTCAGCATACTCTGACTCAACTGCCTTCTGTTTCCCTTTGATTTGTCTGACTGTTCTGCTAACAAGCCTTCCTTGATCTTCTCCTCAACCTTCTCGATTTTTGCTTTCTTCAGGCCTTTCTTTGTACTAGACACCAATTTTGCCTTCACTGAAATCTCCTCAGGGTCCACGTCATCTCCCCATAACCTTCCATTTTCAACAATCTGACTTGGAACATCATACCTGCAATTTTTGGGATCTTTCAACCATGCCTGGTTGAACATCCATTGTCTTTGTGCAATTTTCAAATTTTGTGGATTCTGTTGGTGCCTGTTCCTTTGATGTGCCTCATACACGATCAACAAATCAGGCAGATACTCTGTGAGGGTCAGGGATGGCATCAACAGCCTGCAGTAGTTCATTGACCTATGTGGTAGGGTGATGAGGCCCACTTGTCAACCCCACCTTTTCGCCAGACTTCTTCAAGATTTAATACCTTGTTCAGATGGCACCTCATTGGCTATTTTATTTGAATATTATTTGATTCTTTCATACTTCATGTTGCTAACACATCTTGTTCTATTTTTATTTTATAGGCTTTCTATGCAAATATTCAACTCGCGACATGCCTGCCACATTCTTCCTACACCCTCAACCTCAGTGTTGACAGTACCAGGTCCCGAGATGGAAGAGAATGGGGGTGGCATTGAATTCATTGATTTTCCCTTTTGATTTCATTAATTTCCCTTTTTGATCATGCTGTTAATACCTTCTTATGACAACATGGACGCTTCCAGGCTCATCAAAATCCAAATTGACAGGTAGATCTGGTGGACGTAGGGTTGAGGAATCTCATTCGGGTGCCTTCCGCGCTTGATGGGGCACAAGCGATGTTGCATCAATAGAACACCTCGATGACGACTTCCTCCCTGAGCCATTGCCAGCAGTGAAAACCCCTAGACGAGGACACAAGAAGGCCTGTTCTTCACCTCTTCTGCATTAGATACATCCCTGTCCCTTGACGGCTCCAATTCCCTTCGACAACCATCTTCTCTTTATCCTCTAAACTGAAAAAAATAGTATATTAGTAAAATATAATAAAAATACTTAGTGGGGGGCCTGGGGCCCCCATACCATTGGACTGAAAGTGGTGGTGGTGGCATTGATGGGCGAGGGAAGGGGGGGGGGGGGGCAGTGGCAGCACCAACAGGTGATGGAAGTGGGGCATTGCCTGGCATGTCCACCCACCATCTGGTGTCCCTTCCCTTCATCTGGTGTTCCCCTCCTGTCCTCTGGTATTCCCCCAGCATTGTCTAGCATCCCTCCCTTGTCCTATGAGTTGGCTGGTGGCCCCCTGTCCTCCCCTGTGCCCCCCCTGGTTGTTGTAATGCCACACAGTTGGTGACATGGCACTGGCGGCTCGGCTCATGATGTGGTGGTCGAGGGGGGTTCTGTGCACCCCTGGCAGGTGCATCAGTCCTGGGGCTTAGGGCCGTAATATCCCTCAACAGCCCCCCATCTCCCAGCTGAGTGTGGAGGAGGGGCGGCGCGTCGGGGGCTCATTGAATGCACACAAAAAACTGAAAATAAATAGTTTATTAGCAAAATATAATTAGAGATAATAAAAATTACTTATTGGGGACCTGGGCTCCATACTGTTGGACTGGAGGATGGGGGAGAGCAGGGGGAATATGGGGAGGGAGGTGGAGGTGACATCCTAGAGAAAAAAACACAAAACAAAAACAAAAACAAAAACAAAAAACAAAAAACAAAACAAAACTTATGTGGGGCCCAAAGGCCCCGTGGCATGCAATGTGGTGAAGAGGGGTGGCGGCAGTGGCATTGGTGGTGGGGGTGGTGGTGGTAGCAGGGGGGGGGGTTGTGGTGGTGGCGGGAATGGTGGGGGTGGGGGTGGGAACAGGGGTGGGGGTGGTGGTGGCCTGTGAGTTGGGTAAGGGAGGGATGGCCAAGGCATCGGATGGTGAGGGAGGGGGGCCGCGTCAATGGTGGTAGTGGTGGTGGTGAGCTGTGAGCTGGTGGTCACAATGGTCACGGGTGATGTGCATGTGACCAGTGGTGAGGAATCCAGGTATTCCGGGTATTCTGGCTTTGTTTGAGTTCAGGTAGATTCCAGGGATTCTGTAATAAAATTCAATAATATATTTACCGGAATTAACTGCTACAGTGGAATTACCATACAAAAAAAATGGACCGGACTCCAGGGAATCTGACCGGAATCCAGTATTCTGACCAGATTCTGGCCAGAATAGGTGGGGGAGTGTAAAGGACTCGATGTATTTTCCCCTGTCATACGTCTTGAAACAATTCATGCACTACTCGCTTTGGCAACACAAGAAGATTGGGAAATACAACAAATAGATGTCAAGGGTGCATATTTGAATGGAAACCTCAAGGAAGAAATATATATGGCACAACCTGAGGGATTCCATGATAATACTGGGCGAGCTTGCTGACTCATCAAAACCCTGTACAGATTAAAACAATCTAGACAAGAGTGGAATATCAAATTAAATGAAAAACTTGGACAATGAGGTTTCAATAATTCCTATTCTGACCCATGTGTCTACATCCGAAAGACACTGGATGGTACAGTAATAATGACTGTATTGGTTGATGATTTATTATTATTTTTGACAACAATCCACTCAATGAAACTTCTTAAAGAGGAAGTAAAAGAATGATTTGAGGTCACTGATCTTGGTGAACCCAGTAAAATTGTTGGGATTGAAATAACCCAGGATCATGATCAAAAGACACTGAAGATCACACAAACTAAATATATTGAATCAATCCTAGCAAAATATAATCTACAGGATGCAAATCTGGTAAGCACACCTATGGATCCAAATATAACACTCGAGCCCGGTGAACCAGATACTGGTAATCAAAATTCAAGTTATGCATCTTTGATTGGGTTCTTGATATATGCTGCCATAGCTACAAGGCCCAATATAGTGTATGCCATAAATCAGCCCACATCATTTACAGCCAATCCATCAATGTGTCACTGGACAGCTGCCAAACATGTTCTCAGATATCTCAAGGGTACAAAAGACCTTGGAATAAAATATATTAAATCTGAGAATAATTTTGAGCAAAACAATTTCATGCAATATTCTGATGCCAGCTTCGCAAACAATTATGATCGCACATCAGTATCTGGATACACGTCTATTTCTGCAGGAGGCACAATCAGTTGGGGATCAATGAAACAAAATATTGTATCCCTTTCATCTACTGAAGCTGAATATATTTGTCTATCAGATGCGGCATGCGAGACCGCATGGCTTCACAATCTTTATTCAGAGATTGGCTATCAACCAACTTTGATTAAAGGAGATAATTTGGGTGCCTTGGCAATCACCCAAAATCTGCATTATCATAAAAGAACAAAACATTTTGATATTAAGCATCATTATATTTGTGATCAAATCAAAAACAAATCAATTGTTTTAAAATACTGTCCAACTGCACAAATGACTGCAGACGTCTTAACAAAAGCCTTACCAAGGCAAGCTCATAGGATTCATATGGAATCTATGGGAATATCCTTCACTTGAGGGGGAGTGTTGAGTGGTCAGGCACATGCACCCAATCAGGGTTGATAATAAGTAAGACATTAATCCAGAATATATAATCGGCACTGGATATGTTCTAAGACAATTAATTCCTTGCATGTGCCCCTCCATCCCCATGTGATTCTAAGAAGCAATATGAAAAACTATTTTATTAAATTCATCCTCAATTATTATTCTACTCATATCACTAGTTGGTGCATCTAAGAGTGCACTCATAACACTGTTGCCTCAACACCATCCACATGTACACTTGGCTTTTTCTCATTTATTATGCTTCACTGATGACTACCTGTAACTTTTCAGTTGTGCTCCTCCACTTCATGAATAGGTGTCAGGGAGTTGATACTAGGTGTTGCCGATTTCTTAGGTCTGATTTGTTAAGATTTGTTCCTGATGACAAAATTGTGTCTTGGCCCTTGTTCCTCAACATAGCTTTGTCATGGCAGTTGGTGGCCCTCACAATGTTCAGATTCATACTATAGAAGGTCGGGTAGTCAGCCACGTGACAGTCCAGGAGGAAAAGGGAATGACTATGAATGATTAATGGTGTTTAACTGCTAGTGGGACCCTGTCTAGGATGTTGTAAGTTGATTGGTATATGTTTTGTATTTTTACACTAAGTATTATGCACACTGAATATTTTTTGACTGTGACTGCCAAATTAAGAAAAACCAGCAAGTCGGCCAGGTGTGGGAAACCATACTGATATGCCACATATTGTCATCATTGAAAGTGTCTTCAACTGCTAACAAGTTACTACTTTATATCCAGAGGTATAATTACAAGAAAATATATATTTCAACTCTTATACAGGGGTTTCATGCCTTAAAATACATCTGAGGTATCCCTCCTATTCCCTGCAACATTCTCAGCCCACATCAATGCACCACTGGGTATGCTGCTCCAAGAAGCCCTCAAAATATTAATAAATACATGCCTACATCTTTCCCTTCCATTGTGACCTCTCTAGCTCCTTCTCTGCTAGTGATGTAAAAATCTAGCTGAGGTAGCATTAGAGAGGGAACAGGAGGTTGGCTGTTGGATGGACAAAACCTCTGTGGGGTGCCTCAAGAAAGTCCCATAACAACATTTAATGACACAGCTATGCAACTGTATAGCCAGTTTTGCCCCAATGTTGTCCCCAGACAAAAAATTCATTCTGAAGTACAGATATGGAAAAAACAGCACCCCAGCATAAGCATGTCACATATGAGAGAAAAAAATGTATAGAAATAATAGAATGTCATATACAGGACAGGAATAGTGATAGGAAGACCATATAAGAATGTTGAAAGCAGCAGAGGGACCATGCATTCACAATCATTAACTCAAAGTCACAGTATTTTCAGGGTCAAAAAGCATGTTACCCAGCCTTATGAAGGGACTGGAGTAGTAAACAAGGTACATAAACCCATAAATCAAGGCAAACAAAGAGCAGGCCCACAGGAGGTATATGTGCAGCAAGTTTTCAGGTGAGAGGAAGGGAAATGATGCTTGATGCAGTGGATTACCATATCGGGCATGATCAGGAAATAAGAAAATACATCAAAACAACATTTCGGCATGCATCAAGCCATCATATCTCCGCAAGGGATCAAAATTGGTGAACAAGGTTCAATATGCACCTTCCTTGGGTCCAATTCTCAAAATTAAAATGCATAACTACCAAACTTGGCAACTACTCAACCATTAAATACCTGTGTGGCTGAGTACCCAGTGTGGCCAAGTAGGTGACTGGCTATAGTAGTAGACACAATTGTGAAAAAGATTTGAAGGTTTTTGGTGTGGTATTTGAGGCTAGGGACACATTTTTCCTCAAAAAAAAGCAGGATGCAACAAGGGGGTGCTGGCTTCAAAAAATAACAACTAGGGTCAATTTTTTTCAACAACTTTGCATGGACCTACCTACTACATAATCAGGCACATTTCTATATTAGGCAATTCCCACACCCAAAATTAGCCCAAAGGCTTGTTATTTCTCTCAAGCTCATTGTTTTCCTCCCCTTGCTGTCCCAGATGAAGTGCATGGCTCACAGGTCCAGTTCCTGGGTGCTATCTCCAGACTGACACAGGCAAGATAATGCTATGATCGAAAAACATAAGGTAAGGCAATTAAATTTGTTGAATTTATTTACCCATTCAGTTTCACACCCAGGTCTGCAGCATTGTATTGCATCTGCATGTCCTGCATTTGAAATGGCCATCCCGCAGAGACATTGTGATAGGTCACTGACATCTCACACCTTGCACTTCCTCCGTGGGCATGCATCTGCTTCCATGCCAACCTCCACAGATGGAGACATCGACTCATGCACTACAATTGTGTCAGCTTGCTTTTGTGGTGTCTGAACTGGGGAAGCAGTTGGATAAGGCAGAATATCGGGCTCTGGCTCTGAATGGATGTTGGATCCCTGTGATCCATGTGATTGGAAGTCATTTGTCTGAATTAGATTGTGCTTGCAATTCACACTATTCTGTGAGTCTTTTGTCTCATCTGCTCTTTGTCTCTATGCATTTTTTCTTTTCTCAGTGCCTTTTCTCAAGGTTTGCAATCCCTCCTGGACCACAGTTCACTTGTTTGTGACAATCTGGACACTCAGCAAAACCCTCCACATCCACCTGTAAGGTAGACTAGAACACGTTAGCGGTTATTTTAAGGTACAATGGCCCAGAGTATATTAAAGTTACCGTATGTTTGGGGTCACCCTGACTCTTTGAGCTGAGCCATGGGGTGCCTGCAGGGTTGATTTTACCACATGGCCACAACAACATTTATTATTGCCAAAATCATGTGTACAAATAGTCATGACTTGCCTCCTGAGGCCTTCTTCCCAGCCAAAATTTTTGGGGTAAACTTTTTTTTCAGGTCCAATCCTTGGACCTACCTACCAGCATCAGGTTTCAGATCATTATTCCGGCACCCCCTTGGATGCAGACATGTACACTGGTGTCACACTTGTCACACAGGAAACTCAGGTGCCTGAATGGATAGGAAATAAAAAGTCTTTTTAAATAATTGTATTGGGATAGCAAGCCTAGAGCTACATCCAAGACAGTAATAATATTTATATTAATTACTGAGACTTTAACATTCTGTAGTATATACTACATGTAATTGTGTACATGAGACAATAACTCCTTGACCTCTGAGACACTCAGAGGGACACCCCCCTTCATCTTAAAGCCTCTCCTAAGCTTTCTGCAACACTCTCCTAACAAATCGTCTGGATGCCACATGGTCTATCCTCACCCCTAAACCCTCAGACATGCCCTGTAAAGCCCTCTCTGCTACCAAAAAAACCCAGCTCCAACAGGAAGAACATGATCATCTCATGCAACAAGCCATGATTCTCTACAAACAGGAACAGGATAAGCCAGGGAAAAAGGCAGGTCTGAAAGGCTGCCTGGTTAGGTAGCCTCACTAAGTCAGACGGTAAGACAGGATCACGTTATCTTTGTTGCACAAGGTAAAGAGTCAGTCTAAGATACATAAGAAGGTCGGTAAACTATACCTTTGTTGCACAAGGTAAAGAGTGGGGCAACAAAGGAAAATAGATGGTATATATATGAGATTTGAAACCATGTTGGAAAGTGGCCGCATCGAGCGTAAGTTGATTTATGAGTTCGCCGATGTTCGCTGATGTTCAGGGTGGCTGTGTAGCCATTGTAAGCATCAATGTGCGCCGATGTTTGTGGTGGCTGTGCATGTTTGTGTCGTGAGTCTGGTCGCAGGCTTACAAGGTCTTCAGACAATTTGCAGGGATCTTGAAACAGAGTTCCAACATGAAAAAGGCCAGAAAATCATCCTCAATCATAATACACTCTGGAACCTGGTCAAAGGAGGGATATCAATGTCAGAAGCAAATGCAGCAAAGGGCTGGTTGACAAAGGAAGAGGTGAAGGAGGTGATAGACTATATGATTGAGATTGCTGAGTGGGGTCATGGGTTGAGTCACCAAAGGTGGGGCATGGTGGAGGGGGCATTGGTGGCAGTGGTGGTGGCTTGTGAGTTGGGTGAGGGGCAGCAGCAGCAGAGTGGGATGGTGAGGGGGGCCTGTCAATGGTGGTTGTGGTGGGTGGCCATGAGCCTGTGAGTGTGAGCTGGCAGTCACAGATGGGTCACAGGTGGGTCACAGGTGGTAGGCAGGCATGTGACCAGGTGAAGAATCCAGGTATTCTGCTTATTCCAGCTTTGTTTGAGTTTGGGTAGATTCCAGGGATTCTGGTAATAAAATTCAATAATATATTTACCAGAATTAATCTATCCAACACATAGGTCTAGGCTCTAGTGTTGCCTCAGCTTGGAGTCGACTTAAATGAGTTGAAACGGCTTAACGTAAATAACACATGGTAGAGACATCGGATTGCTTCGTGTAAGTGACCAATAATGTGCGGTAGCTCTCTGGCTACGTTTTCAGTCCGTTGCCTAGTTTTATTTCCATGTATTGCATCCAATAAATGCAAAATATGTTTAAGTCAACTCCAAGCTGAGGCAACACTAGAGCCTAGACCTATGTGTTGGATAGAGTCTAGCATTGCACTGCATGCTCTGCCAGTGTACTGTTCTGCTAAGTGGTCAGGAATGGTTGGGACTCTGGAGTGTCTGATTGGGATGTGATTTAGCAGTTCCAAACTGTGAACAAGTCTTAATCCTTTGCCATCCTTCTTTAGGATGTAGAACCATCTCATGTGGTAGGATGAGTTTGATGCTTTGTAGGCACCAGCTGTGATTTTCTTGTGGATAATGGTCCTACTTATGTATCTGTGTGACTTTTATCTGTTGAAAACCAATACCTACCTCAACGACTCACTTATTGAGTCACGTGCTTGATTACATATACATGGTCCGTGCGCATGTACTAAACGTATATAAGACGCTGTAAACCTCGTAGTAATACAAGCAGTTCTCTCCCTCTAACCACCACCAGCGTAAGAGCATATACTAGCAACACACACAAGGTATGTAGAGTAAGAATGCCTTCCCCTGCGTGGACGCCTAGCGGCGACCTGCAGTCTCAACAGGTTATGGGCCCTGGTGCCTATCGCCGTCACTCTCTGCAGCGCCTAGTGCAGCAAAAAGAGTAAAATGTCAGCATTAATGCAGACACGACGACTGATAGCATTACCCCCTACACCTTAAGCGCTTTCACAAGCTGCTGTGTGACTTAAGTCTAAAAATTATGTTCTTACCAAACATGCTCTCAAGGAGTATGGGAACATTGTGTTTTGCCTTCGGCGTTATCGCCTCATGGCAACGGAAATGAATTGAGGCTGATTCGTGTTTATCACGCAGCATCAATTATGTCATCAACTTTGACTTCCATTCCCGTCCTTACCAGCTCCAACTACCTTTCATGGGCTGAAATGATGAAAGCCTACCTCCGATCCCAAGGGCTCTGGCAGATTACGTCAGATGCCTTTCCTTGCCCGTCAGATCATACCATTCAAGTCTCAGAAAGACCAGATGGCACCTCGCGCTCTACGGCCAGCACTCTCACGAGCGCTGAAAGAAAAGAGCTGCAAAAGGACATTGCCGACTGGAATGATAAGAATGATAAGGCTGCTGGATCCATAGGGATGAGAATCTCTCCCTCCATGCGCCATCTGATCGCGGATGAGATGTCAGCCGAAGAGTGTTGGGACGAACTACTCAAGGCTTTTGGGAAAATCGGACCTTCCCAGATCTTTATGGACTTTAAGGCGGCAGTCTCCATGCGCCTGTCCGTAGCGAATCCGCAACTAGAGATCTCCAAAATGGCGGAATACTTTTCCCGCCTGACCTCTAACAAAGTTGTGATCCCCGAGATCGTCCAAGCGATGATCTTGATGAACGCTCTTCCCAAAGAGTATGATTCGCTGGCCTCCACAATCCTGCAGACGCACCCTGACACGACCAACTTGACATTCAATGCGGTCCAGGAGGCGATCACCGCTGAAAGCGGGAGGAGGAATCACTCCTCATCCTCTAAAACTCAATCGGCTCAAAAAATCTCCGCTGTCAAAAGAAAAGGTAACAACCCAAAGTGGCAACCTAAAGACAGACATGAGGATAAGCCCGAGGCTTTGGCCTCTAATGAGAAGAGGAAAAATCGCCGCGCAGGCAAACAGGTCAAAGACCGGAATGAGAAAAAGGCTAAGGCTGCAGCTTCACAGCTCGCCTCAGCAACCTATCAACCGGCACCGCTTTTTACAACCATAACTGGTAGCGGCGCCATCATCCCTCCATCTTTCTACAAGCCTACTACGGCTCTTCCCATCACGACGAAAGACCCGAGAAAGCGGCCCGCCGCTCAGGCCTTCACGGGAACCCTCATCGGGACCCCGTCTGTATATGAGGACTACCAGATAGCCCGAGACACTCTCGAGGCTTTGGATCTGTCACGATCCCAAGGTAACATGAAGTCTCTCGAATCACGCCTTACTGATAGGCGAGACGGCAAACGCTGAAAAATCGAAGAAACTCAGTCCGAGCCTACAGCTCAAATCGAGGAAGTGTCTGATGAGGATCTAGTATCCCTCGGATCAACCCCCAAGCTTCCTAATGAGGAGCTCATTTGGGACTCAGTCGATGAGGAAATCCAGAATAGGATGGATAGCGACGATCAGCCCACGGGGCTTGATACTGGCGCTTTTGATGAAAGGTCAGTACTCTTTCCTAACGCACTCAGCGAGGCTCATTGCAGTTTTCCAGGATGCTTTTCTAGCTCCAGGACGGCGATCACATCGCCTATAAATTACTTGCATGTACCTGACTCGCGTGTCATTAAGACACAAATAAATACTATTTTGATGTGCAATGGACCTGAGTGCTCGAGTCACAAAGACTCACAAAACTTAGCTACCTGGATCATAGATTCAGGAGCTTCCCAACACTACACTGGCGAAATCTCAGATTACGCCTCCTATGAGAAGCTCGATGAACCTGAGAACATCCAAAACTGCCAAGGGACCAGTCCCGATGGTAGGCAAAGGTGCAGTGTTCATCAAACATCTTGTGAATGACAGACAGCGAATTACTCGCTTGTATCCTGTTCATCACATCCCCGGCATGGATATGAGATTGATCTCCATGGGGGTTTTATTAAGATCAAAGATGACCGTGAAAGGTTCCATTCATGGCATCAATTTTTATGATCAATCAAATCGCATCACCGTTCAGAGTCTTCCTTCCGAATGGATTGAATCAGCGTACGTGGTAATGTCGACAATTGAAAGAGGAATGGGCTTAACCAAAACCTCTGTCGCAACCATATATGCTGCAGACTACCGAACTTGGCACCGACGCTTAGGACATCCGTCCGACGCAGCGTTGAAAAAGATGCCTTCCACATGCACCGGATTACCCAAGGAAATCTCGATTCCTAGGAACATCCCGATTTGTCCAGGTTGTGCCAAGGGTAAAATGACGTCAAAGTCTTTCCCTGAGTCGCACACCAGAGCAATGGAAACCTTTGAGCTAATCCATATGGATCTCAAGGAATTCTCCGTGCTGTCTTACCACAAATTCAAGTATTTTATTGTTTTTGTGGATGACTATTCGTCAGCCTATTGGGCGTCCTGCTTAGCTAAAAAGTCAGGAGCGAGCTCTTCAATCAAAGAGTTCATCGCCATGGCCAAGACTCAACACAACAAACAGGTCAAACGAATTCGTATTGATGCTGGAGGAGAATTAAAAAGTACAGAGCTCACAAAGTTCTTGCTTGGTTTGGGAATAAAACTTGAACAAAGTGTCCCTTACCAACATCAACAGAATGGCCGTGCTGAACGTGCCATTCGGACAATCACGGAAAAAGCCCAGACATTACGCTTCACAGCGTGTCTACCGGCTTCCTGGTGGGAATTCTGTGTGCGGCATGCCATCCATCTCCACAACGTCACGCCAATAGCGAGACTAAAGTGGATAACCCCTTACGAGATGATTAACAGCTCTAAGCCTGATCTCACCAGGGACAGAGTTTTAGGATGTGCAGCCTATGTTTATCTGCCTAAAGAAAGACGTGCAAACAAACTTGCAGCACGCTCTGAGCTAATGGTCTATTTAGGCTCGGCAGATGTGGACGGAATCAAGGGATATTACTTTATGCGCTTGGACAATTCAATGTTCATTGGCGCTACAGCAATATTTGATGAGGAATTATTCCCTCGTTGCCCTGGTGCCCACACCCCTGAAGTAACGCCTATCGGCGAGGACTTCAATCGTGATGACGAATCTCAGGAACAGAGAGATCACGACATTCTACATGGAAAGGTTGGCGACGATGATTATCCTCCGCCTGAAAACCGCCCCTTCTTACGGTCTGAACCACAGACTGACGTACCAAGAGAACAAGAGGCACATGACAATGCCGATGTTCCTCCTGCGCCACCTGCTCCAGTTACCCCCGCAGACTTTGCTCCGCGAAGGGAAGATCAACATGAGTGGAATGAACTTCCACGCAGATCTGGCAGATCCAGGAACGTCCCAAATCGTCCGGGAAACGTGTATGGTGAACAACGTTTACCAATGGATATTGAGCGAGATATCCGACGTGAGAATTATTGGAAGAAGACAGTTGGTCAGCCTTCTCAAGGCCTGAGAAGACCCCAACAAACTTCTCGAAGTGACATGGAACCTGGACCAAGCACTTCTACGGCACCACATGATGATGTGCCTACCTCCAATAATGACAACCCTTCCACTGCAACTGATAACAATCAGAGGGTTGGAACTCAACGCGAATATGACCCGATGGACGAGGACACATGGCTCGCTGCACGTGTCAAAGAAGGTGGAAATCCATTGATGAACTTTTTGCTTAACCAAGCAATACCATCGAGTTCTGACATGGAAATTCCAACACAATACAGTGACATTGCTCGCTTGAAAGATAAAAAGCAGCAAGTAGAATGGAAGGCTGCATGTCGTGGCGAGTTAGACGCCTTACACAAACGACAGGTCTTCGAACTCGTGGATCTTCCGCACGGTCGCAAAGCGATCAAAAACAGATGGGTTTTCGACATCAAATCTGATGATCGAAAACGTGCCAGACTCGTGGCCAAAGGCTTTTCACAAGTCGAAGGCGTTGACTATAACGAGATATTCTCTCCGGTAGTCCGCTACGAGACCGTCCACCTGATGTTCGCCCTGGCGAGTCTAGAAGGCATGTACATGACCGGATTAGACGTTAAAACCGCCTTCCTCTATGGCAAACTGGACGAGGAGATATACATGCTCCAACCTCAAGGCTTTGTAGTAAAAGGCCAAGAGAAGAAGGTCATGCGCCTTTTGCGCGCATTATATGGTCTTAAACAAGCTTCGCTTGCCTGGTGGCGCGAACTAGAGGCGTTTATGAAGACCATAGGTTTTCACCGCGCCAGTTCTGACGCTGGCATTTTCATTTACAAAAACAAAAAAGGCGTTATCGTAATCGCCATCGTGTACGTAGATGACGGCATCTTTATGTCAAAAGACAAGAAGTTAGCCGACAAAATGAAACAGGCGTGCTTGAAGCACTGGGAATGTCGTGACACTGGCGATGTCACTTCCTTTTTGGGGATGCGCGTCGAAAAGACTGCGCAAGTCATTAAGCTTGATCAACAAAAGTACCTGAAAAAGGTCCTTGATCGCTTTAACATGACAAATGCTAAAATAGCTCAAACCCCATTACCCACTGGCTATATACCATCGGAAAATACCGAGCCGGTTAATGCCACCCGCCGTTCGAAGTTTCAGCAAGTCATTGGGTCTTTATTGTACCTAATGCTCGGAACGCGACCTGACATTGCATTTGCTGTCATTAAAATGTCGCAATTCTCAGCTAATCCAAGCCAGGAACACCTAGACAAAGCGATGTACATCATGCGCTATCTCGTAGGAACTCAAAACTACCAGATCGTCTATAATGGTGCAAAATCCGAGGGATTGATCGGATATACAGATTCCGACTGGGCGAGTGATCCTATCAAACGCCGATCCACTACTGGCTTCTTTGCCACACTTGCTAGCGGCATTGTATGCTGGCAATCGCGCCTCCAAAAGACGGTCGCACTCTCGTCCACAGAAGCCGAATACATGGCTCTCTCTGACTCTTGTCGGCAGATAACGTGGATACAGTCCTTATTTCAAGAACTAGGTTTTAATTTGAACCGCACTATGATTTGCGGAGATAATCAAGGATCCATCTTTATCGGATCAAACCCTGTTCAAGAAAGACGGACAAAACACATTGACATTCGCTATCATTACATACGCGAATGCATCGAGAACGACAAAGTCTCTGTCGTATTCCTCGAAGGAAAGGATAACCCGGCCGACATGTTTACAAAGAACCTACCCGCCGCCTTATTCCTAAAATGCAGAGAGCACCTAGGTATTGAATTTACCAAGGTCAAGTAAGCGCACACAGCGCCTTTTATGGCTGCAGATGCTGCACTACTTGTGGGGGGGTGTTGAAAACCAATACCTACCTCAACGACTCACTTATTGAGTCACGTGCTTGATTACATATACATGGTCCGTGCGCATGTACTAAACGTATATAAGACGCTGTAAACCTCGTAGTAATACAAGCAGTTCTCTCCCTCTAACCACCACCAGCGTAAGAGCATATACTAGCAACACACACAAGGTATGTAGAGTAAGAATGCCTTCCCCTGCGTGGACGCCTAGCGGCGACCTGCAGTCTCAACATTATCTTTGTCATATATTCCTGGTGGTATGGGGATGTTTTTTTTCAATGAACAGTACATGTGGAATTGTGGGAATGTTGATTGGAGGAAAGAAATCTGAGCAAAAGCTTCCTTGTTTGGAGTTGTCCCAGGAAAAGTGCTGTTCTGTTTACGCATGAAATCATGCATTATATCTCACTCTCAAGGCCATAAGAAGTCATTGTGCTTTGCATCTAAGATCTTGTGACGATCATCTGTATACTGTCCTGTGGGGCTAAATGGTGGTGGATTGGGATTGAGTGCTGGCATATCAGCTAATGGGTCTCCCAGAATGTTGCATACCATGTGATATCTTTCCAGTAGTTCAGCCACAACTGAGCAAATTTTCTGTGCAACTGGTTTGCATTTCTTCTTTGTCACCACTCCTTTCTTCTGGAGGATTGCATCTATAAATCTTGATAATGGTAGTGGTGAGGAAGTTATGGTGTTGTAGGAGAGGCGCAATATTTGTGAAGTGATGGAGGATTGCATAGGAATAACTTGAGGCTTGGTTCTATGCCATTCAGGCAATTGCAAGCTGATAAATAGTATCTTGAAACAATTGAATCTGTGAGCACCAGTGAGGTTGAATAGGGAAGTATGGCATAGGCATATATAGAGGCTGAATCTTGAAGCAAATTGAAATCTATAAGGATCACAGTTTCTCCTTGATCATTGATCAATTCCTCAAAAGTATGCAAAAATGTCTGCCAGGGCCTTCCTGTCAAAATCCATTGTGTCTAGGTTTACCCCTAGGAGTTGTGGGAATGGTGGTGACCTGCCTGGAATTTGGATCTATGATAGTTAGTATTGTCTGGTCTTCATTCTTGTAGTTCCTGACTGTGTTTTTGGTTAATACATCAAATGGTCATCCAATAGGGATGTCATTTGCAGGGTTGTGATTGTGAATAATGTGCATCTGGAAATATAAAATGACTTTGCTGATGTTGCATGTGACATTTTGTGTTAGGCCAAGTGAATGATCAATTTTGCCATTTGCTGATTGCATATTTGGCTGCACAGTTGGGTCAAAGTGTAGGCCAAGACTGTAACACACAGCTTCCAACATTGTGGTGATCTGTGAACCAGGATCAACAATGGCCTTGATATGCTCTTGGTTATCCACTAGCATCATTATAGGTGAAGCACATGCGATTCTTTTGCCACAGTTATGGTCTTTCTCTCTTTGCTGGGTTGGAGGCTGCTCAAGTATGTGTCATGTATGTCTTCAACAATGAGTGTGTTGGATGGGAGAGCTATGCCATTGGTACCATGTGAACTGGGTTCTTCATGAGATTCTATCACTAGTAACTCTTCTTATTGGAAGTGTGTGGTGGCTGTATCCAACACTTTCTCTATCTTCGTTGGGTACACTTTTTTTGGGGTGACTGCATCACACATCTTCTGGTGATATTCAGGCAAAACAGAAAGCAACTCTCCCGGAGACAGTGCAACGAAAGGAGCTTTCATGGTGTGATTATAAACTTCCCAGCGAATTTCAAATTGTGAATCAGCCACTGTCCTATAGGGTGGCTCCTTTGATGGTTTCTCTTTGTCAGGTGCAGCAAAGGTTCACAAAGTGGGTGGCATATGTTGTGCTTCTGGTGTATTGGCAAAGGGGTGTACAGGTGGTTTCACAACAGCTGGCAGGGGTTGTGATGCTGTGCTGGACAGCTGTGTGATAGCTTGTGAGGACTGGGGTGTGGGTCGTGAGGTGTTAGGAGTAGGTTGAGAGGGTTTCACTGACATTGCAGCAGTATCACCCTCTGTGGTACAATTCAGGGGCCCTTGGCAAACCTGTGGTATTTCAACTCCCTTGAACACAGGTTTTGTGTGAAGTGCAAGGAGTTCTTGTTCAAGCAGTCCTCTGTAGAAATGCGTGTGGTGTTGTCTATAGTCTCTGCCTCAGGTTTGGGTGAAGAGGGGACACAATCATAAATCATAGTGGATGTGGCAGGGGATGTGGAGACCAGTGCAACCACCATGGTCATCATCTGAAAGACCTTGGTGTCCTGTATGTTGGGGTCCCCAAAGGACTCATGGATTGTGCCCATCAATTCTCTTATGCTACCAGGAAGGTGGCTACTATCACTTTCAGTGATATTCCAGCAGTCTCATTGATTATGCATATGAAGGGACATAATGTGATTGCTCCATATCAAATGTGTGAAATTTGAGGGATCTGCAAACCTGGCACAAAAACACATTATGTGCCCTTGGATCATTCTTTCTTTCCAGGCTCTCAGGACTCATACAACCCACCTGCTCTTCTGCTCTGCAATCATGCATAATTCCTTGAACAAGCAGAGATAGCTCAATCTGCTTCAACTAGCAAGATTTTGATCCATTTTCCACCAAGTTTGGCATCAAAGGCATGCCATTGCTCAGTGCATTAAGCTCCCTCTTGTTTCCAACCTCATTTCTCTGTGACTTCATGCATCTCATCTGGGTGAACCTAATCCCTAATCTGGTTCTCTTGTGGACTGGGAAATTCAAGGACTTGGATCATGATGGGCAGGACTATATGAAAACTGTGTGGGAAGTGATCAGATAGGCAACCTTTCAGGCTGGGGAAATGATTCCCACTGCATTTGGGTCCCATGTCCCCAACGTTGCATCAGAGAAGGCAAATATGATTGCTGAAGCCTATGCAATTTGGGCATTATACCTTGAACCTGTGGTTCTTAAAGGCCACTTCCTGAATGAATGCTATTACAACCATTTCATGAAACTTGTTCAACTGCTTACACATTGCATTGACCTTGAAATCACTCATGAAGAAATTGACAACCTCAACCAGGATTTCCAGAAGTGGGTTCAAGACTATGAGTGGTACATGCTTCCACCACTCACTTCAATGGAATTTGTTTAATGGCTTGCCAGGTTCTATGGTCAAGATGATCTGGAAAGCATTTCTGTCTGCCCACTCACTGTTCATGCCTTGCTGCATATTGCTCCAACCATTAGAGCTATGGGCCCAGTCTGGGCCCATTGGGCATTCCCAATGGAATGCTATTGTGGTGACATTCTTTGCAACATCAGAAGTCGATAGTTCCTATATCCAAGTATTGGGATCAGGAAGTTGAGCACAAGATGAGGACGAGGTTTTTGAGGTATTGAGTTTAAGTCAAAGGTAAGTGTATGAGAGAGTCTGCCACAGGGAGGAATGTTATTATCATCTCCTACAAGATGTGCAATATTTATACTACACAGTTAGGAGGTATAGTGTAATGCACTCCTATAATATATAAAGGAGGTATTCTGTAATAGACCCCTGTACCAGTTAATAATGGAATAACTATGTCATATCCCCTATAACAGTGTCAATAATAGTGACATATGATATCATGGCTTGGTAAGTCCTAGACTTCCTGCAGGGTGTGTCTTAGACACTCTATCCTAGGCTCTGTCTCTGATAGCCTATGATAGACATGCTGCAGGATGTTTAATCCTGTAGCATGTGTTAACTGTGGATTCCCCTATATGTCTCTGCATGTGTTAACCTTTGTTAAACATGTGTTAATATGACTTAGCATATTCTGGCAATATTCCCTAGGCATGTTAACTGCCTTGGCTTGCCTGTATACTTTTGTTTACATAATCCCAACACCAAGCATCAACAGATATGTTATGTTGCACACACAGTTAACCCACATCACCCTCCTATACAATTTGGATGACAAACTATGCCTTCAACCACCTATATCTCATGACTGGAATTTGACCTGTCTTTATGTACATCTTCCATCCCTTAATGGATCCACAAATTTACATTGGTTTCAGATCCACTATATGTTCTCACTCCTCCAAAGTGATCAACTGAATCTATCAACTGTTCTCTACGGATGAAACTTACTGTGTCGCTTGCAACTCACTTTGATGTAACTGTGTGAACAATTTGTCAGCTCATCCCAAAGGGTTCTCAATTTATTCAGTATGGCCAGGTATACCAGCTTGAAGGTGGGGATGTTATGCATCCTTGCAAGCTTAACCCACCCCAATCTGATAGCCATGACATGTCATTTGTCCAGGTATGTATTGATGTATCTGATATGGTACATATTGACATATTTCTATTTTAGTATCAGCTTTTCATTGATAAATTTGCTCATCAATGATGCCAAATGTCCAAGTTTGAACTGCATGACTTCTTTGGCCAAGTACTTTGCATTCTTATCATCAGCATTCCCAATTTCCACAATGACCAAGTCCAGCCCAAATGCTCATCTATGTGCTTATCAGGTCAATTAAACTAATCAACCCCACCATGGATGGGATCAAATATTATGAAGGCTTTGGACCCATGGAATTCATTGACCTCAACCAGGTAAAATGTGTCATTGGACAGATCATGGATCATGGGAGGTGGCCATTGTCAGTCACAGCACATCTTCTGTATGGCCACATGTTACAAATTTACTCTGCATTGTATTTGCCTAGCTGTCTTAAATCAAGGTTCTTAGTTATTTCTCAAGGCATTGAGAACATGCCAAAATTCAGCCCAAAATTCATGCTGAAATTCATTGAAGCCTCATCAGAAATTCATGTTGTTGATGTAGCCCAAAACTGTTTGAAATTCCTATCATTGTTGAAGTGAAAAATCATCCCATATATTTCAGCCACCCCTGGTATGTTATTCCACCACACCAACTTGGCATAAAAAGTAGAAATATACTGTGTATGAAATTCATACCATAAGTGTTTGGAACAGTGCAGCTGGAAAGTCATCCCAAATTCCTCCACCCTTAATTCAGCCATATATATTATGAAATAAGGGTTTCTTGAACTAAGCAAATGAAAAACAGGCACTGCTGGGTCCACACTGATCCTCCAATTATTTACTACTCTTTCACAGTGTGACTAAACAGTGAGATATTCATTGGATCATTCAACATAAGTAAATAAAAGGTTTGCAGCACTCATCTGAGTGCTAAAACTTCCAAATATAACACTGGCAACCTGGAAATAGAAATAGAAAACACCCACTGTACCCACCACATGGGTATGGGTTTCACCTTGCAGCAGACCCATACCCATGACATGCACTATTTGGAAACATAGAATATATTCCAAACTAATAAATGGGGTACCAGGTCAGAGTGTGAATTGTGAGATCCATTTGCAGATGGGAATATGAGAACAGAGCATGCTGATGTCATAATTCTGCTGGATTTGGGTGAGGTTGACATTGCTTGAGCATCAGAGATGAAAAAAGAGGTTTAGAAGGAGATGTGTGACTGGAAAGGGAGGGTATTCCAACTACGATAGCACTGTGGGGGACAGTGGCACAGCACCATCAGACGGGTGGCGTCGTCAGCAGGGCGTTCAGATCCAATGTTTACAAAGCCTTCGGAGCGCGAAATATCTTCCAGGAGTCTCAGGGAGCCCTCGCATATTGTCCATCAGCTTGGCAAAAGCGATTTGAAACAACATCATTTCAAGGGACGAACCGGCAAAAACCCGAATTTGACTTGGGGGGATAAAAATCTGGCCAAGATGAAGTTGACCTTGAAAGCATGACCTCATGTTGTTGCATAGATCTTCGCCGATCCTTCGATCCCCGCAGCACAATAAACTACGAGCCTTCTCTCACAAAAAGTCGGACTCAGGCTCGGATTTGATGTTCTTTGTTGCCATATACGAGGGATAAAACTAATCAGCAACCCCAGTGTTGATACAGCAACCTTCCTTCGCTGACAACCCAGGTGTCAAGAGAAGCAATACCGAACGAACCACCGTCGACCGGCCGTTCAACCGTTCGTTAGCTTATGTAATGCAATGACGGATGTATTATTTGAACTGTCTACTGGTTTTGGAGAGGGCAAGTTGTTCGATTGTGACCAGCCTCCCGGCAAATTCCACACCGCATTACTTGTTTCCTTCCAGCTACTGCCTGACTGCCTGTTGCTGAGATGGTCCTGGCGCCGCCACCTCGAGCTCGACCCTCCAAGGCACCAGTGAGACGCTGTGTGGGGGGGCGGCCTTTACAGCGAATGACGGGAGGGTCATGGTAGCCATTATGTTGGCTCTGACTATACACATTGGTATCATTATTACGTAAGGATAAAACACTCACGCGATAGTATCAACTTGATCTAGGAGGGTATCAAGTTGTTTGCGAGGTTGAATGTGCGTCGTAAGTTGCTCCATGGCAGTTTGTGCCTCATGATGAATTGTTCATGCAGGTAATGTATCTGTCAGTCTCGGTAGTGGTTGGGAGACGATCTTCTCGAGAGGGTTTGGAAAGATATGTACACGTGACTGACCGACGTCGGCCGGCCAGCGGCAAAGGCTGCAATCCCCATTCTTTCAGCCAGCAGCCCAATTGGGGGATAACCCGGGGTTGCTGCCAACACTGGGGTTGCTGATTAGTTTTATCCATATACGAGTGTGTGATCTTTGTTTGTGGCGCGGAAAGGATGACTGATAAGATTTACGTCATATAAGCAATAACTGTATATCCGACACTGGTTTGAAATTCCTTGTAGTGCTTGGTATCTTGCCCTCCCCTCTATCGGCCTTTCATAGAATTACTTTTGGTGATTACTAGATTCAAATAGTGATGTTCCGGCCCGGCTTGGCCCAAAAGCCGCGGCTTTGGCTTTCTCAAGAGCTGGGCCGAGCCAAAGCCGCCACTCACGGCTTGGCCCTGGCCTGGCTTGGCCCAAGCTGCGGCTTTTGGCACACATTCTCGTCAAATTTATCTGTGATGCAAATAGGCATGGAAAAAATATTGGGCCCAAGTTCCAGAAGGTCCCATGTGGAATTAAAAAAACCTTGGAATGTGATAGAACAATTTAGTGTAAGCCTTTCATCTCATGGGGGTATCAAACAACATATATATAGATTAGAATGGAGTATAAGATAATAAGAAACGAGTTCTGCCACACCCAGGTTGTAGCCACTACATAGCAAGAACATCAAATGTGAAAGAACAGCACATCGTGGGCCTCTCATCTCACTAGCCCCTTTAAATTACATGTAAAACACAACACGACGCGTCACATTCATGTTCGTTTACTGGAACCAAATAGTGTTGGGATATGGCATACAGGCAAGCCAAGGCAGTAACCATGGCTAGGACATATTCCCCAATATGCTAAGTCATTAACACATGTTTAACAGGAGTTAACACATGTAAGGACTATTAGGGGGATGCACAGTTAACACATGCTGCACAGTGAAACAGATATAGCATGTCTATGATAGGCTATCCAAGACAGAGCCTTGGATAGAGTGTCTAAGACCCATACTGCAGGAAGTCCCTCCTTAATATATTATAGGAGTATATTACACTATACCTCCTAACAGTGTTGTATAAATATTCCACACTTTGTAGGAGATGAATAGACATTCCCTGCCTGTTCCACACACTCACTACTTTGTCTGAGTGATCCCCCACTTGCTCTCAAAGACCTAATCCCAATAAATAGCAACTGGTATATTTATCCTGGCTTCCACAAGCTCCCCTTTCCTCTGGGGTGTCACTTCCCCCTTAAGTAAGATGTATAAAATACTAAATTGGTCTATTGCATAGTTTATAAGTAAATAGGAGGTTTGCAGCACTCGTCTAAGTGCCAAAACCTATAATTACAACATAATAACTTGCATATAGAAATTTGGTGATGGGTTGGGTGTGGGTCATGGGTACTCAATGTGCAACCCGTACCCGTACCCATGCTATAGCCTATGGTGAGGTGACCATTGATGTGGCTCAAAGGCCTGTGAAATGGGGTGAGGACTGTGAGGTGTCACAGGGAAATGGTATCCATATGGGGGTGGGAGCGGTTGTGTTAAGGCGAGAGCCTCAACTACTCAGTACAAGTATCAAGTTCGTTAACGACGAGGCTTTTGTCACTAAGTTATATCACGCTAAGTCAGAGGCTTTCTGGCTTAGGTCGAGTCGCACGTTCGGGAGCGGTTCTAAGGCTGTATATTGCCTAAGGTCAAGCTAAGGAGCCTTGACCTCCATCTACTACAGTTTATATAGATAATTATGTGGCTACGTGTTGGGAATGGAGTGGTGAACAGTGACAGGAGGAGTTAAGGACAAGGTTAAGAAGATGAAGTTAATCTCAAAGGCTAGTGAGTGAGGGAGTCTGCAACAGGGAGGAATGTTATTATCATCTCCTACAAGATGTGCAATATTTATACTACACAGTTAGGAGGTATAGTGTAATGCACTCCTATAATACATAAAGGAGCTATACTGCAATGACTTCATAGTGACCTCATTTCCCCTATATAATTCTCCAGATAGACTTATCTATCATTGTATATTATAGGGGGTTCCCTGGATAGCATAGGAGACAGTCTTGGCAGTCTTTGTAGTCTTGGCAGTCTTTGTAGTCTTGGCCAGTCTATTCCTGTATAGGAGACTGCCATTGCTCTAGGGTTAAGGGTAGCATCTGCTAACCCTAACCCTAAGCTTAGGACTTGTATTCCATCTCCCTAGGCTTGTATCCCAACACTACGTGTCGAATACGTGTCTACACGTATTACAAGAGTCAGTAAACTATCTATAGGTGCAAAGCTGTAGAGTGCGAGGTAAGCGGACAGCTATCTACTCGGTGTCTAATGGAAAAGGGAATATGAGCGCTGCTCAACAAGTCAGAGATAAAGAAATGAGTCATGGTAAGCACTGCCGCGACGAAGAAGGAAACAGATGTAAAAGGAAATCGTAACACTGCCCCCCCCCTATCCTCGAAGTTTCCAACTTCGCTTCATTCTAACCCCTTCTCCACCCGGTCTGTAGACTTGTTGAGCGGTCGGTAGAGCCATAACTCTTCGCTGATCAGCAAGAAGGCGGGCGGCGCCGGTGGTGGTGCTCGTGGTGCGGGCGGAATGTAGACGGGCGCAGGCATAGTGATGGGGGTTGAGTCGACTAGGGCGTTCGAAGATGGGGTCGGAGAGATGTGGGACATGATCTTGCTAAGTTCATAAATATTATGTCGGCGTTCGGTTTCGCGAATGGAAATATAGGAGAGGGATAAGAGGATCATCCAGCAGGTGAAGAAAAAGAGCCTGAGGGCGAGGGCGATTATTTGCATGTATGTCATGATTGGAGTGGGGATTTTTGGTAGTGCTGGGGGACGTCAATGAACTTCTCTCCTTTAATAAGGATGGAACAACCCTGGTCCGGGTTCGCCGGTCGAATTAGCCCAAGCGCTGTCGTCGAAATTCGAGAAGTATTCGGCCGCCGTATATGCCTCTTCTTCTTCGCTTCCAGCTCGCTTCTGATCAGGGGTGATCAATCGCTTCTTGTTTCGGGGGCAATCTTTGGGGTAGTGTCCTGGCGCTCGCTTCTTACAGATGTCGCAAGTGAAGAGGTGACAGTAGGACGCGAAGTGTCCCAGTCCTTTGCATCTGAAGCAAGCCTCGTTCTTCATGTGGGGTGGTACTGCGGAGGACGGTTGATTAGCAGTCAGGGTCATACTTCTGACATAGAATGGAGTCGGGGGTCGTTCTTTTCGTTTCGGGGAAGAAGGCCGCCAGACATTGGCGGATGCTGCTCGTGCAGATTTTCGAAGGTGGTAAGAGGAGGAGGAGGTCGCGGATCCAGATAGGGGCGTCAATAAGTCGTGCATTTCTGTTCGGGTTTGTGTCAGGGCGGCGGAGGTCTTGGGTTTTGCGTACTTTAATTCGTAATTACTAACTACTGAGGCCATTCCTTTTTCTAAAATTTGAGACATCATACTGTGTTGGGAATGGAGTGGTGAACAGTGACAGGAAGAGTTAAGGACAAGGTTAGAGAATGAAGTTAATCTCAAAGGCTAGTGAGTGAGGGAGTCTGCCACAGGGAGGAATGTTATTATCATCTCCTACATGATGTGCAATATTTATACTACACAGTTAGGAGGTATAGTGTAATGCACTCCTTTAATATATAAAGGAGGTATTCTGTAATAGACCCCTGTACCAGTTAATAATGGAATAGCTATGTCATATCCCCTATAACAGTGTCAATAATAGTGACATATGATATCATGGCTTGGTAAGTCCTAGACTTCCTGCAGGGTGTGTCATAGACACTCTATCCATAGCTTTGTCTTGGATAGGCTATCATAGACATGCTGCAGTATGAGTAATCCTGTAGCATGTGTTAACTGTGTGTTCCCCTATATGTCTCTGCATGTGTTAACTGTCCATTCCCTAGGGTTATGGTTAATGTGCATTAGCCCTAACCCTAGTGTTGACTTAGCATATTCTGGCAATATTCCCTAGGCATGTTAACTGCCTTGGCTTGCCTGTATACTCTTGTATACATAATCCCAACATACTGTGGGCAAGTCGTTCTAGATTTGCGATAGTGTCGAGGGTGAGATCATATTGTCGGAGAGTTTGAGTTTCTTCAAGGGGTTGGTCATGAACTTCGCGAAGGATTTCGGCGCGATGTCCGGGGTCTTGGAGGTAGTTGTTGGTATATTTGGCGAGAGGGGGGAGAATGTTCAAGGTTTTGAGAGTGTGAGAGGAGGGGAGGTCGGACATGTTTACTTCGGTGGTGATGGTTGCAGATAGATTTGCTGAGTTGGTTTAAAGACATTTCTTCTCCTTATATGCAGCAAGGAGGTCCGCAGCATTTCTTAAATTATCCGTAGGTTCCCATGTGTTTTCAGACGTGGGGTAGCCTAGCCACTTCACCAGGAATACGTGTCCTCTGCCCCGTTTCTTGTGGGCAATGATCGACTCTACTTCGTGTTCTTCCTGTCCATTGATCAGGTCAGGGGGTGGCCTTAGGTAATTAGGGCCGTGGGCGGCGGTTTCATGATAAGGTGTGAGGAGGGCGGTGTGGAACACGGGATGGATCTTCCATTGATGGGGGAGTTTCAACTTGTAAGAGAGTGGCGACAGAACCTGCTTGATGGGGAAGGGTTCTTCTCATTTTGGAGAGAGTTTCTTTGTTACGTCTGTCAGCTTTAGGTTCTTCGAGTTAAGCCACACCTTCTTTCCTTTCTCGAATGGGATAAATTTCTGTGTGATTCGTTCTGCCATGATCTGCCGAGCTAGTTCGTGCGCTGCAAGTGCTTCGGTTCGTGCTTTTAATAGCTGAATTAGGCCTTGCTCTGCTGCGGGTATGTCGCTTTTTTGGTAAGCCGTGGGTATCGCTCGTGGTTCATATCCCATCATGAGGTAGAACAGAGAGTATTTCACTGTGGAGTGCATGCGCTGGTTGTGGGCAAATTCCGCGGTGGGAAGGAGTCTTCTCCATGTTTCAGGGTTGTTTGTGCAGAACATCCGGAGGTAGATTTCGACTTCTTGGTTTACGCGTTCTGTTTCTCCATCAGTTTGGGGGTGGAAGGCGGTGCTCATAGTGAGCTTGATTCTGAGGAGTTTTCTGAGTTCTTGGTAAAGTTTGGACGCGAACCTGGGGTCTCTGTCGGAGATGATCTTGTCTGGCAGTCCAAACCGGGTGTAGACCTTTTTAAGTACGCGTCCGCAGCTCCTAATGCATCAATCATTTTGTTGCAAGGGATTAAAATTACCCCCTTAGTAAGACCATGGTCTACCATGACCATCAATGAGTCATACCCGTCGGACAGGGGTAGGTCCATGATGAAGTCAGTTGTCACGAGCGCGAATGGGCGTGTTGCATTGCTTTTATTGGCGTGAGTGGTGGCGTCGTCGGGTGTGTCATGATCTTCATTTGTTGGCATTTGGCGCAGCCTTCTACCCAGTTCTTGATTAGTACCGTCATTCCCGGCCACCAGTAGTCTCTGCGGATAAGTTCGATCATCTGGAATTGTCCGGGGTGTCTGGATGGTAGGGAATTGTGATTATCTTCTTTCTGAGCTTGGTGTTGGGTGGTACGTAACATCTGTTCTTAAAAAAGATTAGACCATCTTTTACTTCCCAATCTGTCAGATCGGATTTGATCGGTGGGGTTCCGTTTGTTTTGTGAACCAAGGCTGTCTGCATGTCTGTGTCGATGATGTTCACGAAGACCTCCGGAGGTAAGAGTGTAATATTTTTGTTGTCGTTCTCTGTTCCTTGATTCCAATCTTCTCTTCATGACAATGCGTCGGATTGTATCATTTGTGACCCTGGTACGTGTAGAAGATTTAGTTCAAATTCGGATAAAAACAGGCTCCATCGAGCTTGTCTTCTATTCAGTTTTTGGGCGGTGTGGAAGTATGTCAGGTTCTTGTGATCAGATAGGATTGTTACCGGGTGCGCACTTCCTTGAAGGTAATGGCGCCAGGTTTCTAGGGCATGTATGATGCCCAGGAGTTCTCAATCGTAGATTTCATAGTTCCGTTGGGTTGCGTCGAGTGAATGTGAAATATATCCGCATGGATGCCATTGTCCATCGGTGCCTTGTTGTCGGAGTACTGCGCCGGTAGCGAATTTTGAAGCGTCAGATTCGATTGTGAAGGGTCTTGCTGGATCGGGCATTGACAGGATTGGTGCCTGTGCGAATTTAGCTTTTAGCGCATCGAATGATGTTTGACATGCTTCTGTCCATTCGAATTTAGTGTCTTTTCGGGTTAGATCGTTCAATGGTCTCGCTAGTTCGGCAAACCTCCCGATGAATCTTTGATAGAAGTTTCCGAACCCTAAAAATGATCGTACTCCTTTGATGTTTGTCGGTTCCGGCCAGTCTTTGATTCCTGCTAATTTTGTGGGGTCCATCAAAATTTGATCCGGTTTGACAATCAGTCTGAGGAATTCAACTTCTTGGACGTCAAATTTGCACTTCTCTGGTTTGAGGAAAAGATCGTTTTCGAGCAGTCGTTGTAGGATCCGTTGCGTTCTTCGTTGATATTCTTGTTTATCTTTGGAAAAGATGAGGGTGTCGTCCATGTAAATGACAACCCATCCTTCGTCAATCATGTCTTTGAAGATGTCGTTCATCATGCCTTGGAACGTGGCAGGGGAGTTGCATAATCCAAAAAACATTACCATTGGTTCAAACAGCCCTTTATTTGTTTTGAAGGCCGCTTTCCATTGGTTGCCTTCTTTGATTCGGACATTGTGGTAGTCCCATCGTATATCAAGTTTCGTAAACCATTGCGCTCCTTTCAGTTTGTCGAGAAGGTCGCTAACCAGTGGGAGCGGGTAGGTGTTTTTGATCATTCTGTGGTTGAGGTATTGATAGTCTTGGCAAGGTCGAAGTGCTTCGGAATCTTTCTTTGCGACGAAAAAGAAGGGTGACGCCATAGGTGATTTCCATGGTTGGATGTATCCTTTCTTTAAGTTTTCTTCGAGAAAGTCATCCATTTTCAATTGTTCTGCTGGTGTCAGAGGATAAACTTTACAATCTTTTGGTAAGAAATTGTCTTTTAGGTCAATTGCGTGATCCCAGGGTTTTGATTCAGGAAACCGTTCCGATGCCGCTTTTTCAAATACCTTTCAATATTCTTGATACTGTGTTGGAAGGATATTGTCGAGTGTCTTTGCTTTTTCTGGGTTGTCCGTTTGGTTATCGTGAGCAAGTTTCTGCGAAATGGAGGTTTTAGCTCTGATCCAGATTCCTTGCCCAAGGCAAAACCGTGGTGAAGTTCTTGACAACATTATCTTCTTGTATTATTTGAGTACGAATATTTCGGTGCGTCATATTCCAAGGTGAGGGGCGGTTCGGTAGTGGCAGGGTCGAATATTCCGATGACAGGTTCTCCTTTGATGTAGGCGATGACGAGGTCGTTTGCTGGTTCAGTTTTGACTTTGTCTGTCATTAGTGGGGGATTGTCTGGGGTTTTACTGTTGTTGTCTTTGATCGGGTGTTCCTCTTTGACAGGGGTGATCTTCCTGATCTGTTCTTTGGTGCCTTGTTTGAATGCCGTGTCTTTGATCCTTTTCTCCAGTTGATATCAGGGTTTTCCTTTCTAAACCAGGGTAACCCTAAGATTACCAACTCTTTTCCTAAGCTGGTTACTAGGTATCGTTCGTCCGTTTGTCTTTCTCCGACGGTGAGTCGGGCCGTAGTAGAGTGAGTTGTGCCTTCTTTGTTCAGGGTGCCATCGGCATTCCATGTCTTGATCAGTTTGGCCAGGGGGGTCATTCGGAATCTGCGGTTGCGCGTGAAATCTCGATCGATAAAAGTTCCAGCAGCTCCTGAGTCAAGGAGTGCTTCTGTTTTGACGATTTTGGTTTCTGTTTCTACTTTAATTGGTACTCTCATGGAGCATTGTCTCATATCAGCTACTAGTACAGAGGAAACCGTTAACTCAGCGGGGTCTGACGTTGTTCCAGTCCGCTTCTTTAAAAACCCTTTTCTTTGAGGATTGCAAGAGCTTTCTCTCGTTCTTCTTCGTCTAGTTCTCCCATCATGGTGCGGAGGTTGTTGTATAACCCCTGCCCTGTCTTCTTCTGCCAAGGCTTGGGAGAGGGAGGTGTCGTAATCGTCTTGTCTTTCTTGTGATCTCCGGAGCGGTGTCTGGGTTTGTGACAAATAAAGCATAGCCCCTTTTGCATGTGCTCCATTCGTTCAGCAGTGGTCAGTCGATTGATGTCGGTGGCTTCTTTTTTGATCGAGGAGGTAGATCTGGGTTTGTAGATGGTGCGTGTCTTACCCGCAATGGTGCGTGCTCGTTTCCATTGTCCATCGTACTTTGCAGCTGCCTCCATCATGTTGTCAAGGGTGGTAGGGACTTTCTCCATGTTGTAAATCTTATCTGTCAACTTGGGATGTAATCCGTCAATGAAGTACTCGATGAGGGAAACATCCTCTTTGATTTCGGCCCTTCCTTTCAAGATTCTGAACTGGGTGATGTAATCTTCGAAGTCTCCGGCCTGCTTGAGTGCTTTCATCTTCTGTCGTGCATCTCCTGCGTCGTCAATTGGCGAGAATGCAGTTTTGAACGCTGCCTTGAATTCTGTCCATGTCCCTAAGGCTGCCTCTCCTGCTTTTGACTCTGCCCATCCTGCTGCTGTGCCCCCATTCATAAATGAGAGCATGAAGATGATCTTCTTGTCGTCGGTGTTGTAGATGTCTTCATTAGCTCGGAGGTATTCTTTGGATGTCATGTCGTAAGTGTTGGTGTCAGTGGTGTCAAGGAATTGATTGGTGGGTTCTGGCTCGGTTTCTTTGTCTGAGTTGAGCAGTTCAAATTCTTCGTCAGGAATGTATCGAGGTGGTTCAGTGCTCGTTCTCTGGCTGTACCAGCATTCTGAGGGTTCTGAGTAACGTACTAGTTGACCTTTGTGTCTGTACCAAAGGGTGTCGGGTTCAGGGGTGGCGCCTTGCGGCGGTCGATCAGGGGAGTGTCGGGTAGGTCGTCTGGAGAGGGAGGAGTCTGCTCTTGAGTAAGAGGACGTCGTGGATTAGCTTGACCTTTTGTTAAGGCGAGAGCCTCAACTACTCAGTACAAGTATCAAGTTCATTAACAACGAGGCTTTTGTCGCTAGTTATATCACGCTAAGTCAGAGGCTTTCTGGCTTAGGTCGAGTCGCGCGTTCGGGAGCAGTTCTAAGGCTGTATATTGCCTAAGGTCAAGCTAAGGAGCCTTGACCTCCATCTACTACTGTTTATATAGGTAATTATGTGGCTACATGTCGAATACGTGTCTACACATATTACAAGAGTCAGTAAACTATCTATAGGTGCAAAGCTGTAGAGTGCGAGGTAAGCGGACAGCTATCTACTCGGTGTCTAATGGAAAAGGGAATATGAGCGCTGCTCAACAAGTCAGAGATAAAGAAACGAGTCATGGTAAGCACTGCCGCGACGAAGAAGGAAACAGATGTAAAAGGAAATTGTAACAGGTTGTCTCACATTGGCCTGCAGACTCAGAACTGGCTGATGTGTGCAGACCAGAGTAATGGGTGTGTCGTTATGATCTTCTGCATATAGATGCTTGTCTTCTGCAAAAGGAAACTTAGGAAAGTGGGGTGTCGCATTGATGGCTAGATTAGCCAAATCCATCTGAACTGTCATTAGTGGTGGACAGCACGGGGCATGAGCAACAACTCACCAAGGACTGGTTGTTACAGTTATCAGGAGTAGCCAAAGTGGCATTGTAAAGACTGTGAGGGTTGCTATTATTCCTGAAAAAATATGTTAGCTTCAGTGAGATTCTCCAATGCAAAAAGCAAATACATTTGCAGTATGTTACAATGCTCGTCAACACGAGCCGCAGTGAGCTTTGCTCAAACATTTTCCTGATGCTTCCACAGCGGAGTTCCAACTTTGTGCCAAAAACAGTAATATATTGATGAACTAAACTGAATGAACTTTCTGAACTTAATAATTGAGCGCCCCTGTAAGTCCTGTCTGTTTCAATTAATTCGCCTCATTTGCCTCTTTGGGAACTCCGCATGCAGTTGTAAACTGTCCGAGTCCAAGAAGCACAGCACAGCACATGTACAGTCCAGCACAGGTGCTGGCAGCACAGGTGCTGGCAGCACAATTGAAATTGATTGTGGGTCCATATTCCACAGGCACTCGGAGAGAGCAGCCTATGTGAGTACGATTGCACTGCCAGGCATGGCTATCTCAAATAGACTTGTCTGAGTCTGGGGCTTTTTTGTTCTTGTCTCACTGGCAGGTTGACACAGGGTTCAGACAATCATCACTTGCTGTTTTGGTCCAAAGGACAGATTTAGTTTAATCATGATAATGATGCTTGTTTGACCAAAGTTTTGTTACAATTTACACAAGTTTGATTCCCCAGAATTATCGAGATTTACATATGGGTGTTTGTTTCAGTCACTTAGTAATAGTATGTTGTTCTTCAAATTCTCTGCGAGTGTGTTATGGAGCGGGACATCTAGTCACCACTACTTGTGGACAGTGCTCAATTTGGCCTGGACTACACCAGCATCATTGGCTGATAGGCACTCCTGACTCAGAGTTGAAATTTTTTGATATCAATATTGTGGCACCTTGAAAATTAGTTAGAGTAGATGGTGGCATAGAATAGAGACAGTTGAAGACTACATTCTACATCCAGACTGAAGGAATGAAAGCTGTACTGGAAGAATGCAGCCTTTGGACAGTGGGTCTACTTATGGACTGCAAGACCTGTGACCCAATGGCAACACATTGCTGTACCAAATGCATCCTTGATCTCCAGCCCTATTTTGTGGCACAAACATCTCTTGCCCAAGGGGTGATCATGACAGCAGGGCACCTCTGCATCTTCTTGCAGAAATTCCACTGTGAACTAAAACATATGCTGGTTGCACTTGCTTCTGTTCAGATTTCCACAACCCAGAAGTGGGAACACCAGATGATTTGATGGATGCAGGCATACTGATCTGGTTTGGGCCTGAAAGCAGCTCAATTTGAGGTCAAGAAGTTCAGCTCCACAAAGTATAAATCTCATTGACATCCTTGTGAACAGTTGACATGCTTTTTCAACACACCTGCACAGATATAGATCTTATCTCCCTTATCTTATCATATATTACATAATGTGCTCAATATGTGTCTGAAAAAAATAATTCAGAAAAAATGCTCTGAAGGATTTGTTCCTCTCATTGAATTGAGCATTCTGGCCAGAGGAATAAGAATTTGGTCTATTTTTCCATGACCTATTTCAGCTGTACAAAAGTAGTGGTGACTAGATGTCCCACTCCATAGGAGACAAGCCTGACAAGTCAGGCAATTATGTGGATAAAACTAATCAGCAACCCAGGTGCTAGTGGCAACCCTGGGTTGCTGGCCAAAAGGGTTGCTAATTAATAGTTGGGGGTTGTCAGGTTGCCCAGAGACTGGAGGCCAGCTGATATCAGTTGGCCATGTGAACTTATTGGGTGATAGCAACTGATGTGATGGCGCATTTTGGGCATGTTCAGTGGGCTGGAGCATGCTCCTCTCTAAAGATTGGTTTTTCCCAATGGGTTTTCCATCCACAGAGGTTTTGATGCACCTGAAAGAAAATTATTAACCACTCCAGGGGGAGTGATGACATTCACAGAACCATTCCACTCATTGTCCTACACTGCCTAGGCTTGAGGGGGAGTGTTGGGATTATGTATACAAGAGTATACAGGCAAGCCAAGGCAGTTAACATGCCTAGGGAATATTGCCAGAATATGCCAAGTCAACACTAGGGTTAGGGCTAATGCACATTAACCATAACCCTAGGGAATGGACAGTTAACACATGCAGAGACATATAGGGGAACACACAGTTAACACATGCTACAGGATTACTCATACTGCAGCATGTCTATGATAGCCTATCCAAGACAAAGCTATGGATAGAGTGTCTATGACACACCCTGCAGGAAGTCTAGGACTTACCAAGCCATGATATCATATGTCACTATTATTGACACTGTTATAGGGGATATGACAAAGTTACTCCACTATTAACTGGTACAGGGGTCTATTACAGAATACCTCCTTTATATATTATAGGAGTGCATTACACTATACCTCCTAACTGTGTAGTATAGATATTGCACATCTTGTAGGAGATGATAATAACATTCCTCCCTGTTTCAGACTCCCTCACTCACTAGCCTTTGAGATTAACTTCATCTTCTTAACCTTGTCCTTAACTCCTCCTGTCATTATTCACCACTCCATTCCCAACACCTCACCATCTCTACAACCCCTCAGGTGATGGTTTCTGAACCATCAGACAATGTCACCACTGAGGACATTGTTTGCCTGCTTGCTGGGGATGGAGTCACCATCCCCCAAGTTAGAGATGCAGCAGAGTGGGGAAGCTCCCTACTCCAAAGCTGGTCCAGCGATGTTGATGCATCATGAAGAACTCTGGCCATGACAGCCATTGTTGTAACCTGCCAGGAGTCTAGTCTCTTGGATCAGGATAGGGCCCAATTGCTGGAGCCTCATTGGTGGTGCCCACCTGCAGGGTCATGGGGAACGATGTACTCACCGTCAACTCCAAGGATTATTGCACCCTCCACATCGATGAGGCCCCTACCTGGAGCCCCACCACTCTGACCCTCAGTCAGCAATGGGCCCCTTGGCTACTGCCTTGACAGCGCTGGCCATTCTAGGCTTCAACTGGTCCAGGGAGAACACCCAGGACCAAGGGAACCTGATGGGGTGGATGGGGAGTAGACTTGTGTATGTGCGAGTCAACAAAAAGAAGAAGAAGAGGAGGAGGAAGCTGAAAAAAGGGTCAGATGATTCCAACTCTGGATGGGAGAGCCCTGATTATTTTGCAGCTCCAGTCTCTTCATTTTCCTCATATTTTTCTTCCTCTCTTTTTCACCTGCTCCTCCATGCATTGCATGTTGTTGGTGGCCACGTCCCTACTAAGCATGGCATTGTAAACCGCCAGCTGGTGTGGACCTTGGGAATCTAGCATTCTTGCACTACATGCTGGAGGGGTGTCCCTCATTTTTGCTTTTTTTTTATTTTTATCTGCCTACTGGGAAGGTTATGGGCGTTGTTTATTTCATACCGTTCCCAAGTTTTTTTTATCCCTATCTTCTACTGGACTTGTCGTTCAGTAGACAAAAAAAAAAAAAATTTTCCTTGTACATACCATATTACAAGGTGATGTAATTGAAATTTATCGTCAATGCTCTTTGCCTGTTGAACCGTGGCGCTGCATGCACTGTGTCAGACTCCTTATGGAGCGAGTGATGTTTCCACATCACTACACAATCTCACTCACTTGCTAATTTACAGTCTACACTATGGGGTGACTGCATGTAATATCAGGGTAGCGTGTCTTAGGTTGCGCTAAGAAGGGGAGAATGTAAGGGAGCACTACCATTAAGGTAGTGTTTATAGATGTTTATACCAAGGGCTGCCAGACTTATAGCCAATGTCAGCTATTCGGAAACCCAAGTCTTATACCACCACATAGCACCTGAATATACCTGATTCATATTCTGTTGCATGTGGTTCTTAAGCACCCCTTATCACACATTGGCTCTCTTACACTGGCTTTAAATAATACAAAATGTAGGTATACAATCCAACATGCTATAGTATAGATAATGAACAGGAGCTCGAGGGAATAGTCTTCACAGATGGTGCAGCTATTGACTCAGTGGTTGAAAGCCCTGATGTGGAGACAATGCCAAATCCAATTTCCAATTTTGATTCAGAAGACTCAGATGATGCTGAAGCTCAATTGGCAGATCAGGCAGGGCTGGTGCTTTGTCGAACATCAATTCCTGGGGTTGGGATGTCATGAGAATGCAGAAAACCACCCACTGAGGACCAAGCCTTGAAAGCACTCAAGAAACTTGAAGAACTGTTGTGGCCATGATGGAAGGGGAAACAAAAGGGTTATAAAGAATCTGCTGTCAAAGGATGGGTGGTTCACATCTTGCAGGAGATCAGGACATTCTGTTGGGAATGGAGTGGTGAACAGTGACAGGAAGAGTTAAGGACAAGGTTAGATTATGAAGTTAATCTCAAAGGCTTAGTGAGTGAGGGAGTCTGCCACAGGGAGGAATGTTATTATCATCTCCTACATGATGTGCAATATTTATACTACACAGTTAGGAGGTATAGTGTAATGCACTCCTTTAATATATAAAGGAGGTATTCTGTAATAGACCCCTGTACCAGTTAATAATGGAATAGCTATGTCATATCCCCTATAACAGTGTCAATAATAGTGACATATGATATCATGGCTTGGTAAGTCCTAGACTTCCTGCAGGGTGTGTCATAGACACTCTATCCATGGCTTTGTCTTGGATAGGCTATCATAGACATGGCTATATCTTGCCTATCCCATGATAGACATGCTGCAGGATGATTAATCCTGTAGCATGTGTTAACTGTGGATTCCCCTATATGTCTCTGCATGTGTTAACCTCTGTTAAACATGTGTTAATATGACTTAGCATATTCTGGCAATTCCCTAGGCATGTTAACTGCCTTGGCTTGCCTGTATACTCTTGTATACATAATCCCAACACTCCCCCTCAAGCCTAGGCAGTGTAGGACAATGAGTGGAATGGTTCTGTGAATGTCATCACTCCCCCTGGAGTGGTTAATAATTTTCTTTCAGGTGCGTCAAAACCTCTGTGGATGGAAAACCCATTGGGAAAAACCAATCTCACCAAGGAAAGCTACTGAGTTATTTTTGACTGAATTCCCATCTCTTCCCTATGCCGCGAAAACTTAGGCTTTGGTAAAGCCTTTGTTAATACGTCCGCTGTTTGTTCCGGATCACGACAGTTTTGAATATCAATAATTTTGTTGGTGACTAAATCTCGGACCCAGTGATGCCGTCAGTGATATGTTTCGACCTCTGGTGAAATTGAGGGTTATGGGTTAAAATTACTGACCCTTCATTATCGCCTTGAATAATTGTTGGATTTTCTTGGGTGTATCCGAGTTCACCATACAAATTTCTTAGCCAAGTGGCCTCGCGTCCAGCTTCGGATAATGCCACATATTCGGCTTCCGTTGAGGATAATGCAATAATTGTTTGTTTCTTTGATTTCCAAGTTATTGCTCCCCCTGCTGTCAGGAAAACATATCCTGTGGTGGACTTGAAGTCCTCAGAATTTGCAAATGATGCATCGGCAAATCCATGGAAAAGGTTATTGTTTTCAGTCTCATCCTGGGAATAATTCCAAGAGTTTTCGTACCTGCTAAGTACCGTAGTATCCGCTTTATTGCACCGTGGTGTTGTAAGCCCAGGTTTGCGGTATATGCTGCCAATTTATTAACAGCGAAGCTAATGTCAGGTCGTGTGGAGTTTGCAATGAATTGTAGACATCCCAGTAATTTGGCATATGAATTGCTCCGATTCGGCTCATTATAATCTGGGTTTTCAATTAATTTAATATTTGGGTCCATTGGCATTCCAACAGGGTTTGCATCAATCATGCCTTCTTTACGAAGGACATTCTCGATATATTTTTCTTGAGATATTTTGATGCTATCATTGGCGCATGTAATTTCCATGCCCATGATTTTGCTAGGCTCTCCAAGGTCGGTGACGTCCCATTCTGATGTTAACGCATTTTTCATATGCTTCATCATTTTATCTGCTGATGCAAAAAGCAAGGTGTCGTCTACCCATACCGTTATGATGCCTATATTTTCTTCATCCCGTCGAATATATGCGCAAGGATCTGCCATTAGTCGTCCATAATCATGAATTTTAAGTTTACATTATTCCACTCTCGACCTGCCTGCTTTAATCCATAAAGCGGTTTAAATAGCTTGCATACTCGGCCTGTTCCATCATTACATCCTTCAGGTTGTTCCATGTATATAGTCTCTTGTAGTGTGCCATTGAGGTATGCGCCCTTTACGTCCATCTGTTGTATTTTTAGACCTTTCTCTGATGCGAGTGCTAAAATAGCTCGGAGTGTGTCCATTCGTACAACTGGTGAAAAAGTTTCCGTGAAATCATAACCGGGTCTTTGTGCATACCCTTTTGCAACTAGCCGCGCTCTGTATCGTACAATTTCCCCTTCTTTATTTCGTTTCCGAATAAATACCCATTTATTTGAGATTGGAACGGCATCTGGAGGTTTTTCGACAAGTTCCCAAGTACCCTTTTCTTTGAGCAAGTCTAATTCAATTTGCATTGAATCCTTCCATTCCGTCCATTCCAGGGATTGTTTTGCGTCTTTGAGACTGTTTATTTCGTCTCTGGCTATTATTGCATAGGCTTCTTCTATATTTAGAAAGGTTTCGTCATCTTCCTCTTCCGCAAGGTGGTAAAGATGTTTGTAGTCGGTACGAATTCCACGAGTTTTCCGTGGTTCATTATCACTTGCACGCGTCTTCCGTGGTCTAGTGATATCTATGTTTCCCTCATTTTCATTCTGTTTACGCTTCCGAGGCTGCCTTGCCGGTTCCGTGATCCGTTGATCGGAGTTACCCGTCGGCGGCACATTCGGTGTTTCCCCACCAGACTCCCCCTCCGTCGAGGGTGTAACATCAGTGTCTTCGGGAGGCTCAGGTTCATCTGTAGCGTCTATAAGTCA
The DNA here is from genome assembly GCA_964034925.1 of Tricholoma hemisulphureum. Taxonomy (NCBI): domain Eukaryota; kingdom Fungi; phylum Basidiomycota; class Agaricomycetes; order Agaricales; family Tricholomataceae; genus Tricholoma; species Tricholoma hemisulphureum. The sequence continues at coordinate 604,705 of OZ035933.1, forward strand.
GAAGTTCCAAGAGGTGAGAACATTTCTTGTTTCAGCATTGTAATATTTTATTGCTCCCGTGCCATCGTCATAGCCGACATATGCACGGCGCTTTGATTTAGGTAGCATTTTTCTTTCTTCTTTCTGGCCTTGTAATAATACCCATACTGGGGCTCCGAATTCACGTAAATTTGATACGTCCGGTTTTTTATTGTGCCAGCCTTCATAAGGTGTTGTTTCCCAAAGATGTTTGGTAAATGATCGGTTCCGGATATAGGCAGCGTGTAAGACTGCAAATTCCCATAAAAATTCTGGAAGCTGGTTAGCAGCCAGCATTGCTCGGGATAATTCGACCAGGGTTTCCTTTCCGCAACTCCATTCTGTGATGGTGAGTATGGTGCGGTAAGTCGATTTTCTATACCTCTTTCTCTGCAATATTTTTCCAGTTTTTCGTTAACAAATTCTTTTCCACAATCAATTTGTATACCCTTTGGCTTCTTGCCTTGTGTTTCCAAATGGGCAAGGTAATTTATTACTCTCTGTGCTGCATCACTTTTCTCTTTGAGGCATTCAATTGTGACGAACCTTTTAGCATCATCCACAAATAGGAGATAATAATATTTGCCATTAATAGATTTGATGGCTTATTTTCCCCACAAGTTGATGTGGGTTAATTCTCCTGGTTTCGTGTTTCTTTTTGTCGACTTCGGAAAAGGCTCCTTATGTTGCTTTGCACTGATGCAAGCTTCGCAATCCGGTTTAGGACTATTTTCGTCGACATTGAAACCGATCACCAAATTTCGGCTCAATAATTGTTGAAGTCCAGAATATCCTACATGTCCAAATCGTCGGTGCCAAGTTTCCCAACTAAGTGGTTTTACGTTTCCAACGAATGTTTGATTAACGGCGGGAGTTTGAGACGGCTTGCTTGAATTTTTTAATACCATTTTCATCTTGTATAAATGGTTATTAATTTTCTTTCCTTCTGCAAGTTGTTGTCCATCTTTTGTTGTGAGGATTAATTTTCCTTGTCCTCCAATATATTTTCCGCCGGCCGCATCCCATCGCCCCAACGAAATTAAATTGTTTCGTGTTCCAGGCACATGTAGGACGTCTTCCAGATGAATATTAAAATTTTGATTATTGCATGTTGAAATTATTTCAACAGTTCCTTTGCCTGCAATTTTAGCTTCCAATCCACCTACCCCAGTTACGGAATTATTTTTCGTTGGAGTGTATGTTTTGAAGGCTTCTCTTTGATGTGTGACATGCGATGTTGTTGCTGAGTCAGCCAACCAGTCGTAATAGATCAAACGCTCGTCCATTACGGCATCGTTACAAGCATCATAGGAATCAAAATTATAATGTTCTTCTTGAGCTGAAAAAGCAATAAATTCCTCCACAGCATTGGACTGTTCCACAGGTTTTATTTTCCCTTTTTCCTTATCTTTCTCCTTTTTCTTCCCCCAACAATTTTTTGCCTGATGTCCGATTTTTCCGCAATTATGGCATTTATTGCCTTGGAATTTTCGGCATTTACTGGACCAATGTCCAGGGCGCTTGCAATGATCACAATATGGCTTCAGGGATTTTTTACGATCGGTAAGACGGTTTTCAAGGGTTTTCTCCTTTTGGGCGGTCATCTGGATTTTAGCCAGGTTTACAATTCTGCCGGAGTTATTATTCCCGTTATTCCGGTTAAGCCGTAATTTGTATTCTTCCCTTAATAATCCAATAAATGTGTCCGAAGTTAGGCGACGCTTTGGATCTAAGTCATTTGGATCATTTGTGTTTCCATTGTAGGGCTCGACATATGTTTGCCAAGAGTTGGGTAAGGATGCCAAAATGATCGATTTAAATTGGGTATCTGAGATATGGAATTCCATATTTGGAAACCTGTTGATCCGGTCTCGGTAAGACTTCAAGACGTCCAAATGCTTTAGGAGGTCGTCGGAATTATCAGCCTTTGTCTCATATAATAAACACTGCAGTTGATTAACTGTTTGATGTGCCTTATTTTCATGAGTGACCGATAATGCGGTATACATAGCTTCTGCGCTTTGTTTTGATCCGACGTGATTTATTTGCGAGGAGGTGACGTTGTGGATAATGACTTGTTGTGCCCAAGTATCATTTTTGTCCCAGTTATAAGCACTCTCCGGATCTATATTTGAATCCGGTCGGTTTGTCTGACCAAAAACATATCCTGTTATGTCACAATTAATAAAAACACGCAACATTCTCTCTTTCCATTCGTGCCAGTTTTCATCCGTCAAATGATCACGATCAGCGATCTTGTTTACGTTTGAGTATTCTTTGGTCCGAATTAAGGAAATAGGTATTCTTATAACCGGATCAATCTCTGGTGTATTGATCCGTTGTCTGCGCTTTTCTTGTGCTCTGGAAGTATATACTCTTCCTGATTGTTTAGGGGTTTAGGGTCAGGGCCCATAACCTGTTGGGAATGGAGTGGTGAACAGTGACAGGAAGAGTTAAGGACAAGGTTAGAGGATGAAGTTTAATCTCAAAGGCTAGTGAGTGAGGGAGTCTGCCACAGGGAGGAATGTTATTATCATCTCCTACAAGATGTGCAATATTTATACTACACAGTTAGGAGGTATAGTGTAATGCACTCCTTTAATATATAAAGGAGGTATTCTGTAATAGACCCCTGTACCAGTTAATAATGGAATAGCTATGTCATATCCCCTATAACAGTGTCAATAATAGTGACATATGATATCATGGCTTGGTAAGTCCTAGACTTCCTGCAGGGTGTGTCATAGACACTCTATCCAAGGCTCTGTCTCTGATAGCCTATGATAGACATGGCTATATCTTGCCTATCCTATCATAGACATGCTGCAGGATGATTAATCCTGTAGCATGTGTTAACTGTGGATTCCCCTATATGTCTCTGCATGTGTTAACCTCTGTTAAACATGTGTTAATATGACTTAGCATATTCTGGCAATATTCCCTAGGCATGTTAACTGCCTTGGCTTGCCTGTATACTCTTGTATACATAATCCCAACACATTCCGCACCCTGGTCGCTTGGGGATGATGGACTTCTTCAACTTAATGATCCCATTTATGTCCTGGACTCTGTGGACCTCCCACTTTGTGTTCTTCAATACAAACACGATCATATCCTTTCTGGTCACTTTGGCCAAAACAAAACATTGCAATTGGTATGCCAAGAATATGTGTGGCCTAACCTCAGAACATTTGTAAAGGATTACTGCAATACTTGCACTTCGTGTAAATGTGCCAAGTCGCCACGGCATAAGCCATACGGACTACTGAAGCAATTACCGATCCCAGAGAAGCCATGGAATTCCCTCTCCATGGATTTCATTGAACACTTACCCCCATCCCTCAGTTATACTTCCATTTTGGTCATTGTTGATCGACTTTCTAAACAGGGCATATTCATTCCTACAGTTGACGAGATCAACTCTCCAGAGCTCACCCAACTCTTCATACTTCACATATTTTCTAAACACAGAGTTCCATCACATGTCACTTGTGACCATGGCTCTGAATTTGTCTCTAGGTTTTTCCAGTCATTAGGTAAAGCCCTCGACATGAAGATTCACTTCACTTTGGGTTATCACCCAGAGGCCGATGGACAAACTGAGCAACTTAATCAGACACTAGAACAGTACCTGCACATCTTTTGCAATTACCAGCAGGACAACTGGTCAGAACTCCTTCCCCTTGCCGAGTTCACTTACAACAATGCGCCTAGTGCTACCACCAGCATATCACCGTTCTATGCCAACAAATGTTACGACCCTAACTTCACCGTCTACCCTGAGCACAAGCTGGTTTCCCAAAAGGCTAGATCCTACGTCATGGATCTTGATGAACTACACACAGAGCTCCACCAGCAAATCAAACTTGCCCAAGAGCATTATCAAGTTCCCACGGATCACCACCGGCACCCCGCTCCGCCTTACAAAGTTGGTCACCAAGTCTACCTTCATGCTGAAAATATTCACACTACTAGGCCTTCAACAAAGCTATCAGAAAAGAATCTTGGCCCCTTTGAAATCATTGCCCAAGCTGGCACACATTCCTTAACCCTTCATCTTCTAGACCACCTCCGCGCCTTACATCCAGTCTTTCACGTATCCCAAATTGAACCAGCACCTGTCAACACAATTCCTAACCAGATTCAGTCGCCGCCTCCACCAATCACTATCAATGACAAAATTGAATACGAGATTGCAGAAATCTTGGACTCCAAACTCAATAAGTGGTGGTGGTGTCCATTGTTATATTTGGTGTGCTGGTCAGGTTACAAGAACACTGACTTGGAACAGTCCTGGCTACTTGCCGAAGAACTCACACACGCCCAGGAAGCCATCGTGGACTTCCACACACGGTACCCTGGCAAACCTGGTCCACAATAATTCCATTATTCCCTACCCTTAAACAAAGAACAAAGTCAATTCAAAACAAAATAAAGCCATTTCATTTTTTATATATTCCGTTACTATTACTTACAAAAAACAAAGTCATCAGATGCCATCACCTTATGTACAACAAAACAAAACAAAGTCAACATTACCTATCAAACACCATCATTACCTACAAGAAAAACAAAGCCATTTCATTATTATCAAAACACCATCATCTTACTTACAAGTGAGTGTGTTTATCAGATCACTACTTACTTACAAAACAAAGTCAGAAACAAAATCATTACAAACCCATTCTATCTACTTACAAACCTGGTATTTACATTTCACGGTCCTCTGCGGACCTCCGTACGTACTATACTACTTTTCTTCTACTTATTTTTCCCACCTTACTACTCCTCCTACTCCTCCATCTCCATTCCTTCTCCATCCCATTCCAACCCCTCATTGGACTCTGCTGGTTGCCATTCCGCTTGCCACACCTTGTATGCGGCATAGTCCTCCTCCTCCTCCTCCAGATGCTCCAGGTCCCGTTGGACCTCCTCCTCATCGCTATCAAACTCCAACTCCTCCATCTCCCCCTCATCCGTCCGCTCCCTGCCCCACTTGACGTGCTCCACGAGGTCGTGGATCACCACTGTCATCTCCACAAACTCCTGATGGAGCCTCGCTATGCCTGCCGACATATCCTTCACATACTCCACAAGGCTCTTCTTCGTCGCCTTATCCACTCCCATCATCGCTGCCACCACTTCCCGCCTCATGCCACCCTCACATCACTGCTTCATCCAGAAGTAGTGGTCGCAGGCCAGACGGTGGGTCCCACCGGACCTCATGCACGCTGTGCCTGCAGTACAACATCTAAAAACAACAAAATCAGCTACAAAGAAAAATTGTGATGACAAGCATCACGCACCTATTACATGTGGCCTCCACTGATGGCCCCGCGTCCTCGCCTGCACCGGTGGCCTCATTCACCACCACCTTCTTCTTCTTCTTCTTGGGTGGCTCTTCCACCACCTCCTCGTCTTCCTTGGCAGCAGGGTCCACGGCCTTCCGTTTTTCTGCACGGCGTTCTTCATGCCTTCATGCCTTCTCCTCCTTGTGCGCATGTCTCTCCTCCACAGCCTTCCTTTCTGCTTCTTTAGCGGCAGCCTTTTCCTGTGTGGCCAATTCTTCAAGGCACGCCATCAGCTTAGCATGTTCCTCAGTGGCGGATGAGAGGGAAGCAAGGAGGGAAGTGTTTTGAGGGTTCAACATGGTGGTTGATACTGAAGAACTGCGGACAATCAAATTCCTAAATACGGAATCCAAACACCACATGACCTTGAAGGCTTGGTCCTAAGGGGGAAATACTGTCATACCCCATGCAAGCCTGCAACAGAACTCCGGCCGATCACCAACGGAGCCACCGCTATTTCAAATAACCATTTCAAATAACCATTTCAAATTCTATTTCATATACTTCTCCTGTTTTGTTTGTATCACATATCATTGATTGATTACCTTACTTACTGCGTACTCGGTACTCCGCAGGCTCCACCATATTTTACCTTGGTTACTTAGTTACTATCAAACCTAGATACCATCACTTGTAACTTCAGTTTGATTATTGCATTGTTACTTCTCCAACTCTCTCAACTCTAAGTCCCCTTTGTCTCTTACTTCTGGAACTCCACCGGACCTCCGCTCTTATTATTGTCTCCTTGTAAATCGGACAACAAGCGTAGAGAAGGGCACAATCTCTTATAGATTGAAGCCAAGTCCTTTACTGCATTGGAACTCCATTGGACACCACCACAACTCCGCACTACAAGATCGGTTTGTAACAGGTGTTCCTATTACACCACCAGATTTTGAGCCATGCAAAGTGACCGAAAAATGGATCCAGTCCAAGATGCAATTGCAATCCAAACCTCCCCCATTTGTCATGTTGGTCCATTGACAAGTACTCCATAACACCTGCCAACCAGAACCGTCATCTTTTGAATTGATGGTGTTTCCATTTTTGGACAGCTTGAGGCTCAATGTGAAGTAAAAACTCATTGACAACCTTCCTATAAGCATGGCTGCATTAGATTGAACTCTGTCATAATGAAGTGTGGGGAATCGCTTCTTGACTTGTTACCACCACAAAGTCCTGTGGGAACTTTCTACACAATGCCTGGCTCGTCACCTAGCTGTCTGCCCCCGGGCCTGATCTTCAATCAGACCTGACTATTAAACTCTCGTAGGGCTGTCTGGGAGCAGTCCCATCCACCCTGGCAATCCATCTGTCCGATCTCCTCAGATGTCTCCCAGATGACCACCTTAGGGGTTACTCCATGATTTCTCTCATCTCTCTTCTGGCTCAAGGATCTGAGACTCTGGGGTGGGGCATCCTCCACCTAGGTGGGGGGGTTCAACGGTAAAGCAACACTGCCAGCTTTGGCTGGAGGTCCTGCCCTGGGATCGAGGAGAGAACATGCTGGGGGGGGAGGGACACTTAGCAGGGCTGCAGGATCCCTGGAGAGGATCCGTGGCTCTAGGTGTGTACTGTGCATATCTGCATGGACACTAACTGCAGGGTTCTCTACTAGTTACAGATTCCCCAGGCTTTGGACTTGAACCAGTGACTCCATCTCACTCAATGGCAGTAGGCATGCCTCCCTCCAGGCATGTCTCTCCTACTGGGCTCATTTTTTCCCCTCCCACTCTGCAGGCCTAGTGCCCTGCTCCCCCTCTCGAGCAATCTCTGGGTGAATCTCTCTCCTCCGCTCTTCAGGCACTGGACATCTTTTCCCACACTAAGGTCTTGGTCTCAAACCACCACCTTCATTGCGTGCGCAACTGTCTTTCTCAATGCAATTCAACACTGATTACTCTGATTTCTATGATCTTGCTGATTCCCCCCTCCCTTTCAATGGGGGCCCCCTCTCCCTCCCCCACTTTGTGAGGGGTAGGCTGGATCTGTCAGATCAGGAGGATGAAGCCTCCTGGACTGACGCTTCTGATGATGAGGAGGCAGGTGTTCTTCCTGCCCTCGCCACGCCATCTGTTCCCCTGCATTGGACTTTGGGGCTCGGGCCTTGTTGATGCCTATCAGTGACATCCGGTGGCAGCGCAAAGAATGTTGCACGGCTGCAGCCCTTCACAATTCATTCACCCTGAGCAACTCCTTTCTGGCAGAGGAGGACTCTGCCCCACTGTCCTCTGACCCCTGGCCATGAGGTTGGGGAAATGAGGGCTATGTCCCCTCCAATTGTGAGTGTGCCTTCATTGTTAACGATGCACATGCCCTGGAGCACCTTCTGGACAGCGCCACCTACTGGGTGGGGTATGTTCCTCAGTCCGCCCTCCCTCTAGAGGTGAGGGACTCTATATGGCAGTTGGCATGGGTCATTGCTGCTACCACCCGCTTCTTGGACTCATCCCTGGCCACGGCCTTGGCGATGGCTCCAGACATCTCCTCCCCGGTTGCTGTTATCAACACAGCCTGTGAGACTCCTGGACACTCGAGTGGCACACCTGCTGCTGCTGCAACTGAGACTCCAATGGGGCCCCTTCCCCATCATCGCCATCGCCCTTGACTGCAACGCAACTGAACCCTTGCAGACCAGGGGGGGTAACACCCTCCATCCATCATCAGGCACCCTGCCCCCCTGGCCAGGGGCGGAGCCTTTCACACCCTCCCATCTGCTTTCACTGGCATCATTTGGGCTGGCCACAGTCACAGCCAGGTTTCTTCATTGAACAGTGGCAGTGCTAGTTCAATGGTCTGGCTCTGAGGGGGTGGCCACCATTCTTTCTCTGGATAGTGGAAGCAGTTAACCTCTGGGTCTTCAGATCTGGGGGCTTGTGGTGAAATGACACTACTCACTGGCTCTGGCTTCGGCCAGGAGGCTGTGCATGGAGGGACTGTGGAAGCACCAGGGGGGGAGATTTCTGGCTTGAGTGCCATGCAAGCACAGTGGGCCTTCACACCCTTGAGGGCAGTATCTATGGTCATACTTGCTCACCTTAGTGGCTACCAAAAGATGTAGGAGTGTCACCTTGGAGGGAGGAAGGGCATAGTCGAATCATAGCATACTAAATTGTGTCTTTACTTCATGCTCGCAGACTGCGTCTGTGCACTGCATTATAAATTGTTGAACAAAAATAATAATAATAATAATAATAATGAAGTGTGGGGGGGGGCTTACTAAGAGATGCAAACACCATACCCTTGCCTGATCACTGTCACCATGTGATGTGCTCCATGGTTGGGAAGCAGGAACGATGATAGGTATCAGGAGCGTCCAAAGCTCTGAACCATCCCATTTTCACATTTTTAACGACACCTCCTCATGCCACATTCTACAATCGTCATAGGATCTCACACGCATTACTACCAATACTCGTGCTACTTGCAGCCTCAAAACTCTTCATATTTAGCTCCCACATCAGTTATATCGACCTCCACCTCTTGGCCCACTCTGTCATCCACCTCACTCTCTTCTTTCCTGGCTTGGGTCACCACCGCATTGTCCTCTGGTCGCACTTGATATTGTTCAACTTATTGTTGGCAAAGGAAGAAGATATCTCACTCACTCCAGTCAAGGCTCCATCGTAATGGGTCACAGAAGATAATGGGATCATCTCCTCCAACAGGCAAATTTTCTGTGTTGAGCTCAGATGAGAATCGTCCCCACACAATAGCGCGTCTCCATTGGTAGGCCATCAGGATGCACATAATCAAGAGGATGATGAAGAAGATAAGGACAAGAGAGATGTTGTTAGAGATCATGGTGTAAGGTTCTAGTGCAAGGAACGGTATTATCAACAGTCCTATGATTTTGGTCACATGACAAAGTTCCCAGGATTACATCATCATCCTCTCTAGTCCCTATCACCTGCCTGACAAGCCACTGGACGCATTTTTGGATAGGAGGGAAGTCCTATTACACCAGGTAGATTTCTTGACCTAGTACCCACTCTTTATTCCATTACCCACTCCTTATTCCATTACCCCTCCCCCTTTTTCTCATTGGTATCTGATTCCTTCTCATTTTACTTGGGTCCTCTTCACCCACTTCAATTTCCTGGCCCCACTTAGAATATCTATATAAGACATCTAGTAGATAGAAAAGAAAAACAATAAATCATTTCCCCTCATCATATAGAGCACAGAGCTCAATTCCAGAGTCCTATTATCGTATTATCTCGTCTCAAGAAGCACAAGTCATCATCTTATTATCGTATTATCCCTTCACTCTCTTATCATCTTGCCTTGTGTCAAGCACCAACCCAAAGCCACCTCACTCCCTTCCTCTGGTCTAGTAGGACTATCATTTGGTGTGTGTTTCCAGGTGGTTCCTCGGACTGAGTATCATCAATGAATGATTTTGTAGATGTCTGTGATGGTTTCAAATGTTGCACCCTGTTGTATGGTTCCCTTGAGATCAAGCTGTTTCCTGATCCTCTGTACTGATTTCTGGCTGCAACAGGTGAATATTTTCATAACATATGAGGTGCTTGACAGAGTACCTTAGTCCATGGGTATTGTGATCAAAGTGATCAAGAGCATGATCTGCAATCTTGGTGTCTGGAAAACCTAGATGCCAATAGTATTGGATCAGCAGCTCCAGTTCATTTCATGGGGCTGTACCCAATGAACCATGAGTACCCAGGCCACTGACCATGGAAGAAAGGGAAAACATATGAAGTGGTTTATGTCGACCACCCCATTGCGACAATAGAGGTTGGGCCTCCACAGTCTGGGTGTTCCTCCCTTGACTCTGTCATGGTATGTACAAAGGAGCTGCCAATACCCCTGGGCCCTGTTACCTCATGTTCTCAAAGCATATTGGTAAACATGACACACAATCAGAAACTTGGATGAACTCGGACACCATAGCATGAAAAATACTTTGAATTGATGAATATCATGAAAGCATGTATCTATTATGGTGACAAGACTGTGCAGTGCAATGAGCATCCAGGTTGGCAGCCTGCTGAGCATGAGCAGTGGCAGGTGGGACCCTGTTGGTGTTCCAAAACAGGGCTGTCCAGGTTCTGTTGCCATACATAGTGGCAATGGCTGGAACATGAGAGGGAGTTAAGAGGGCAACAACTACTTTACCATCCAAAATATCTGAGCATGCACAGCTCTGCCAATTTTCTGGCACACACAGAACTTTTTTCTGGTCATGTACAGCTAGTTTTTCCACAATGAGTTTCCAGATTTTTCCAGGTGTGACTAACCTACCAACTTTCCAGCATAGTCCCTCTGGACATCAAAATATTTAATTTGGATCAAATTTGTTCTTTTTTTTACAACTAGAATAGCATAAGAACTTGCAAGTTGGTCATATCCCATGCAAGCACCCCTCAGAACTCTGCTATGGAACTCTGGTGGAACTCCATTGGACCTCTGAGCATTTCAAATTCCTTATTTCAAATTACTTCTCCTGTTTTACTTACATCACATCTTCCATAGTTTACTCAAGTCTGTTCTCCATCATAGATATGGTTGCATACTGCATACTCAGAACTCCACAGAACTCTGCCACAGCTACACAGAGTACTAGCCTTAGTATAAAGCTACTTTAGATACTTTGCATTCTTCAGTTCAAATATTAGTTGTTATCAACTTATCACTTGTCAACTAAAAGACCTCAACTGTTTGTCTTAACCTTCAGAACTCTGGACCTCTGCTTTGTTCCTGTCCCTTACTTCAGACTTCCTAATCAGAACTCCTCTTTGCACCTTTTCCTTACCTTGGACTTCTGCATGTACTTCTGTACTTATCAATTCCTTGCAAATTGGAAACTGAGTGTAGAGAAGGGCACAGCCTCTTAAAGGTTGAAGCCAAGTCCTTGTCGCACCTCAGAACTCTGCTGGACTCCAACATTTTCCTGTGCCTTAGGATCAGTTCTTAACAGACTCACAAGTCAGAACTCACAAGTTGAAACTCACAAGTTGGAGCTTGCAAGTCAGAACTTGCAAGTTCCACATCTTGCATTGGAACTCTCATGTTGAGGTTGGAGAATCTGCACCCAACAGGCAATATGCGCCCCTCTGGGATTTTGCTACATAGCTTGACATGATGTACATGATACACATAATCTGACAGCCTTGGACAATGCCCTTCAGTGATTCCATCATCATCACAGAATCCAACCATATTAAGGCTGTGAAGGAGCCATGGCAATTTTGAGGCACCCAGTCAGATGCTTCTTACAAATCAGTGCCTCAGTAAGCTTGTTGCTGCTCATGTCAACTTTACTGACTGCAGGATGCTAAAAGGCACCTGTTTATCATCAGTTTGGGATCATATACTTCATATGTGTTTCAATCATGTTCTCAAATAGATTTCCAGACTAATATGTGGATACTGGGGACCTTCAGGTAGTCAGTCACCCCCTGTAGTCAGTCAACTGTCATAGTCCTATATCTTGTTGTTTTCTAACATTTAATGTTATGTGCATGAACACTGAACAGAACACATACCATTTGAGGTCTGTGCCAAGCAAAATACCCAGAGGATCATGGGATCCTGAGGAACAGGCCATTTGTTGGAGGAAATAGGGCAAAAATGCTGATTTTGAGACTGGCGATGTCATCAACCTGAAAGCAAGCCTTCATGGCTAACTTTGTTTGCTCAACTGTGATGATGTGGAGTACCTCTTTCAACTCATTCACCAGAACCCTGATTATTTCTGAGATGAGCTACTGCATTTGCTGGAGACCAATCTCTTTGTATCAGTACACTACATTACAATCCATCAAGAGCTTGTCCAGGTTGGTGTCAGCCACAAGAAACTCAAAAGAATAGCTCAAGAATGTAATGAAGCCAGGCATACTGACTTCATCCACAGAATGGCCCAGTATACCCCAGATGAACTTGGCTTTCTTGATGAGACCTCGAAGGATGAGAGGACTCTCGGTCAATGCTATGGAAGATCCAAGAAGGGAATGTGAGTGGTCAAGAGACAGCCATCTGTTCAAGGTCAACAGACTTCAACGACGGCCTTACTCATTTTGAATGGCATTGAAGCAGCTACCATGGTTGAAGGCTCAATGATGAAGGCAATGTTTCTGGAGTTTTTGGAATTCAATGTAGTGCATATGTTTGTCTTATTTTTGAGTGCATACTCTCTGTTGGGATATGGCATACAGGCAAGCCAAGGCAGTAACCATGGCTAGGACATATTCCCCAATATGCTAAGTCATTAACACATGTTTAACAGGAGTTAACACATGTAAGGACTATTAGGGGGATGCACAGTTAACACATGCTGCACAGTGAAACAGATATAGCATGTCTATGATAGGCTATCCAAGACAGAGCCTTGGATAGAATGTCTAAGACCCATACTGCAGGAAGTCTCAGACTTACCAAGCCATGATATCATAGGAGGTACTATGACACTATTGTTATAGGGGAAATGACATAGTTACTCCAAGATTAACTGATACAGGGGTCTATGACAGAATACCTCCTTAATATATTATGAGTATATTACACTATACCTCCTAACAGTGTTGTATAAATATTCCACACTTTGTAGGAGATGAATAGACATTCCCTGCCTGTTCCACACACTCACTACTTTGTCTGAGTGATCCCCCACTTGCTCTCAAAGACCTAATCCCAATACTCTCACACAAAAGTGTTCTAGCTTCTGAAGTGTACTGCTTATCCAGGACTGCTTAGTGTGCTTGTGATGGACAATGCCAAAATTCATCATGGAGAAGAGGTTCATGAGCTTATTGATCACTTTGGTGAGTCACAGCCACAATTCATGGAGTGCATTTGTTATTCAGTTCCAAGCAGGTGTCCAAATTGAATATCTTCCACCCTACTTGCCAGACCTGAATCCTATCAAAGAAGCTTTCTTGAAGATCAAACACTGGCTTTGCTGGCATCAAGACTACTATGCTGTGACTCAAGACAATGGAATTCTGTATGACATGCTTGAAGTGGTGGAGATTATTGTGCCATCTGATGCAGAGGGATATTTTATTCATGCAGGGTACTTTTAGGATGACAAAGAAGGAATTCAGTGGACATTCAATAGATAGCAACAGAATGATGTATTTGTCAAGCAGTCATAATGAAAGGATTCATTCTGTCCTTGGCACTGACCAAGATTCAACTGCATCATGAAGACCAGCAATCTCCCCAAGGCGAAAACCCATCTCCTTCAATTCATCAATGGTCATGAACTGCAAAACACAAGCATGTTTGTAGGAATTCTCAGTAAACTTGCCAAGGATGTTCTCGCTGAGGCCATAGTGTTCACAGAAATCAGTCATTGACATATCTGCACCAGGAGCACATGAGTGAGGGATAAGACTGGATGCTGCAAGTGCCAGAGTGGGAGCTTGTGGGGGTGGTACAGGAGGTAACGTTGTAGGAGAAGGTCAGAAAATATCAGCTATTTCTTTCCCAATGTTGAGGTTGAAAACAGGTGCTGGGTTCACAGGTGCTGCTCAGGCATTATTAAGACATTGTTGGAGAACAGGACTAAGTGATGTAGGATGAGGATCAAAAAGAGTGTGATTAGGAGGTTTGAAAAGTGTTGTGCATTCTTCACCTTTCATCTGTTAGCATCACCTGATGAGTTCTCTGTAACCAGTCAATCATGAAAAAGCCAACACATATGATTGCCAATGCCCAACAATCAAATATTTCATGGCTGAGAGGGATATGCTCATCTGTCTCAGGATTGACATAGCAGTGGGATCCAATGCATGTCAGCTTGTGTTTGCTACATAACCATTGCTCTTGCAAAGATTGTATACGCGCATTTTTTGCAATGTTCCCAGGAAGAATGGTGGGATCTTTCTGTTGGAAAATGAGTATTGTGTTCACTGCAGTTGGCCACCAGCACATACCTGTCTTTTCTTTCTCTTCTTTCCCTGATCCTTGACATTGCCCAGCATGGTGTTCTCCTTCTCCATGACTCTCTGTTCATGTTCTGTGATGATGACATTCATAATCAGATCTTCACCCTTCATTTTGTTCGCACACTGGAGAAGAAAGCCATAGTCTGTATCATTTGCAAGAGCCATGCCTGGTTTGGGAAGCACACATGGGATGTAAAAGGTCACATTGTAGTTCTTGAAATCTAGGTGTGGGGGGTTCAAAGCATCCAAAATCTTGACAAGCAATTGGGCTTCCATTGTACTCCATGGTTCATCCATTCGCAGTTGGATCGAGGCAGATTTAGCAACACGTTTCGATGACAGCTTCAAGGCTTCAGCAGCCGCAAAGATGGCAAGAATGTAGGTATTGTAATTGAACAAAATCCATGCATTACTGCCATCCCCTATGTAAGTAAATGGCTATAATCAGCCTTCTTTTCTCTGATTCAAATGTCTATATTGTGAGGCTTACTATATACTATTTGTTTCTTGTCAAGGGCAGATGGAAGTGGGCCTGTTTGGGGCTCTTGGGGCTTTGTGTTGGCTTGCAGATGACATCTACCATACCTTTAGCTACCTAAAGTGAAGGTCTGCTGATGGCAGGTGTTGATTCCAAGTACTTTCTCCTCTTCTAGTAAGTCAGAAGGGAAGATCCACAGTTCAAAGTATGCGCACTTCTACCTCATTTCCATCGACATTCTCTGACCACGCACTATCATGGCAGTCAAATTACATCACAATGTGTCACCATCCACAACCACTCTGATATATATTTTAAAAAAACTGACGACATCCGCCATTCTTTACTTCACCTATGTATGCTTTACATTTCAAAAAACACAAAGCTAAAGCCATTATCAAACCAAAAAAGATCAAATCAACGGAAAGAACTACAACCAAAAGGAAGGAGGAAGGGAGCGGGGGGTGTAGTAGTCACGCGTGAAAAAGAAGAAAAAGCAGTATAAAAAATAACCTCGTACAAGGAAAGGCAAGATTTTTGTGAAGGAATGTGGCGAGGGAGAGCGAGCGAGCGTCGGGTGATAAAAGGCGTAAGGACGGTGCGTACAGTGGGGCGAGGGGCTTAGTAGAGAATTAACCGACAAGTAGCAAAAAATGCAATGGTGCGTGGGTTTGGGGATCGACGATGGATGACATCGGCCGTGAGCGAGTAAGGTGGGGCAAAGATCAGGAGGGTAGCCGAGGTAGAATAGAAGTAGGTAGGTATGGCGACGACATATGGAATGGATGGGAGGATGAATGGCCAACAGCAACATCGGCATGCAGGCGAGAGAAACAGAACACAAAGGGGGCCGTCAGATTTATATATATAAAGGGGGAGGAGGGGACGAAAGAGGGCGGGGAAGTTAATGGATTATGGTTATAATAAGTCAAGCAGTCAGGCAGTTGGGCAGACAGGGAGGGGTATAGCAGGAACCAAATACATACATAATACAGAACGATCCATCTTCCTCACATCATGATCGCAAATCCGCCTCCCCCGCCCCCCGCGCCGCCAGCGCTCACCGGACTTGCCAGCGTAATATCACCCATCATGCGCGGCATCCCCACGCCGCCGCTCGCCGCGTATGGGTCCATGTATTCCCCGACGCCGACGCCGCCGAGCCCCAGCCCCAGCTCGTAACTCGGCGAATGGGAGCCCCGCGAGTGCTGCGTCGACGATGCGTGCGAGTGCGTAGAGTGGATGCTGCCGCTGCGCTCGCGCGAGACCCGGTGCGCGTGCGGGTGCATGGCGTGCCCGTGACCGTGGATGTGGTCAGACACGGGGGGCGAGGGCGAGTTCCCGGTGCCGTTCATCGGGTTACTGTTCCCGTTCCCGTTCGCGCTTCGTGCAATGCTGAGGGGAGGCAGGGACGAGGGCCCGCCGGTGCTTGAGGTCGGGGAGGGAAGGCCGTGCGAGGTTGTGGGCGGCGTAAAGAGGCTGCGCTGAGCCTGGATCATCATTTGCTGCTGCGAGTTGCCGTTTGTGTTGCCGTTGTTGTTCACGTTGTTGTTGTTCCCATACTGGTTCGTGTAGTGCGTCTGGCCCGAGAACTGGGCAGCCGAGGTCATACGCGGGGGGTTCTGGTTGTACATCCCCCACAATTTCTCTTGTTCCTGCTGGCGCTGCTGCTGTTGAAGGAACTGGTGTTGCTGCTGCTGCTGCTGCTGGATAAGGTGCATTTGCTGGGATTGTGGATGGTCGTAAAGGGCGTCAAACGCAGGGACGTTCGTCGCTCCTGGCCGAGGCAGGATGTGGGGGAGCGAGGAGGGGGGGACTATGGCCGTCGGAGGGTTGTGGGAAAAGGAGTGGCCGTGGGCTTGCGTCTTGAGCAGCGCAAGCATACGGGCATCGTCGACGGCAGAGTTTGTAGGGGGCGCGTCCATGCCCTCCATGCCAAACTCGTCGAGATCAGCATCCCATATCTGACTGCCGCTGTTGCCGCTCTGGTGGTGCGGGTGCACGTCCTGCGTCCCCACGAAATCATCGTCCTCTTCTTCCTCCATGTCCTGGCCTACGATGACCTCGAGTTCGGCGCTGAGGATGATGGCAAAGCCGTCGCCACGGACGGGCTCCTCGATGCGCTGGATGCCGCTGCGCTCGCGCCACTCATTTAGCTCGCGGCGGAGAGCGTCAGCTTCGAGCTTAAGGAGGCGGAGCTCGCGGGCGGCAAGGAGACGGTGTCTGCGGGAGGCATGAATGTGTGCGATGGAGGAGTTGACGATAGAGGATTTGGAGGGGCGGCGAATCTGGGATAGATTGGGGAGGAGAGCCGCCAAGTCCTGGGAGGCAAAAAGTCAGGACTGTGATGTTTTTATAAAGGGGATGCATGACGCACGAGGAAACGGCCGTTCAAAGTTTCTCGACGTTGACGTTCGACTGCGTTGTGGGTTGCTCGGCGTTCTGCGGTGTTTGCGCGTCTGCTTGGCTTGCGCTTCTGTTGTTGTTGCTGTTGCTGCTGTTGGCCTGGAGGGACAGGGGAGACAGGGGTTGGGGGTACGCTGTCGTTTGTGGGTGGATTGCTGGAGTTGGACTTGCTGTCGTCGGAGGGGGGGGAACTAGCGGGGGAAGGGGTGGGGGGAATGGTGATTGGGAGTGTCATGATGGCCATAGCGGGGGAAGAGGGGGGTAGGAGTGGGAGTCGGACGAGGTGGGTACGCGATTTCTCAGCGGAGGCCCAAGGATTCCTTTTTCAGACCGAAAAACGATTTTAGGCGAAGTCGCGAGCAGGGCTCAAGCGAAGGGCTGGGAGAGAGAGTGGAATGGGATGGGCGGGTAGTAAGAGGCCAGCAAGAGTCGCGAGATCTGGATGGAGGGCAGCGGGAGAGCGGGGACGAATGAGGGGGGAGGGAGGAGTGGAGTGGAAGGGAAGGGACGTACACCAGGCGTTATTCTTGCGGCGGGGGCTAGGGCGGATGGGAGAAGAGGAGGAGGAGGGGGAGGGGGAGGAGGAAGGGAGATGTGGAAAGGCAATCAATTGACCATTCAAGAGGGAAGAGGGAGTGTGGGGGAAGGCGAGGGCTGCACTTTTCATTTCCCTCCATATCTTGTTCAGATATGTATTCCCGATTCTGCCCATCCAGGCACACTTCCTATCCGGGTCCCTTCCCCCGATCCCATCTCCCATCACCACACACACAACACACTCAAATACATACAACCATCCCCTTCCGGCATCTCTCCTTCCCACACCCGTCCTTTTCGTCCGTTTTCTGTTCGCAGCGCTTGACATGTCACTGTCTCCCATGCAACCGTCATCTCCACCGTATTCTCCTCCCCCATCCAACCCTCACCATCTGTCCCCATCTCCCCTCATCACCCTACCACCTGCTCCTCACCCATCTCCGAACATACCTTGTAACAACAATGTACAATGTAGTCGGTTACTGCTATACGCAGCGACTACCGTTACAGTTCCTTGTTGCCTTTTCATTTGTGCTGTTCACCACAGCCACACAACACATCTGTTACTTTGTTACCTAAATGTTGCAAAACGCCACCGCCCCGGTTAGATGTCCATGTCGATTTCGATTCCGATTATCTATTTTATTTTCTTTGCCACCGGTAACCGGTCATCTTTTCTCCGCCTCTGAAGCACTGTTCGCTTTCCCACCAACATCCCCATCTCTCGTCGAGATCTAACCCTCGCCTCTCTTCGTCCTTCATCATCCATCCCGCTTTCATTCATCTTGCATACCATCACCCTCATTACCGTTGTTTCTATATATCCCTCCCTAACCGAGGACGATCCGTCTCCATCCCTTGGACACGTCTATACATACGCAAACATTGCAATGCACTAGTATACTTTCGGTGCCACAGAACCCCACCGCCCCGCAAATGGTCTAGCATACATTCGTGCACCTGTCCCAGTAACTCGACCCCCCGGCCGTATCAACGTCATCCCAGCCGAGCTCAATTGTATTACAACCCGAAGCCTATAATCAATTTCAACTCAGAAACCAAAATAATAAAACCTTATTGAGTCATCCTGATTCCTCGTACAGTCACAGTTAAATCACACTTGGCCATATCCAGAAGGAGCGGTACCGTTGCCGAGAAGGACATGGTCAACCTTCGCCTCCAGGCCTTCGATTTCCATCCCTTTTTCGTCGGCTGGGGTCCTAGTGGGATGTCACAAGGTGACACCAAGTGATTTTATGCATCAATGTGACCCCACATAAGTAATATTTAGACTCGTAACCACTCCTTCGTACATGCATGAGCAAGCGTCGATTGCATGTAGAAGATGCTTGCTCATGTACTAGGGATCTGTCACCGGTCTAAGTAATATTCATGCTGCTGACTCTCCCGACATGCGGATTTTGAACAAAAAAGGACGTTGCGATCATTCGCTCTGACCCTCCCTCGCTCACCTCACTCATTCTCCGTCGACCTTCATCAGGGCGAAACACGGCTGCAAAAGTGCCACGTCACACGGATATGTAGGCATTGACTGGACTCGACTCTATTCACATCTCCTTTTTTGGTCCAGGTTATCTGTTTCAGTAATACGACAATACACATTGGCCCAACCTCTCCTCGGAGTCCTCAAGCATTTGTTTTGGGCACCCACACATTGTAGCATGCCCGCCACGTCACCACTGACCGCCTGCCACCACCCCAGTGACGACAACAAGACAACAACCCCACAACTTCCGTAGCGATGGCAGCAACAATATGATATGACGTCAACGAGAGCACCCCAGCACTCACTGCTTGCAGGGCATGGTAACGGCCTACGGGGACACGACGGCGCTGCCTACAGCAGCATCAATCAAATGGAAGGCCCCAATGATGAACGACTGCAAATACCATTGCCAACAACAGCAACGATCCAGCACTGCCAAAGGAAGTGACGGGGTGCACAATGGTAGCAGTGATGAACAGGGCAGCACCAGCACCGGATACAGAATGCCATCTTCACTGCCCACCGCCCACCGGAGAGACCTAATGGATGGTGCGACAATGACGGACTTGGAATGGCACCAGTGGGCCAACAGAAACTGACCACCCTCTTATCAATATTAAGAGTATCAATTGTGAAGCAACAATGTAATATTTTATCTATCAATTGTAAGACCAAGTGTCGAGACATTCACTAGTGATTATTAGCGACTTGCAAGCCTGAAACCTCGCAACCATGCAATGTGGGTTCGAGCGTTCGAGTAGTCAAACACATATACTTCCAAGTTCTCAGCACCGTTTATTGGACACAATATCGACGAGAGCAAGGGCTAGCTAAGTTATACCAATTCGAACTCAGGAGCTATCCACGTTAAAACCTAGGGTCAACATCTTTTTCACGGACCAAAAAATCTAGATTCAACTTCTTCATTGTTGATTTTGAAGGCAAAGGCTGATCATCGAACTCCTCTATTTCAAGGGTGCGCAGCCCCAACACATTACATATCCGATTGTGTTCGCAAAGGCAGTCGTGCTTCGCACTGGCACCTGCGGTCGGCCCATACAAAGAGAGACACCAAAGAACATGGCACAAGGCAGCAAGCAATGTAAGCGACACAGTAACGCGAGACCTGATGGTCAACAAGTTACAACAATGACCGCGCGCTACTAGTACATACCGTATTTACATAGATGGAAAGCATTAATTTTGTTCACTGGTGGTAGGCGTGACAACATGGGTTCCAGGACCCCAAGGCTAGCTGTCAGATGACGGATCTATGTCCAAATGTTGACCATGTCCTTCTCGGCAACGGTAAGCGGGTATCTCGGCGACCTCGACGGGCAAGTGAGAAAAAGAACAAAGAACCACAACGGGAATGGACATGAATGACATGCATAACAATTAACATACCATAAATTAAAGAAATCATAAAATATGCTGCTGTCAGAATAATAAATTCAATTCGCACGGGTTACCAACACGAGCACAAGTCACGGTACCATACCATCTCCCGAATCAACCTCACCTTCGGTGTAATAATAAGATAAACCCGCACACCCGCCCCCGCCCGTCGGTCCACCAACATATTTCCGCACCATACCACGACCCCCACAAAAAAAAGTATGGAAGAGCAAAGGGAGCATCTTCAAGCTCACCAAGGCGCGTGTTCGCGTTCCTAGCCCAAGTCACCCCCTCACAACCAATGTGGCTCCGCCGATCACCTGGCCGCAAAGCAAGTAAAAGTAAAAGTGAAAATTAAAATAGTAAAGCAACAAGGACCACGAACCTCTGAAACACAAACTTAAACCCAAACAGACACTCGAAAATAGAAAAATACTATCACCAACAGAAAAAAAGGAGTGGAAAAAAAAAAAAAAAAAGGTGGAGCTCGCATCAGACTCAGAGGTAGCATCGGGTAGCGCCAACCGCGTGGCCTTCGAACCGACGACTGCCGGCGCCACCGCACACATGCCGACCCAGGTCACCCGTTCACCAGGACGACGCGCGACGGGCCGTCCCCCCCCGACCCCAAGCCAAGCTAAGTTGGGCTCCTGACCGTGACGCCTGTGCCCTTCCTCCCGGATCACTAAGACTCACCGTCGACTTGTCTTCTTCGAGGGTGCAGGGTCCGCCGGTTTGGTCGCATGCGCATGCGCCTGATCGCTATCACCCCACAGGTCTGCGGCAGCGGGCCTCGCTCACTAAACCGTTACAGGCGCCATGCACCCATCTATCCATGCCGTACACCCATCTCGTACATGTACTTATCTCGCACTTATCTGGCACTTAGCTTTGGTATCTTGTGCATGTACTTACGTACTTATCGGTCTGCGGGACCATAAGAGCCAGAGGTCACGCCTTTCATTTGACGGCACGTTGACGTTGCGTATCTTTCCGTTGCGGCCATATGCGCACCTGCGCAGCTGGAGGATGGGTGCGTAAGTATCAGAAAAAAGAACAACCGTTTATGCTTATGCCCAAGCTGCTAGTAAGTGCATATGTGACATGAGGATATGAGCCACGGGTCCCGAGGTGGGCTATTAATTGATCGGCAATGGCGAGTTCTACCCATTCGGCGGGGAACCTCGGGATTGTGCCATCACACGGCGTGGCAAGTGAGACTCTTTCTTGGGTGTTCGGCGTTCCCTCAACTGGACGGAAAGCGTGCACTGGACCCCAAGCACGACAATCGGAAAGCACAGAACACACAAAAAATCGCCACCATCATGATTCAGGACGCACTGCGCCCCTGGGCCCTAGCCGGCCACGACCACGGACTCCATCCCCACCCCCCGAACCCGCCCCCCCCCCCCCCCCCAAAAAAAAAAAAAAAAATAGGCATGCAGCATGCATGGACAACGTACAACCACCATAAACGCGCAACGAACATGCACGCCCGATCCCTAGCCCGAATCTCCCCCACCATTACCCCCCTCCCCCCCCTACCCGGACGCACAAGAGCAAGAAGTAGAAAATTCAAAGAAAGAACATACGCACACACATGTGGGGCCTGTAGAGATGATAGGTAGACCCAAGTTTCCAACTCACGCGCGCGTGGTACATGTGTCTCTCCATTTTCAAAAAAAAGCCAGCGACCAAAAAAAAAAGGAGAGAGAGGAACAAAACAAGACAAACAAACAATGATGTTGCTAAAATGGTTTAGTGCGAGCCCCACTCCACCTCACCGATCATGGGGATTCCCGCCGTAGCAGCGTGGCCAGGGGGGGTCGAATCATAGAGCACACGACCGCAGAAAATCAGGGGAGGGGAGGGACAACAGGGATCATCGATCCGGGCGATCGGAACTTGTGAACCCAAACGCAAACGAACTTGGAGGTGGGTGCCCTTCGAGTGTAGGTGGATCGTGGAGGCGTATAGGACCGCATCCAGTGGCAGCAGTAGTGGGGTGGAAACGACCACGCCACCCGGGCGACGGTGGGGCTCGGGAGACTGGCGACAGAGATAGGCGAGAGAAGGCAGAAGGGGTAACCGGTAAGGCGAGAGGACAGGCAACAACCGCTGGCGCGAGACGACGAGCAACGGGACGGCCATCAGTAACTTGCACGACGATCAGGGACGGATGATGGTGCATGATGATATGGTAACGTGCATGCGCCCCCCTCCCCAACCGCCGACTACTCGGGCCGTGGGACTCTTCAGACGCCTGGGTTGGGCTCTTATAGCCCATCCTGCCTTGGGGCCCTCTTGAGGTGGATCACTATAGGTATGATGCACCGACCCGTGCGTCAATTACGACATATGGCGGGGGAACCCATTGAACGGATGAACGGAATGAGATGGGGAACGGCTTGTGTAGTACGTATGTGGGGGTGGTTTGACCAATGAACGCATGGGGGCGGGCCCGCTGCACTAGTTTTCAGTACAATGTAGCTGGTCAAGTATAGATTATCTGTATGTCCGGGTTTACTTACGTCCAAATATAAAGGGGGCGGCACACCCACATTCACACCCAAATTCATGTTCCCCCCGACTCCCCACCGAGACATGGGGGTAAGCATAAATACAAACAAGGACATGGCGCCCGTTATCATTGTGAGGGAAACTTTCCAACGCGCCTGTCATAGACTCATACACGATTGTGAGATTCTCCAAACCTGCCCATGCCTTCAAGTAGGATGCCAAGCAAAACAGCTCCCGCTCCAACGAAAGATGCTGCTGAACTGGCGAAGTCTCTCGAGCGCATTTTCTCCGAAACCGCGATAAACGTTACCGTATAGCCGGGGAGTCATAAACACGTGTCATTCCCCAATCATCCATCATCGGTGATGGGATGTGGTCCTAGATCGCCTTTCCCCGCAGCGGCCGCCACTAACCATCACCAACACAAGGCATTGCCACGCCTGTGCGCCAAATGCCAGGAAAGAAGAAAGAGGAGGAAGGAGAGGCGTCCCTGTAACCAGACAGACAGGCTCTGACGGGAACACTGATCTGGTATTGATGTATGATGCATGATGTTTGATTGACAGTTTTGACAGAACTGAATTTCGAGGACTTCTTTTGATCGGATAACTGCGCAAAGGCATCAGCTGCTGAGACAGGAGCTGCCACCAAATTAAACAAGGCTGGGCAATCAAAGAGCAAGTCCCAGGGATGTTGATGGTAGAAGAGAAAACCACCAAGAAAGGAGACATAGTCCTCGTTGGTGTTTTCGCTAACCTGCAGCCGGGCCAGTCTCGGGAGAGTGCCAATAAATTTTAGAAATCTGTCAAACTGAAACGAAAGGGAGGCGCTGGAGAGTCAAAAACTTCAACGGAGCGGAGGGATACGGGATGGACAAGTGGTATGACGGAAGAGCTCTGACAAAGAGAAAACTCTAACACGGCCCGAGCATGAAAGAAATGTCCAGCCTTGCAGCTTGTCAAGCGGAAGAACACGGAAAAAGGCTGAGAAGGCCACCCCAGGGAGTGGGTTGGTTCGAAGAACGAAGTAAAAGGTACGGAGGGAGGAATATATGAGAGCTGTGATCTGGAGCAAAAGATTCGATAGAAAATATGAGCATCGACAAGACGGAATAATACGCCAATCCGAGCACAGAGCTCACTGGCATATGTGTCGAGCCTCGAGGTCCATGACTGGGACGGGCCGAGGAAGCGCCTATGACGTTGTTTGATGACAGGTAATTCTTCGAACAAGTACATACTAAACGTAATACCCGAGGAAAACAACCACTTACAGCAGCACTGCGTGAAATCGGAGCCGAAGAGCGAGTGTTCTATAGTATGGTCACGGAAGTGTCCAACAGACTGTGTACATACATCGCCATTGAATAAGTTGAAAATGATACAATCCTCGGGTTTTACATGACGAGGAAGCAGGTTGCGTCTGTGCCTGCCAGGTTGTATCAGGGACGGGAGGGGGGGCAATTGTATCTGAAGAAGAAAGCCCTAGCCGGGCAGGGAGGCAAGGCGAGTTGACGGACCCTGATTTACGGTCAAATGAGCCGCAGATCGGCAAGCATGGGAAACCCAAGCCGGCGGGTGGCGAAGGGGTTGTCGCCAACGGCTGTGGAGGGGAATTTGTCGTGTCCAAATATTGAGAACTCGGAACTTATCAGCAAACCCCGGGTCTCAGTAGCAGTACTATGTAGATACTGTAGTGACCTATAGTGGCCATAGATGCCATAGCAACGCTTATGTTCTGAGTAATGGGCCATAGTTCTGCTGAAGTTCACCATAGTTCTGCCCTAGTCCCACCAGTTGCCCTACACAGGAATCTGACAGGATAATATAGCACTACGCTGTGTTATGTACCTTATCAGTAGCCATAATAGTTATGGCAGTCAGTTTGTAGCTCATTGTGTCTTGCCCATAGTTATGCTATACTTAATTGTAGTCACAGCAGCATGTCCGAGTCGAAGGACAAACAATTATATTCTGCACAGACTGGTAGATAATGGAGTGGGGGTTTGGATCAGAAAGGCTAAGATATGGATGGACAATGGTGTTGTAGAAATCCGGTTGGGACCACACAGTCGATAGGCAAAAGATAAAGAGTTGTGATTAGCCGAACTACCATAATTGTAAGTACTCGGCAATCCCCGAGATCATACTGATGGTGTCCGAAAATAGTCCAACAAATAGGTATATGTCTAAGCAAGAATAACCTCGAAGCCATGAGTGGCTCTTCAAGTTTTGTAACCTGGGAACAGGAATCAGTACAATGAGGAGGCAGAAAAGGTTCAACTGACTGTGCTTCTGTTGCAATTAGTGTTTTAAAGTTCAGTCAAGTTCAGTTTTCATCAATAATTTGCCATAACCGAACCGTAACTGGTTCACACTTGATTCAAATTACTCATTAACCTAACTGAGCCTTTGCTAACTGGTCAGCAGCAGTCATATCAGCTACAAAACTGGTTGGCATTGGTTCCAACTGAACTTGGTCAGTGTTACAGTCATCCAATCATTGTAGTTACATGGGTACATCAATTCTTTTCTCCTCTTCTTTTCTCTTTCTTACCTATCATCTTCCCTTCCTTCTTTTGATACATCTGAAATGTCTTCTCACTTCCCTCTCTTCTGATACCTTTGAAACACTTCTCTCCTTTTGTTCTATTATTCTTCTCTCCTTTTCCTCGGACTCCTTGACATCGCGTAGTGCTCAGCACAGCCATGTATATAAGTAGTATTTCAAAGGTCTAAGCTCTCTAGCTTGACCTAAGCAATTTACCACTTTACCTTGCTCAACTTGAACTTAAGCTAGTCCAGAAAGCCTCTGGAGCTAGTAGAATTAGACAACTACTTGAAGGCCTCAAGTAGTAGACGATGACTGACCTTTAGTTGACAGGTGTAAAGCCCTTGTCTTAACAGTCAGAGTCAGTTGGAACTGGTTTGGCTCTGGTCAGGACCGGTTACTAGTACTATGTAAAGTAACTAAGCATAGTAATTAATTAATTACTCATTGTTGTTGTTGTTGTTGTCAGCATTGTTGTCATTGTCATTGTTGTTGGCATTGTTGTCATCCTCCCCATCGTCTTGATTGTCCCCTGCTATGTGTTACCTTGCCATCATTGTCATTCCTCACCACCTGCAAACCACCCCATGAGCAGTTGCTTGTGAGGCTGGGTGCAGGTGGTGTTGTTTGTTGTTGTCATTGTTGTCTCAATATCATCACTGCCATCATTGTTGATCCTCCCCACCTGCAAACCACCCCACGAGTAGATGCTCATGAGGCTGGGTGCAGGTGGCATTGTTCATTGTTCATTGTTGGCATTGATGTCATCATTGCTGTCATCATCTTTGTTGTTGTTGTCCCCCAGGTGTTGTTGTTCCCCAGGTGTATTGTCACTGCTGTTGTGCCCAGTCAGGCTTTCCACTATTGCCATTATTAACAACACACACTCACCCTGCAGGCATGGTGGAGGTGCTGTGTTGATGTTGTTGATGTTCAAGTTGGTTGTGGGAGTGATGTTTGCAAGTGGCACCACTTCTTCATTTGGGGGTGCAAACATGACCAAATGGTCTGTGCACAGACCCATGGTATTTAAACCACTTGCCTTTTGCCCTTTCTTTCCTGGGTTCACCCCATTTATATTACTCTCGAGTATTTGTTCATTTATATATATTAGTATAATAAATGTTGTATAAAGTATAGATACAAACTAACTACATGTATGAAAGGTGGTTGTGACTGGTTATAATTGGTCATCACCAGTTCTCTCTGGGCTAATGATGTACCTCTGACCGGACCATGCTACTGGTCTGAGTCCCTGACCATGACTGAAGGTTTGGTCAGCTTCAATTACAGTTTTGTTTGGTCTCAGTTATTTTTGGTTAGGGTAACCTGACCTCAAAACACTAATAAGCATGGCTGTTAAGACAAGGGCTTCTACTTGTCAACAAAGGGGCTGTTTGTCATCTGTTACTTGAGGCTTTCAAGTAACTATCTAGTTGTCTAGTCTCAGAGGCTTTCTGAGCTAGTCTGGGGTTGAGTTGAACAAGTAAAAGCAGTAGATTGCTTGGGTCAAGCTAAGGAGCTTAGACCCTTGTACTATCTACTTATGTACACAAGGACAAGGCTATGCTAGCACTGGGTGGCATCTAGGGGTCTGATGTAAAGAAGGAAGGGGAAAGAAGAAGAAATAGTTGTAACAAAAGAAAAGAAGTGTCTCAGGCATATCAGAAGAAGATGTTTCAAGTAGAGTTTGGAAGTCTGGTCCGATCCGGTCTTTTGCCTCTTTAGGGGCAGACTGAGGACTGGACTGGACTATTTATTTTCAATCTCTACTCAAGGTTGGACTGGATACTATTGGACCAGTCTGTGTCAGTTTGCAGCCAGTCCACAAACTGGTCTCAACCGGTCTACATGTGGACCTAGTCTGAACCAGTCTGAACCAGGCACAAACTAGTCTCAACCGGTCCGACTGACTAATTACAAGTATATACTGACTACTAGACTGAAATAAATAAATAAACTAAGTAAATCCACCCATGAGCAGCAGCTCACGAGGCTGGATGCAAAAATAAAATAAAATAAAAATACATAACACTATAATATAATAAGTTGTGAAGGAGGGGGGTTGCAAAGAAGGGGGGGACACCAGGGTCGTTGTGGGGGGCACAGGTGGTGCATTGTCACATTGTGAGAGGGAGGGGGTTGCTGGGGAGGCTGCTTGCATCATTAGGCTGTTATGGAGGATGCCAGTGGGGTCGTCTTGTCATGAGGGGTGCTGTGGCATTGTCTGGTCAAGGGAGGGATGGGGGTACTGTGGAGGCTGCCAGGGTTGTTGTGGGGGACACAGGTGGTGTGCCATCTTGTCACAAGAGAAGGGTGGGGTGTGCTAGAGTCGTCACCTGTGGTGCATCGTCCTGTGATGTGGTGCAAGGGAGGGGTGGCTGTGGCGCATAGACATCATTAACATTAAATGAACCATGGAACAGAAAGCTTAACTTACTTGGGCCCAGGCACAGATGTGGTGGTGGTGTGAGGGCAGAGTGATGCATTGATGGGGGATTTGTTGGCAGTGTTGATGAATCAATGTTGATTTCTGTTTGGGTGGGAAGAAAAAAAAAAGTTGCACCACCTGTGTTGTAGGGCTACAAGCTCTGCTCGTAGACCCCACAGTTCAGAACACCTCTCCATTGGTCTGTGTGCTGACATGTTATTGTGATAGATGCCTACCTTAAAGCTGACATGTTGCCAAGTCATGTGTTTGTTGATTCCATTAACTTTTTGAGTCTTTTTGTAGTACTGTTACTTATACTAACCATCCTTTCATTCCCAAGTCCACAGATCTCTGATTTCCACACTGTTTGGGACCCAGTTTGCTCATCATCCTCCTTGATCAAGCTTGGAGTGATTAGCCGAAGAATCTGGATCTGATGGGCTCTGTTGGGGATCTTGGGCTCCTTCTATTCCTTTGTCCTGTCATCAATTTATCACTTACTGTTTGATGGCTGTCATTTTACACCCTTTTCTCTACCGCATGGGTGCTGTGCTGGAATCTGGAGTCTGGAATGTAGGGTCAAGTGGCATCATCTGGGGGGTCCTGCACTTGAACTGGGGCAGGCGACGCAAGTCAATAGGGCCCATGGACAATGTTCATCTCCCTGAGCCATTGTTCAGGCTCTCATTTTCAGTATGCATTTGTATGTGCTTCTTTTGTGTGTTCCTCATGCACCCTGCTTTCTTTGGACTTTCGTGGCTTAATTAGTTTAATTTGTTGATCTGCAGTCAGACTGATGCAAGAGTACGCATGTCAGTCCGTTTTTCCTCTTGTTTTGTATCTAGGTGACCTGCCCCCTTACGAATGCAGCATTAGATTCTTCTCTCCTCTTTTTGCCCCACTTCTCTAAGTTATAACCTCTGCAAGAGAGGTTCAAGTTCACTACACAATAAGGTGTAGTACTAGTATAATAGTTTTTAGAGCTGACTCTTCACTTTTCAGATCCCTTGAGGATTGGGATCTGGCAAGCATCGACTACAGTCTCTTGCATTAGGGCCCAAGCCTCTGGATTCTCGCCCCTGCACTCTCATTTTACTGCATCTATCCTTTCGACAGCCTCTCATAACTGTTTACAGTGATGAGATTGTCTGATCACCACCCATGGCCACACCTTCCTCCTTTCCACTCATGATCTCGCGTTTGCCCACTTTTATGGACCTCCATTATCTGTCCCCCAAAGTCTTTGATGACCTGAATGAGAACCTATGTATCCTCCGCTTACCCTACCACACCTGTCAACAAGTGGCAACAGCTGCTGTGTGAGAGTGAACAAATATATGCAAACTCACATGGGGTATATAAACCCCAAGATTTTGCTTTGTATTCCCCTGGGCCTCTGTCCCCTAGCATATATGTAGCATAATGTAATATAAAATTAGCATAGTTATGTCAGACTGATGGTTTGGTTGCAGACCTGTCCGAACCGGTCTGCACCTGGTCCACTGGGATTGAGAAGGTAGTCAGACTGCAGACTGGGGTGTTGTCATATCCCATGCAAGCACCCCTCGGAACTTTGCCTCGGAACTCCGACGGAACTCCATAGGAATTCCGAGTATTTCAAATTCCTCATTTCAAATTACCTCTCCTGTTTTACTTACATCACATCTTCCGTAGTTTACTCAAGTCTGTTCTTCATCATAGATATCATCACGAAATTTGTACTCGGAACTCTGCAAAACTCCGCCGCAGCTACACCGAGTACTAGCCTTAGTATAAAACTACTTTACATACTTTGTATTCTTCAGTTCAAATATTAGTTGTTATCAACTTATCATTTGTCAACTTTAAGACCTCGAACTTCTATCTTAATCTTCGGACCTCCGGACCTCTGCTTCATTCCTGTCCCTTACTTCGGACTTCCTAATCGGAACTCCGCTTTTGCACTTTTTCCTTACCTCGGACTTCCGCATGGACTTCCGGACTTTTCAGTTCCTTGCAAATTGGACACCGAGCGTAGAGAAGGGCGCAACCTCTTAAAGGTTGAAGCCAAGTCCTCGTCGTACATCGGAACTCCGCCGGACTCCGCTGATTTCCCGCGCCTTAGGATCAGTTCTTAACAGGTGTTCTGAGACTGCCCTGAACTGGGACCAATGGTCCTATCAGACCAGTTTGGGTTCAGTCTGGTCTGCAGTCTTTACCAGTTCGATGGACTGGACTTTCAAACTCTAGTTTCAAGTACATTGGAAGAAGGGGAGAAGAAAGGAAGTCCAATGGAAAGGAAGAAAAATGATGTGGGTACCCCTGATAACAACTTGTAACAATGGTGCTCAATATTGTCAATCAAAGTGAGGATAGTGTCCTACACTGACTCATATTGATCACCAGAAAAAGGAATTTTGACCTGATATCCCATCTCTGATTCACTAAGACAGTTAACAATCTGTCAAAATATGATGAGTGGAAAAGAACACATTAGAAAGGAATGCATACACAAGCACAAGCCATGGCAAGACAGCCCTTTGGGAGGATCTTGAACTGTTTTGGAAAAAGAACAGACAGGCAATCTGGCTTCCCATTCAGACATGATCAAACATGTTGAAAGGCAAGGATGGAATCCCATGCTGCAGTTTCTGCTGCAAATGGGTGTCAACATGGTCATGTGATGCACATGTGTAGCCTGTGGCTACATGTGGGCCTCTCCACAAAGGCAATGTCTACATTGTCTCCAAAAAATGCTCTAAACAGTGTCTAACAATGTATCAAATATCTCGGAGAAATATACATAATTGAGTAAAGAAACAACATTGCAAAATGCTAACAGTCAACAGTCTCTCTCTGGTAATAGGGTGAATATAGTAGATGGGGGGCATTGTTGGGTGCAGGATAGACATGGGGGGTGGAACAATACAGATGGGGCACACACCAGTGCTGATAGCAGGACAGGGGGGTGCAGGGGGTAGACAGGGAGTCACAGGGGGAGAGCAGGGGATCACTGGTGGTTTGCAGGGGTATTAGGTGGCCAGCATCATTGAATGTGACATGGTGGGAGTAGCAGAGGGGGGAGGGCATTGAATGCCAGGCCGTTTGGCTGGTTTGGAGGCTATGGAGGGGTCTGGGGGCATTAGAGATGGCTGGGGTGTGTACTGAGGCACAGCAGGGGTGGGGGGAGGCTGTCCATGGTGTGGCAGGCTGGGCATTTCTGGCAGTATTGTGGGTGACACAGCAGGGGCAGCAGGGTGTTTGAAAATCCAAATGGCCAGTTTGGGGTGCAGGTGGGGGCCATCTGGGGCCTGTATCACTAGGTCTGAGGTGCCTGGGGCTACAGGGGGGCATTCTGAGTGTGGTAGAGCTGGCAGCATTGTGTCTGATGTGGTATGGGTGACATGGGGCTCAGGGGATTGAGGGGGTGGATCTGGGGGCAGGTGGGAGTCCTTGCAGGCTGGTGTCAGTGGGCAGCCTAAGAAATGGTGTTTGACATGGTGGCCAGATTCTCATTTTTCAGGGTTTGGGGGTGCTCATTGTCAAGCAGTGTCATTTTCAGGGCAGAAGAGCAGTGGGCAGGGTTGGTGTTTGTCTGGGAAGCTGTCTGGGAGGTTGACTGGGGTGCACTGGGGGTCGTAGAGGGCTGTTTGGGGTGGTGGGGTTGGGGGTGCAAGGAGCATTGTCAATGACATGGCACTGAGGATGGGGTGTTCAACTATATGAATGCTAGGTTCAGGTGGCAGGTGGGGGCCATTAAGGGCCTGCATCTGCTTTCCTGGAGTGTCTGGGGCTTCTGGGGTGTGTTCTGACAATGGAGCCAGTGTCATCATGTGTGACATGAAATGGCCAGTGTGGGAGTATTGGGCAGAGTGCAGGCTTCAGGAGCTTGGTGAGGGCTGTTAGAGGTCAGGGCTGATGCCTTGTTGGTACCAAGGGCTGCCTGCACACCAAAAATGGCTTGGGCTGTTGTTTTTGGAGCAGTGTTGATGGGGTGGTGGTGGTGGTTACTGACAGAGTTGGTGTTGCTGATGTTACTGATGGGGGCTGTATGGGCATTGTCAGCGGCAACATGGTTGTGTTCGCAGGAATGGGGGAGCTCAAAACAGGTGCAGGGGTGGTTATAGTCCTTGGGGTGATAGTATTCTTTGGCCACTCTGCCTTGAAGGCTATACACAGGTGCTCCCAGGTGTCCTTTTTGCTCCCAGGTAGCTCTCCCCACCATGTGTCTGCATAGGAGATGGATTTCAGGTGTAAATCAAATGCATGGAGTATCATCTCATCAGTGAACTCAGTTTCCATGGGATTAAAATTTTCATACAGAAAGTCAAGAGGGTTGTCATCTTCAAAATCTCCCCAAAAAAGGCCAATAGACATGGCACTTGTGAGATGTGTTGGGCAGGGATTGATGTGATGTGGTAGACAGAACTGAGTGAGCCTAATGCTCAAGCAGGGAGAGAAGCAGAGACAGAACAGAAACAGAAGGCAGTTGAGCAGACTTTAAAACTCTACCCTGATGGCCCTGGCCCCAGTTCTGGTGGTGGTGCAGGGGGTATGGGAGTGACATGTTGAGGTACATAGATTGTTATGGAAGTTGGCTCAGCATCTTCTTTAAAATGGACAAGGGCAATCTTCAGTCATTTTGTAAATTGTTGTTTATCAATTGTGGACAACATGGACTTTGGATTTTGAGAAGCAGGCAGGTATGATCCTGACATTTGCAACAGAGGCAAAGCAGGTCTTGGAAGATGAACTTGCATGTCATAAAGTAGAACTCAAAGACACAATGAAGCACCTTGTGGTGACAGATCAAGACTTAAAGCAATTTGTTGCTGCCACCAAAGTGAAAGGCATGAATCCTACACCTTTTATCTCATGACAAGAGATTTATTTCTTTGGCTCGTGGCAGTGGTCATGGGTGCTGGTGTGTGGCCTGCTCTGTGTCTGGGTGTTCCCACCTGTCATCTGGGTGTTTCCCCTCCCTTGTCTGGGTGTCCCCTGTCATCTGGGCATCTGGCAGTTCCCCTCGGCTGTGTGTCCCCCCATCGTCTGCATGTCCCCGGGCGTCCCCACCCCCCTAGTCATGTCTCCTGTCGTCTGCTGGTCATCTGGCATCCCCCCCCCATCATCTGGTGTCTCCCCCTGTGCTCCCCTGGTCGTCGGGACTCCATATAGGCAGTGGTGACATGGCGCTGAGTGGGGGGGGTGCAGCTCATGATGTGGCAGGTGAGGGGGGTTCTGTGCACCCTGGCAGGTACCTCAGTCCTGGGGCATAGGGCTGTACTATCCCCCATTGAGCCCCCCACCTCCCAGCTAAGAGGGGAGGAGGGGTGGCACATTGGGGGCATGTTGTTGAAAGCACAAAAGAACTGAAAAAAAATAGTTTATCAGAAGAATAAAATTGCTGACAATTGAAAATACTTAACATGGGGCCCCAGGCCCCTATAGTGTTCAAGTGGAGGATGGGGGACAGCAGGGGGAATGTGGGGAGGGAGGGGGTGCCTCAATGGTGGTCATGGTGGCAGGTCATGAGCATGTGCTGGCAGTCACGATGGGCCATGGTGGTGGCCCTGCATGTGATTGGGGGAGTCATGAGGTCACCAGATTCCGGTTATTCCAGTCAGTTGGTCCCACCTGCCAAAAGTGCATCCAGTTATTCTGGTCAGGTGGTCCAATCAGATTCCAGTGATTCTGGTTACAAAGTTAGCCATTAGCCTGACTGGAATTATCCTGTACAGTGTAAAATACATACAAAAAGAAATTCACCAGAATTCCAGAAATTCCAATCAGACTGACTGGAATAACTGGATTCCGACCAAAATGTGTGGGGGAGTGTAAAGGACTCACCTACTCAGATAGAAACCAACCTGCAATGAACATCATGCAATGAAGGACAAATTTGTCAAACACAAGGGCTTGGATATCTCTAGAGTTGGTGCCATGGCAAGTGGGCACCATGCGTACTTCTGCCCTGGGGTGGTGGTTGATTTCAGAAAGGAGAAAGGTATCCATTTTCATCATTTGAGGACTCACTTGGGAGTATCTTTCTGGGCAGGCAAGCAAAGATGGATCACTCCTTGTCCCAAGGGCTCTCAAACTCCAATGTGGCTGGCCTGGACTCTATCATTGTCATATACAATGTGTTGTGCCAGTATTATAAGAGAATGGCAGCACAGTGCAAAGAAAGTGATTACCTTTCAATTCCCAAGATCAAGGCAATTTATCTCAGAATTGGCCTCTTCCACATTGGAGGACACAAGTGGGAGTGCCTTTCAAGGTTCACTCCTAGCTTAATCCCAGGAGCAGGCCAAGTTGATGGAGAAATTCTGGAATTGCTGTGGTCCACTGTCCATTCTGAATGAAATTTTGCTTGGAGCACTCAAAATACAACCATTGCCTCACAGACCAAGACACTCAACAATCATATGGGTGATTCAAACAGAAAACAGATGTTAAATATTGGTAAGTAATCCAGGTTCTATGCAAATACTTCACTATGATGCAGTCATAACCACTTGCCAGAGATATTGACAGGCTTTGCAAGGTGAGGAGGAGTGTTAAGATTGTCTCTTAACTACTCAGCAAGTTCGAGACAACAAGGTGCTTCCTTGTGTCGAGTTTGTCGTTTAGACTCTGAGGTACTTCCTCAGGTCGAGTTCTCTGTGAGCAGTTTAAAGAGTTTATATCTTTAGGTCAAGCTGAGGCCTTGACCGACTATCTACTACAGCTTATATAGACTATTGGTTACTCTGGTCTATATAACAATTGGCTGTTAAGTATAGCAGCTATCTACTCAGGTCTTTTAAGGAGTCGTTTCAGTAAGTAAAGATGCGCCAGCTGTCAAGTGAGCGCATGTAAGAAAGTAAATATAGCATATACGATAGAATCGTAACATTACCCCCTCACTAAAATCGAAGTTTCCAGTCTTCGATAATCCTTCTAGATGAGCACTTCGTCGCTGGGTAGTTTGGGATCTCTCCAGATCCAGACGCGCGAATGTCGGAATGGTCGAGCGACAGGGGGGAGCGGTTGAAGTTCGACGTCGACGTTGGTGAACGGAGTGAGAGTAGGTGTAGGTCGGCAATTCTGAACATGCCAATAAATGATGAAAAAGAAAATAATGATCCAGCATAAAACTAGGATCGAGCAGAAGGCAATGGCGAAGATAATGTTGCCGTCCATTTTTCTGAGGAGATGTGGTTGTTGAAAAGAAGAGAAGGGAGAGGAGACGACTTCTTATAGGTCTCCACAGGGTTCTCCCGTGATGTTTGCCCATGCTGCATCGTCCCAACCATCGTCATAATCGTTTTCAGGGGGAGGTCCATAGACGCGGTCTAATAAGACTCGATTAGGGCTAGCATAAACAGGTGGCGCTGATGTGCGTTGTCACTTGTGACGGGATAGTGTCCGGGTCTTCTTTTCTTGCATATACTGCAAATGAATTGATCGAAATATGTTGCGAAATGGCCGATCTTCCCACATTTGTAGCACTTCTCTTCTTTCATATGCGGTGGTGTCGAGGTTCTAGGTTGGATGTTCATTGGGGTCAGTGGGCGCTGTGGCTGTGGAGAGGGTGACGTGAGATTGATGATCTCAGGTACTGGCGGTAAGGTCGTTTTGATCTTAATGATGCCGGGAGTAGTAGTCGACGAATGTTGCCCCTTTCCAGTTGGGGAAGTTTCGTACGAGACCATCTTCTTTCGGGGTGAAGAGGTCGGTAACCCAAGTTGGGAGTCTTTGAGCTGGGTCGATTGGAAGGAGTAATGGGGGGACGCTGGGGTGGCGGTCTGTTTGGTGAGAGGAGTGGGGGATCGAACACTCTCTAACCGTTGTTTCTGGAGGCGATTAATAGCTGACTCTATTCCTTGACTCATCATCGTCGCGAGGGTTTCGTTGGCGAGTCGTTCTTGGTCTCGTATCAGGTCGAGAATGGCATCATAGTGGTGGAGGAGACTGTTCAATACATCTTGGTCGCGGTCGACGAGGTAGTGGGCGAGGCGGGCACGATTGGTGGGGTTGATCGGGAAGTTTTCGACGAATTCGGTGAGAGGTGGGAGGTTCTTCTGGGCTGAGGAGGTGGCGGTTGCGTTGATCTCTTTGGCGTGTGTCAGGTGTGACTCTGGTTCCCATGTGTTTTCTGAAGTTGGATAGCCTTTCCATTTCACGAGGTAGACGTATTTTGATCCGTGCTGTTTGTGGGCGGTGATGGTTTCCACTTCGTATTCGTTTTCTCCTTCGATCAGGTCAGGGGGAGGCTTCAGGTAATTTGGGCCGTGTGTTTCCGTTTCAGAATATGGGGTAAGGAGTGCTGCATGAAACACCGGGTGGATCTTCCATTGGGTCCGTAGTTTCAGTTCGTAAGAAAGCGGTGAGAGTACCCGCTTAATCGGGAATGGTCCTTCTCTTTTCGGGGAGAGTTTCTTCGTGTGGGGATAGATCTTCAGGTTTCTGGAGTCGAGCCATACTTTTTGACCGAGGATGAATGGGGTGAACTGTCGGGTGATCCTTTCTGCCATGAGTTGTTGGGCTAGTTCGTGTGCGGCTAGGGCTTCGTTTCGCGCTCTCTGTAATTGGACGATTCTCTTTTCTGCAGCAGGTACATCGCTTTTCTTGTAAGGCATGGGTATCACATGTGGTTCATACCCCATCATGAGATAGAACGGAGAGTGTTTCACTGTAGAGTGGGTCCGTTGATTGTGGGCGAATTCTGCGGTCGAGAGGAGTTTCACCCATGTCTCGGGTTGGTTCGTGCAGAACATGCGCAGGTAAGCCTCGATTTCCTGGTTCATTCGTTCGGTTTGTCTGTCAGTTTGTGGGTGGTAGGCTGTGCTCATAGCCAACTTGATTCCTAAGAGTTTTCCTAGCTCTTGGAATAGTCTTGACACGAATCTTGGGTCTCGATCAGATATGATTTTGTCGGGGAGGCCGAATCTGGTGAATACGTTTTTCAGGTAGAGGTCTGCTGCTCCTAAGGCGTCGATGGTCTTGTTACAAGGTATTAAAATTACCCCCTTTGTAAGACCATGGTCTACCACGACCATTAGAGCATCATGTCCGTCTGATTCTGGCAAGTCCGTAATAAAATCTGTTGTAACCAACGCGAACGGTCTTGTCGCGGTTGATCTAATCGGTGTCAGGGGTGGTGTCGTCGGGTGGGTGTTAACCTTCATTTGTTGACATAGTCCGCATCCTTGTACAAAATTCTTGATTAATGTCGTCATTCCTGGCCACCAATAGTCTCTTCGGATCAATTCTAGTGTCTGGAATTGTCCGGGGTGTCCTGCAGTGAGAGAATTGTGGTATTGTTCAATTAATCTTTTTCGTAGTTCGTTGTTCGGTGGGACGTAGCATCTGTTTTTGAAGAAAAGGAGTCCGTCCTTTACTTCCCAGTCGGCGAGATCAGATTTGATCGGCGGTGTTCCGTTGGTTTTTAGTGCCTTGATTGCGTCGGCTACTAATTCGTCCTTCATGGTTGCTGCGACCAAAAGCGATTCCATTTCTGTGTCGATTGTGTTGACGAATACTGTTTCTGGCAGCATTGTCAGGTTCTTGTTGTCCTTGTCCGTGTCTTTTCCGAAATCTTCTCTTCGGGATAGCGCATCGGATTGGACCATCTGCGATCCAGGTACGTGGATCAATTTGATGTCGAATTCCGATAAGAATAGGCTCCATCGTGCCTGTCTTCTATTTAACTTTTGTGCAACCCTGAAGTATGTCAGGTTCTTATGATCGGACAGGATTGTGACCGGGTGTGGCGCTCCTTGTAGGTAGTGCCTCCACGTTTCTAGAGCTCGGATGATTCCAAGCAGTTCTCTGTCGTATATTTCATAGTTCCGTTCCGTCGGGGTCAAAGAGTGGGAGATGTACCCGCATGGGTGCCAATCTCCGTCGGGTCCCTGTTGTCTGAGTACCGCACCAGTCGCGAATTTAGACGCATCAGATTCGATCGTGAATGGTTTGCTGGGATCTGGCATCAACAAAGTTGGTGCCTCGCTAAACTTAGCCTTTAATTTGTCAAATGATTCTTGACATTCCGGTGTCCATTCGAATTTGATGTCCTTTCTTGTCAGGCTGTTGAGTGGCCATGCTAATTCGGCAAAGCGTCCGATGAATCTGCGGTAGAAGTTTCCGAATCCGAGGAACAATCGTACTCCTTTGACGTTGGTTGGTTCGGGCCAATCTCGGATGCCGGAAAGTTTGGTTGGGTCCATTAAGATCTGATCTGGTTTTACTATCAAGCCGAGAAATTCGACTTCTTTGACGTCAAATTTGCATTTCTCGGGTTTAAGATAGAGATCGTGGTCTCTAAGCCGTTGGAGGATCTTTTTTGTTCGGTTGGCATGTTTCCTGGGATCTCGAGAGAAGATCAAGATGTCGTCCATGTAGATTACTACCCATCCTTCGTCGATCAGATCTTTGAATATCTTGTTCATCATTGCTTGGAATGTGGCCGGAGAGTTGCATAGGCCGAAGAACATGACTGTCGGTTCAAACAGTCCTTTGTTCGTTTTGAAGGCCGCTTTCCATTGGTCTCTATCCTTTATCCTGATGTTGTGATATCCCCATCTGATGTCGAGCTTGGTGAAGATCTGTGCTCCTTTTAATTTGTCAAGGAGGTCTCCGATCAGGGGTAAGGGGTAGGTATTCTTGATCATTCCGTTATTCAGGTACCGGTAGTCTTGGCAGGGTCGAAGTGCTTCCGCGTCCTTCTTTGCTACAAAGAAGAATGGCGAAGCCATAGGTGATTTCGACGGCTGGATGTATCCTTTTGCCAGGTTTTCCTCGAGGAATTCGTCCATTTTCTGTTGTTCAACCGGGGTGAGAGGATAGACTTTGCAGTCTTTCGGTACGAAGTCCTCTTTTAGATCAATAGCGTGATCCCACTGTTTTGATTCGGGGAATCTTTCAGAGGCGGCTTTCTCAAATACTTTATTGTATTCTTGGTATTCCGGTGGTACGGTCGCTTTGTCCTTTTTTTGATCTTTCTGTTCATCATGTGCCAACTGTTGAGAGATCGATGTCTTGGCTCGGATCGAGGTTTCTTCTAATCTAGCGATTGGGGTGTGTTCCGTGGTGTGTTTCTGCTCGAAAGGGGTTCCCTTCATGAGCTGCCGGGTTTTGGCTACTGCCCGTCGGGTGGCTTCCAATGATCTGTTCTTTCGGTATTGCAGTGTCCCGATTTCCCAGTTGATCAATGGGTTTTCTTTTTGAAGCCAGGGGAGTCCTAGGATGATCGATTCTTTTCCTAGTCCTGTGACCATGAACCGTATCTTCGATTGCCTTCCTCCGATGTCTACCAAAGCGGTGGTGGAGTGATTGATGGTGCCTAGTTTATTTTGGGTGCCATCAACGTTCCTAGCCCTGATCGGCTTCTGGAGGGGAGTGAGCGGGAAGTTGTACATTTGTGCAAAGCCTTTGTCCATGAACATCCCTCCTGCTCCTGAATCGAGGAGGGCATCGGTTTCGACGATTTCGTTCTCAACGGATAGCTGCATTGGTAATCTCATAGATTGCTTTTCCATGTTAGCTATAAGTACACTTGAGACCGTAATTTCAGCGGGTCCTGACGTCGGGGCAGTCCGCTTTCTTAAAAACCCGATTCTTCCATGAGGTTGAGGGTTTCTTCTTTTTCTTCTTTGTCTAGCTCGCCTAGGAGAGCTCGTATCTTCCCATAGGCGTCTTTGCCGCTTGGTTTCTTAGCGGTAAATCTTCTGACGGGTCCAGGTAGGAACTTTCCCGTCTTCTTGTCTTTGTGGTCGATAGCGCGATGTCCTGTCTGGTGACAGACAAAGCACATTCCTTTGCGCATATGTTCTGCGCAATCTTGTTGCGTCATCTTGTCGATTTCCATGGCATTTGGATTGACGTCGGGGGCGGCGGAGGGAGTATAAGCCTTAGAGGGTGCTTTGCTTCCTCTAGCTTTTCCCGTGATTGCCTGTGCTCATTTCCACTGTCCTTCGTACTTGGCAGCGGCTTGTTGCTGTACCTGATTCGTCGTCCGTCTAAACGGAAGAATTCAGAGGTAGCAGTGGGTACTGCTGTTCGGGGTGGTCTGTCTGCGAAGTGTCTGTTCTTGAGCGCGTGTGTGAGCTTGGGCGCCACAGTGTCTGTTGGGTACGCCTAGACTTGTGACAAGTCGGCGGGTTCGATCAGCTTGACCTTTTGTTAAGATTGTCTCTTAACTACTCAGCAAGTTCGAGACAACAAGGTGCTTCCTTGTGTCGAGTTTGTCGTTTAGACTCTGAGGTACATCCTCAGGTCGAGTTCTCTGTGAGCAGTTTAAAGAGTTTATATCTTTAGGTCAAGCTGAGGCCTTGACCAACTATCTACTACAGCTTATATAGACTATTGGTTACTCTGGTCTATATAACAATTGGCTGTTAAGTATAGCAGCTATCTACTCAGGTCTTTTAAGGAGTCGTTTCAGTAAGTAAAGATGCGCCAGCTGTCAAGTGAGCGCATGTAAGAAAGTAAATATAGCATATACGATAGAATTGTAACAAGGAGAGTAGAAGAGACTTTGAGATCTTCTCTGAGCACTCACAGCCTGAGGAACTTGTCAAATGGGAGGCAATTGCAAATCATTGTATGAATAGTCACCTTGATAATCCGAATGTCATGGATGTATATGACATGGATCTCAGAGCTGCCACAACCACACATGCCTCCTCCCAATTGGAGCTAATGGAGACACCTCCACTGGTGACAGGAAAGGAGAAAGCCCTTGGTTGGCACAGGGATTGAAGCTACAGGAAGCTCAGTAAGCCAACAGTGTCTTTCTTGTCCTCATTAAACCAACTTATCTTCAGGCTGACCTTGGGAAACATAATATGTCAAAAATATCCTGTCCTCTCTCCCAGGGAGAAAGTTAACATATCAACAAAAAGAGAAGCCCTTGATGCAAAGATTGACACATTTGTATCTCAAGCAGAAGCAATTCTGAATGAAAGAGCACCGGATATATATTCAAAGCCAATGGACATGCCTCCAGGTCCTACATCACTTCCAGACAAGGAATATAGAATGGAGTTAGAAGATGGTCAGGATATAGGTGAAACCCCTTTCATGGCTTGAGAGACACCATCC
Organism: Tricholoma hemisulphureum; assembly: GCA_964034925.1. Taxonomy (NCBI): domain Eukaryota; kingdom Fungi; phylum Basidiomycota; class Agaricomycetes; order Agaricales; family Tricholomataceae; genus Tricholoma; species Tricholoma hemisulphureum. The sequence goes on from OZ035933.1 coordinate 645,878, forward strand.
TTAGTTACTTGGGCTGAAACCTGCTGACTTCCCCTTCCTTCATCATTTGTCAGTTTGGACATTGCTGGGTTGGGCTTACAGGAGCTTGCAACCAAGGAACTTCAGCTAAGAGTGGGACAAGCAAATGACTCCCTTGGGGCCATCCAGATGGCTCTCAGAGAAAAGGCCTTCTTATTCTAGAAGGACCTCCATCTAGCAAAGAGCAAATTGAAGAGGGGGCATGCATGGTCCAATGTCCACATGGTTACTTGTTGTGCTCACCAGCAATGATGGAATTATCATGTGGCAAGAGATGTGATGATATCTTTAGGTGCATCACCAGAGTTGCAGGACTGGTTCAAGGTTCTCCAGAGACAAGATCTGAAGGTCTCCACTGCTGCAGTCAGTTCCATAGGAACAGGGAATTTAACATCTGGAAGCTGTAGACAAGGCAAGCCATTGGCCTGGTTCTGGATGATGAACTTGCAACAAGGCATTGGGATGGTCAATTCTACCTATGATACTGTATTTGGTGCATAACTTCTAACATGTATGTGAGAAGTCATTGTCCAAATCACTATTGGAATCTGATGAGATTGTGACTGTCACTTGTGATCTGCTAATCAAATTTACCACCATCAGACAGTGGAGGCACACTACCCCTATGTACCCCTCATGCTTCTGAGGACTGCATCCCGGTTACGATGCTTGCATGATCTTGACTTTGGGGGTCCTGAAGTCAGTGAGGCACAGGGACAGGTTAACTCCCTCCTCATTCTTCCTGCAGCTCCAGACAATCCCTTACACAAGGTCCAGAATATCTTGATTCCTGGTGGTTGTCCCCTGAACAGGACATTGAGGGTCCAAACTATGTTCTTGACCCAGAGAGATACCTACAGGTCCACCAGATTCAGGTAGAAATCCAAGTTCATCTCAAGCTTGATTAGCTCAAGCTAACATTATGTAGACAGGAAGTTCCTGGGCAAACATCCAGGCAATCCTCCTTGCAGTAGGAGACTAAGTAGTGTTTTAAAGTCTGGTCATGTCCGGTTTTCCAGACCAAAACATATTGGGATCAAGGAGTTGAGCACAAGATGAGGACGAGGTTTTTAAGGTATTGAGTTAAAGTCAAAGGCAAGTGTATGAGGGAGTCTGCCACAGGGAGGAATGTTATTATCATCTCCTACAAGGTGTGCAATATTTATACTACACAGTTAGGAGGTATAGTGTAATGTACTCCTATAATATATAAAGGAGGGATGAAGTCATAGACTCCCGTAATAGTTAATGTTTCATTAAATATGTCATTTCCCCTATAGATATGCTGTCATGGCTTGGAAGTCTTACACTTCCTGCAGGGTGTGTCTAAGACACTCCACCTAGGCTTCTGTCTCTGATAGCCTATGATAGACATGGCTATATCTTGCCTATCCTATCATAGACATGCTGCAGGATGTTTAACTCTGCAGGATGTGTTAACTGTGGATTCCCCTTTATGTCCTTGCATGTGTTAACCTCTGTTAAACATGTGTTAATATAACTTAGCATATTCTGGCAATATTCCCTAGGCATGTTAACTGCCTTGGCTTGTCTGTATACTCTTGTATACATAATCCCAAAAAAACGGGCTGACCAAACTGAAGGTAACTGGTCAAGTAGGTTGGTTTAGGTAACCGAACCCTTTCCTGACTTGTTCTGACCAACTTTTACAGTGTAAAAAATAAAATAAAATAATTCCAATTAAATTTACAACTAAAATGACCTCCTCTACATGAAAGACATGCAAGGGTTGGCAGAGAGGGCAAGAGTGAGTCCTTAGGTTGTGAGCATCTTGCATTGTGATGAGGGAGGTTCCATGCTAATAAAACAAAGTGTATTGTTAGTAGATAGATAAAACAATGAAATGAAATAAATGAAACTCAAGCCCCCACCATCCCATCGTCATCATCATCATCACCATTGATGTAGTACCACCTGTATTCCACAAGCAGTTGCTCATGAGGCTGGGTGCAGGTGGTTCTTCACCATTGTCATTGTCATTGCCATTGTCTTGTCACCATTATCATTGTCATTGCCATTGTCTTGTCACCATTGTCTTGTTGTCTTGTTGTTGTTGTTGTTGTATCATTGTTGTTGTTGTATTGTTGTTGTTGTCATCTCATTGTTGTTGTCATCATCATCTCATTGTCAGGTCCGCATCCCCGTCGCATCCCGGGGATCTGGGGGCCTCCTGTCACCTCCTGTCACTTCCTGGAGGGGTTCCTCAGGCTTTGGGGGCTTTCTGTTGCATCCCCTTGGCTGGTGGCGTGACCCAGTGTGTCCCATCCTGATGTGTCCTGGTCAGGTGCCATGTGGCGGGTCATGTGGGAGTATGACATATCAGAAACAAAAGCCCCCCACCCACCCTGCAAGCAGAGGCTCGCTGGGCTGTTTGGGGGGCTGTCCAGGGGCTGTTACAGGCAGGGGGGGTGGCTGTTAATGATGCAGCAGCAGAGGGGGCTTACCTTGTGGGCACCCTGCTCCACAGGCTTCCCAGCTCCTCCCTTGGCCCATCCTATCCCTTTCCAACTCCCTCACATCCCAGTTGAGTGGGGAGGAGGGGTGGCACAAGAGGCACCTGTTGTTACAGATAGAAAATCTGAAAAAACAAATTGTTAGCTTAAAAAAAATAAACAAAGAAAGAAATACTTGTGATGGGGGCCACAGGCCCCCACAATGGTGGAGTAGAGGAGGGGGGAAGGAAGGAGGAGGGGGGAAGGAAGGAGGAGGGGGGAAGGAAGGAGGAGGGGGGAAGGAAGGAGGAGGGGGGAAGGAAGGAGGAGGGGGGAAGGAAGGAGGAGGGGGGCATCATTGTTGCAAGTACAAAAACTGAAAGAAAAAAGTTAGTGCAGGAATGAAAAACAAATTGATAAGTTTAAAAAAATGCTTGCTATAGGGGGCCACAGGCCCCCATGCAGGTATAGTGAAGGAGGGAGGGAGGAGGGAGGGAGGAGGGAGGCAGCATCATGGGTGGTGGCGGTGGGAGAGGTGAGCTGGCAGTCATGACATGCAGTGATGCATTGTGACGCATGGTGACATGTCCCAATTGGGTAGCACATGCCACTGATAAACAAAGTCACAGGACTTTGTGTCCAGGGATCCAAGTGGAATCTGGTCAGGATTATTCTGCTTGGATCAGATCAGATCAGTCAGATCCAGTTGGATCCAGTTGGAGAAAATGACAGCCATTTGCCTGCTCTATCCAAAATGTCTGAGTGGATCTGAGCAGAATCCAACCAATTCTGAGCAGATATGCTCGGATCTTGTGGGGCACAGTAAAGACCTCCTTTGTGTTCCTACAGTCTGTCTAAGTTCAACAGTCATGTGCTACTGTCACATGATCAGTTGTGCCTGTGTTTGGGGGTGCTGCCTGCAAGGTTGCATCTGGCCCCCTTCCATGAAGCAACATCCTTGTTGCTCCTGTCAGCTCATTTGCTTCCTCTTCATCCTCCCACTCTCACTTCCATCGTCTTCAACTACAGTTCCTCCCTTGGCATCTTTGACTTGGTCTTCGTCGGCTTCTTGGTCGCCTCATAGTTTTTCAATGACTTTCTGTGCTTCACCTAAGGCCATACCATTGCATGGTATGAACCTTTGTAGGCAGCATGCTGAGAATCTGTTGCCGATTGGTAACCCTTCCAGGGTTTCCAACTTGTATGAATTGTGGTCATGGCTAGTTACACAGCATGGTGCTGACCATTTCAGTTCCATCTTCTGCTCTGCCTTGAACATGAAGTCCAAGTCATTTCAGTAAACCTGCACAAGCTGTCCTGCCTTGAATATAACCTCTCTTGGTGCTTGGGATAGGACTTTCTTGTCAAATGCCAGCTTCTGTTTGTGGGCATGAGATAAGTATTGGGATCAAGGAGTTGAGCACAAGATGAGGACAAGGTTTATGATGTTGAGGTTAAGTCAAAGGCAAGTGTGTAAGGGAGTCTGCCACAGGGGGGAATGATGTATTCATCTCCTACAAGGTGTGCAATATTTATACTACACAGTTAGGAGGTATAGTGTAATGTACTCCTGTAATAGTTAATGTTTCATTAGCTTTGTCATTTCCCCTAGAGATATGCTGTCATAGCTTGGAAGTCTTAGGCTTCCTCCAGGGTGTGTCTGAGACACTCCACCTAGGCTTCTGTCTTGGATAGCCTATGATATACATGACTGTGTCTTGCCTATCCTATCATAGACATGCTGTAGGATGTTTAACTCTGCAGGATGTGTTAACTGTGGATTCCCCTTTATGTCCTTGCATGTGTTAACCTCTGTTAAACATGTGTTAATATGACTTAGCATATTCTGACAATATTCCCTAGGCATGTTAACTGCCTTGGCTTGCCTGTATACTCTTGTATACATTATCCCAACAATAAGCTATGAGCATACTCATCCATGCACTGTTGTTCAACATATGCCATCTGGATGTGGACTTCCTCAGCGTGTACCTCTGTTTCTGTTCTGTCATGTGGTGTTTGTTTCGTATTGATCACAAGTCCTAAGAGGAGTTGGGGGAGAACTTGAGATTTGGCAGTATGCGGTTGTTCAGTGCTGCAACAGCTGCTTCGAGGCGGTCAGGCCACAAGGCTGGGACAGCCATCACATCATACTCATCTTCTCCTAGGTCTGGGGAACATAATCTTTTCAGCCTTCCTAGTAACTTCGCATTCATTCCTTCTACTAAGCCATTGACCTATGGGGAATATCCTGGTGTGATTTGAAGTTCCACATTGTGTTCTGCGCAGGTGTTGTTAAGGCGAGAGCCTCAACTACTCAGTACAAGTATCGAGTTCGTTAACGACGAGGCTTTCGTCGCTAAGTTATATCATGCTAAGTCAGAGGCTTTCTGGCTTAGGTCGAGTCGTGCATTCGAGAGCAGTTCTAAGGCTATATATCGCCTAAGGCCAAGCTAAGGAGCCTTGACCTCCATCTACTACAGTTTATATAGGTAATTATGTGGCTACATGTCGAATACGTGTCTACACGTATTACAAGAGTCAGTAAACTATCTATAGGTGCAAAGCTGTAGAGTGCGAGGTAAGCGGACAGCTATCTACTCGGTGTCTAATGGAAAGAGGTCTTTACAGTGCCCCATATGTTCCGCACGGATCCGTGCGGATTTTCACGGACTCCGAGTTAGTCCGTACGGACTTCTGAGAAATTCATTTGGCTTGTAGTCCTGCTTAATTCCAGATTTTGAGTCTGCGCGGATCCGTACGGATCCGTACAGATTTTTTCTTTTTGCGCGGATTCCACGGAATTATTCCGTCCAAGTCCGAGTACAGCACAGGTCGGACAGCTCGGACGTCCGAGCCCATCTGAGGGAGTAATTAATTTTATTAATGAATAATTAATATTTTTATTATTGTAAATCTCTAAAAGGTAGGGGGGGCAGGAGGATTCGAACCCACGACCGCAAGGCCACGTGAGTGTGACAGGTACGCAATTAACCACTAGACAAACAGCCTGTATAAGCCATGCCAACATGTGCCAATTTACTGGGCACCGTTGTCACCACGTCACCAACGTCACCCTGTGACTGCCAGCTCATCACCCTCACCACTACCACCCACGACGCCGCCTCGCTCTCCCTCCTCCCTCCTCCCTCCTCCGACCCTCCCCCTCCTCCACTCCACCAATAGGGGGCCCTGTGGCCCCATATTTAAGTTTTTTATTAATATTTAGCTGATTCTTTTTTTCCAGGGTTTCTACTGTCCATGCAACGACGGCCCCCATCCCCCCCCCGCTTCCGGCTCCCCCCCCCTCCACCACTGCACCATTCTTTTATGTTCTAATCATTTTTTATTAAGCTAACTAATTTTTTTCATTGCTTCTATTGTACATGCAACGACGGCCCCCCAACGGCGCGCCCTCCTCCCCACTGAGCTGGGAGGGGGGGACTCAGGGGAGGATAGGACAGCCCGAGGGAGGTCCCGGGAGGCCTGTGGAGTCGGGTACCCGCGAGGTAAGACCCGAACGCACCCCCTGCGCTGCCACATCACTGACCACCGGCCAGCCGCGACGATCGCCCCCCCCACGACAGGAGCCAACCAGCAACGACGCCGACACCACCAGGTGCGCCACGTCACCACCCGCATGCGAGGCAGCACCTGCCCCCACCGCCATGAGCGACTGCTCGTGGGGTGGATGGGTGGGTGCACTTGGGACATAGCGAGGAGGGAGGGGACGCGGTGACAGGGGACGCGTCAGGGAGAGAGGGGACGCATCAGGGAGCAGGGCAATGCGCCAGTGGGGAGGGGTACGCGCCAGATGCCCCAGGGGTGCACAGAACCCGCCCGAACTGCCACGTCACAAGCGGCCCTGCCCAGTGCCACGTCATCACTGCCGTACGGCGTCCCGATGACCAGGGGAAGCACAGGACGTGCCAGACGCCCCAGGGTGGACGCCAGCCGAAGGGGGGACGCCCAGACGACAGGGGACACGCCACAGAAGGGGGGGATGCCAGGGAGACGAGGGACGACGGGCGAGGGGAGGGAACCCAACGACGACACACCACCCGCCCCCAGCCTCGCGAGCAACTGCTCGTGGGGTGGAAGGCGGGTGGAACGATGACGAGGGGGACGCCCAGACGAGGGGGGGGGCGACGAGACAAGGGGGGGGGGGGCGGACGAGACAAGGGGGCTCCGCCCTGACAAGGGGGGGCGACGAGACGAGGGCGGGGGGGCGGACGAGACAAGGGGGGGGACACCCCAGAGTTTGTAAATGTAATTCATTTAAATATCTATATAAAAACTACAGAGCCTATGGGAATCAGCGCGGACTAGCATGGAGTCCGTGCAAATCCACGCGGACTAGCACGGAGTCCGTGGACTCCGCATGCAAATCATGTGGAGTCCGCGGACGTCTGCATAGTCCGCATGGATCCGCGCGGAACATATGGGGCAGTGTAAATTACTGAATGGAAAAGGGAATATGAGTGCTGCTCGACGAGTCAGAGATAAAGAAACGAGTCATGGTAAGCACTGCCGCGACGAAGAAGGAAACAGATGTAAAAGGAAATCGTAACACTGCCCCCCCCCTATCCTCGAAGTTTCCAACTTCGCTTCATTCTAACCCCTTCTCCACCCGGTCTGTAGACTTGTTGAGTGGTCGGTAGAGCCATAACTCTTCGCTGATTGGTAAGAAGGCAGGCGGTGCTGGTGGTGGTACTCGTGGTGCGGGTGGAATGTAGGCGGGCGCAGGCATAGTGATGGGGGTCGAGTCGACTAGGGCATTCAAGGATGGGGTCGGAGAGATGTGGGACATGATCTCGCTAAGTTCATAAATATTATGTCGGCGTTCGGTTTCGCAGATGGAAATATAGGAGAGGGATAAGAGGATCATCCAGCAGGTGAAGAAAAAGAGCCTGAGGGCAAGGGCGATTATTTGCATGTATGTCATGATTGGAGCAGGGATTTTTGGTAGTGCTGGGGAACGTCAATGAACTTCTCTCCTTTAATAAGGATGGAACGACCCTGGTCCGGGTTCACCGGTCGAATTAGCCCAAGCGCTGTTCTTGAAATTTGAGAAGTATTCGGCCGCCATATATGCCTCTTCTTCTTCGCTTCCAGCTTGCTTCTGATCAGGGGTGATTGATTGCTTCTTGTTTCGGGGGCAATCTTTGGGGTAGTGTCCTGGTGCTTGCTTCTTACAGATGTCGCAAGTGAAGAGGTGACAGTAGGACGCGAAGTGTCCCAGTCCTTTGCATCTGAAACAAGCCTTGTTCTTCATGTGGGGTGGTACTGCGGAAGACGGTTGATTAGCAGTCAGGGTCATACTTCTGACATAGAATGGAGTCGGGGGTCGCTCTTTTTGTTTCGGGGGAGAAGGCCGCCAGGCACTGGCGGATGCGGCTCGTGCGGATTTTCGAAGGTGGTAGGAGGAGGAGGAGGTTGCGGATCCAGAGGGGGGCATTTGCAATTCGTGTGTTTCTGTTCGGGTTTATGTCGGGGTGGGGGAGGTGTTGGGCTTTGCGTACTTTAATTCATAATTACTGACTACAGAGGCCATTCCTTTTTCTAACATTTGAGACATCATACTGTGGGCGAGTCGTTCTAGATTTGCGATAGCGTCGAGGGTGAGATCATATTGTCAGAGAGTTTCTTCGAGGGGTTGGTCGTGAACTTCGCGAAGGATTTCGGCGCAATGTCCAGGGTCTTGGAGGTAGTTGTTGGTATATTTGGTGAGAGGGGAGAGAATGTTCAAGGTTTTGAGAGCGTGAGAGGAGGGGAGGTTGGACATGTTTACTTCAGTGGTGATGGTTGCGGATAGATTTGCTGGGTTGGTTTAAAGACGTTTCTTCTCCTTATATGCAGCAAGGAGGTCTGCAGCGTTTCTTAAATTATCCGTAGGTTCCCATGTGTTTTCAGACATGGGGTAGCCTAGCCACTTCACCAGGAATACGTGTCCTCTGCCTCGTTTCTTGTGGGTGATGATCGACTCTACTTTGTGTTCTTCCTGTCCGTCGATCAGGTCAGGGGGTGGCCTTAGGTAATTAGGGCCGTGGGCGGCGGTTTCGCGATAAGGTGTGAGGAGGGCGGTGTGGAACACGGGATGGATCTTCCATTGATGGGGGAGTTTCAACTTGTAAGAGAGTGGCAACAGAACCTGCTTGATGGGGAAGGGTCCTTCTCGTTAGGTCCTTCTCGTTTTGGAGAGAGTTTCTTTGTTACGTCTGTCAGCTTTAGGTTCTTCGAGTTAAGCCACACCTTCTGTCCTTTCTCGAATGGGATAAATTTCCGTGTGATTCGTTCTGCCATGATCTGCCGAGCTAGTTCGTGCGCTGCAAGTGCTTTGGTTCATGCTTCATGATAGGGTGTGAGAAGAGCAGTGTGGAACATGGGGTGGATCTTCTATTGGTGGGGGAGTTTCAACTCGTAGGAGAGTGGCAAAGAACTTGCTTGATGGGGAAGGGCCCCTCTCGTTTCGGAGAGAGTTTCCTTGTTATGTCTGTCAATTTTAGGTTCTTCGAGTTAAGCCACACCTTCTGTCCTTTTTTGAATGGGGTAAATTTCTGTGTGATTTGTTCCGCCATGATTTGTCGAGCCAGCTTGTGCGCTGCAAGTGCCTCGGTTTGTGCTTTTAACAATTGAATTAGGCGTTGCTCTGCTGCAGGTACATCGCTTTTCTGATAGGCCATGGGTATCGCTTGTGGTTTGTATCCCATCATGAGGTAGAACGGAGAGTGTTTCACTGTGGAGTGCGTGCGCTGGTTGTGGGCGAATTCCGCGGTGGGAAGGAGTCTTCTCCATGTTTCAGGGTTGTTCGTGCAGAACATCCGGAGGTAGATTTCGACTTGTTGGTTTACGCGTTCTGTTTCTCCATCAGTTTGGGGGTGGAAGGCGGTGCTCATAGCGAGCTTGATTCCGAGGAGTTTTCCGAGTTCTTGGTAAAGTTTGGACGCGAACCTGGGGTCTCTGTCGGAGATGATCTTGTCTGGCAGTCCAAACCGGGTGTAGACGTTTTTTAAGTACACGTCCGCAGCTCCTAATGCACCCGTCGGACAGGGGTAGGTCCGTGATGAAGTCAGTTGTCATGAGTGCAAATGGGCGTGTTGCATTGCTTTTTATTGGCGTGAGCGGTGGCGTCGTCGGGTGTGTCATGACCTTCATTTGTTGGCATTTGGCACAGCCTTCTACCCAGTTCTTGATTAGCACCGTCATTCCCGGCCACCAGTAGTCTCTACGGATGAGTTCGATCGTCTGGAATTGTCCAGGGTGTCCGGATGGTAGTGAGTTGTGGTATAGTTCAATTATTTTCTTTCTGAGTTCGGTGTCGGGTGGTACGTAACACCTGTTCTTAAAAAAGATTAGACCGTCTTTTACTTCCCAATCTGTCAGATCGGATTTGATCGGCGGGGTTCCGTTGGTTTTGAGTGCTTTAATCGTGTCTGCAACTAGTTCGTCTTTCATCGTTGCTTGAATTAGGGCGGTCTGCATGTCGGTGTCGATGATGTTTACAAAACTTTCTGGGGGTAGGAGTGTGATGTTCTCGTTGTCGTTTTCTGTTCCTTGATTCCAGTCTTCTCTTCGCGATAGCGCGTCGGATTGTATCATTTGTGATCCTGGCACATGTAGAAGGTTTAGTTCAAATTCGGATAAAAACAGGCTCCATCGAGCTTGTCTTCTATTCAGTTTTTGGGCGGTGCGGAAGTATGTCAGGTTTTTGTGATCAGATAGGATTGTTACCAGGTGTGCGCTTCCTTGGAGGTAATGGCGCCAGGATTCTAGGGCGCGTATGATGCCCAGGAGTTCTTGATCGTAGATTTCATAGTTCCGTTGGGTTGCGTCGAGTGAATGTGAAATATATCCGCATGGATGCCATTGTCCATCGGTGCCTTGTTGTCGGAGTACTGCGCCGGTAGCGAATTTTGAAGCGTCAGATTTGACTGTAAAAGGTCTTGCTGGATCGGGCATCGACAGGATTGGTGCCTGTGCGAATTTAGCTTTTAGTGCGTCAAACGACATTTGACATGCTTCTGTCCATTCGAATTTAGTGTCTTTTTGGGTTAGATCGTTCAATGGTCTTGCTAGTTCAGCAAACCTCCCGATGAATCTTTGATAGAAGTTTCCGAACCCTAAAAATGATCGTACCCCTTTGACGTTTGTCGGTTCCGGCCAGTCTTTGATTCCTGCTAATTTTGTGGGGTCCATCAAAATTTGATCCGGTTTGACGATCAGTCTGAGGAATTCAACTTCTTGGACGTCAAATTTGCACTTCTCTGGTTTGAGGTAAAGATTGTTTTCGAGCAATCATTGTAGGATCCGTTGTGTTCGTCGTTGATGTTCTTGTTTATCTTTGGAAAAGATGAGGATGTCGTCCATGTAAATGACGACCCATCCTTCGTCAATCATGTCTTTGAAGATGTTGTTCATCATGCCTTGGAACGTGGCAGGGGAGTTGCATAATCCAAAAAACATTACCGTTGGTTCAAACAGCCCTTTATTTGTTTTGAAGGCCGCTTTCCATTGGTCGCCTTCTTTGATTCAGACATTGTGGTAGCCCCATCGTATATCGAGTTTCGTAAACCATTGCGCTCCCTTCAGTTTGTCAAGAAGGTCGGTAACCAGTGGAAGTGGGTAGGTGTTTTTGATCGTTCCGTGGTTGAGGTATCAATAGTCTTGGCAGGGTCGTAGTGCTTCGGAATCTTTCTTTGCGACGAAAAAGAAGGGTGACGCCATAGGTGATTTTGATGGTCAGATGTATCCTTTCTTTAAGTTTTCTTCGAGAAAGTCGTCCATTTTCAATTGTTCTGCTGGTGTTAGAGGATAAACTTTACAATCTTTTGGTAAGAAATCGTCTTTCAGGTCAATTGCGTGATCCCAGGGTTTTGATTCAGGAAACCGTTCCAATGCCACTTTTTCAAATACCTTTCGATATTCTTGATACTGTGTTGGAAGAATATCGTCGAGTGTCTTTGCTTTTTCTGGGTTGTCCGTTTGGTTATTGTGAGCAAGTTTCTGCGAAATGGAGGTTTTAGCTCTGTTGGATACAAGCCTAGGGAGATGGAATACAAGTCCTAAGCTTAGGGTTAGGGTTAGCAGATGCTACCCTTAACCCTAGAGCAATGGCAGTCTCCTATACAGGAATAGACTGGCCAAGACTACAAAGACTGCCAAGACTGTCTCCTATGCTATTCAGGGAACCCCTTATAATATACAATGATAGACAAGTCTATCTGAAGAATTATATAGGGGAAATGAGGTCACTATGAAGTCATTGCAGTATAGCTCCTTTATATATTATAGGAGTACATTACACTATACCTCCTAACTGTGTAGTATAAATATTGCACACTTTGTAGGAGATGATAATAACATTCCTCCCTGTGGCAGACTCCCTCATACACTTATCTTTGACTTAAACTCAATACCTCAGAAACCTCGTCCTCATCTTGTGCTCAACTTCCTGATCCCAATAAGCTCTGATCCAGATTCCTTGCCCAAGGCAAAACCGTGGTGAAGTTCTTGACAACATTATCCTTGATATTCTTCCTGTATTATTCGAGTACGAATATTTCGGTGCGTCATATTCCAAGGTGAGGGGCGGTTCGGTAGTGGCAGGGTTGAATATTCCGATGACAGGTTCTCCTTTGATGTAGGCAATGACGAGGTCATTTGCTGGTTCAGTTTCGATTTTGTCTGTCGTTAGTGGGGGATTGTCTGGGGTTTCGCTGTTGTTGTCTTTGATCGGGTGTTCCTCTTTGACAGGGGTGATCTTCCTGATCTGCTCTTCGGTGTCTTGCTTGAATGCCGTGTCTTTGATCATTTCCCTAGATTTAGCAACGATTCTCCGAATTCGGGTGAATCGTTCTTCCTTGTCAGGGAAAGTGATCGTACCTTTTCTCCAGTTGATATCAGGGTTTTCCTTTCTAAACCAGGGTAACCCTAAGATTACCGACTCTTTTCCTAAGCCGGTTACTAGGTATCATTCGTCCGTTTGTCTTTCTCTGACGGTGAGTCGGGCCGTAGTAGAGTGAGTTGTTCCTTCTTTGTTCAGGGTGCCGTCGGCATTCCATGTCTTGATCGGTTTGGCCAGGGGGGTCATTCGGAATCCGCGGTTGCGCGCGAAATCTCGATCGATAAAAGTTCTGGCAGCTCCTGAGTCAAGGAGTGCTTCTGTTTCGACAATTTTGGTTCCTGTTTCTAGCTTAATTGGTACTCTCATGGAGCGTTGTCTCATATCAGCTACTAATACAGAGGAAACCGTTAACTCAGCGGGGTCTGACGTCATTCCAGTTTGCTTCTTTAAAAACCCTTCTCTTCAAGGATTGCGAGAGCTTTCTCTCGTTCTTCTTTGTCTAATTCTCCCATCATGGTGTGGAGGTTGTTGTATAACCCTTGTCCTGTCTTCTTCTGCCAAGGTTTGGGGGAGGGGGATGTCATGATCGTCCCGTCTTTCTTGTGATCGCCGGAGCGGTGTCCGGGTTTGTGACAAATAAAGCATAGCCCCTTTCGCATATGCTCCATTCGTTTGGCGGTGGTTAGTCGATTGATGTCGGTGGTTTCTTTCTTGATCAAGGAAGTAGATCTGGGTTCGTAGATGGTGCGCGTTTTTCCTGCGATGGCACGTGCTCTCTTCCATTGGCCGTCGTACTTTGCGGCTGCTTCCATCATGTTATCGAGGGTGGTAGGGACCTTCTCCATGTTGTAGATCTTTTCTGTCAACTTGGGATGTAATCCATCAATGAAATATTCTATGAGGGAAACGTCTTCTTTGATCTCGGCCCTTCCTTTCAAGATTCTGAATTGGGCAATGTAATCTTCGACGTCTCCGGTCTGCTTGAGCGCTTTCATCTTCTGTCGTGCATCTCCCGCATCATCAATTGGCGAGAATGCAGTTTTGAATGCTGCCTTGAATTCTGTCCACGTCCCTAAGGCTGCCTCTCCTGCTTTCGACTCTGCCCATCCCGCTGCTGTGCCCCCATTCATAAATGAGAGCATGAAGATGATCTTCTTGTCGTCGGTGTCGTAGATGTCTTCATTAGCTCGGAGGTAGAGTGATACTTGAGAGAGGAACGTGCTCGCTTTCGTTCTTTCTCCATGGAAGTTGGTGGGCGCGCGGATTTTGATCTCTTTGGACGTCATGTCGTAAGTGTCAGTGTCGGTGGTGTCAAGGAATTGATTGGTGGGTTCTGGCTCAGTTTCTTCGTCTGAGTTGGGCGGTTCAAATTCTTTGTCAGGAATGTATCAAGGTGGTTCAGTGTTCGTTCTCTGGCTGTACCAGCGTTCTGAGGGTTCTGAGTAACGTACTAGTCGACCTTTGTGTCTGTACCAAAGGGTGTCGGGTTCAGGGGTGGTGCCTTGTGGCGGTCGATCAGGGGAGTGTCGGGTAGGTTGTCTGGAGAGGGAGGAGTCTGCTCTTGAGTAAGACTATGTCATGGATTAGCTTGACCTTTTGTTAAGGCGAGAGCCTCAACTACTCAGTACAAGTATCGAGTTCGTTAACGACGAGGCTTTTGTCGCTAAGTTATATCATGCTAAGTCAGAGGCTTTCTGGCTTAGGTCGAGTCGTGCATTCGAGAGCAGTTCTAAGGCTGTATATTGCCTAAGGTCAAGCTAAGGAGCCTTGACCTTCATCTACTACAGTTTATATAGGTAATTACGTGGCTACATGTCGAATACGTGTCTACACATATTACAAGAGTCAGTAAACTATCTATAGGTGCAAAGCTGTAGAGTGCGAGGTAAGCGGACAGCTATCTACTCGGTGTCTAATGGAAAAGGGAATATGAGCGCTGCTCGACGAGTCAGAGATAAAGAAACGAGTCATGGTAAGCACTGCCACAACGAAGAAGGAAACAGATGTAAAAGGAAATCGTAACAGGTGTCTTGGACTGCATTGTTATTGAATTCAGGGCCTCCATCAACCATGAGTGCTTCTGGGGTAGTGAATGTAGTGCATATGTTGTTAAATGACTTGCAGGTTGTGGTGCCCAAAGTGGCTGTCTTGAGTTTATCTGCCCACAGATGTTGTGAGTACATGTCCACATACAATGAGATTTTTGTGAAACCCCCTTTGCCCTTTGGCATTGAGAGTGTATCACCGACTAAGAGTTCAAATGGGTGTCTTCGCATTATGGGTTCTAGCAGGGAGTAGTGTTTTGAGGACAGGTTACCCTAACCAAAAATAACCGAGACCAAACTGAACCATAACTGAAGCTGACCAAACCTTCAGTCATGGTCAGGGACTCAGAGCTGCCTCACAGTCCGGTCAGGGGCAAAATATTGGCCCAGAGCAAACCAGTCATGACCAATTATGATTGGTCACAACCGTTAAGTATATTTACACTCAACTATTCATTTATATTTATACTGTCTACAGTTTTCAGTATTGTATGAAGTAATTAAAATAATAAGTAACTAAAATATATTAGAAATGGGCTGAACCCAAGTAAAAAAGGTCAAAAGCCAAGGGTTTATATACCTTTGGGCTGCACACAGACCATTTGGTCATGTTTGTGCACTCAAACAAAAAAAGTGGTGCCACCTAACAGCTATCAATAACTCCACATCCTCATGTCAACACCCACCACATCACACAATGCCTGCAAATGTGGGCCCCAAACAATACCTAGGTAACTAGTTTATTTTATTTTATGTTATTAATCTCTGTTTTAGGTTCTTGTAATGACACAGTGGCCAACAATGAATGACACAGCAGCCACCCCAGCCCTGCAAGCCACTACTCACAGGGTGCTTTGTGGGTGCTAGCAGATAACAGCAGCAATGATGAGACAGCGATGACAAGAAGACAATGATATGACAAGACAACAACAAGACAACAACAATGACAACAATGACAACAAGATGACAACAAAGACAACAATGACAACAACGAGATGATGATGACAACGACGATGAGATGACAATGACAACAATATGACAACAACAACAACAATACAACAACAACAACAACAATATGACAAGACAACGGTGACAAGACAATGGCAATGATGATGATGACAGTGAAGAACCACCTGCACCCAGCCCCATGAGCAACTGCTTGTGGGGTGGAATACGGGTGGTACTACATCAATGGCGACAATGATGATGACGATGGGGATGGCAGGGCTTGAGTTTCATTTATTTCATTTCATTGTTTTATCTATCTACTAACAATACACTTTGTTTTATTAGCAAGAGTGAGTCCTAAGGTCATGAGCATCTTGCATTGTGACGAGGGAGGTTCCATGCCCTCTCTGCCCCCCCTCACATGTCTTTCATGTAGGGGAGGCCATTCTAGTCATAAATTTAATTAGAATTATTTTATTTTATTTTTTACACTGTAAAAGTTGGTCAGAACTGGTCAGGACAGGGTTCATTTACCTAAACCAACCTTCCTGACTAGAGTTTTAAAGTCCGGTCGGGTCCAGTTGTTCAGCCATTTTGGCCCCAACCGGACCCCAACCGGTTGGTCATTTGCTCAGGCGGTTGTGACCGGTTGAGACCGGTCACAACCCGACCTGGTTACAGTCGGTTGCAGTCGGTTGGGACCAACTGCAACCGACATCTACATAGTCACTTACAATACATACTGACTACTAATATTACTTTTTCTACTGTAATTTAAAATATAATATAATATACAAATAAATAAACAATCCCCCCCTCAAGGTGGGGGGGATGGGGAACACTGACAACGGTGGCCATACTCACTGTTGAGGCGAGGGATGGCGGACGAGAGGGGGGGATGGCGGACAAGTGGGGGGATGGCAAACGCGAGGGGGGGGACGGCATACACGAGGGGGGGGGACAGCAAACATGAGGGGGGGATGGCAAAGTGAGGGGGCACAGCAAACGTGACTCGCAAGGGGGCAGACAGCAAATGCAAGGGGGCAGACGGCAAATGCAAGGGGGCACAGCAAACACGACTCGCAAGGGGGCAGGCAGCAAACATGAGGGGGCAGACGGCAAACGCGAGGGGGCAGATGGCAAGCACGAGGGGGCAGATGGCAAACGCGAGGGGGAGGATGGCGGATGACGGGGGCGCAGTGGACAAGTGGGGGGGGATGGCAGACAAGTGGGGGGGACGGCAAACGTGAGGGGGAATGGCAAACAAGAGGGGGGATGGCAAACAAGAGGGGGGATGGATGAGAGGACAGCAGATGTCGTAGAGGTGGTTGTTGTGGGGGAAAAGTTGAAATGTTTGAAAAAAAAGATGATGCATCTTGATCATCAGTACAAGCATGTGCAAACACAAACGTGTCGCGATGTGTCATCGTTTATACTTGCACAACACATGTGCAAACACATGCAAATGAGCCAAAGGTATATAAACCCTTGCCCATCTGCCATTGTCACTTGGGCATGCCCCAACCTCGCTAAGAAAATAAGTATATAAGTAAATAATATAGTATATATTGGTGTATATACAAGTAGATAACTGGCCGGTTGCAACTGGTTTGAGTACTTCTCAAATATGGCCAACTGCAACCGCGCAATACCCCTATGAGGCCCAACTGCGACCAGAAGTCAGGTTGCCCACGGTTGCAGTCTGGTTGGGTTGCCGGTTTTTTTCGGTTGCTGCAACTGGACCTGCAAAGACTATTCCTGACTGGTTACCTTCAGTTCGGTCAGCCCATTTTGGGCTGGAAAACCGGACATGATTGGACTTTAAAACACTAGGACTGGATGCATAACCAGATATATCAGGCCAAAGTATTGAAAAAGTATTGAAAAAGTATTCCAGTCAAAATTAAAATATTTTCAACATACTTTGACAAAAGGTTTCTGAAAAGATCAAAGTACTTTTTTACAATATTGAAAGCAACATTACTTTGATGATATTGTTGAGAAATATCATGATGCTTCTCATATATGTTTTGAATATCTTTATCAGTTTTTTTTCAATACTTCAAGTGGCAATACCAAAAACATATTTTAATAATTGAATTGAATATTTGGGTTAGAAGTATATTGAACATATGAAAAACACACACAAGCATATTGTACTGATTATAAACCTCTATTACACCTTACAGAAGAAGAAAAAGTCGAAAACTTCAATGATAAAATTCAAGCCTATGCAATAATAGCTGGAGATGAATCAAATAGTCTCGAAGATGCAAAACAATCCCCAGAATGGATGGAATGGAAAGATTCAATGAAAATTGAATTAGACTTGCTCAAAGAACAAGGTACTTGGGAACTTGTTGAAAAACCTCCAGATGCCATTGCAATCTCAAATAAATGGGTATTTATTCAGAAACGAAATGAAGAAGGGGAAATTGTACGATACAGAGTGTGGCTAGTTGCAAAAGGGTATGCACAAAGACCTGGTTATGATTTCACAGAAACCTTTTCACCAGTTGTTCGAATGGACACACTCCAAGCGATTTTAGCACTCGCATCAGAGAAAAGTCTAAAAATTCAACAGACGGACGTAAAGGGCACATACCTCAATGGCACACTACAAGAAACTATATATATGAAACAACCTGAAGGATGTGAAGATGGAACAGGCCGAGTATGCAAGCTAATCAAACCACTTTATGGATTAAAGCAGGCAGGCCGAGAGTGGAATAACAAATTTGATGGTAAACTTATTATGGACGATTAATGGCAGATCCTTGTGCATATATTTGATGGGACAGAGAAAATATAGGCATCATAATGGTATGGGTAGATGGCACCCTGCTCTTTGCATCAGCAAATAAAATGATGAAGCATATGAAAAATGCATTAATATCAGAATGGGATGTTACTGACCTAGGAGAGCCTAGTAAAATTGTGGGCATAGAAATTACGTGCACCAATGATAGCATCAAAATATCTCAACAAAAATATATCAAGAATGTCCTTCGTAAAGAAGGCATGATTGATGCAAACCCTGTTGGAATGCCAATGGACCCAAATATTGAATTAATTGAAAACCCAGATTATAATGAGCCGAATTGGAGCAATTCATATGCCAAATTACTGGGATGTCTACAATTCATTGCAAACTCCACACAACCTGATATTAGCTTTGCTGTCAATAAACTGGCAGCATATACTGCAAACCTGGGCTTACAACACCATGGTGCAATAAAGCGGATACTATGGTACTTAGCAGGTACAAAAACTCATGGAATTATTTATAGAAAATCCCAAGATGAGACTGAAAACAATAACCTTTTCCATGGATATGCTGATGCATCATTTGCAAATTCTGAAGACCTCAAGTCCACCACAGGATATATTTTCCTCACAGCAGGGGGAGCAATAACTTGGAAATCAAAGAAACAAACAATTATTGCATTATCCTCAACAGAGGCCAAATATGTGGCACTATCTGAAGCTGGACGCAAGGCCACATGGCTAAGAAATTTGTATGGTGAACTCAGATATACCCAAGAAAATCCAACAATAATTAAAGGCAATAATGAAGGGTCAGTAATTTTAACCCATAACCCTCAATTTCATCAAAGGTCGAAACATATCACTATACGGCATCATTGGGTCCTAGATCTAGTCACCAACAAAATTATTGATATTCAAAACTGTCGTGATCCGGAGCAAACAGCGGACATATTAACAAAGGCTTTGCCAAAGCCTAAGTTTTCATGACATAGGGAAGAGATGGGAATTCAGTCAAAAATAACTCAGTAGCTTTCCTAGGTGAGATTGGTTTTTCCCAATTGATTTTCCATCCACAGAGGTTTTGATGCACCTGGAAGAAATAATAACTATTCCACCCTAGACTTCTGGGGGAGTAATGATTTATAAACTATTCCTCAAACAGCTGCCTAGGCTTGAGGGGGAGTATTGGGATAGCAAGCCTAGAGCTACATCCAAGACAGTAATAATAATTATATTAATTACTGAGACTTTAACATTCTGTAGTATATATACTACATGTAATTGTGTACATGAGACAATCACTCCTTGACCTCTGAGACACTCAGAGGAACACCCCCCTTCGTCCTAAAGCCTCTCCTAAGCTTCCTGCAACACTTTCCTAACAGGAGCACAGGGGTGTCATTATTGATGAGGCAGCCATGTGGTTAGTGGGTGGTGTGTGGGTTGTGAGGCAGAGCTGCCTGAAGGGGGGTGGCAGCATCAGTTTGGGGGCAATATATTAAATAATATTATGTAGTGTAGACTAGTAGTCTGGTCTGTCTGTATCTGTAGTCATGAAATCCAATGGGACTGGGACTGGGACTATAGTGTAACTGGTGTAACCAAGACCATAGGTCTTGGTGAGACTGGTTACAGTCTGGTCCAGTCTGTGGTCTTTTCCAATCACTATTCCTGTGACTTCACAAACTTGATTGAGACTGATTGTGACTTCACAAACCTGATCACATGAGATCACATCACATTTACCTTAGTCAGACACCCTGCTCCCTCTCAAGTATGTTCCATATGTTATGTATATTAGTCATACCACTCTCCATTCCCTTATCATACTGTTCCTATTGATGTTCTAATTGACATTTGACAGACACAGCGGGAATGACAGGAATGACAGACACAGTGTGAATGACAGACACAGCGGGAATGACAGACACAGCAGGAATGACAGGAATGACAGACACAGTGGGAATGACAGACACAGCGGGAATGACAGACACAGCAGGAATGACAGACACAGCAGGAATGACAGACACAGCAGGAATGACAGGAATGACACATCTCTTCTTGACTTGTTACCGCCACCATGTACCGTGGGAACGCTCTTCACACTGCCTGGCACATCGCCCAACAGTCCATCCCCTGGCCTGATCTTTGATCAGACCAGCCTATCCCACTCTCCAGGGGTTGTTTGGGAGCTATCCCAACCCCCCTGATGATTGGCTTGACCGATCTCCACGGATCGTCCGCGGATGTCCACTGGGTGGGCATTCTACTGTCCGCCACTTTACTTTACCTGGGCTCGAGGATCCTGGGCTCTGGGGTGGGGCACCTTCCACCAATCGGTGGGGGGGTTCGACGGTGAACTAACACTGCCGGCTTAGGCCGGGGGTCCTGCTCTGGGGTCGGGGGGAGAACGCTTAGGTCAGGGGGTGCTCTCTTAGAGGTTTCCAGATCCCTGGTGAGGATCTCAGGATTTGGTGCGTCTACTATGACTCTACCTTGAGGGTTAAGCTATTCTACGGCTACAGGATACTGCCCATCCTATCTGGGTGGGTCCTTGCTCCACGTCAGGGGTGTGCGCGCCGGCGCTTCCCCTTCCACGTCCTGTGTCGAGCACTTGCACCCCTCGCTTGCGCTCCCAGGACTTGTCTGCTCACCAACACCGCGCGGGGCTGGCGATCCCTGCTGCGCACAAGAGATCGAGCACTGCCTGCTGCCTCCCTGTTATCAGGGGGCATCAGCTTATCTGCGATCGGTTAGATCGGTCAGTGGAGGGCAGGGGGAATCGCTCCCCCAGCACCACTATTACCGGGCCCATGACGCATAGCGCCAAGGGCCGCACTGCACAGCAATGGGCGCATATCGCGCACCAGCCGTTTTCTGGGCCGCCATCCCTCGGCGATGGCCCCCTAAGTGGCCCCTCCCACTACAGCCCCGCCCTATGAGGGCCACGCCATGTCTGAGGTGCACAAGTGTCCAACCCTGTGCCCTCCACCTTTCCAGACTGGGGGCGGTGCTGCGGTGCCGCCTCACCTCTGTTCTCTGGAGTGCCTGGTGCGTCACCAGGGCTCACTACACGCCTCCAGCCGCTACGGGCAGGGGGCTCCTGGGGCTTATGCCTTAGGCTCGTCATGGGTACGCGGTGCGGGGGTTCTACTCCTGCCTTGCGTACCTACCTTTACAGGCGCCGTTTGGGCCCTCTGGGCCTCGGCCCACCATTTCGTCGGACGGTGCCCAGGCCCGGTCGACGGTCCGCCCTTCGATGAGGGGGGTGGTCCACCTTTTCTCCTGCTAGGGAACACGGTTCACCTCCGGGTCCTTCGGGATGCGGGGGCTTACGGTGAATTGACACTACTCACCAGCTGGCCTCGGCTGGCCGCGCGTGGGGGGACCGGACTATCTGCGGGTGGGGAGTCTTCTGGCATGTGGCGGCGCAAGGGTGCAGCTCTGCCTTCCCGGCTCCAGCGAGCTTTATATGTGGTCTATCTGCCCGCCTCAGAGGTTAAAAGAGGGAGGAAGGTCTCACACTGGCGGGGGTCTGGTATAGTAGAGCGTAGTGTACTCTGGTATGTCTGTACTTCGTGCCCGCGGACTGTGTACGTACACCGCGCTATAAATTGTTGAACAAAAAAAAAAAAAAAAAAAAAAAAAAATGACAGGAATGACAGGAATGATACAGCATGATGGGAATGACAGGAATGACAGAGGGGGTGCTTGTGTTTTTTCTTTTGCTTATTTCAAGTAAGTTTTGTATCTTAGTGCACTAATTGTATTCCTCAAAGGAACCAAGCCTAACAATAATGTGGCATTGGAACCCCAGTTTTAGTGGATATGAATGGATTTATTGGCTGAGATTCATACAGCACTGTGTCAGCACATGGGATAAGTAGTACTCATCCCATCATGGCATTATATTGATTCCTTATATATGGACAACCATATACTATATTAGTATGAATTTACACCTGGGCCCATAAGGACTCCACAGATGGGAATATATAATATTTAAATTTAATATTATATCGATATATGCATGTGACGTTAACCTTTCATGTCCCTGCATCCGGACTTCCGGCCATTTCATTGCTCATACTGTACCATTTCATTCAATCTGTCACCCCTTATGACGTGTGACCATTGGAACGAAATTTTGGTTTCGTCACCTCGGGGACATGGGTGTGACCACCCAAAATTTTCGTCAATTCCACTAATCATCGTCTGCTACCAGGGAGATGCTTGCCACGGGGGGGATACTGACACTACAACAATGTAGAGGTACTGTATAGCCATTTCCCGCCACGAGCAGTAGACTCCGCCACTTGCGGTTATAGAATTTGAAATTCATCTCTCATCTGCTGATATCCCACCGCATATCGCAGAGAAGCTCCTGCCCAGTTGCGACCTGTCTATCCTTGAATTCATCAAGTTTGACGGAGTTCACGCAACCGCAATGGACTATAATGGTAGCTGCTCATCGCGTTTTTAAGCCTGGAAGGGGGAGAATTTTTTTATTTGAACTTGTGACATTTTCCTCCAACCGATTCGTCAACCCTCCATGTGATGCGGGACCTGCGTGACATTTCGTCGGTTTCGGAAAGGTCTGTGACGCGCGACTGACGAATTGAATGAAATGGTACAGTACAAGGAAAAACAGCCAATAGCAGGTTGAATCGACAGCATAAAAAACCCTACTTGAACAATTACCTAACATCAGGGGATCGACGACGACCACAGCTGGTACGTGAACCAGTTACAGCCACACGCAGGTTCTATTCGGGTAACTTTTGTATCTTATAATGAACACCTACATACAACACATGTATGTCGCGCTTCTTCTCTTCAACTCAACGTACTCAATCAAATGAGTGAATCAGCACTGTGAGTCCATCATCCATCTCTCAGCCGTATGTATCGTCACCATTACTGTCCCAGGTCAAAAAAGCTTCAGTTTACAAGTAAGAAACGTGTTTTCACCTGACACGAACTGCCTGCTCTTACTAGTACGACCCTGAAAAGTTGTCAAGGCTTCCAACCTCTCAAAATCTCGTTGGTTAAGAAGGTCAAAGTGCTACTATGCCTCAATTACTGTCGGTTCTGCGCAAACACAGATGACGAAGAGAGCCAAGAGCACCAACCCAGAATGGGACGAATCCTTCATTTTGTAAGGATTTCTTTTCGAACTATTTGCATTCCAATCTTGATGGCCCTAGTGACACACACGAGTCGTCAGCTGTCACCATTCAGATATTCATTGCTAGCCAGACGCGGACCAAGATGATAGCAGAGGTCACTTTCACCGTCGCACAATGCTTTCAACCTGGATTTCAAAGCATCGGTATGCATTCATGTCATTTTCGTTAATTGTGTCTTAGCCTTCAGGCTTCAGAGCGCATCTGTTACGATCTTTTATCACCTGGGTTGTCTTCCAAGCGGCAAGGTGGAATGATCATTGTCTCCTGTGCTCCTTGTGGATCGAATGAAGCCGTAGCTGTTGGTGACTCGCTAAAACTGATCGGTTCACCCTCAATAATGGAACATGAACGAGACCAAGCCCGACTTGAATCCTCCGCGCACGGCGCTGCAGAATCTTCAAATCTATCAACTCTGCACACCATTGGAGTCGCAATGGACATGGTGTCTACCACCACGTCATCTGGTAGTTTCAATACCGTCATGGGCTTCGTGGAGAGATTCGTCCAGATAGGCGATGCAATTGCCGAGGTGAACATATCGCTGTTGTGTCATGGCTATCTTCATTCCAACTATGATTTGATGACAGGTTCACCCATATGCGAAACTTGCGTGGACAGTACTGACTGCTGCTCAAAAGGTTTGCAATGTCTCGTGTCAATGACAACAACGATGAAGATGTCTTTGTAGACTCTGAAACAACAGCAAGATCGGGATGGCAAAGTACGAGCACTCTGGGAAACCGTCCTCGACACTCTCGACTTTATGAGGCAAGCGCAGCCTCTGAAGGAAATCGAAGGACTTGAGCGAACGGTGCAAGCCACAATGAAGCAAATATACCATTGTACATTGTTTCTCCGGAGTTACGGAGAGCGAAGTTACATCAGTGGGTGTCGGTGGATTTCGTTCGCAACTTGCTCATCAAGACCCTTAGCTCGGACGCTGCAAGACACTTTTACAGTACAGGCAGACGACGCAATTCAACAATTCATTAACACTTTCATCGATCTCAAACAGCGTTTCCGTGATCGGCGAGATCTCGATAGTTGGAAGATCGCCTTGACTGTGAAGGATGGTATAATTCAGCTCGTCGATACGACCCGTCGGCTCAAAGAGATTGGTGAGCCTCACATCTACATTGCGTTACTTCGCAGTCCTTATGTTTAAACTGCAGCTGAAAACGAGCATTTGCAAAGCCTCCCTGGAGCTAAGCTCAGTGACGTCCAATGGGACCCGGACCGAGTGTGCCTTGGCGGGACAAGGACACAACTTCTTGATGATATTTTTCAGTGGCTCCATGATCTGGATCCGGATGCTGCCCGAATTCTTTGGCTGTCGGGTCCAGCTGGCACCGGCAAATCGAGCATCGCCAACAGTGTAGCCGAACGACTGCACTCACTCTGCCGCCTCGGTGCCTATTTTCGTTTCGACCGAGATGTAGTGACGGCCGACACTCCTGGGCAGCTGTTCGGTAATCTCTGCTATCAACTTGCTTACTTTGATGACCAATTTCGAGCCGCGATACTTTCTGCCATACTTGGTAAACCCACCCACGGGATGTCCTTAAAAATCCAAGCCAAAACATTGCTTGTAGAACCGATACGAGAGATAGATATCATCGGCCCCGTAGTGATCATCATCGATGCTCTCGACGAGAGTGGGACAGATGGCGAGCAGTATAGGGTCAGTCGCGAGACGCTTGTTCGCGTTATCGTGGAAGTGCTTCCAAACCTTCCGGCCTCTGTCAAAGTATTGATCACCAGCCGGGATGAAGGTAGCATCTCGCGGCTGATGCCGGACTGTCGGTCTTGCCTTCGAAAGAACATTACTGATGAAGAAGGCACCGGAGAGGATATCCTCAAGTACATCCAATCCCGTATGTGTGCTATACGCGGGTCACTCCCCTATCTAGTCGATGATTGGCCTGGGCTGGACAAGGAATTGGAGCTTTCAAGTTATTCTGATGGTCTCTTCATATGGGCTCATGTTGCATGTGCATTCCTTCAAAATGGGTTTGATCCGAATATACAGCTCGAGGAGCTGTTGCAGCCATCGGATCTCAGGCTCACCGCAGAAGCAAAGTTAGATTCCTTGTATACTGACGTTATTAACCGTAACAGATCCAGTCTCGCCATCTCCGACGACAGTTGGCACTATGTGGTAGATTCCATTGTTGCCCTGAAGACGCCCCTGACTTTTCGCGACATGGATTCATTGCTTGGTTTATCTGTGGGGCGTCGCAGCTTCACTCTAATCAATGGACATCAGATCAGGCTCACCACGACTAAACACATGATCTCATCACTCAGGCCTATACTAAGGGTAGACGCGGAGTTCAAGAGTGTTGTACGACTTCTTCATAAGTCTGTCTTTGACTTTTTGACGGGCCGTGCAGATCAATCCATTCGGGTGAATTTGAATACGCAGAATGGTCTCCTATGCATGCAGTGCCTTGAGCACATGAATCATAATCTTCGATATGACATATGCGGAATTGGTGACATATCATTGCTGAATTCGGAAGTTGACAAGCTCTCCGACCGGATTCGCGACAACATTCCCGATGCTCTGCGCTATGCCTGCCGTTATTTTGCAGACCACTTCAAGGACACTTCAACTCCCCTCGCAGCACTGATGGATGAACTCGATAAATTTGTTACTCAAAAACTCCTGTACTGGATTAAAGTAATGAGCTTGCTAAATCAACTCCCAGAAGCAGAAGCGTCGCTGCAAATTCTTTCGGACTATCTGAAGGTTGATTTGACTTTTCATACGGGTGGCAACAGCATTGACTTGACTTTTCCAGGAGGTTACTAATCGACCCGATACTGTCGAAATTATCAACAATGCAAGTTCTCTCTTACGAAACTGCGGACGCGCGGTTGCCCTATCCACTCTTCACACCTACGCTTCTGCACTAGCTCTAACTCCAAAAAGCTTAAAGCTTTACGAAATATATAGTCGTATGGTTGGGAGCATCCCCACAATAACTTCCAGCCATCCGTTATGGACTACATCTTTGCGAACATTGGAAGGCCACACCGCGGCTATCTATTTGGTTGTCTTCTCGCCAGATGGCAGGAAGCTGGCCTCTGCATCGTATGACAACACCTTGCGCTTGTGGGATGTCGAGACGGGGCTGGCCATTGGGTCTGCTCTCGAGGGCCATAGTTCGAGTGTCTATTCGGTTGTCTTCTCGCCAGATGGCAGGAAGCTGGCCTCTGCATCAGATGACAAGACGGTGCGCTTATGGGATGTCGAGACGGGGCTGGCCATTGGGTCTGCTCTTGAGGGCCATAGTTCGGGTGTCTATTCGGTTGTCTTCTCGCCAGACGGCAGGAAGCTGGCCTCTGCATCAAATGACAAGACGGCGCGCTTATGGGATGTCGAGACGGGGCTGGCCATTGGGTCTGCTCTCGAGGGCCATAGTTCGAGTGTCTATTCGGTTGTCTTCTCGCCAGATGGCAGGAAGCTGGCCTCTGCATCAGATGACAAGACGGTGCGCTTGTGGGATGTCGAGACGGGGCTGGCCATTGGGTCTGCTCTCGAGGGCCATAGTTCGGGTGTCTATTCGGTTGTCTTCTCGCCTGATGGCAGGAAGCTGGCCTCTGCATCAGATGACAAGACGGTGCGCTTGTGGGATGTCGAGACGGGGCTGGCCATTGGGTCTGCTCTCGAGGGCCATAGTTCGGATGTCTGTTCGGTTGTCTTCTCGCCAGATGGCAGGAAGCTGGCCTCTGCATCAGATGACAACACGGTGCGCTTGTGGGATGTCGAGACGGGGCTAGTCATTGGGTCTGCTCTCGAGGGCCATAGTTCGGGTGTCTATTCGGTTGTCTTCTCGCCTGATGGCAGGAAGCTGGCCTCTGCATCAGATGACAAGACGGTGCGCTTGTGGGATGTCGAGACGGGGCTGGCCATTGGGTCTGCTCTTGAGGGCCATAGTTCGAGTGTCTATTCGGTTGTCTTCTCGCCAGATGGCAGGAAGCTGGCCTCTGCATCAGATGACAACACGGTGCGCTTGTGGGATGTCGAGACGGGGCTAGCCCTTGGGTCTGCTCTCGAGGGCCATAGTTCGAGTGTCTATTCGGTTGTCTTCTCGCCAGATGGCAGGATGCTGGCCTCTGCATCTTCTGACAAGATGGTGCGCTTGTGGGATGTCGAGACGGGGCTAGCCATTGGGTCTGCTCTTGAGGGCCATAGTTCGCGTGTCTATTCGGTTGTCTTCTCGCCTGATGGCAGGAAGCTGGCCTCTGCATCGTATGACAACACGGTGCGCTTGTGGGATGTCGAGACGGGGCTGGCCATTGGGTCTGCTCTTGAGGGCCATAGTTCGAGTGTCTGTTCGGTTGTCTTCTCGCCAGATGGCAGGAAGCTGGCCTCTGCATCATATGACAAGATGGTGCGCTTGTGGGATGTTGAGACCAGTAACCTCATTGAGATCAGGACTGGTGGTGACAACCTTGAAAGGTGTGTTGTCTTTTCTATCCCTGTTTAATACCTTTCACATCTTTTGCCTCCCCCTCAGTGTTTGGCAGAATAATGCAAATTGGCAGAATTCTTTTAGAGTTTCACAACTCCATCTCCAAATTGATGAATCAGGCTTTCTTCATTCTCATAGTGGTAAGAGGTTGTTTTGGCTCCCAGCACAATTACGAGGCAGAGCATTTCAAGACATTGATGGCACAATTGTAATTGCTGGCGATATTGGGGCTGTGACGTTTGTAAAAATATCATCTTATGTGTAACACTAGGTGCACCATACCTTGTGGGAAATATGGAAGAAATATCTTCAAAATACATATAAAAGTTTTAGCATAATTCTCTTCAAGTATTTTGGCAGTATTGTACTTATTTAAGATACTGTACAGTCGACTCCCTCATAACCCATACCCTTCCATCGTGGCCAGGAGCTATGGGGTTTCAGGGAGTATGGGGTTCCAAGGAGGTACTAAAAATAGACTCCCAAAAATTCAATAATTTTTTTCCGAGATGTACTATGGTATAAACTTGTAGAAACCTGTCTCCTCCTTTACAGCAATGCGTTGTAAATTATTGAAAGGAAAAATAGTCAGTTATACAAGTAGAAGACTGGGAACGAGACATGTCCAAGTGCATTTGCTGTCCAAAAGAGCCAAGAAGAGCTTCCAACTTCTGTGCGACAGGATCGTCGAGGTGTTCGACATATCTGTTGATGACTGATGCTGCCTGCAGGGCCTCGCGACGTGTAGGACAATCTTCGATGGGGCCATCATTGTCAGCATCATCGTCTCCACCATTAATGATGCCGTTTTCCTGGGCCTGCCTTGCATTGATAACAGCCCGATAAATTTCTTCATCCGTTGTCTCATCAATGACCTGAGACTCGGCTACCAGGTTGAGCAGTGATTCAATGTCCATTCTGTTACTTGCCTGGAGCACCCCAGTTGATACCAATTCATCCAAAGCAGACTCCACCTGTTTCTCGACAATCTTGATTGGGTTTTCATCACTGGATGTGGGCAAGTCACGAACAGTATTTGGATTGATGAGTGCTGAGATGGCAATTGTAGGTTGGACGGGCGGGGTTTGCATAGGGGGAAGAATGCCGGCCTTTTGCCAGCAGTGTCTGATCGTAGTCGTATCCACCTCACACCATGCAGTGTCGGCGAGACGCATGGCTTGCAGTTGGTTGATGTTGTAGATTTCTGATGGAGTGATTCCTCTGTCATAACGATTGATTGTGCGTTCGATATATTGCCTGCGGTAGTGAGCTTTAAAGCACCGGATGATCCCCTGATCCATTGGTTGAATATGAGCAGTGAGGTTTGGTGTAAAGTTTTCAATGCGGATATTCTGGAGGTTGTCTGGTATGATGTGGCCTGAGAAGTTGTCCTGCAAGAGTAAAACTTTCTGGTTCTGTCTCTCCAGCTCACGATCCCATTCCTGAAGCCACTCCTGATAGAGGGATGTTGTCATCCACGCTTTTGCATTGTTCCGGTAGTAGAAACCGAGTTGCATTCCCGTCTTGTTTCCAAATGTGCGAGGTTTCTTTGCTTTTCCACTAACCAATGCCGGTAGTTTCTCAGAACCATCAGCATTTGATGTGAAGGCATAGGTCAGTCTGACCTTCTTACCCTTCACACCTGGGCGTTGCTTATCAGCTAATCCACAATCTGGAGGCATCCTGTTCCAAGTCGCTGAATCAGCACCACTGAGGTATGAGTAGGTAGTTATTGAACGAGTTATGCACGCATAAAATAACCCTGTTTCATCCATGTTGAAAAGGTCGCAAAGCTGGTACCCATACTGTGCAATAAGCTCTCTGATTCGCTGTTTCTCCCTCTCGACAGTTTCTTGGTCTGCAGAATCAGCCTCACCATGACGCTTACATTGCTTTAACCCATTCCTTCCCTTGAACCAGGACAACCAGCCTTCACTCAAATTGAGGCGATCATCTGTCGGTATTCCCACCAGATCTGCAAATCTCGTCCATTTCTGGCGTAGAACTTCACCCGTCAACTGGACCTCATCACGCATAGCCTTTGCTACCCAAAGATCCATCATCTCCGTGACCTCTGGGTGTTGTGTTTGACGAGTATGCTTTGCTGACCACGCCGCATCACTCTCCACCCATTCCTCCTGCCACTTTTGTTCATCTTTCACCCATGAGGAGACCAGCGGCTGCTTGATTTTCAAATTGGGGTAAATCCTATCGAAATGCTTTGCTGTTTTTG
Organism: Tricholoma hemisulphureum; assembly: GCA_964034925.1. Lineage (NCBI taxonomy): Eukaryota > Fungi > Basidiomycota > Agaricomycetes > Agaricales > Tricholomataceae > Tricholoma > Tricholoma hemisulphureum. The sequence goes on from OZ035933.1 coordinate 675,858, forward strand.
ACTGGTTCTCCCCATTTGCATGGTGCCAATCCAGAACTTCAATATGCTGTGCTAATGTTGCATTCTCCTTCTTCATGAAGACTAATGTTTCACCTTTTTTTGCCTCTTTTCATTCATTCTCCTTCAGTTCAGGTTCAGGACCTTCAAAATGTTGTCAATGCATGTCAATTCTTGGAATTTCAACATTTTGCATACATTTCCGCTTGTTTCCTGCCTTTTTTGCAAGATCACCAGCAACCTCTCGTAGTCTCCAAACCACGCTCTGCTCCTCTCCATTTAGTCTTCTCAAACCCTCCTCATAGTCTGAAGCATCCTCCAAAACACCTATCACCTGATGCTCATCAACTAAATTTGCTTCGTGATCCAACCAATGTTCATCCTGCGACGAAATTGACTTCTTTTCTGCCAGACGAGCTTGAAGTTGGTCCTTCTTCAACTGAACCCGCTTCTGTAAGGTCTTGAGCCCTTTTTTCAAGATTTCGAGAGGTTTTCGGGGCATGAGTCGACGAGTAAAATTGTAAGGGGTCAAGGTGTGCAATACAGTCCTTGTAGATAGGTGAACTAAACTACATTGAGTAAGATTGAGGGGCGGCTCGCGTCCATGTGCTGACAAGGCACAGTAATATATAAATGAGTGGGTGACCAGGTAGTGGCAGCGGCCAATGTTCAGGCATGAAGGCGCAAAGTCCGGGAAAGGGTTGTTCAGGGCCTGACAATGCACCAAATTTTTTATTTTACTCCTTTAATACGCAAAAGACAACGAAGAGGGGTCGTACACAAGGACATACCCCACCAAAATGTATGGGTTTTGCTCAACAGGATCTATGGGGTATTGGGTATCAGAGAGTTATGGGTTATGTGCAAAATTCCCTGCATACCAGCTCTGTCATTCCAAAAACCTATGGGGTCTGAGGGAGTATGGGTTATCAGAGGTATGGGTTATGAGGGAGTTGAATGTACCATTTAGAATCGTTTGGCCATCACGCGTCACACCCATTTTTTTCTGACCCTGGAAATAATATTTTCTCGATTTTTCCCATTTTCTGAGATTTATCAAAAATGTGGGAAAGTCACATGTTGGCCGAATAATTCAAAATGGTACAGTACTACTTGATTACTGTTATGATACTGGGAAGCTTTGTAGATTATGATACTTGCAAAATACTTCATTGGAGTTATCTTAAAACTTTTCATTGGGGTTTCTTCAAAAAATTGTGGAGGCTATACAAATCAATTGTAAAAGGAGCCATATGAGATGAATATCCATTTATGGCATGTACAACTACAATGCTCATACAAGGGTATACATATCTCAGTCAGATTTCAAAATGATGCAAGTTTGGGTTTATCTATCACTTGAGTCTCATTGTAAACCAGTTGTAATCAGTACATGGTCATCAGCCATGGCAGATCTTTCCTTGTCTTGGAATAAGGTACAGTCAAAGGTCACAAAGTGGGCCACCTAAGGGCAAAAGGCTCTCCGGTGAGAAGCTATGACCCCTGCCACTTGCTTGTGTATGTCAATGGATAGATCAGTGTCCTGAGGTGCTGTGTGGATAGCAAAAATGGACAAAAGGGAGGTTGATCCATATGGGTGCCTGATTGGCCACATGGGCCACAGATTTGGATATGACACTGATATGACAAGGAAATGGGCCACCAATGGTTCTAGTATCTACCAAGTATTTACTAATACAATCATTTCTATTATGGCACTAAGTATATTGTCAATACATATATTCTAAAAGTTTTACAGAATTTTAAAGTGAGCCTGTCCCATCCTACATCCCAAGATTTGAACATTGCATGATTTTTAAGGAAACCAGCATTTTGGCCCTATCCCCAGCATTCAGGCATATTTCCATCACACAGCTTCAACACTGGTTTTCTGCTGGAGATGTATGTGCTCCCTTGGGACATAAGAGCTTGGCAATAAACATTGTCATTTGTAAGGAAAGTGCCTAATGGCCCACTTGCCAGGGTGGCCCACTTCCTGACCTGCTACTGTACCATTTTGTGAGGATGTTGGCAAATGTTAGGGTGAGAGCCTCAATGACTCAGTTCAAGTTTAAGTTTGGTAATAGAGGAGGCATTCCTCTACTAAGTTACATATATAAAATCAGTCCCAAGCCTTTGGTATAATCTCCAATCTAATAAAAATGTGAAGCTTCCTATGAATCAAGGAGGCACTGAGGGGCCTATCAACAGCTCCAGCTACAAAGGAGGAATTAGTGTCATGGCTTGTCTTTATATTGGCAACCATCTTGTCAGAACTCTACATGTCCATCTAGGCTCTTCAAAAGAACACATGGTATACAAAGCAGAATGTGTGGGCCTCCTAATGGGTCTTCACTTATCACATGACTTAAACCATCATCTCGCCCACCCTATTCTCTTAGGTACAGACAACCAAGTGGCCATCTCCACCCTCAACAACCAGAAATTGCATCCTGGGCAGTACATCCTCAATGCCATTCATTTGTCAGCTGAGAAACTGAATGCTAAGCAAGATTGTCTTATCAATAGTGTAACCAGATGGCTAATCTTAGAGTCCAGCAAAAGTTGGACAGGTAGAAAAATGCGGTGTCCTCAACTTGCAAGTTCACTGGGTACCTGGTCACTGTGACTTCAAACCTAATGAGCTAGCAGATGAGGAAGCCAAGAAAGCTGCTCAGGGAGAATCTAGTGAAGCTAAGCTCCTCCCCACCATTCTCCACAAGCACCTACCCTCTAGCATTTTGGCTCTTCATCAGAGCCATAATGAAAAATTCCTAAAGCACCAGAAGCACAGCTGGAAACTCTCACCCAGACACATTACCCTAAAATCAATCAACAACTCCTCCCTGTCTAAGAAATACATCCATCTCATAAAGAATCTGAAATGAAGCCAAGCTTCAATCCTCTTTCAGCTTTACTCTGGACACATAGGCTTAAATCTGCATTTATTTAGAATCCACAGATTGGAAACTCCCTCCTGCCCTCATTGCCAAAGCATTGTAATTGAATTGGTTAAACACTTCCTACTTGACTGCCTGCAGTATGTCCAAGAACACCACATCTTGTGCACAAAACTTTGCTGTAACTATGACTCCCTTTCAATTCTATTATTGCCATTTGCATCAAAGTTGGCGGTCATGTGATTTTGATGAATTTTCGCACATATGAGTGGTAAATCTTCTGCGAGCCATATCTCAACAACTAGCCCACCTTTCTGCATAGTCCTGGGGTTAGTTATGCACTACTCATTTAGCTCTGGAGTGCCCCGTAATTCGCTTATTTTTTAGTTGAGTTTTGCAAAAGTTAGTTTGAGTACAGCCAAATATGTGTATGCAAGCAATATCTCGAGAACTGAAGGTCAGAAAAATAAGCTGAAAGTGGGAGATTGTCAAGGATAGTGTATTTGAGGGTGCCCCATGAACAAATTGGGGATTATGAGCTAGCCACCATCGAGATGTTGATTATACTCTATGTGCTTGTAGCTTTCCAATGTGGCAATCATCTTCACCACCAACTGCCATCGCCAACTATCACCATGACTCGTGGCCGGGCTCTATCTGATGATCTCCGTGGAGCCATAGTCAACATGGCGCAATCTTTGGATGTTGAGTCTATTTCTCGGTATACAGGCTGCAAGCGTTGGACAATTGAATGAACACTCTCTGATTACTGCAAAAAGGGAACAGCAGTTCGAACTTGAGTCTCTAAGGAGCTTTGGGGAGCTAAGCAAGCTCTCGGGCCTACCAATGTCAGAGTGTGTTGACTATTCCATCCATATTCCCTGCTATATTCACCCACATCAGTTCTTGCAAGGCCAAGTTCGTTTCAGTCCTGACATCTATCTAAGTGAGCGGCGAGAGCTTCTAGAGGAACAAAGGGGAGTTGAAATCAGTGATGGAACACTATGGAGATCACTGAGACAGAGTGGTTTTACCTTGAAAAAGGGATGTTCATTCTTATAACTTGTTACCATTCATTTCCTTTCACATATAATGAATTTTTGTAGCTCACATGTGAAGCAAGGCTGCAGCAGCCTCAGCTTCACCCTTACTGGCTTCTTCACCTGTATCTTCAGCAGAAGCGGCCTTCTTGTATGCTGGGTGAGCTTTGGGGTATGGCTGTCTGGCAGAGGGAGGTTCAATGTTTTCTTTTGCTGATTTCCTGGTGCCAGAGTGACCAGTGGCAGGCTTTCGCTTTGCAGCTGTTTTTTGAATTCCCATATGAAGTAGAATAAATAAGTGAGGAGCGAAAAATGAGTGTTGTACGTGGTATGGTCTGGAAAACGAGCAATAGAGAACACGCCGGGTGCAGAAGTTCCAGTTTGGGTGATGGTGGGTCTCGATAGTGGCTACATATTGGGATCAAGGAGTTGAGCACAAGATGGGGACAAGGTTTTTGAGGTATTGAGTTTTAAGTCAAAGGCAAGTGTATGAGGGACTCTGCCACAGGGAGGAATGTTATTATCATCTCCTACAAGATGTGCAATATTTATACTACACAGTTAGGAGGTATATTGTAATGTACTTCTATAATATATAAAGGAGGGATGAAGTCATAGACTCCTGTAATAGTTAATGTTTCATTAACTATGTCATTTCCCCTATAGATATGCTGTCATGGCTTGGAAGTCTTACACTTCCTGCAGGGTGTGTCTTAGGCACTCCACCTAGGCTTCTGTCTCTGATAGCCTATGATAGACATGGCTATATCTCGCCTATCCTATCATAGACATGCTGCAGGATGTTTAATCCTGTAGAATGTGTTAACTGTGGATTCCCCTATATGTCTCTGCATGTGTTAACCTCTGTTAAACATGTGTTAATATGACTTAGCATATTCTGGCAATATTCCCTAGGCATGTTAACTGCCTTGGCTTGCCTGTATACTTTTGTATACATAATCCCAACACTACAACAGCTTGTAAACTCTGATTTGTGCATGGGGCACCCTCAACTACACTATCCTTGACAATCTCCCACTTTCAGCTTATTTTTCTGACCTTCAGTTCTTGAGATATTGCTTGCATACACATATTTGGCTGTACTCAAACTAACTTTTGCAAAACTCAACTAAAAAATAAGCGAATTACGGGGCACTCCAGAGCTAAATGAGTAGTGCATAACTAACCCCAGGACTATGCAGAAAGGTGGGCTAGTTGTTGAGATATGGCTCACAGAAGATTTACTGCTCATATGTGTGAAAATTCATTGAAATCATGCGACCGCCAACTTTGATGCAAACGGCTATAAGTGACCCCTCTGCAATCCAACCCCTACTAAAATTTGTTTGCAACACAGGTCAATTCAAAACCTTTTTCAGCAAAGACACCAACAATCTCAGAATCTACACAAACACCAAGAAAAATGCAGAACTTTGCTCAGCTGCCAACAACCTTGAAGCCCTCCTCCACAATTAGCTTCCCTCCCACCCCCCTCCACCCCACCCCTCCCTTATTCTTTTGTCAAATTTGCTCCATCTAGTGTTTGAAAGTCTGGTTCAGTCCAGTTTTTTGGCCCATTTTGGGAATAACTGATAACCAAACCAGTTGATATATTCTCATATTATTCAAATAACTGGACTGGACCACCCAGAACTGGTTGAAGTCAGTTTGGTTAAGGTCCAGTAACCAGTCTGAACTAGTTTCAACTGTGACTGATCCAGGACAGGTTGCAACCAGTCCTGGACCAGTTTCAACTGGTCTCTGTGCACTCTAATTAACTATTAACTATAAATATATAACCCCCTTGCAAGAGAGGGGGGCAGTGTTCGTGACATGGAAGGAGTTTGACTAACAGAACAGAACCATCCCCCTTGTGCTTGCAGGCAAGAGGAGTGGGTGGCGATTGTGATGTGGCAGAGGGGTTGACTAAGAACAGAAAAGAATGCAGGTGAGAGGGGTGGGTGCCATTTGTGACATGGCAGAGGGAGGGGTCGACATCATGCATGCAGGTGCAATGTAGAGCAGAACAGAACCACCCCACTCGCATTTGTGAGCAAGAGTGGTGGGCAGCTTTCATGACATGGCATGGGGTCGACTGAGAACCTTGCAAGTGGGATGAGAGGCGTGGGCAGTGTTTGTGACATGGTGCAGGGCTGAGAAAGCAGAATAACCACTGTCTCGCATTTGTGAGCAAGAGTGGTGGGCAGTGTTTGTGACATGGCATGGGGTCGACTGAGACAGCAAAAGAACCACCCAACTCACATTTCTGAGCGAGAGGGGTGGGCAGCATTCATGACATGGCACAGGGTCAACTGAGACAGCAAAAGAACCACATTTGTGAGCGAGAGGGGTGGGCAGCATTCATGACAGGATGGGGGAGGGAAAACAAGCCACACCCCACTTGCAAACGATGCAAGTGGGGTTGGTAGTGAGATGGCAGTGATGAGAAGATAAACAATATGTACAAACAATCAAACAATGTGCCACCTGCTCGTGTAAGTGGCAAATATGTGCAAATGGTCTGTGCAAGTTGGGTTGATACACCCCTGCATCACTTATGTAACATTAACTACATATATTACATATAAAATAATTAGAATGTAGTTAGTAATAAACTAGTTACATAAGTACCAGTTTCAACCAGTTTCAACCAGTCTTTGGCCAGTTCTTTGTGTAGATAAAAATGACAGAACCGTAGACCAACCTAGCTCCAAAACTGGCATAACCATAACCAGCGGTCCAGTTATTACCAGTTAGAGTTCGGTTCAGTCATCAGTTATTTTTCAGTCCATATGACTGAACTTACAATCACTAGCTCCATCCTCCCCCCCCTTTTTTTCTCTCTATCCTTTGGGCAATCATTCATAGTGTTTAAAGGTCCAGCCCAGTCCGGTTTTTTTGCCTAATTTGGACGAACCAGAACTGAAATCAGTTGCCCCTTATGGTAAGACCATGGAAAACTGGACTGGTCCACAAAAAAACTGGTTCAAACTGAAGTCCAGTCATAACCAGTCCAGACTGATTCAAGCTGATGAAAACTGGTTGTTGTGTAGTGTTTAGGTACTATGACCAGTTGCAAACTATGTAATACAGTGTACATAAGGTGCCTGCAAGTATTTATGGTGATAACAAATTTTTACATATGAAAAAATACAACAATTAGATGTTGTATAAGTTCAGTTTGGCAGTAGGATATTGTTTTGGCCATAGCACATGCAGTTCTGGACTGTTTGTCTTAAAAATTGGGTCAAAATATGCACATTTATAGGGTGTACCTTGTGACAGTTAAAACTGGTCTGGTTTGGTCTGGTTCAGTGCGGTTTTGTTATCACAAGAAGCTTGAACTGAAACTGGAATTCCGACCTTTTCCAGTTTAGGTCCAGTTCAGTCCAGTTTTTCAGTTCATAGGACTGGACCTTTGAACACTAATCATTCCCCTCCTCCCTGATATCTTGGGTCTTATGGCAACTCTCCTTTCACTGATAAAATTTCTCTCAGGGCAGTATTGGGGAGCACATCCAAAACAGGTTGGGAAAACCTGGCTCATTGAGCTGCTACCCCAGGGTGGCAGGGAGATGAGACTTGCATGACTCTCATAGTCTTGTCAGGTTATATTAGCATCTGCTAGGGCTCTGCCTCACTACATGTCCCTGTTGCAGTAATGTGTAACTTAGGGATCATCCCTCTAGCACCATAAATTTGAAAAAAAAAAAAAGTTTATAAAACTTGATTACACAAATGACTGGTTACCTGGGAGGATGAGGGAAATTAGTGAAAAAGTTGAAGATAGTGAGAATAAAAATGGAATATCTTTAGAACATGGAATCAGAGACATTAAATCTCTTCTGTCCCTTTAAGCTGTAGTAGATTAAATTGTAAAGACCCCAAGATCACTAAAAATGACAAGAAATTGGTGAAGATAAAAAGTGTGATCCTGGGCAAGTTCAACATAAAATATTATTTCAATGCAGGCATGTGAGCCTCTAATATCTTCATACACTTCAAGTGCCACTAAAATAGGTTTGAACCACAACTTGGATTATGGAAAACAGTTGAGAATTGACTGAGATAGTGCATGCCCTCCTGGTACCTCTTTGGACCATGAGGAGACCATGTGCTTTCTCTGCAAATTTTTGGCTGTTTTCTATAAACCAAGTTGTTGTCCTGATTTAACTTAGTGGTGCTTGGAGTGTGTAAAGAGATGAGAGGATCACATGCCCACATTCAAAATATATTTCATGTTGAACTTGCCCAGGAGGGCATTTCCTATCTCAGTCAATTACCCACTGTTCTTCATGATCCTGGGGTTGATTACCATCTATTATACTCTCATTTGAAGGAAAAAGAGAGCCCTCACATTTCCAATACTGCATTCTAAAGATATATCATGTTTACCTCCAATATAATGAATTGTAGCATTCACCACCTACTTCACTGAGTTTTCTATTGTCTCTTTGTAGAATACCACTGAATTTATTGTATATATGGGTTATATAATTGCTAGCACCACAGCTTGTCATTAGAGTTGTTCACAGTAGCCATTTTTGGCTATTTTTAGCTTCATTTTTAGATCATTCTTCTGCCAAACAACCAAAAATGATCTAAAAATGAAGCCAAAAATGAGCCAAAAATGGCTACTGTGAACATTCTTATTTTATTAGGAAATCAGGGGGACCCTGGTATCACCAGGCAGAGTTTGTAAGCAGTAAGCAGACTGGTGTGGATTTGTAGTGAAATATAATGAAATATGTGGATTAATCTATGTACTCCAAGGGTTTTGTAGCAGGTCATTAGATATAATAATTGTGAGGACAGCTCAACAATTATATTTGATGTCCAAATCTGACAAAAAGTAGAGATAGATTTGCAAGCAAGAGGCAAGAATTGTGGGTATTGAACCTCAAGTCCAATAATTGTGACAAGATATCAGAGAGTATCATTTATTTCCAACACTGGCACATTGATGTAGTTGTAAGTTACTTTTATTATTTTAACTATGTACACAGGCCTCCACCTGCACCTGTGAGAGTAATGCATAAAACAAGCTAGTAAGTACCCAACAGTGATGCATATATAGCATTTGCTAGCAAGTGTGCTAAGGAGCCTAGTAATGCACCACTGCACAATTGTAATGCATCGATTGGTTAATGCATCAACCTATTAATTAGCCCCAGTCTTATGCATTACCATTCTACAACTTCAACAGTAATGAATCACACCCCTCATGGTATGGTATTCTGATACCACCTGCAGCCCATGCCACACACTTCCACACACACATCCCCTGGGCCCCTACTGCACTACAAGTCCACCTGTCCTTGGGACTACAGCCTTCTGTGTCAGCTCACCATTTCCCCATATACCGATGCATGTAGTGCATGCTCCCCCTCCTGGCCCACTGGATTGATGCCACACTCACTCCAGAACCATATGCCCAATTGTTCCACTGCAAGCGCATAATGCATCACCCATACCTAGCTTACTGATTCCCCTGCTATTATTCCTGATGCATTAATTTGATGCTCACCAGCTGAATTGCATGTAATGCATCACACTCTTGCCTATCCCACTAATTCAATGCATTAATGACTGCGAGTGCATAATGCATCATTCATAGCTTACTGCTTCCATCTGCTATTATTCCTGATGCATTAATTTGATGCTCGCCAGCTGAATTGCACATAATGCATCACACACTAATTTAATGCATTAATCCAATGCCATTTTTGCTCAATCATGCCTGTGATGCATCACCGCACCTGTAGTAATTAGGCAATAGCATGGGTGCAGGTGTGGGTTGGATGTAGGGCACCTGTGACCCATATCTATACCCATTGCTGATTTTCTATTTACAAGTTACCAGTGTAATATCTACAGGCCCTGGTGCCCATACAAGCACTGCAGACCATTTTATATACTTATTTACTACTGGATATGTACTAATAAACTTATTTTACACTTAAATGATGGGGGGAAGCGACACCCCAAAGAAAGAGGGGCTTGTGGAAGCAGCATGTTATATACTGTCTAATGTTTACTACTATTTGGTGTCAGTAAACGAACATGAATGCAATTAGTAGTAAACATTAGACAGCATGTAACATGCTGCTTCCACAAGCCTCTCTTTCTTCATAAAATGGTCCACAGCGCTCATCTGGGCACCAGGGCCTGTAGATAGCATTTTTTGGATGTGGAATGAAACCCAGGTGGGTATTGACACCTGCCTGTACCCACCATGCACCAACCCATGGTCAATGGGTAACTACCCGTGTGTGTGCGGGTATGGGTAGACCTCTGGGTATCTGCAGGAGTACCCATGCAATAGCCTAGTAGTAATGCAGCACCACACCCAACTCCCATGTAATTTGATGCTTGCCAGCTCAATTGCATGTAATGCATCACACTCTTACCTATCCCACTAATTTGATGCTGTAGTGTAATGCCATTTTTGCTCAATCATGCCTGTGATACATCACTACACCACACCGAACTGACATAATGCATCACTCTCTCCAGTGGTGCACCACAATTAGTCTATTCTAGATACCATACATGTGAGATATTGAAACAAAAATATCATAGGGACATCTATGAACTGGTACTAATCATTGATATAGGTTGGCTTAACACTGAGGAATAACTTGTGATACCATCATGCATGAACTGCACAAACTGTGGTATGTCATGCCACATATTTGAGAATCCAAGCCTCAGTGCTCAATGCAGTGTGGCTTGGCACTCTGCATACCCTTTCAATGCTTTAGCCCTCAACACAGACATTGAGCCCCATCCTTCACACTGGCCTTTGGTTCACCACCAATCCTGCTGCCATTCTAGGAACTGCAGTACATGTGACATCTCTTCAAGCAGAAGCTTGACCTCTTCTGTGAAACACATCACCTGTGCTCTTGACTTGCACCATTCAACACATGAGTCATCACACAGCCGATTATTTGTGTCCATGTACACAACCCCTAATGATTTTCAGATCCATGACACCCTTTGCCTTCCTTCTGAATAACCATCTTCACACTCTGAAATCTCTCACACATCCGAATCAGCTGGAACTTGCGGCTTGTCCTGCCAACCAACCTTGCCAAGAAGCCCCCCAAGTGAGAGCAGTGCAGCATGCACTGCATAATAGGTTTCAATGTCTGCATTGATACAAGCTTGAACTGTAGCAATAGAGTTGCAAGCATAGGTGTTAGCAGTTTGACCCTGAACAAACCAATCCTTAAAGCAAAAAAGATGTGCACAAATCTGTAAGTTGTTTCACATTTGATCAAGGGGCTCATATGCTTGTGCAACATGGAGCCACCACTCAATATCTGCAAGACATCTATCAAAGGTACTCTTGAAGCCAATTTGCAATGGAAGCCAGAGAGGAGTCTGGTGCACTAGTTGTGGAGTTGCAGAGCCCTGATGTTCCATGTTGCACAAAGCAACAACACAGGGTATGTATAACTGCTGCTTAATTTTCCATGCATTGATCTTGTGGCAAAGAGCATTGCTGTGGAGTTGGAACCTTGTTTTTTGATGATCCTGAGCATGGAGCCAGACCTTGCTTGCCTCTACCTTCAATGTGCATCTAGGAATGGATTTTGATGGCTAAGTTTGGGATATAAAAGTGAAAATCTTACTATGCCAGCTCCAGATCCATTCCCAGTGAGATTAAGGTGCTAGGAGACATATCCTCATCTAGCACAAAGTCCCTTCCAGGTGCCAAATCCCGTGCTTCTGCCTCTGCTAATTCATGTTGAAGTGAAGCTTGCATGGGACCTACAAGCTTCAGAAGCAAACTCAGTGGAGACCATAGATAATAATCACTGACAACTGTGAATTCATAGGGGTTTGGTTGTGACAAATCCCTCTCCCAGGCCTCTACCTCTGCTTTTCAACAAGAAATGGAGTTCAGTGGTAGCAATCTTTCATATTTGGCATGACAGATGACATGGTCATGCATGTCTGATGCTGCAGCTTTCATTTTACGAAATAGACTGGCCCCTGTGATCCATTCATCATGAGAAATAAATGAACATAGGCTAAGTTTAGATGACTCACCCATTCCAATGAATTTCCTCCAGTTGTAATCCCCAAAGTGCACATCTAATGTATCATGACGTGAACCAGGGCCCATCTCCTTCATGCTGGCTGCCAACAGATTGACCTCTGCCCAGCCTCACTCAGGAGCTTTGCCATCTGTATGACCAATGCCTTTGATGAAATTGAATGAGAAACATGTCCGGCAGGTGGCAACATGTGCAGGCATGTGGAACTTAGGCACAAGGTATAGAACAAGCATCCCTGGATCAAAGATCTGGAAAGCATTGTCAAACTTGGCCATGCGCTGCTTTAGATATTTACTTCATTGGCACATGATATTGTATGATACTATCAGCATGAGGGGGGTGCAGGCCCAAAGACTTTGGTAGAAAAAATAGTCCATGTTGCAATACCTGTTGATCGATTGGCATGTTTATTAATTTGATAACACACCTTTTGCCCTTCTGAAGATCCCCCACAGTGTTGGGCTGCTTCATGTCATGGCACGAGCATTCAATAGTTCCCACTCTGGTAGTAGTGTGTTCATAATTTGCAAGGTACTCCCTATACTCTTGCTCCTCCACGAAGTAAGCACAGCCCTGATTAAAATCAGGATCAGCCTTGTCAGTGGAGACCTTCTTGCACTTCAAGCAGAAATTTACATCAATGCTGAGGAAAAGAGCATAAAGCCATCTGGAAGATTATGAAGCTGAGAGTTCATTTCAGTGACAAAATTCAAAAACTTACTGTTTTTCCTCAGGTGCATCTTGCCAACTGGGAGGGAGGTTTTTGTCTGGTTGTGGACATGCAGGGCATAAGACAGCACATTCACCAGGCCTGGCGGCTTGTGCGCCTGCAGGATTGTGGCCTTGCCCAGTATGTTTCAAAAGCTTGAGGTAGCGCCACTGCCAAATCATCCTGAGGGATGCTCTATAGCAATCCTGTGGTTGAATCATTAGAATGATGGATCCAAGATAGGAAAGGACAATACTTACATTAGGAATGTTGAGCCCACTGTTGTCACTCAGATGAGACAATGCTTGATAATATTCAAATGCAGAAACTCTTGACACATAGGATAGTAATTTAAACATTCCAAGGGCATGAAACGTCACTGCAGTTCTAGGGTTTGCTACTGTTGCTGGGTAAAACTGAGATTGAAGAGAGCTCTTTACACTCCCCCACCTAATCCGCGCGGACTCCGCACAGAATCCTAGCTGTCCGCACGGGATCCTAGCTGTCTGCACGGAATCCTAGCTGTCTGCACAGAATCCTAGCTGTCCGCTCGGACTTCACTAGGATTTTTTTTGGCAGAAAATAATGCCAAGTTTCCATTCCGAGTCCGAGTGATGTCCGAGTGATGTCCGAGTTTTGTCTGTGTGGACTAACTCGGACTAGGAGTTCCTAGCACGGATTCCGCAAGGACTGTCCTAGCAAGTCAGGTGACCCAATGAGAGGATATGCTCAGACAGTTAGGAATAACCGAACTAACCAAACTAACTGGACGCGTGTCACATGGCCACAATCGCCACTGTGATGCGTCGTGACTGCCAACTCACGCGTTGCCACCCACCATCACGACGATGGCCTCCCTCTCCCCTCCACCCCTCCCTCTGTCCCCCCTCCCTCCCTCTAGCACAACATGGGGGCCTAAGGCCCCCATGTTAAGTATTTTAAAATCTATTTCATTCTTATTTAAAGCTAATAAAATGTTTTGTTCTCTTTCAGTTTTTCTTTCTGTATGCATGTTGGGATTATGTATACAAGAGTATACAGGCAAGCTAAGGCAGTTAATATGCCTAGGGAATATTGCTAGAATATGCTAAGTCATATTAACACATGTTTAATAGAGGTTAACACATGTAGAGACATATAGGGGAATCTATAGTTAACACATGCTATAGGATTAATCATCCTGCAGCATGTCTATCATAGGATAGGCAAGATATAGCCATGTCTATCATAGGCTATCAGAGACAGAGCCCAGGATAGAGTGTCTATGACACACCCTGCAGGAAGTCTAGGACTTACCAAGCCATGATATCATATGTCACTATTATTGACACTGTTATAGGGGATATGACATAGCTATTCCATTATTAACTGGTACAGGGGTCTATTACAGAATACCTCCTTTATATACTAAAGGAGTGCATTACACTATACCTCCTTTATATACTAAAGGAGTGCATTACACTATACCTCCTAACTGTGTAGTATAAATATTGCACATCATGTAGGAGATGATAATAACATTCCTCCCTGTGGCAGACTCCCTCACTCACTAGCCTTTGAGATTAAACTTCATCTTCTAACCTTGTCCTTAACTCTTCCTGTCACTGTTCATCACTCCATTCCCAACAATGCAACAATGCACCGCCCCTCCTCCCCACTTAGCTGGGAGCTGGGGGGCTTCATGGGATGAGGGTCAGCACCAGGGGGGTGTCAGGGAAGGGAGAGGGGGCAATGACGGCCGCCACGTCACCACCAGCCACTGACGCAGCACCCACCGCTGCCACTCTGCCTCCACCTCTTTGTGCCGGATGCGGGGAGGACGCGAGGGGAGCACGATGCCAATGACAGGCCGCCATGCCACCAGTGCCCACTGACCTGCCGCTGCCACATCACTACCACCCACCAATCCAGCACCCACCACCGCCATGTCACTGCCCACCAATCCAGCACCCCCCCCCCCCAGCCCGGGACAACCCCCACCAACACATGATCTGCCCCCAGGCCCAGGAGCGACAGGGGGAGGTCCCTCAGAGCGAGGGGATGTGCCAGGGACGACGGGATGCTCCGGGGGACAAGCAAACATGCCAGGACCAAAGGGGATGCGTGGGGGGACAGGGGGACGCGCCAGGACTGAGGGGGACGTGCCAGGGGATGGGGGGCCGCCATAGGAGGGAGGGGCAATGCCAGGGGACAGGATGGGGACAGGGAAGGGGGGGGACAGGGAAGGGGGGCAATGAGAGGGTGACACGCCACTCCCCACTCCTCCCCCCCTCCCCTTTCTTGTATATTTATTTTATTTGTACTCTATTTTAATTAATATAAGTACCACTCTGTCATAGCGAGGGGACGCGGGACCACACAGCACCAGGGCGACAGAGCACCCCCCACCACTGCTGCGGGTGACTGCTCGCAGGGTGGAGGGGGTGCAATAGGCGAGGGTGATGGAAGGGCACGGGGAAGGGGAGGGAACCGGGGACAGGGGGGGGGGCAACAACGCCTTTTGAGTGCCGTTGCTCAATGTGAGCAACAGTAACTTTTTTTTTTATTGCTAGCATGTATTTGGAATAGGATCAAAGTGCCTTGGGTTCAAACCCTGCCAGGTACACCAATATTTTGATCTTACTCTCACAAAAGAATTCACCAAGTCTTTATTTACTCAGACATTACTCGGACCAGCTAGGACAACTTGGACATCATTAGGACTTCTTACAGTTCCAAGATGCTAGGACTCGGCCCAATTCTTCAGTCTGCATGATGTCCAAGCTGTCTGTGCGGACTACTCAGACTTTACTAGGAATCCATGCGGACAGCTGGGAGTCCGCATGGACTAGGTTGGGGAGTGTAAAGTACAGATTGAAGAAGTTGTGCAGTTCTGGTGAGGTTTGAGGCTCAAAGCTGTAGAAGTCCAGACTAACAGATTGGATGGATTGGGTGTCAAGGATGATGAAATCCTCCCCAGAACACAGCTCAGGGTTAGGGCATTTGGTGCCAGGTGGGTTACCAAGTTGAATTTGGAGACCAAGCTTGCATAAAGTCATTTTCTCATAGTATAGCCCATTCCACTTCTGGGTTAATCTGTGAGGAATACTTGACGAAGGACTTGAAAATGAGACTCACTTTGATTCAATGCAGTGGAGTGTGAATGTGGCATGAACAAAGGTATGACTGACATAACAACTCTCTGCCATGACAATCATGGCACTCAAATTCCACCAAACCTTCACAACATGAGGGACAGTTAGTTGAAGCCTGTTCACAGCCTTCATGTCCCATCATCTCTAGAAATGCATCACATTCCCCCAGCCACATCTTCCTCGGATCATCCTACAACCTTGTCAGTCACACACTTCACTAGCTGTACCAGTTTTAAGACCCACTGCAGTGGTTTGATGATGTTTTGTGTGCCCATAACTCTCTTCAACACTCATCTCTATCAGGTGTTCAAGATAGGCAGGATCCAGTGCCTCATTATCATCCTCCTCATCCTCAAAGTCTGGAATTTGATTACAAACGTCTGCCATGGAACGCAACTTCAACTGCTCTTCAGCAGTCACAAAGCTTGTAGCAACTTTCAATTGCCGATCCATGGCAGCAGTGTAACTGATGTGTTCGTGCTTCTCTTTTTGCAGCTCCTGTTGAGGTTGATCTGGGATATCATGGTATGTGAGTCTTGCTTTTTTCCTGTTATCCATAGGCTTAAATGTGGTGGATAAGGAGGATTACACGCGAAGCAAATCACCACCTAACAATGCATGCAACTCTTCTTTAGTGACTCCCATCTTCCACAGTTTTTTCATGGGCTGTTGCACCAAATATTTTACTCTCCACAGTGTGCCTTTAACTTATAGTCTCCCCTTATTGTCTCCTCCTGACCTTTCCACAGTTATAAAGCAATACACAGCCAGCAGAACCAGCATGCATACCAGTGTTGAAAGGGAATGAGTGATGCATTACTTGGCCATGTTCTGAGCTCACCCACTGATCTCATTGATCTTGCCAAGTTCCCATTACCCACTTCCACAATCTTCCACCAAGCTGCATCCAGTGCAGATGCCCTCAAAGACACCAACTATGAGGACAAGAAACTCGCTGGATTTGACAGATGCCCACCATACCAGGCATGCAAAGATATCACACCGACCTCACACAATATCAACCACCTGATTGATCCTCTTCACAGCTGCTGGTATGGCTTTTGAGCAGGGGGTTCATGCGCTGATGATGGAATATCTCAGTGAATGGGAAGAGGTTGGATTAGCATTAGTGGGACTTGTGGGGTGCGAACGTGAGCTCAACATTAAGCCTGGGGCAACACTCCTGCCAATGGTCAGCCTGTCATTGTTTTGGTTTAGATAGTGATTGTCAAGCACTTTGAGCAGGTTCAGATAAATTTTTAGTTATGTATGTAGATCATTGGTCATGATAAATTACACATTGGTCTGCTCTTGGAACATGGAGAACTAAGTTGCTGCCATTGGGACAAACCTCCAGGCTGCCCATTACAAACCCCGCCAAACATGCTAATGTCACTGTGTGAGTTGGGATGCTTTTCACAAGAATCAAGGGCTTACCTTCTTTTGGACTTGCAGGGCCCATGCATATTTGTCACTGTCCCTGTCCAACTGAGGCTCAGGAAAATGATCAAACCAAATCAGATATGCTTGCTGAAAAAAATCTTTAACATGATTTTCTTGTATCGTCTGTTGGTAGGCTGGCCTAAGTGTGTGGAGTAATTTTACCTGCATGCTGGTGTACATTTTTCTGAAGTTGGAAGTGTAAATCAATAAAATCCTAGGAGGGGAAACTGCTATACCTCTCGTAGTGCATGTGCTAAGTGGGGTGGTCAGCAAAAATCCCAGATGGATAGAATGACAGCTTGATTTATAACTTGTCCTAAGTTATGCATCAGTTTTCTCGCTAACTTGGTGCTTCAAGTTGGATTGTGATGCATCACTTGCCTGTTAAAACTGACCCAGGTATTAAATAAGATAGAAATAAACCTGCTGTCAGTACTCATTAGATAGCCAATCAGAAGGCAAAAAAAGACCTGCTGAATCAACAGTCTTCATGGAAATATCATAATTATGGTGCACACCATGTAGTGAGCTAATCAGAGCTATTCAACAGGTGTTAGAATAGAGCTATTGTTTCTGTGACTTTCATTTTAGATAGTTATGGATAGTATAATGGGACTCATAGGGCAATGATGATGGCACTAGGCCCTTGAATTGTAGCAAATTGTACTTTGCTGTAGTATCATTTACTACCTCAGGCCACCCATTGATTCCGAGTTGGTCAAGTTACCTCTACTGCTTAGTCCAGTGGTATCTCCAGGTCTCAAGTACTGTGTTTCCATGTACCTGCGGTCCTCGCCAGTAAATGCAAAGCTAAAATTTTGTTATAATGTCTCTGCATACTATTGATCTCAACTTTGTTCCATTTAAGTTACTTCTGGATCATCATTGATCATTGGGACTACTAATGAAGACAAAAACAACAAAATTTTCATTGGCAATGGGATGGAAGCAACATTTTATAGGGAGTCCAAGACTTAGGGCCAGCAACAATGGGATATGTGTACCAAGACAACAGATATGGCAAGTACAAACAGTGCAAGAAATTTATTGGGACCACTTTTACTCAACCAAACACATGGCACACACAGCAAGAGCTCTGGCAAAGGCTGCCCCACCTGCTTGATGACTAGGGGTGTGGGATAAACAAGAGCCAGATACAGAGGTGATGAAAGGTGACACAGAGTTCCTCAAAGCCAATTAATGTTAGCCTTAGACAGAAGAAGGAGAAAAAATGATGTACCAGTCATTGAAAACCCCGACTCACTTCCCAATGGTAGCAACATGCCAGTGGCCACTACCTATATCTTGACTTTCTTCCACTCCAATGACCTCAACCCGCGCAACACAGGCACACCCACCCTGACAAATTGAGCAGATGCACCAGTGCACAGCTGGAGTTGTCAGCATAAATTTAGCCTTCCAGATGTGTGTAGGCACTTACAACTTGGGGTATGAATTCGTGAGACTTGGCGTGAGCAGGTCAAGCAGATACACCCACAACAATCTGTATACTGCAATCACATGAAAATCTGGAATTCAATAGAAGATATGCAATGGCTACCAGGTCCATGGTCAGAGACAGGTCCAACAGGGTCAACAGGGGGGATGAGGGGTTCAGGAACAGGGGGAACATGGGGAGCAGGAGGTTCAGGCTTGGGTTTGGGTTTGTCCAAGTCATTTGCAGGAACAGGCACATCTGATGACACATTGGTGCCACTGCTGATAGCTGGCACACTTGGAGTATCCATTGTTGGGGGAGCACCATTGGTGTTGAACATCACATCTATGCAGTGATAGAAGTGAAAACAAGATGATCTGGGGATTCAGTTACTTACTTTCTCCTGCCAACAAGAGTCCAGCAAGAAGTTGGGAAAGTTAGGACAAAGAGGCAGTCATGTCCAAGTCCAAGGCCTCAGACTTGGCAACCACTGTGTTGCACTTGGATGTAGTCATAGCAGTATGCATAAAAACAGGATATGTGGGGGAGGGACAAGTGAGCAGTGTTGAAAATCCAAACATGCTGGGTGTTATATAAACAAACTCCTGTGTGAGAATAGAACTGCAAAGAATTACCTCTAAAAATGACAAGCATGGTATAATTAATGCATTACCTCAAAGTTTTGTAATGCATTAAAGTGCAGAGTTATTGGGATCAAGAAGTTGAGCACAAGATGAGGACGAGGTTTTTGAGGTATTGAGTTTAAGTCAAAGGCAAGTGTATGAGGGACTCTGCCACAGGGAGGAATGTTATTATCATCTCCTACAAGATGTGCAATATTTATACTACACAGTTAGGAGGTATATTGTAATGTACTCCTATAATATATAAAGGAGGGATGAAGTCATAGACTCCTGTAATAGTTAATGTTTCATTAACTATGTCATTTTCCCTATAGATATGCTGTCATGGCTTGGAAGTCTTACACTTCCTACAGGGCGTGTCTTAGACACTCTATCCTAGGCTCTGTCTCTGATAGCCTATGATAGACATGGCTATATCTTGCCTATCCTATCATAGACATGCTGCAGGATGTTTAATCCTGTAGCATGTGTTAACTGTGGATTCCCCTATCTGTCTCTGCATGTGTTAACCTCTGTTAAACATGTGTTAATATGACTTAGCATATTCTGGCAATATTCCCTAGGCATGTTAACTGCCTTGGCTTGCCTGTATACTCTTGTATACATAATCCCAACAAGTGTTGACATGGAAGTCGGACAGAAGAAGATGGCTTCAGTAGTACATAGAAAGCTGTAGGCTTTTCTTCTTCTAATGTTCAACCTACTGCAGCCATCATTGGGATATTGAAGGGAAACCCTATAGAGGTACAACATGCCTTTCTAGATGGGTACAATGCACAGTATGTCAGTGTGCAAAAGACAGCAGATTTTAGAAAATTCTGGGGCCTAATTGAGGAGGCATGATTTAATAAATGCCCTGAGATCAAGATGCAGTTCCCAGAGAAATCACTGGACAACCTTACTGAGATGGAAGATGAATCTCTCAAGCATGTGATCTGGAAACAGCAGGAAGTGAGTTCAGACTCTGTAGTCACATGGGGTTTGGCATCCCTAACTGACACTTTACAATATTAGCAACTGAAAAGTTGGTATAGGTGGAGGCATACCAACAGAGAGCAAGATGTACAGTCATTGACAAAACATTTGAAAAAAAATGTTTGCAAAGCAGTGCCTCCCTCAACAACCCAAGGTTTATTCAGAAATGTTCGGCAGAGCAGAAATCAACCCACATGTCAAGCTTGCTATGAATGAACCAGATACAAAATGGATGAAGAAGAATAGGGTAGGTCTGCATGCCAAAATAGCTAAGGAAGCCTGGATGGAAGCAGATGAAGTGACAAAGGATGCTGTCAATGCCAAGATTGCCAAACTTGTGGAGAAATGAAAGGAAAGTAGCAGTGCACATGGACCAGAACAGTATCTTGAGTTTGTCTTCATATCACGTCTTCTCACACTTTGCACTGACCAATGTCGTGCCAGTGCTATCAAGGCTTGTCCACAAAACCTGCAGTCCTTCTTCAACAAACTGGAGGAAGGCTGGGCATTCATCATCTTAATGGGTGGTCCTAACCCTGGAAGACCTGATGGCCAAATCACAGTTGCAAGGTTAGTGTTAGCTAATCTGCACAAGTGTGAAAGGAGCTGACATTACTTTCAGTTTTCATGTTGGGAAAAGTAGCTTAGGGAATGAATTTGGTCATGTCATCCCCAATTTTGATAAGGTCTACATGACACCATTTACTGAGTTTCTCTGAAGTGCCTTTTGTGAGTTCAAAAGTTCCCATAATCACTCATATTGTTGATTAGCATTGATGTTAGCCCTACATGCTTGTCTTGAACATTAAACAAACTCTGCATTCTACTCTGGGTCCACCCAATTAATCAGTGCCTGCATCAGTTTCATCACCCTTGCCTGACCCAGTGGAACCTGCACCATTGGCAGGCAATGCTTTAGCTTCATTTTCCTCAGAGAGCAAATTCCTGTTTTTGAGTGGGATTCCTGCCATTCCTTCAGCTCCTGTCACCTAGCAGTTTACTATCAACCCACCATCTGTAACTAACAATGATTCTGCCAACTTACCACCATCCAACTGAAGGTCAAACAGTCTTTACAACTTTCCTCCTTACCCCTCTTTCAATCATAGTGCATCAGCCAGCACCAATGATTTCACACTGACAGGTGGTCTCAGCAGTGTAGACTACAAAATTCTGATTAACATGACTGAGTCTCAGTCCGCCTTTGACCCTTCCTGGTTCAACCCTAACTACAATGATCTCCCTCCATTGATATTTCCTTCCATTTCTGCAACTAAGCCAATTCCACCCATGCCCTCAACTTTTCATTCAGTTTCTTCACAGCCTGAAATACAGCCGGTTCCACTTGAATCATCACCTCTTCCTTCCATTTCCACACCATGATCTTTCCTTTACTCATTAACCAATCCCATCCTGACCATTCTGACTGTTCCTATTCTACCTGTCCCAGCCTGTGTTGTTCCAATCAATCCCATTCCGACTGTTTCTGATCTAACTGTACCCATCACTACTGTTTCTTCACTGGGAACTCAAATGGATCTGCTGGCTGTTCCTCTGCCCCCACTGGTGGAACCCCCAGCTGCAACCCAGGATCAAGCACTTATGCCAGCAATAGCAAACAACCCAGAACCCTCAACTACCACACCAGGATTACCTCTGCTGCTCAGTGTACCTGTTACAAAAACCACGGAGCTGACATCAGAAGGTTCACAATGCTCCCATCATCCAGCCATTCCATCAACTTGTGCTGAGAAGATGAATGAGATTGGTTTGAAAGATACTGCAAACAAGGAGAATCAAGTGTCCACAAGTGCTCTCTCTGGCCCACCAGAATGGATGCAAACAGCAAAGATTCATTGATTGTCTTGTGATCTTGGCAAGGATTGGTCTACCTGTGTTGAGACCTGGGTTCAACTGGAGGAAAAGTTGGAGTTTGGTGCTCTCGGAAAGGTAGCTCACTCTGAAGTATCTAAGTTTCATAATTCTAACATATTGTCATAGGGAGCCCTACCCACTACAATGCAGTGGCCATGCGAATGGACCTAAGGCATGACATGAGTATGGGTAACACCGTGACAATGTGGTCATGGGTATGCATGGGTACAGGTACAGGTTTGGATTTCTGTACCTGAGGCAAAACTGTACCCATATCCACAGTGTCACAGGTATACTTGGCTACCCACAACCCCTCATGTCCAATGCGAGTTTTGGGTTCCTTTTGATGTCTACTGGCAACCCATAACCCCTGCTCTCATCAAACGCGAGTTGGGGGTTTGTTTAGCATTTACTTGCTGCCCACAACCACCCCTTGCATCAAATGCAAGTTGGGGGTTCATTTCAATGTCTACTGGTGACCTACAACCCCCCCCCCCCCCCCCCCCATGTCAAACACAAGTTATGGGTTTGTTTTGCCATCTACTGGCTGCCCACAACCATGTCGAATGTCGAATGTGAGTTGTGGGTTCGTTTTGGTGTCTACTAGCTGCCTGCAACCACCTCTCATGTCAAACACAAGTTGTGGGTTTGTTTTGACATGCACTGGCAACCCACAACCCCCCCTCACATCAAATGCGAGTTGGGGGTTTGTTTCAATTTCTACTGGCTTCCAACATCCCCCCATTGCATCAAGTGCGAATGTGGGGTTTGATTCATCATCTCTTGGTTACCAACATCCCCCCATCGTGTTGATGTGTTTCTAGTGTTCCCAGCTGCAAAGAGGCACTGGAAAACTAGAAGGGGAAAGAGTTAGCTTAAAGGGTCCCAGAACCAGCCTTCTTCTACAAGGGTGGAAATCTGCAATGACCACTGTTAACAGTGTACAGCCTAAATGAAGTGCAAAGAACACAAAGTTAGTAGACAAGGTTAGCGAAACGTCACGATAAAGATAGTCAGTAGTTTGCAGTCTAATAATGCAGTTAAATGAAAAATACTTTACCAATGAACTAGGATTGTCCCAGTTCCTGGTTGGAATAACGCAGTGATGATATCGGAATAAGTCGCAAGTTGACTTTGCAGTTGAACATGAGAGGAGATGAAAGTTGAAACCTTAGCATTGAGAAAGGGGGAGACGAGATCTCTGTTTCTAATATTTTACATAGACTTTTTATACTAACTAAATCAAAGTGGATATGATGCGAAATGTGGATACTGTCCATGTCCATTGCTAATGGACTGCCTACACTAACTACTTATGGGTAACCCAGGTAAATATGAAGTGGATCAGTTCGCAAACTCCGTGAAGTAGCTGTGAAGAGTGCGAAGTCCGTAAAAGTGAAATATAGGTAGGTTTGGTTAACAAAGGGTGTTTGCATGTCTTTCGAAAGGGAATGGAGAGAAACAGAAGAAAGAGGAAGATCGCCCCATGACCCTACAATACTGCAAAACACGATTTCGTTGCCTATACCTGGTGGAAGCCTATCATCTCCTCCTGACTTGAAGATGAGGCCGTCCTTGGCCTCCAAGTGACCAGTTCATCATCTCTCAAAGATTTTTGCTTGATTGATCTCCCAGAGGTGCATATTGCGACGTGTTCAGAAAGTGATAATTGACTGGGCACTCACTCTCTTGCAGACGGAATACTCGCGATGGGACTGGACCTGTAAAAAGGTCACGGTATTTGGCTTCATACTAATTTCGCGGCATAGGTGTTGTGACTGTGATTGCAGGAATGCGAAGTGATTCGAGGGATGTGGAAGCGCTGATTGGCTCAATAGGAAGGGGAGGAAGCGGTGCTGGGAACGTTGGTGTAGGTGGGATTGGTTCGCGCATGTATCGCATCAGGGCTAAGGGAGGGACTCGTGGAAAGAGCCCCAGTCGGGAGTTGGTAGAACTGGAGTTGTTTGAATCGATGGATTGGTTGAGGCAACACAACTCTTCCAACTGGAAGGACTGTGGGGAAGACACTACACAGCAAAGATGGTGTCCAAGGGTGATACCTATGAAAACTAGGCCGAATAAGAGAAGAAGTGTTGCAAGCACTGTGAACATAGAAGCGTTTTTAGAGTTGGCGATGGGAGACATAATGTGATATGTATGAATATGGTGAATAAGGAGATGGAGGCATAGCTTTTGTTAACGTTTTTAATAGGTGGTTTGGAATATAACGTTCAGGTCCCTGTTTGACAGTGGCATTGACATATAGGGTATAGTGTTGGGGGAGAACCAAAGAGAGAAGACCGGAGCTGAATAACACTGAAAAAGGCCTAAAGTCCCCTGGCTAGGTACTGTCCCTAGTTCCAAGGTGGCCAAAGAGTGACTGAGCATATACATGTAGAACCAAAAGTTGAAGAAGTCAGAAAGATGTTGGATTAGGAAAAGGGAAGTGAATCAGTGTTGTTGACACGTGACAAATGATCGTGAGAAGTTTGCTAAGGTAAGCGTGATGATGTGAGTCCTAGGAGTTCGTTGTGAAGAGGTGTGAAATGTCGGCAAAGCTAGAGGAAGAATGGAGTTTGGTACCTGCTTGGGCAAGAAAGCAATCGCAGATTGGCAACTGGATGGGTGTGAAATGTGTAAGCTTTGCAAAGTCAAAGGAGAGTAGGAGGGACATAGTGAGATGTCCACAAAGTCTAGAATGGTGTTGCGAAATGGAGTAGGCATGGAAAGAGAGGCAAAGGTGTGTTTGCCGATATCGCGGATTTGTGCGAAGTGTAATTGTTGAGGCGAGAGCCTCAACTACTCAGTACAAGTTATTAAGTTCATTAACGACGAGGCTTTCATCACTAAATAAATTATATCATGCTAAGTCAGAGGCTTTCTGCTTAGGTCGAGTCGCACATTCGAGAGCAGTTGTAAGGCTGTAAATTGCCTAAGGTCAAGCTAAAGAGCCATGACCTCTGTCTACTACAGTTTATATAGATACTTTCGTGGCTACGTGTCAAATACATGTCTACACGTATTGTAAGAGTCAGTAAGATATCTATGGCTATGCAAAGCTGTAGAGTGTGAGGTAAATGGACAGCCATCTACTTGGTGTATAATATAAAGGGAAATATGGGCGCCGCCCTGCAAGTCAAAAAGATGAGTCAGAGATAAGGAAATGATCTAGTAAGCACTGCCACAACGAAGGAAGAAATGGATCTAAACAGAAATTGTAACACTGCCCCCCCCCCCCCCATCTTCGAAGTTTCCAACTTCGACTACTCTAACCCTTTCTCCACTCAATCCATAGATTTGTTGAGCGGACGATAAATCCATAGGTGTTCATTGAGCGGTGTTGTTGGTGGTACGCATGGTACAGGCAGGATATAGACGGGCGCAGGCATGGTGATGGGGGTCAAGTCAACCAGTGTGGTAGGGTCAGCTGCCCTACACGTCAACTAACCCTTCCCATAGATTTTATTCCAGTCCCACTGCCAGCACCAATTATCAAGAGTTATTGTATACATTTCCCTCTGCCATGCTTTTATCTATATTTTGTGTTGCTAACATCATTTAATTATTTTCTAGTTCATTGATAATCCTTGAGAACACCATGGTAACCACACGACACATTAATCTCACTGATGATTGATGGATCGGTACTGGATCTTGAGTTGTGACCCCTTAATTAACCTTTTTTATTTTATTTTTGGTAAAAGCTAGTCAACATCCAGATCGACGGGCCAACCAGCTGGATGGTAGGGTTGAGAGACTTCATTTGGTGGCTCTCCGCACTTGCTGGGGGGACAAGTCGCGTTCCGCAAATAGAGACTCCCATCAACGAGCCTTTCCCCAAGTCATTCCCAGCTGTGAAACCCCAAGACGAGGATCTGGCATGCTTCTTTCACATTTCATCAGTATCCCTTACAGTCATTTATCAGGCTTCTTTTATGGCTTATCCTTTCTTGCTGTTTGGCCCCATCGACGCAAGAGAACGTGTGTGATGGGATTGTTCATAGCTTCTTACACCTATTTGTATAAAGGTGACCTGCCACCTCTCGAATGCAGAATCGTATCTCATCCTTTTTGATCCCACATTTCCCCCCTCTCTGAGTCTCATTCGACGAGTTTAAGGCTCGTCCATCCCTTCTTTCCCCTTTCTTTACCCATTTTCTTTCTTCTCGCTTACCCCATCCCTCGCGACGTGACGACCTCGTCAACGAGACTACCAGCAGACCGTTGACCCTGCCACACCAGGGCGTTCGAAGACGGGGTCGGAGAGATGTGGGAGAGGATTTCGTTGAGTTCATAGATATTATGTCATCGCTCGGTTTCACGGATGGAGATGTAGGAGAGGGATAGGAGGATCATCCAGCAGGTAAAGAAAAAGAGCCCCAGGGCGAGGGCGATGATTTGCATGTATGTCATGTCTAGAGCAGGGACTTTTGGCAGTTCTGGAGGACGTCAATGAATTTCTCTCCTTTAATAAGGATGGAATGACCCTGGTCTGGGTTCACCGGTCGAGTTTGCCCAAGCGCTGTCATCAAAGTTGCAGAAGTATTCGGCCGCCATATACACTTCTTCTTCTTCACTTCCCATTCGCCCTCAATTGGGGGTGATTGATTGCTTCTTGTTTTGGGGGCAGTCTTTAGGATAGTGCCCTGGCACTCACTTCTTGCAGATGTCGCATGTGAAGAGATGGCAATAGGACGCGAAATGTCCTAGTCCTTTGCATGAAGCAAGCTTCTTTCTTCATATGGGGCAGTACTGCAGAGGACGGTTGATTAGCAGTCAGGGTCATACTTCTGATGTAGAATGGAGTCAGGGGTCGCTCTTTTTGTTTTGGGGGAGAAGGGATGCAGTTCGTGCTGATTTTCAAAGGTGGTAGGAGGAGGAGGAGATCACAGATCCAGATGGGGGCGTTTGCGATGCGCACGTTTCTGTTCAGGTTTGTGTCGGGGCAGTGGAGGTGTTGGGTGCTGCATACTTTAATTTGTAATTACTGACTATGGAGGCCATTCCTTTTTCTAACATTTGAGACATCATACTGTGAGTGAGTTGTTCTAGATTTGCGATGGTGTCGAGGGTGAGGTCGAATTGTTGGAGGATTTCTTTGAGTGGTTGGTCATGAACTTCGTGAAGGATTTCAGCGCGATGTCCGGGGTCTTTCAGGTAATTGTTCGTATATTCAGCAAGGGGAGGAAGGATGTTTAGGGTTTTGAGAGCGTGGGAGGAGGGGAGGTCAGACATAATTGTTTGTTTGGTGGTGATGGTTGCGGATGGATTTTGCTGGGCTGGTTCAGAGACATTTCTTCTCCTTATATGCAGCAAGGAGGTCTGCAGCATTTCTTAAATTATCTGTAGGCTCCCATGTGTTTTCTGACATGGGATAGCCTAGCCACTTCACCAGAAATACATGTCCTTTGCCTCGTTTTTTGTGGGCGATGATCGACTCTTCTTTGTGTTCTTCTTGTCCATCGATCAGATCAAGGGGTGGCCTTAGGTAATTAGGACCATGGGCGGCGGTTTCATGATAGGGTGTGAGAAGAGCAGTGTGGAACATGGGGTGGATCTTCTATTGGTGGGGGAGTTTCAACTCGTAGGAGAGTGGCAAAGAACTTGCTTGATGGGGAAGGGCCCCTCTCGTTTCGGAGAGAGTTTCCTTGTTATGTCTGTCAATTTTAGGTTCTTCGAGTTAAGCCACACCTTCTGTCCTTTTTTGAATGGGGTAAATTTCTGTGTGATTTGTTCCGCCATGATTTGTCGAGCCAGCTTGTGCGCTGCAAGTGCCTCGGTTTGTGCTTTTAACAATTGAATTAGGCGTTGCTCTGCTGCAGGTACATCGCTTTTCTGATAGGCCATGGGTATCGCTTGTGGTTTGTATCCCATCATGAGGTAGAATGGGGAGTGTTTCACTGTCGAGTGCGTGCGTTGGTTGTGGGTGAATTCTGCAGTAGGAAGGAGTTTTCTCCATGTTTCAGGGTTATTCATGCAGAACATTTGGAGGTAGATTTCGACTTCTTGGTTTAGGCGTTCTGTTTCTCCATCTGTCTGTGGATGAAATGCGGTGCTCATTGCAGGTTTGATCCTGAGGAGTTTTCCGAGTTCTTGGTAAAGTTTCGATGCAAATATGGGGTCTCTGTCTGAGATGATCTTGTCAGGTAGTCCGAATCGGGTGTAGACGTTTTTTAACTCCCTAATGCATCAATCATTTTGTTGCAAGGGATTAAAATTACCCCCTTAGTAAGACCATGGTCTACCACAACCATTAATGAATCAGACCCATCGGACAGGGGTAGGTCTATGATGAAATCAGTTGTCACAAGCGCAAATGGGCGCATTGCATTGCTTTTTATTGGCGTGAGCAGTGGCATCGTTGGGTGCATGATGACCTTCATTTGTTGACATTTGGCGCAACCTTCTACCCAGTTCTTGATTAATACTGTCATTCCCGGCCACCAGTAGTCTCTTCGGATGAGTTTGATCATCTGGAACTGTCCTGGGTGTCCAGATGGTAGTGAGTTGTGGTAGAGTTCAATTATCTTTTTCCTGAGTCTGGCGTCGGGTGGTACGTAGCACCTGTTCTTAAAAAAGATTAGGCCATCTTTTACTTCCCAATCTGTCAGATCGGATTTGATTGGTGGGGTTCCATTTGTTTTGAGTGCTTTAATTGCATCTGCAACTAGTTCATCTTTCATCGTCACTTGAACCAGGGCAGTCTGCATGTCAGTATCGATGACGTTTACAAAGATTTCTGGAGGAAGGAGTGTGATGTTTTCATTGTCGTTTTCCGTTCCTTGGTTCCAATCTTCTCTTCATGATAGCACATCAGATTGTATCATTTGTGACCCTGGCACGTGTAAAAGATTTAGTTCGAATTTGGATAAGAATAGGCTCCATTGAGCTTGTCTTCTATTCAGTTTTTGGGCAGTGCGGAAGTATGTCAGGTTTTTGTGATCGGATAGAATTGTTACCGGGTGTGCACTCCCTTGAAGGTAGTGGCGCCAGGTTTCTAGGGGGGGTATGATGCCCAGGAGTTCTTGATCGTAGTTCTTGTTGTTCCATTGGGTTGCATCGAGCGAATGCGAAATATACCCGCATGGATGCCATTGTCCATCAGTGCCTTGTTGTTGGAGCACTGCACCGGTAGCGAATTTTGAAGCATCTGATTTGATTGTGAAGGGTCTTGCTGGGTTGGGCATTGACAGGATCGGTGCCTGTGCGAATTTGGCTTTTAGGGCGTTGAATGACGTTTGGCATGCTTCTGTCCATTCAAATTTAATATCTTTTCAGGTTAGATCATTTAACGGTCTTGCTAGTTCAGCAAACCTCCTGATCAATCTTCGATAGAAGTTTCCGAATCCTAGGAATGATCATACTCCTTTGACATTAGTTGGTTCTGGCCAGTCTTTGATCCCTGCTAATTTTGTGGGATCCATCAAAATTTGATCTGGTTTGACGATTAGCCTGAGGAATATGACTTCTTGGACGTCAAATTTGCATTTTTCTGGTTTGAGGTAAAGATTGTTTTCGAGCAGTCGTTGTAGGATTTGCTGTGTCCGTAGTTGATGTTCCTGTTTGTCTTTGGAGAAGATAAGGATGTCATCCATGTAGATGACGACCCATCCTTCATCAATCATGTCTTGGAAGATTTCATTCATCATCGCTTGGAATGTAGCGGGAGAGTTGCATAATCCAAAAAACATCACCATTGGTTCAAACAGCCCTTTGTTCATTTTAAACACTGCTTTCCACTGGTCGCCTTCTTTGATTCAAACATTATGATAGCCCCATCGTATGTCGAGTTTTGTAAACCATTGTGCTCCTTTCAGTTTGTTGAGAAGGTCACTAACCAGTGGGAGCAGGTAGGTGTTCTTGATCGTTCCGTGGTTGAGGTATTGATAGTCTTGGCAAGGTCAAAGTGCTTTGGAATCTTTTTTGCGATGAAGAAGAAAGGTGACACCATGGGTGATTTTGATGGTCAGATGTATCCTTTCTTTAAATTTTCTTCAAGAAAGTCATCCATCTTCTGTTGTTCTGCCGGGGTCAGTGGGTATACTTTACAATCTTTTGGTAAGAAGTCATCTTTTAGGTCAATGGCATGGTCCCAAGGTTTCAACTCTGGGAATTGTTCAGATGCCGCTTTTTTGAATACCTTTTGGTAGTCTTGGTATTGTTGTGGAAGCATGTTGTCGAGGGTTTTTGTCTTTTCTGGATTGTCGGATTGGTTGTCATGGGTGAGCTTCTGCAAAATAGAGGTTTTAGCTCTGATCCAGATTCCTTGTCCAAAGCAAAATCACGGTGAAGTTCTTGATGATAAGACCCTTGATATTCTTCCTGTTTTCCCTGAATATTTGTACTGTGGCACGTCATATTCTAAGGCAAGGGGCGGTTTGGTGATGGCAGGGTCAAATATTCTGATGATGGGTTCTCCTTTGATGTAGGCAACAGCAAGGTCGTCATCCGGTTTTGTTTCAGATGTCGGTGGAGCATTGTCTTCCGGGGTTCCATTGTTGTTATCTTTGATTGGGTGGTCTTCTTTGATAGGGGTGATCTTCCTAATCTGTTCTTTGGTGTTTTGTTTGAATGCCGTGTCTTTGGTCATTTCCCTAGATTTAGCAATGATTCTCCGAATTTGGGTGAATCGTTCTTTTTTGTCAGGGAAAGTGATCGTGCCTTTTCTCCAGTTGATATTAGGGTTCTCCTTTCTGAACCAAGGTAGTCCTAAGATTACCGATTCTTTTCCTAAGCTGGTTACCAGATATTGTTTGTCCATTTGTCTTTCTCCGACGGTGAGTCGGGCCGTAGTAGAGTGGGTCGTTCTTTCTCTGTTCAGGGTGCCGTCAGCATTCCATGTTTTGATTGGTTTGGCCAGGGGGGTCATTATCTCGATCCATAAAAGTTCCAGCAGCTCCTGAGTCAAGGAGCTTTGGTTTTGACAATTTTGGTTCCTGTTTCTAGCTTAATGGGTACTCTCATAGAGTGTTGTCTCATATCAGCTACTAATACAGATGAAACCGTTAACTCAGCGGGGTCTGACGTCGTTCCAGTCTGCTTCTTTAAAAACCCTTCTCTTCAAGGATTGCAAGAGCTTTCTCTCGTTCTTCCTCATCTAATTCTCCCATCATGGTGCAGAGGTTGTTGTATAACCCTTGCCCTGTCTTCTTCTGCCAAGGTTTAGAGGAGGGAGATGTTGTAATTGTCCCATCTTTCTTGTGATCTCTGGAGCGGTGTCCGGGTTTGTGACAAATAAAGCATAGCCCCTTTCGCATATGCTCCATTCGTTTGGCAGTAGATAGTCAATTGATATCAGTGGGTTCTTTCTTGATCGAGGAGGTGGATCAGGGTTTGTAAATGGTGCACATCTTTCCTGCGATGGCGCATGCCCACTTCCATTGCCCATCACACTTTGCGGCTGCCTCCATCATGTTGTCGAGGGTAGTGGGGACTTTTTCCATGTTGTAGATCTTTTCTGTCAACTTGGGATGTAATCCATCAATGAAATATTTGATAAGGGAAACGTCTTCTTTGATCTCGGCCCTTCCCTTCAAGATTCTGAACTGGGCGATGTAATCTTCAATGTCTCCGGTCTGTTTGAGTGCTTTCATCTTCTGTCGTGTGTCTCCTGCATCGTCAATTGGAGAGAATGTGGTTTTGAAGGCTGCTTTGAATTCTGTCCACATTCCTAAAGTCATTTTTCCTGCCTTTGACTCTGCCCATCCTGCTGCTGTGCCTCCATTCATAAACGAAAGCATGAAGATGATCTTTTTGTCGTCGGTGTCGTAGATGTCTTCATTTGCTCGGAGGTAGAGAGATACTTGAGAGAGGAATGTGCTCACTTTGGTTCTTTCTCTGTGGAAGTTGGTGGGTGTGCGGATCTTGATTTCTTTGGACGTCAAGTCGTAAGTGTTGGTGTCAGTGGTGTCAAGGAATTGATTGGTGGGTTCTGATTCGGTTTCTTTGTCTGGGTTGAGCGGTTCGAATTCTTCGTCAGGGATGTATCGGGGTGGTTCAGCGCTTGTTCTCTGGCTGTACCAGCATTCAGAGGGTTCTGAGTAACGTACTAGTTGACCTTTGTGTCTGTACCAAAGGGTATGGGTTCAGGGGTGGTGCCTTGCGGCGGTCGGTCAGGGGATTGTCGGGTGGGTCATCTGCAGAGGGAGGAGTCTGCTCTTGAGTAAGAGGACATTGTGGATCAGCTTCACCATTTGTTAAGGCGAGAGCCTCAACTACTCAGTACAAGTTATCGAGTTCGTTAACGACAAGGCTTTCGCCGCCAAAGCATATCATGCTAAGTCAGAGGCTTTCTGCTTAGGTTGAGTCGTGCATTTGAGAGCAGTTGTAAGGCTGTAAATTGCCTAAGGTCAAGCTAAAGAGCCGTGACCTCTGTCTACTACAGTTTATATAGATACTTTCATGGCTATGTGTCAAATATGTGTCTACATGTATTGTAAGAGTCAGTAAGATATCTATGGCTATGCAAAGCTGTAGAGTGCGAGGTAAATGGACAGCTATCTACTTGGTGTCTAATATAAAGGGAAATATGGGCGCCGCCCTGCGAGTCAAAAAGACGAGTCAGAGATGAGGAGATGATCTAGTAAGCACTGCCACAACGAAGGAAGAAATAGATCTAAACGGAAATTGTAACAGTAATGGTGATGATGCGAAGTGTCTTGTTAAATTTTCAAGTGTTTCTGTATGCATGGTGGGGAGGCTACGGGCCTATCCGAGGCGCAGTCATGTGATGTTGAACTTGTTTGTTGATATCGGAGTTTGAGCGTTTTCTTCATTGCGTTCACCACATACTCGATTCTCCACATCTCTGCTTTACTCTGAAAATCTTTGCTTTATTCACAAAATGTCTTCTATCCTCCTTGCCAAGGTTCAAGAAGCCATTAAAGTCGACCTGATGACCCTCCCAGATGGGGTAGCCGAACACGAAGATTATGAACTCTGGGGAAAGCAGTTCGTTTGTAATTGGGTGCATCGCAAAGGTTTCATTTTATAGTGAATGTTTTGAATGTCAGATTGGTTACAGGGCAAGCTAGTGAAGTTGGCCAAGGAACCCAAATCAAACGAAGAAATGAAGGCAGCCCTCGCACAGGCTCGCGAGGCCTTCATGCACTTTGACTGTCCCTCCTGGTGTGAATGGGGAGGCCTCTTATTCCTTGGCACTGTCGAAGACGCTCCCTCTGCCCAAGACATTCTCGCAAACTGAGCAAAGGCGCGTGCCTAGAAGAGGCGTCGAACACATACTTAATCGATGAGATGATGGAGGAAGAATTCGCAGCCCTTGAGGCCTCGTTGAAGGAGGAGGAAGACGCTGATGCAAAGTTGGGAGAGACACCGGTGGAGTCTTTGCCAGTAGTGGTGAAGACTTTGCTGGACGTTGCGATGGATGTGGAAGTGCAGGGTGAGGTTGCCGGTGAGCAGGAGGGGAAGGGAAAAGGGAAGAAAAGGGAGGTAGAAGTGGATGAGGGAGAGGCTGAGAAGGGGGACAATGCAATGGTTGTGGACAATGTTGTGGAGGGGGTGGAGACAGTAGAAGCAAAGTCAAGGCCAACCAGGACAAAGCGCTGTGGAAGGGGAAAGTGCCCAGCTGGGGTCTTTGTTGTTGGGTCATCACGTCACGCTGGCAAAGGTAAGACTGAAAGGGGAAAATGTGTGACAAAAGTGTCAAACACGTTGTCAGTGGAGAAAGGGAATGAGAACCCGAGAATAGAGAGGTCAAATGGGGACGCGTCCATGAATGACACATCGTGATCAAGCCAATCGAGGTCTTTACAGTGCCCCATATGTTCCGCTGTGGCAGGGTCAAAGGTTCTATTGGGGAACCAATGACGAGGTTGTCACGTCGCAAGGAATGGGGTAAGCGAGAATGGGAAAAAGAGTGGAAATATGTAGCAGTTGGGTGCGACGACACTTAAAGGAGGGGGGAATGAAGTGAGTGAAAGGCCATATCTCCTCCATTCAACAGCTGGGAGGACACCTTAAGTACAAGCGGGTGTAGAAGACTACAAACAACTCCCTCGCACACGTTCTCTTGCGTCGAAGGGACCAAACAACCAGATAGATGAAGTAAGAAAGAAGTCTTGATAAATAACTGTAATGAAACCCAAAATAAGCATGCCAAATCCTCGTCTCGGGGTTTCACAGGCTGGGAATGACTCAGGGAAAGGCTTGTCGATGGGATCTCTATTTGCGGAACGCGACTTGTGACCCCAGCAAGTGCGGAGAGCCATCAAACGAAGCCTCTCGACCCTACCGTCCAGTTGTTCGGCCCGTTGATCTGGATGTTGACTAACTTTTACCAAGAAGGAAAAATAAAAAGTTAATTAAAGCATCAAAATCCTGTACCAATCCATCAGTAATTGATGCGTCGTTTGGATACAGTGTCAATGAACTAGAAAATAATTAAATGGAGTTAGCAACACAAAATATTGATAAAGGTATGGTAAAGGAAAATGTATACGATGACTCTTGATTTTTGGTGCTGGCAGTAGGACTGGAATAAAATCTCTGGAAAGGGTCAGTTGACGAGCAGGGCAGCTGACCCTACCACACCGCGCGGATTTTCACGGACTCCGAGTTAGTCCGTACGGACTTCTGAGAAATTCATTTGGCTTGTAGTCCTGCTTAATTCCAGATTTTGAGTCTGCACGGATCCGTACGGATCCATATGGATTTTTTCTTTTTGCGCGGATTCCACAGAATTATTCCGTCTGAGTACAGCACAGGTCGGACAGCTCGGACATCCAAGCCAATCCGAGGGAGTAATTAATTTTATTAGTAAGTGATTAATATTAATATTTTTATTATTGTGAATCTCTAAAAGGTAGGGGGGGCAGGAGGATTCGAACCCACGACCGCAAGGTCACGTGAGTGTGACAGGTAAGCAATTTAACCACTAGACAAACAGACTGTATAAGCCACACCAACATGTGCCGATTTACTGGGCACCGTTGTCACCATGTCACCAACGTCACCCCGTGACTGCCAGCTCATCACCCTCACCACTACCACCCACGATGCCGCCTCCCTCTCCCTCCTCCCTCCTCACCCCCCCTCCTCCACTCCACCAATAGGGGGCCCTGTGGCCCCCATATTTAAGTTTTCTTATAATCCCAATCAATTTATAAATAGCTGATTATTTCTTTTCCAGTGGTTTCTACTGTCCATGCAACGACGGCCACCCCCTTCGCCCCCTCACTTCTGGGTCCCCCCCCCCTCCACCACTCCACCATTCTGGGGGCCTGGGGCCCCCATAGTAAGTGTTTTTGTGTTCTAATCATTTTTTATTAAGCTAACTAATTTTTTTCATTGCTTCTATTGTACATGCAATGACGGCCCCCCAACGGCGCACCCTCCTCCCCACTGAGCTGGGAGGGGGGGACTCAAAGGCGGATAGGACAGCCCGAGGGAGGTCCCGGGAGGCCTATGGAGTGGGGTACCCGCGAGGTACGCGCCTCATGCCCCCCCTGCTGCCACATCACTAACGGCCGCCCCCCCCGTGTCCTGCCACGTCACCACCACCACTCCCACCGCCACGACGCGACTGAGACGCGACGGGACATGACGGGACCAGACGAGAGGGGGGCGCACCAGACAAGGGGACTCCAGACGACGGGGGGGCTGCCCAGACGAGGGGGGGGGCACACCAGAACACACTGGACGAGGGGGGCCCGCCCAGACGACGGAGGGGCCAACGAGACTAGGGGGGGCGCGTCAGACAAGGGGGGGGGACGCCAGACGAGGGGGGGGCTGCCCAGACAAGGGGGGGGCGCGCCAGAACACACCGGACCAGGGGGGCCCACCCAGACGACGGAGGGGCCGACGAGACCAGGGGGAGGGGGGACGCCAGACGAGGGGGGGGCGTCAGACGAGGGGGGGACCGACGAGACAAGGGGGGCGCGTCAGACGAGGGGGGGGGGGCGACAAGATGACGGAGGGGCCACCCTGACGAGGGGGGGGGGGGCCGACAAGACGATGAGACGAGGGGCGGGGCCGACAAGATGAGGGGGACACCGTGTTTAATAAATTATTGTAATTTAATTGTAAATATCTATGTAAAAATTGCAGAGCCTGCGCTAATCCGCGCGGACCAGCACGGAGTCTGTGGACTCCGCATTCAAATCATGTGGAGTCCGCGGACGTCCGCATAGTCCGCGCGGATCCATGCAGAATACATGGGGCAGTGTAAAGTATTGAAAGAATGCATAAAAATATTTGAAAAACAGAAAATAAAATGAAAACCAAAAACCAGTCCTTCAAGATGAGAGTGGGAAACTTGAAGAAAGCCTCGAGAGAGTGTGGAAAGTGACAGGTTCTTGAGATTGTTATGTCCAGCATGAGCGTGGGGTGATAAAGCACAGTGCATTAGCCAATCTAAAAGAGAAGAGGCCACTGAAGCAAATGCAGAATACAAGGGGCTCATAAATACCAGCTATCAGCTATTTTAGATGATGTAGCAGGATGTACTAGTTTATCTCATTCTTTGGAATCAGCTAGGAAATGCAAGGACTGATCAGACAACAGCACAATTAGACCTGCTAGCATCTGTACCATTACATGATCAAGCTGCACATCAATGATATTCCTTATAACCCTGGCCCACAAAATACTTTCAAGATGGCCAATGACCAAGAGATGGCAGCATTGTTCTATTGGACACTGTTTGCCCAGTGTGTTACCAATTTTAGCAGATTCAACTTTCTGATGGACATTGGCAAATTGTGAATTTCAGACAAAGGATGATTGAGAGATGGAGGTGTTGTATATCCAGGCCATCTTCATGGCACTGTTGTATATATTCTCAATCAACCACTGCCTGGTTGCCATCGATCAACAGAGTCTTCCTGTGATGGCTGGTGGAATCCATAAGTTCTGTCATCCTTTATAAATGCTGGGACTGCAGTTGAGTTTCTATCACTCTTTTACTAATTCCACAGATGCCTCTTTCTGCTACTTCCTGGTGCTTTTTGACATTTCTTAAATATATTTGCAATCAACCACTGCCTGGGAGCCACTGATCAGAACAATCATCCTGTGATGGCTAGTGGAATCCATCAGTTTTACTGTCCCCCATAAAAGTTTGGACTCCAGGTAGATTTCTATCACTCATCCACCAATTCCCCTAATCTATCATACTTCATATTCCTGGTCATTGTATCTTATATCTGCATACTGTTTGTTCAGTTTGCACCATACATTTGAGAAGATCCATTCTGTTCTCGGGGACATGGGTGTGACCACGCAGAATTTTCGTCAATTCCACTAATCATCGCCTGGAAAGGGGAGAATTTTTTTATTTGAAATTGTGACATTTTCCTCCAACCGATTCGTCAACCCTCCATGTGACGCGGGACCTGCGTGACATTTCGGAAGGGTCTGTGACGCGTGACGGACGAATTGAATGAAATGGTACAGTAGGTGATTATTTTACTGAGCAGTGTGCTGCAGGAGCGAAGCGAGCAGAGTGCCCGAGGCGCGCTTCAGAAGCTTGTGGTGCATAAGTAATCGCGATAGGCTTGACTAAACATCTCCTTTTTTGAATTTTAGAATTTTTCTCATTTCTTCCACATATTGTTACCCTAAATGTGCACGTGCACTGGCCAGTTATTACCCACATGCCTCCCATTCTTGAGCACCATCCTCTCAACCGATTACGGATAACTGCTGCCTCGAATTTCCTCACTGAAGAAGCTCCAACACCTCACACCCCGCCTGATATTGTCGAACGCTTTCCTCTCACCCAATCAAATGAAGACAAAACGCTAGCCGAGATCCATCCATCTTGGCGACGAAATCTGTTTGCGCTTCTCGAGCAGCCGAAATCGTCGTCGTCGGCCTTCCTCCTCCATACTCTCATTACATTTCTAATTGTGTTCTCAGCGTTGGTGACGGTGCTGGAGACCGTACCTACGTTCCATATTATCTCGATTCGGTCATGGTTTGGAGTAGAAACGAGTATTGTTGCTCTTTTCACGGTGGAATATATTGCTCGCTGTCTCGCGTGGAGCAACACGTGGATGGGCCTATTGAGATGGATTACATGTACGTTCTTGGCACCCCCCAACCTCTTCACATACTTACGCAACATCCAGCATTTTTTGGAATCATCGATGTACTATCTGTTGCCCCCTACTATATCGAATTAATGTTACACCAAGATACCGTACGTCTAGCACTCAATGATAATCATTTCCCGGACGTCTTATAGTTCTTCAGTCAATTCTATTCCGGTTCTCGATCCTGCGGATGTTCCGCTTAATACGAGTTTTCAGGCCATTTCGTTATAACAGCACCGTCCTACTGTGCGTCATGCTCATGTTTCGCCTTATGACGGCTTTAAATCCACCCAGAACAATAGAAGTGATGTATGTTTCCGTCCAAAGATCTCAACATGCACTCCTCGCGATTGGTTTCTTCGTGATTATGATTCTCACTGTATTCAGCACCCTTCTGTTAGTTATACAATCCACCCTCCATCTACATCCTATCAAATTACTTCCAGGTACTTTTCAGAGCGGGGATCTTGGGATCCTATCCTTGAAACATTTGTTAACGCAGATGGCGATCCTACACAATTCTCGGTATGCTGACTTTCCTCATACTTTTCGTCATTGACTCATTGGTTTTTATCAGTCTATCCCAGCTGCAGCTTGGTGCGGCACATTGCTTTTGGCCTGTCAACAATATCTCACATTTTCTCCACCCAGGTTCGTATTGGTTAGTAAGTACCGCCTGTGACCCAACCTTCTCGCATGGTGATGCATCAGTAACAGCGATAACTACCGTCGGTTATGGTGAAATTACGCCACGCTCTTTCCTTGGGCGGCTGATCACAGTCCCGATTCTCATGTTCGGCCTCCTCCTAATTACTTTACCGAGCTTTGTTCTTGGGCGAGAATTCAGTCTCGTCTGGGAAAGGATGACTGGCAAACTCGTAAGTATTCCACCACTTGTTGCTTCTTTTCTCATCTACTCTATCGTTCCCAGAACGCGGAACAGCACAGACCGGAGCACGAGCCTGAAGATGGACCAGAATCTCCCATAGGACCGAACTCTAGTCACTCTCGCTATCCATGGCTGTACCCAACATTGTCAACACCAAAAGACCTGACAAACCGCAAGCTGGCGCAGAACCAGACAGAGCTTAGTCGCCAGATCGCGGAGCTGCGCGCCGCGGTGGAAACTCAAGGACGCATGATTGAGCAGTTGCTGGAGGGGCTGTCGAACGGCATGAACATCGATACGACGTAGATTCTTCATTCTGTTGTTCTCTACTGGAAGGGTTGCGTTGTTCAGCTTTTTGAGCGCACATTCCGTTATCACTTTCCTCCATGTCTAATACGCGATCCGGTGGGGAAATATCATTGCGTGGACATTCTTTTGGTTAGTTCGATACGCATGTGGTGCTATCTCACATGATCAGGGACTGCTGTCCGAAGTTAACAGTTGCACCTCGGGGACAGGCGAACAAATCATCTGCTCAGCATTAGAGTCTAAAATCCGTAGCGGGGTGGGGGGATAACACGCGATCTTCAAGACCTGTGATGGAGTCCTGTGGCTAGCTTATATTTCGACAGGGGGACGGGACTTTAGGAGGTACATTGGGTTAGTCGCAAGGCGCTTCTTTTGCCACCTGGCGCTATTTATCGCAACGTTCACACCAGGGAGTTCAAGTTTCCGGCTTGACTAAAAACATAACAGCCCTTCTGACTAACTGAACCCTAAAGAACCTAACTGGTATGCTCACCAGCAAGATATATCAAATAAAATAAAATAAACATATATAAATAGTGGTGCAATGGGGGGACAGTGGTACATGAAGAGGATGGTGAGAGGTGCATGGTGCATGGAGGGGAGGATGGTGCAGTATCACTGGAATTCAATGCAAATCACTTGTTGTACACACAGTGTTTATATATGTTATATTCCATGCATATTAGCTGAATCACAACATGCTATATTCACTGGTCATTATTTCTACAATATAGTGGAATTCTGGATGTATTGGTGAGTAGATTATTCCTATGACAACTTAAGGAATCTGAATTCTTGATGAGCATCTCCTGCAACTGCCTGATATCACTCTGTGTTGTCCTGATACCACCATAATTTGACCATAATATACATGCAGCATCCAATGCCTAAAGCTGACATGGTTCCATTCTGGTGCAAATGCTCCATTTGATGTAAATCTGGTCCACAGGGTCTTATTCAAAGCCAGCAGACTGCTTGGAGGATGATGAGCACACACTTGGGCTACATTGTGGAACTACATGGAACCATGGAAGTTCTGGCACACTAGTTAAAACCCATAACCCAGAAGATGATAGTGATCAGCCAGCTGGATTCGGGTCTGATTTGAGCAACAAAGAAATGGTGGAGGGTGGATCTGATGGTTGGATGGATGAGCTTGAGATAGATGCAGTAGGCATGGAGTTTCAAGTGGGACAGACTGATGATGGCTTTCACTGGCAGGTTGAGGATATGGAATGCAATGGAAATGGCAGGCTGTTTAGTTCAGATTCAGAAGATAGTGATCAGGATGAATGGTATTTTTCAATGGCAAACAACACATCTGATAGTGGCTCAGAGGCCAGTTCAATCCCTGACTCTCTTGAAAATGATTTTGAAAACATCACCAATGACCCACTTTTCCTCTCTTGCCAGCACATATTCAACTTGAATCAACCTGCAGATGGTGGATCAGGTGAGCATATACAAGACTTGCCTTGGGTGTTTGATGATTACCCCACCATTTGAAACACATATATGCATGTCTTTCTTGGTGTATCCTATGATGGGATGACTCACAAGGCTGCATTGCTCATATTGAATGGCTTTGCAAACACCTTCAATTCAGCTGCCTTAGCCAGCCTATGCTGGAGTTGATATTCCTGGTTTTGCACAAACCATTGGAACAGTAGAAAAATGGCTTGGTATCTCCACCAAGGGATTCATCATTTACTTGGTTCTCTGTCCAATATGCTGGCATTTGCACCTTCCATGTGAGCTCTTGAAGGTCAAATCACCATTCTGCAACAAGGTTGACTGTCCTGGAATCCTATATTCTACAAAATGTCTCTCAGATGGTACTGAGAAAAGAACCTCATTGCTGATCCTTTGTGGCAGGATCAACAATCTACTGGAGGTCTCATTGGTGAGGTCATCACACCATGAAGAGTGGGGTAAGTGAGAGCAAAGGAAAGGGAAATGAAGGAGGAAAGAAGGGACGGACGAGCCTTAAGCTCATCAAATGAGACTCAGAGAGGGGAACAAAAAAGGTGGGATGAAAAAGGATAAGATTTGATGCTGCATTTGAGAGGTGGCAGGTCACCTTTATACAAATAGGTGTAAGAAGCTATGAATGATCCCATCGCACATGTTCTCTTGCGTCAATGGGGCCAAACAACAAGAAAGTAAGCAAAAAGGGAGGAGAAGAGACCATTTTGAGAAATTTTGATGAGTCCTATAAGATGGCATAGTCTACTCCTCATCGTGGGGTGTCATAGACTGGGAATATCTCAGGGAGGGGTGAATCATTGAGGCTCTCTATTTACAGAACGTGACTTGTCCCCCAGCAAGTGTGGAGAGCACTTCAACACGACCTCTCGACCCTACCATCCAGCTGTTAGACCCATCGATTTGGATGTTGACTAACCACAGAAAAGGAAATCAGACCGAGGCCCAGATCATCACTAAGATTGATAAATTTTGTGCCTAGGAGAAGAAAGATAAAGAATTAATTAAAAACTGGTAACTGACCCTTCACTTCCAAGGCTGAGCTGTCAGATTTAAAGACCCAAGGGAGTGGAAATGATGTTGACATGTGTGATCAATGTGTAGTCTTTGAGGGAAGGGGAATCAACCTGTAAACTTGAAAATAACTAAATGAAATTAGCAACTCAAAATATTAATAAAAGTGTAATAAATGAGAATGTATACGATAACTCTTGACTTTTGGTGCTGGCAGCAGGACTGGAATGAAATCTATGGGAAGGGTTAGTTGATGTGTAGGGCAGCTGACCCTACCACACCTTCCCTATGTTCCACCTTCCAGGGCCATCCAATGCATGTGTCTCTGACCTGGCAAAGTTGAGCAATGGCAGCATTGGAGGGGGTGGAACAATGAATCTGGCATTTGGCCACCAATGATGGACCAGGGATTTGAGGCCTATCCTGACCCTGATAAATTGTTGCATGATGTTACAGATGCCTGGGGTTGGCAGACAATCCAGGCTGGGTTAGAATTAGTGTTTTAAAGTTCAGTCAAGTTCAGTTTTCCATCCCAAAATGGGCTGACCAAACCATGACCAGTTCATACTGTCCTCAAAATTGGAACAAACCTAACCAAACCAAAGGCAACTGGTCAGGTAGGTCATTTTAGGTAACCAAACCCTGTCCTGACTGGTTCTGACTGATTTTTACAGTGTAAAAAATAAAATAAAATAATTCTAATTAAATTTACAACTAAAATGACCTCCCCTACATGGAAGACATGCAAGAGGGGATGGAGAGGGCAAGAGCAAGGGTCATGAGCATCTCACATTGTGACAAGGGAGGTTCAATGCTAATAAAACAAAATGCATTATTAGTAGATAGATAAACAATGAAATGAAAAGAACAAGACATATCTTGGCAACAACACACATCACTTGGACCCCTGCCACATCCCCATTGTCACCATCCCCACTGCCATCACTGTTGAGGTAGTTCCACCTGTATTCCACCCCATGAGCAGTTGCTCATGAGGCTGGGTGTGGGTGGTGCTTCACCATTGTCATAGTGGTCGCTGTCTTGTCGACATTGTTGCTGTTATCGTGTCATTGTCATTGGTGTCTTGTCATCATTGCCTCACCATCATCAACATTGTTTCATTGTTGTTGTTGTTGTCTTGTTGGTTGTCCCCATCGTTGTCTTGTTGTTTGTCCCCATCGTTGTCTCATTGTTTGTCACCATTGTTATCACTGCCATCAGCTGCTAGCACCCATGACCCACCCTGTGAGCAGTGGCTTGCAGGGCTGGGGTGGGTGCTGAGTCATTTGTTGTTGGCCATTGTGTCATTACAAGAACCTAAAAAAATAGAAGACAGATTAGGGAATCGAGTCAGTATTGATTCACCAGGATTCCTGGGATTCCTGGCAAAGTTGTAGGGAATCAAGTCAGTATTGAATCACCAGGATTCCTGGTAGAGTCCTGATGGAGTCCTGGTCTTCTCCAAAATATAATGGATCAAGTCTTAAGTAATTAGAAAACTAAGTATATTTGTGGTAAATAATTCAAGTCAACAAGCTAATAACAATCATCATTTGTATTAATCATCACTTTCTGAATCACTATGTTGATTTTTTTTATCTTTTCTGTTTTGTTTCTCAATCACATGCCTGGAATGGTAAAATAACATTGTATGGAGAAACCAGTCAAAATTACCTGGAACCATGGAGTTATAACTTAGAGAAGTGGGGCAAAAAGTGTGGCAAGTGGACATCTGTTGCAGTGGAGCATATTATTCTTCTCCCCTCTTTTCGCAGAAGAATTTTGGCTATTTGAAAAACACCTTCCTAATCCAAATACAATTGGTCTTGGGGGACTTGCTAAGTTCCTACATTAGAGTTCCATTCTACATTACCTCTGTCAAATGTCATTTTGTTCCGAGGGGAATGATGGGTTGATGCAGCAAGGCAAGTTGTGCAGCTTTGAACTTAGAGAATTGCACATGTTCTGTGGGCTTCCCTTTTAATCTGCTTAATTAACCAGTGAAAGCGAGGTTGCAAGAGGAAATGAGAAAAAGAGTGGCTGTGGGTGATGATTGATGGACCTTGTCATGGAATAGATGCACCAGCACAGCAGAGAAGGAATGGGTGGAGAGAGTGGAGTCAAGTGTTATGACTCAGAGGGGGAACTGTTGGTGACTGATGACATGGCCAGCACTAACACAGGCATCAGTGGTCAACTACAAGGAATGAAAGTAAAGATGTCGAGGAAGTCATGACTGATGGGTTGATGCAGCAAGGCAAGTTGTGCAGCGTTGCTCTTCAATATATTTTCAAACCCTCCAAGCCATGCATTGAGCTGCTCACATGCCTGCAATATTAGTTCATTTAGCAACTAATTTATTAATTTAATGGTTACTTACTTGTGTATTAAAGGCACATTTGTAATAGTTATTTCCATCTGTGTCTTTGTCTACAATAACCAAGTTTGGAGCAGAGCCATCTAATGGTGCAGGATTGCACCATTTTCTGCACATGTAATCAGAAGTTCAGTGATTGATGTAGTGATAGGAGTCCACTATAAACCATGTAGTATGTTTCCAAATCTGGTCCCAGCTACCATTTGAAATGCAGTGCGAAGAACAGCACATCCTTTATCAATGCAAATATAATCAGGCCTTGACTCCTCTGTGGGAAATACTGATTCCAAAAATGCTAGAATATTGGTAGGAGATTCTGATTTTGCAA
This sequence comes from Tricholoma hemisulphureum, assembly GCA_964034925.1. Taxonomy (NCBI): domain Eukaryota; kingdom Fungi; phylum Basidiomycota; class Agaricomycetes; order Agaricales; family Tricholomataceae; genus Tricholoma; species Tricholoma hemisulphureum. Next base: position 720,536 of record OZ035933.1, read on the forward strand.
ATTTGGCCCATGCAATCACAACACCACAAGGGGCACATATTGTTTCCACACAATAAAATCAAGAAGGAGAAAAGTAATTTTTTCTTTCTGGTTCTTCTGTAGGTCCATCATGTGGTTACATTGCAACCTGATGGGTCTGTAACCATGGCTGACTATTTGGCTTCTGGAAAATTCTGTGTGCACCAGGCAATGTTTGACGCTTGTGTTGTTGAACATGATTTTTCCACAGCTCCTGATGGGTCTGGCAAGCTTTTGTTCCTGCCACCTTAAGATTGGTGCAATCACATATATGACATCTTGCACCAAGCTGGTTTTGATGTATTTCATAGAACACACCTCCTCAAAAGTTTCCAAGTTCCCTATTGTCATATCCCATGCAAGCACCCCTCGGAACTCTGCCTCGGAACTCTGAAGGAACTCCGGAGGAACTCCCAGTATTTCAAATTCCTCATTTCAAATTACCTCTCCTGTTTTACTTACATCACATCTTCCGTAGTTTACTCAAGTCTGTTCTTCATCATAGATATCATCACGAAATTTGTACTCCGAACTCCGCAGAACTCCGCCGCAGCTACACCGAGTACTAGCCTTAGTATAAAACTACTTTACATACTTTGTATTCTTCAGTTCAAATATTAGTTGTTATCAACTTATCATTTGTCAACTTTAAGACCTCGAACTTCTATCTTAATCTTCGGACCTCCGGACCTCTGCTTCATTCCTGTCCCTTACTTCGGACTTCCTAAACGGAACTCCGCTTTTGCACCTTTTCCTTACCTCGGACTTCTGCACAGACTTCCGGACTTTTCAGTTCCTTGCAAATTGGACACCGAGCGTAGAGAAGGGTGCAACCTCTTAAAGGTTGAAGCCAAGTCCTCGTTGTACATCGGAACTCCGCCGGACTCCGCCGATTTCCCGTGCCTTAGGATCAGTTCTTAACACCTATCACAATTATCAAATGCACAAAACTATTAAAGTTGTTATTTGTTATTAACAACAGAAATTAAAAAACACACAGTATGGCCCACAACAATACCATCAACAACCACAATTTTTACATCTGCACTAGCATCACTTTGAGTTTCTGTAGACATTTGAGTTGGAAGTAATTCAATGGAGTTTCCTCAATATCTCTAATTTACACTCCCCCATATGTTCTGCGCAGATCCGCACGGACTGTGCGGACTCTGACCATCATATTCCCAAAAAGGAAATCCTAATCACTTTCCATGTGGAGTCCGCAGAAGTCCGTGCGGATCTGTGCGGACTCCACAGAGTCTGACCATTGGGTGACCAAAATGTCACACCATACCACATTCTGCACGGAGTCTGCATTTGTCCGTGTGGACTCTGCGGAGTCCAAGCTAGTCCGCACGGATCCGCATGGACTCTGCAGAGTCCAAGCACTAGGTGACCAAATAGCTAAACCATACCACATTCCACACAGACCCCAAGCTAGCAATGACTAGATGTTGAGAGTCTAGCACCTTACTGACCAGATACCAAAACATATCAAGTTCTGGAAGCAGTGTGACATCTCAGTGATGTCAAGCAGACAAAATATAGTATCATTACAATCTATAGATAGACAAATGCAAATGCATGACTTGACTTGTAATGTTGCTGCAACTCAAGCCAATGTCTTGGGACTCTTGGCTAAATGATTTAATAAAATAGGTAAAATAACTGGATTATTCAAGGAGATAGATAAGGGAAAATGTTGATGGGTCATCTGCCAGACCTAAGCAATCTGAATAACAATTCTGGAGTTATTTGACCAACTATGAAATGAATAATCTGGTCATTTTTACTTATTTTATTTAATCCCCTAGCCAAGTCATTGGCTTGAGCTGAAGCAACACTACACTTGAGTGATCATGTACCAGAATTTGTTTGAGCATGCATTGTCACATCTTACCTTGGATGTAGTATTATTATATCTTCAGTTGTGGAAACCATATATAGAAGTCAGGCCTGCAAGTGGTTCAATTGTTTTGAATTCAAACTACAATCAGATGTGTCAACTAAATATTGCCATCATTCATCATCAGAATCACTATCAGAGGTGCTATCAATACTTCCAGATCCTTGTTGTTTTTGTTTCTTCATGACCATTGATGTGTGATAAGACAACATTACATGCAAAAACCAGTCAAAATTTCCCAAAGTCATTCTTTTCAAAATCAAATTAAATCCTCGAAGCCATGCATTCAGCTGCTCACAGGCTTGAGTATTGAATGGATTGTAATCGGGAATCCCATCTTTATCATACTCAACTATAACAAGATTTGGTGCTGAGCCATCCATTGGTGCTGGATTACACCATTTACAACACAGGAAATCTAAGATGTGATGGTTGATATAATGGTATGAATCAACAATAAACCGGGTGGTTTTCTGACATATATTCCAACTACCATTTGTAATGCTGTGACAAAGAACTTGACAAGCCTTGTCAATACAAATGTATGCTGGTCGTGACTCCTCTGTTGGATAGACTGTTTCTAAAAATTGCAAAATATTTTCTGGAGATTCTGAATTTGCAAATTTGGCCCATGCAATTACAACTCCACATGGTGCACAAACAGTTTCCACACAATAGAATCGGCAGGGAGTGAAATAATTTTTGTGTTGTGGCTCTGGCATATCCTCATCATGTTGTTGGATATTTGGTGCTGGTGCAGCCTGCCAAGGCAGAGTTTCACCAGGTCTCCTGATCATTCTTCAGAAGCCTGAGACCCTTTGATGACTAGAATTGTTATAGAATCTGTTCCACTCTGCCCAATGTTGCTCACATGCCTGTATTCCAGTAGCCTTTGGATTGATACAACCAACCACACAGCATTTTGGTCCATATTCACTTTCATGGAAAGCACAAAATACACCACCTCTTGCATTTGCAGGTCCATCTGTACAAGTTCCATAAGCACACCGCTGTAAAATAAATATGAGCAGGATTTGTGAATAATATGTTTTTATTACATACTGAAGGCCCTGTTACTATTCCATCAAGGACTACTAATTGGACTTGTGCTTGGTCAACCTGCATGTGTTCATCCTCAGTAGAGGTGCTACTCTCTGACTCTACTTGTTCTTGTGGAATAGTTGGAGTATCCACTATATTTTCATCAACTCCAAGAGTTGCTGCTGGGTTGGAATTGGGAATAACATCTGCAGTTGTCTTATATTCCTGTGTGCATTCAGAACATGTATGCCCTCCAGCTACTCTGTGATGCCTTTTGCTCCCAAAACAGCAAATGCTTCTTTTGTAACCTCATCAATTGAGTACATTACACTCCCCCACATATTCCAGCCAGAATTTCCGGATTCCGGGTGTACTTTTTTTTAGTGTATTTCTCACTGTAGAGGATAATTCCGGTTCAATTATTTGAACCGGAATTTCCGGAATTTACCCGAACCAGGAAAAACCGAACTAACCGAACTCACTGGACGCATGTCACATGGCCACAATCGCCACCGTGACGCGTCGTGACTGCCAGCTCACATGTTGCCACCCACCATCACAACGATGGCCTCCCCCCTCCCCCTCCCCTCCCTCCCTCTAGCACAACATGGGGGCCTATGGCCTCCATGGTAAGCATTTTAATTCAAGTTCTATTTCATCTTGATTTAAAGCTAATCAAATATATATTCTTTCTCTTTCAGTTTTGTGTATGCAACGACACACCGCCCCTCCTCCCCACTTCGCTGGGAGGTGGGGGGCTTCATAGAGACCTGCCACGTCACGCCAGCGCCGCCTCCCTTCCGACCGAGCACCCACCACTGCCACCACGTCACTGCCCACTGACCGAGCGCCCATCGCCGCCGCCACGTCACGCCCACCGTCCCAGCACCTGCCGCCACATCACCGCCCACCGACCCACCGACCTCCCCCAGCCACAACCCAGCACCCGCCGCCACCACGTCACCACCACCCACCGATCCACCAACCACCACGTCACCGCCCACCAACCCAGCACCCTCCCCCAGCCAGGGACAACCCCCACCGACACACGGGACGTGCCGGGGGACAAGGGGACGTGCCAGAACCGAGGGGGACATGCCAGGAGGGTGGGGGGACACGTGGGGGGGCGGGCGGACGCCATAGGAGGGAGGGGATGCGCCGGGGGATGGGGGACGCGCCAGACGCGACACCCAGCGCGACTGGGAGGGAGGGGACGGGGTAGGAGGGAGGGGGGACGACACTCAGCGCGACTAGGAGGGGGGGACGCTCCAGGGGGCCGGGGGACGCACTAGAAGGGAGGGGGACACGCTGGGAGGGAGGGGGACGTGCCAGGACATAGGGGGACGCGCCAGGACCAAGGGGATGGGTGGGGGGACGGCCGGACGCCATAGGAGGGGGGGGGACGCGCCAGGACCAAGGGGACGGGTGGGGGGACGGCCGGACACCATAGGAGGGGGGGGGATGGGCCGCGGGATAGGGGGGACAGGGGGATGCCCTAGGAGGGAGGGGGGACGAGCTAGGAGGGTGGGGGATGTGTGGGATGCACCAGGAGGGTGGGGGGATGCGTGGGGGGACAGGAGGACGCACCAGACGCGACGCCCAGCGCAACAGAGCACCCCCACCACCAGGCATGGGGAAGGGGGGACAGGGAACGGGGGCAACGATGGCGACACGCTGCGCCCCCCTCCCCCACCCTCCCGTTAATTTATTCCGTATATATATATATTATTTTTACTCTACTTTAATTAATATAGATACTACTCTGTCAGAGCGAGGGCACGGACGCGCGACCCCACGACACCCAGGACAACAGAGCACCCCCCACCACTGCTGCGAGTGACTGCTCGCAGGGTGAAGGGGGGTGCAAGGGGTGAGGGTGACTCCTCCAAAGTGAGTCTGGATTTTCCGAACTCGACCGGAATTTCCGGACTCAAGCGGAATTTCTGCAATATGTGGTGTAAATTACAGCATCAATTGCAAGCCCATCAGGGAGTACCAGATCAATATCTGATGTAGAGGTAATTGAATGGATTGACTCCTGAACAAATGTATGCCATACTTGACGCCAACTAATTCTTTTGTTGTTTCCAAAGCTATTGTTCCAATATTGGGCATATGCAGCTGCAGAGGCATGAAAGCTATATATTCCATTCAAAACACTTTGGGAAAATGATCGATCCACCCATAAAGCCTGTCCAACTTTTAGATATCTTGCAGAATTCAAATATAATCGACTGGGTTTGTTTTCCTCTTCATTTTCAATTGATTGCTCATGATCAGCCAGATATTTTGTTTTGTATTTGGCACATTGTCCTGTTAAGACAGGAACATTTTCATATATAGCACCATTTTGTATTAAAGTAACATGTGGTATTTCCCGGACAGGAGTGATTTGATGAAGTGACAGCGACTTACATGCCAAAGTTTGGCATTCCATAGCATCAGGACATATGATATGCACTGGCTGAATTAATTTGTGGGAAATGGGTTGCAATTTTCCTTCAAATTGCTCATTGGAGTCATATGGGTGCAGGTGTAAATCCTTTGCAAGAGAATCCAGCCTCAAGCTGAGTGTTGTTATTTACATCTCTTCATCCATTTCTTTTGCCACATTTTTCATTTTCAAAGGCCTTCTCTGATGTTCATTGATTTGTTTTATCAGGGCATGAGCAAGGGCTTTTATCCAACCTGATGTTTTGGTTTGGTGTTCTCCTTGACATTTGACATATTGTTGCCTTGCATGCAGGTTTAACAAATTGGAATTTTCAGTTAGAGAAAACAATAGGAAATGGAGCTTCAGCTGATTTGACTGGTGATGCCCATGTAACAGGGAGCATGGCAAAGCCTATAGTGCCAAGGAGGACTGGAAATAATTTTGAAGAACATAACATGTGGACAATTGCAAATATCCATATGACCATTGAATGGTTGGGGCTAAAAGCAGATGGTAACAAATTGACCCATATATTCTTTCAAATACTCCAACTTACTTCAATTTTCCACTATTACTTTTCTTCTTCTTCTTGTCTGTTTTTTTCTTTTCTTCCTGTCTTTCCTTTCCTCTGTCTTTCCTCTTCTCCCTCTGTTTCCCACTTGCTTTTTTCTTCTGTTTCCCCTTTCTCTCCTTTTCATCTTCATAATCATCATCATCCACTACCAATGTTCCACCATTATCCAGCCATGCCAATAAATCTGTGAAGTTGTAAACCTCCTTCTTCACTCCCCACAAATCCACATCATTGGGCCGATCCTCATTCAACCATTTCACCATATTGTCATACTGTGCAACCTGGGGAAAGTAGCGCTTGTAGTGAGAATGAAAGTATGATTTTGAAACAAAAAGCTTGATGATGTCAGCCTTGGTTGGTCTTGATACAGTCCAAGTATTTTCATGAACCATTTCTTCATATGTGTGGAATGCAGTAAGGAAGGCCCTGTACTTTTGATATGCCAGTTGAAGAGAAACATTGGCAGTTCCAGTCAAGTGGATGGGAATGCCAAGAAGGGTGATGAGCTGTTGTTTGAATGAAGTGATGGTTGCTCCTTGAGGGGTAGAGGACTGGACAGAGGACTGGGGAGCTGATACTTGGGTACTCTCATCAACCTCCTAATATTTGGTCATTTCAAATATATATATATATATGGAATTTCAAAACTTACTACACAAAGCTTCAATGTAAACTGTTGATTGAATACAGTCCAATCAACAGTTTCATCTTCCTTCATTGCAGCCTCATACCAACCAACCACATTCCAGTTATCATCTTCATATACATAAACTCATGGATTTTGCTCTAAAAATGTTATAAGAGAACAAAAGAGAGAAAAATCCTTATTCAGCACATACTCTTGACAGGTGAATACTTTTCTCCTAGCTTCTTGAGGACAGGGGCAAGACTAGTGGTCACTTCATGCTTGAGTGACATAGCAGGCTTAGAATTGTCACATGTTGTATAAACATGGACCTTCCCAACTGCTTTGCCTTGCTGGACACCAAGGTCAATACCATCAGCAAAATTGTAAACATTGCCGAGAGCTTGACCACATAAAATCCCATCAGTGGTATGAGATGCACCCTGTAGGCCAGGTGGAGTTTGAGGTGGACTATTCATCATTACATCTAAAACAAATTTAACTACAGACTAGTATCAGGAATGACTAACCCTTACCTTCCTCCAACCTAGACCCTTCTTCATTCTCTTGTCATTCATCACAATGTCTAATATATTTCGAGTCAAATCATAGGCCAAAAAAACATATAGGTATTTGTAGAATGTACTTACCCAAAACCCCAGTAGTAGCAGCCAAGCTCTCAGTATTACCTATGAAGGAACTGCCTAAGATTGGAGTTGAAGATGAGAACACAGAGACATGTATCTCTCCCCTGCCACTGCCCAGGAAACTAGGGAGGACAGCAACATTGGACTCACCCCTGTCATTGCCTGAGATATGGGTCATAGAAGAGGGAACAGGCATGTGGGACTCCCCCCTGTTACCTCTAGGCCTATCATCACCATCCAGAGTGTTAGTACGCGGGATGGTGGACATGTCAGGGATGGTGCATATCTGGGCTCATTGCTGTGCTCATTGGACCTGCCCTTGTCATTATCAGGGGTAGTGGCACTGTTCCTAGGCTTCTCGTTGTCTCCAGCCCTGTTCGTGCCCTCACTGCCGCTGCCATCGTCGCCCCCCTCGTTACTGCCCTCATCTTTGCTGTCTTTGTCGCCACTTTTGTTGTCGGCACATTTGCCATTGTTGCTTTTGTCGTCATCATTGCTTTTGTTGTCGTCATTGTTGTCATTGCTTTTGTCCTCATTGTCGTTGCTTTCGTCACTGTCCTCTTTGTCGCTGGTCTCACTGTTGCCTGTGTCCTTGCTGGTCTCGCTGTTGCCCATGCCCTTGCTTTCAGAGGCAGCCCGAACGCTTTTGTGTTCATGTTCGGTTCCCCGGTGCTTCCTCGAGGTGGATTGGGCTGGGAGAGGGGGAATGGCAGCCCCTCCAGTCATCTCGTGCTTTGGGGGGGCCATGGCAATGCCACTGTTATCAAGCACTGCCTCGGTCCTATATTTAAATTAAACTTAGTAAGGTGAAATGAATAGAAAGGGAAAATGGTGAGAGAAAAGGGGGAAAAAAACAGAGAAAGAAAAGAAATGGAAAGAAAAAATAATGGAGGCGAATGAGCCACTCACCTTGTTTTGTGAGACGGCTCGATGGTGGCGGCATCCTCAGCAGCTTGATTGGCAGCTGTTTTTCGCCTGAAAACAGGTGGTGAGCAACGAGGTTCAAAGATAATGGTGCTTACTTATTTTTGCCCCTCCTGGGCTTCTGTTGCACCTTCCCCATCCCTCCCTTTCTGTTGCCCCTTCTCCTTCCCCTCCAGCTCCTCTTCGAGGTTCTTCGGCTTCTTGAATTTTTCAGGCCTGCCATTGACAGCAGAATTTGCTCGCTCGTGCCCAGTAGTCGTGGTCGCAGCAGCAGATTGAGGGGGGCATCTGCCTCGGGTGAGACCACTACAGGTCTTAGAAATGGAAGAATGGGTGGTTGGCATCTTGTTGCTTGCAAGAGGTGATGGTGATGGTGGTGGGAGTGAGAGTGTGCTGGCATGTTCTAATAATAGCTAAACACAGGTCATGCAGAGGGGTCATATGTAGCAATGATTACAATGATAACCGCAGCGTGCTGTAGCCTAGTTGGTAAAATGTAGTGCTTACATCACCTGGTGTCTCGTGGTCGGGGGTTTGAATCTTGGTATTTATGTAATTTTCCTGCAGATGGGCTCAGATGGGCTCGGATGGGCTTGGACGTCTGCGCTGTCCGAATTCTGCTCTGCTTGGACTAGGATGGAATTATTCCGTGGAATCCATGCAAAAAGTCAAAATCCATACAGATCCGTATGGAATATATGGGGGAGTGTAAAGACCTCCTCAATATCACCCACACCAACTTGAAGTTCTAGAACCAAGCCATTTTCATCCATCCCAACTGTAGCAGCAGGATCAAATAGTGAGAATGAATTTGCTCGTAGCTTGTGTGTCCAAGTACATTCAGAGCAGCAATGATTGTCTGCAGCTCTAATAATACCTCTATCACCCAGAATAGAGAATGCTTGTTTTTTGACCTGATCAAATGCAATGCCATCCTCAAGCTCCAGATCTATACCCATGATAGATCGAATAGACTCCTGAACAAAGGTATGCCATATTTGCCAATGTGACAATTTCCCTGTGCCTCCTGATTGTTGTTTCCAAATGCCATCATTCCAATACTCTGCATATGAAGCCACAGATACATGAAAATTGTATACCCCACTTATAACAGCATGAGAAAATAAGCAGTCCACCCATATATTTTGGCCAACTTTTAGATATTTGGCACTGTTGAGATAAACCCAGGAATTTTTTTCTCTCTACCCTTCATAGGTGCACATTCATGATCAGCATAATATGTGGTATCACACTGTGTGCATTTTCCAGCAAGTACTGGGCATTCCTCATAAATGTTGAATCTCTTGATTAATGTAACCAATGGAATATCATGGGGTCTTGTAAATTGTTGCAAGGAATGAGTGTTAGAAGCTAGTCTACTCCAGCATATATACATACTATCATAACCTTCCCACACACTACACTACACTACTCTAACACTACCATAGTCTCCCCATAGTAGACTACATACAGTATAGAGCAGTAGAGTTAGAGTAGAGATGTATAGTAGAGTAGTGGGGGAAGGGAAGAATGAGTGCCAGTGCCAAACAGGCCCTCTATTTATACTTTCTGGAGATGGTCTGTGCACACTCCAGAAAGATATAAAAGGCCTGCCACTCTGGCTCACTTCCCCCCAGTCAATTCACTCACCTTCACTCAATCCTTCACTTGTGACCTCAAACAATGAGGATTGCATGAGTGAGTTGTGCATTCAAATAAGTTGGGGCAAATAATATGAACTCCTTCAATTGCTTTGTAGGATACTGGCCATCAGGAAAACATGGAGAGCTAGATTTAACCAGATGGGAATTACCAAGCATTCCCAGTCCAGCAGGTGTAGACAATGAATTATATTGATTTACTTTGGAATCCAAGAAGAGCAGGCTCTTGGAATGTACTCCAAGGGGCAGAAAATTCTTTGATTAATTTATCTGCAGCTGGAAGGCTTGCATCAGGCTAATAAGCTCAATAATAGAAGTACAAGACTCTAATTCATCTGCAACTAGAGGACTTGTATTGAGCATACAATGGGTTCACAAGACTTAGTGGCTTCTGGCAGGGAGGTACAAGAGTCAGGAAATTCTTTGATCCATTTATCTGCAAGTAGAGGGCTTGCATTGTGCCAACAAGCTCAGGCCCAGAGTTCACAAGATTTGGGGACAGAGGCAGCTTCTGGGGGGGAGTATAAGACTCTGGAAATTCTCTGATCAATTCATCTGCAAGTGGGCTTGCATCAAGCTAACCAGCTCAGGGATGGAAATGCAAAAGCTCTTTAACTAGCTTAGCATTTTCTTATACTTGGTGTTAAATTTAAGGTAAAAGAATTGCTTACTGTATTGCAGTTAATGTCCCAAATGGCTGCATAGTAGTCCAAGTAAAATAGTAAGCCATTCCCAAAATACTACAGCCACACACCACTGGCCAGTGGAACAGTCAAATAAAGATTGGCCTTGGGATGCCAAACAAACATGGTATAAGCAGCAGAGTATTGCTTACTAGTATATCCATGGACTATGAGGCATTATACAGGTATCGTATATTATGCATAGTAAAGGATGTGAAATGCTGCCATGGTCATCAGGGAAAAATGAGCATCACATCACAGTCAATTATCAATCTTATCTGTCATGGGTGCTGTGAAGATGCTTGCACCTGGTAGCAGCTGCAACCTTACTTAATGATAGCAAGCAGTAGTAACCATACCTAATGGCAGCTGCAACCTTACATAATGACCAATTATGCCCACACTCCTCAACTGTCTTCTGCAGGTCTTCTGCTTCCCAAGGCCTGATTGACAAATAAAGGCATAAATATCTGTGTTTAAGGTGTTATTGATGCTGCCTAGCAAAGTTTTACCTCTAGTTCACAACTGATAAGGCCATACTGACAAATTTCTCATTTACTGGTCTTACTTTTGAACATGGATGATAAGAAATAACATAAAAGCATACCAATTTGAGGGAATTGTTCAACTTATAAATATCAAATGACTCATGAATTTATACTGAATGATGACCATTTACACATTTATTTCACTTCAACCCACACAAATGCTTAAGGCTCTTTGGACTGGGTATTTGGGGGGGTGCATGGGGCAGTGCATGAGTGGATGTGAATTGACAGGCAATTCAGCAGGTGCATGTAGCCAGGGCATGTATGAGAGGCACAGGACTGAGGGCATGCAAGCCGCAGTGTGGGCAGGACTAGCAGGTGCCAGTGCAGGGTACATGCCAGTAAGCACAGCCTGAGCTTCCCATCGCTGAACCACCAGGTTCTGCTGGCAATTGTCGAGAGGTCGGGGTTCCCACTGTGTGTGGTCAACTTCTTCCACTCATATCTGGTGGGCTGCTTCACACCCTACAAATGGAACACTGACACCTCCGGCAGGTTCTCTGCCGATGTCGGGGTGGGGCAGGGCTCGGCTCTGTCCCCGGTGTGCTCAGCGCTCTACATCATGCCCATGATGCAGATCTTCTTTGCGCATGCCCCCCAGCCACTGGCGGATCTTATCTCCTACGTTGATGATGGCACCCTCATCGTCTAGTCCAAACAGGTGGAGGACAACCTCCTGAAGCTTGTGGAGGCCTACAACGAGGTCTTCCGCCTATTCACAGACCTGGGCCTGGTATTGGAACATGCCAAGTCCGAGGTGTTCAACTTCTCCACAGCATGGGTGGTGCCTAACCTGCCCATCAATCTCGGTGTCGCCCCATTCATGGGGCCCACCCCCCTGAGGCCAAAGCTGATCTGGTGGTATTTAGGCTTCTTCTTTGACCAGAAGCTCTTGTTCAAGGAGCATGTCCAGTTCTACACCACAAAGGCATTCACCACAGTGAGTGCCATGCGCATGCTTGGCAACTCATCTAGGGGTCTCTCCCCGGCGAACAAGCGCCTCCTTTACCGATCCTGCATCATCCCGGTGGCGATGCATGAGTTGAGATTGTGGTTCTGCCACAGTACTCGTACCAAAGGCATTGTCAAGGCCCTGTCCCAGATGCAGCACACTGCTGCCTGCTGGATCACAGGCTGCTTCTGTATGACCCATGTGGGGGCTATGGCGGACCACCACTTTGACGTGCACTCACCCCACCCGAGCTGTCTTGGAAGGGGACCTCATGGGGGACGCCCCCTGGCACCTGCTGGGACTTCAGGCCCTCCCGCCTGCTGCCCGACGGAAGATCATGTCCCCTGCGGTGGATGCAGTCACCGTCTGCTCCCATTCTGGGAGCCTTTAGAGGCCTTCGGCCCCAAGAGCCAACCCAGAAACCATCTGGTAGACCTGTTCGCGGACAGGATTTCACCCCACCCCCTGCCCCCCAAGGGGACAGATGAGCACAAAGAATATGTTGACTGTCTGGATCGTGTCCTGGCTGAGGCCAGGGCGGACCTGGACTGTCTTGTCATGAGCTGTGACAGGTCGGTACCCAAGGTGGCTCACCAGGCCTCGGCGGCTGCCCTGGTCTTCTGTGGAAACCAGGAGATCCACCGGATCACCGCCTTTGTCGGTCGTGCCTCAGTGACTGACGTGGAGCACAAAGCCCTCCACCTTGGAGTGTCTATGGCCATTGCTGCCAGATGCAAAAAGGTGGTGATCTTCTCGGACACCCTCATGCTTGCTGACGCGTGGGTGGACTGCTCCCTGGTTGGGGGACAGCAGCACACCCTCTGGCTGTGCCGTCTTTTACGTTGACGGCACAACTCTGTCGGTGCATCATGGCGCATGCCCCCATTGGGAGCTACCGCGACTGATTCTTCCCCAGTGAGGAAACTCACTGCACATGCCCCCCTTGGCTCTTCCAGGACTGGGATCACCTGCTCCGCATGTGCCCCCACATGAAGTGCAAGAAGCACCGGCAGGGCCTGCGTTGGATCTTGGATCTTTTCAAACTTCTCGAGGCAAACCCGTGTGTGTTTGCCTTTGTCCCCCCAGAGGGGTGGGATCCTGGATGAGGGACATGCACAGGGCATATGACCCCCATCTGGTGGCCTGGTGCACCTGACGGCTCGCTCAATGCTTGCTCTACCTCTGAGCCTGCTGTGTCCTCTGTCGGTAACGCTGAACCTCGGGTTCACCGCTGGCAAGGTTGGGGGGCCCGCCGGATGGTGGGTACCATCCCATATGTAGGGCGGCTAAGTGAGGAGGGGCTGTACTCGGGCAACCAAGGGGCTCCAAACCCCACCGGGCCTTATGGCTGGTGGGTTGGTCAACCTGCATGAAGGCCTGTAATCCTCATTCCTGGCTGGTGCACCGGTGGGCACACACAACTTATAGGGGGCCACGCGGAGGCTACGCAGGGGAGGGGCTGGGGCGGGTTAGTACACGCTGTTGGGAGTGCCGGCAAGCTGGTTCAGGGAGGCGCCTGAGCACCCTCAGCCTGTAGTCTGGCCATACGCATAGCTCTGACGAGCAACATGCAGGCCTTCATGCACCTCTGTGCTCTATCGGGGCTGTAGCTTCCCCCTCAACTTACGTCGTATACCCGCCATTTCATGTAGTTGATAGCCATGGACTGCGTCCGTGTACCACATTAAATATTGTTGAACAAAAAAAAAAAACAAAAAAAAGCACAGCCTGAGGGATAGGTGGGTGGATGTCTAGCTTGAGCAGCAGAGTAGATATGCATGTAAGGCTGTGGGTTGTGAGGCATCTAAGATGGGGACCACTGGAATTGTATGCTTATATATTGCTAACTATCAACCTCAAGATTCTTAATGCACAAGTGTAGGGTTAAAACCATACCTCACTGGCTCAGAAATCCATTTTTTTTGCTAATTGTGAGCAATAGTATAACAGAGTTCTCTCTTTCTTACCTCTCTTTCCTTTTTTGGTATATTTTCAATAATTTATATAAGCCAGGTGCAAACATGGTCACAGTGCCCACTGGCATCTGTGTCAGAGTCATCACCTTCCTCAACCTCCAACTCAGAGCCATCATCCTCATTGCCATCACCCTCTAGCTTCTGGGGTCTTGGAACTGGTTTCTTGGGTTGACTCTGTTTCAGCTTTGCCCATTGTGGCTTTCTTTTCTCTTCTTTTGCCCAATCACACTTTGCTTCCCATGTTCACTGGCAAGCTGACAGCTTCTTGATGGGCCTTGTGAATCTCCCCATTATGAGCCTTTCTGGCATCCTCATTGTTCTTCCATTCAGCTATTACCATTGCATGCTCCTCCCTCCTCAGGCTCACCCTCTCTTATTTTTCTACCACTTTACAGCTTGCTTGTTCCTGGACCTCAACTGTTGTGTTATGGAACGGGTCTGCATCCAGCAGCTTTGCATACCCATCACCAAACAACTGATTTTTCTTCCCAGCTCCTTGTCCTTCTGTGGATTCCCCTGGACCCATGGAGCTCTTTATGCTCCCCCACCTAATCAGCGTGGAATCCTAGCTGTCCACTCAGACTTCACTAGGATTTTTTTTGGCAGAAGGTCACTGCCAAATCACCATTCCTAGTCCGAGTTTTGTCTGAGTCTTGTCCGAGTTTTTTCCATGCGGACTAACTCGGACTAGGAATTCCTAGCACAGATTCCGCATGGACTGTCCTAGCAAGTCACTATTTAAAAGGTAATGTAATGGAAGGATTTGAACCCAGGACCTTGTGGCCACGTGAGTGTGACAGTTAAGTAATATAATAACTGTGCTACCAGGCTGTATGAGCCTGGGCAACATATGCCCATTTAATGGGCGCCATCGTCACCACATCACTATGCGCATGACTGCCAGCTCACTTACTCCTCACCACTCACGACACCACCTCCCCTTTCCTCCCCCTCCTCCCCCCTCCCTCCTCCCTCCTTCACTTCATCAATCTGGGGGCCACAGGCCCCCATATTAAGTTTTTTTTTTCTCTAATCATTTTTTTTTGGCTAATTATTATTTTCTTTCAGTGCTTGCCAATGACAGCTGCCCCTGCTCCCCCCTGCTCTCTGCTCCCTCCCTCCACCCCACTCCACCATTATGGGGGCCTGAGGCCCCCATAGTAAGTCTTTTATTTGTTCCAATAATTCTTTATTCAGCTAAAAAACTTTTTTTTTTCAGTCCTTCTACTGTATATGCAATGACGGCCCGCCGACTGCGCACCGGCCCTCCTCCCCACTCAGGTGGGATGTGAGGGGCCCAAAGGGGGATGGCCCCAGGGAGGTGCCGGGAGGCCTGTGAAGCGGGGCACCCGCTAGGTACGCACCCCGATGCGGTTAAACCAGCCATGTCACCACTGACCCCCCACACCCCTCCATACGGGCAGAATGCCAGCCGTGACAGCAACGACTGACGACCAACACAGTGCCCACCTCCATGCCTACGAGCAACTGCTCGTGGGGTGGATCGTGGGTGCGGCTATTGATGCCGACTGGCTGCCAGCAAACGCGACAGGGGCACGCCATACGATGGTGCTCCCAACAATGGAGGAGCGCCAGGCGAGGGGGGGGGGACGCCTGTATGACCAGGGCCACATCAGGAGGGTGAGACACCCCCAGAGCCGAGAGGACGTGACCTGGAGGCAAGGGACATGACAGGTGCACTGTTAAGGCGAGAGCCTCAACTACTCAGTACAAGTATCGAGTTCGTTAACAACGAGGCTTTCGTTGCTAAGTTAAATCACGCTAAGTCAGAGGCTTTCTGGCTTAGGTCGAGTCGCGCGTTCGAGAGCAGTATAAGGCTGTTAATTGCCTAAGGTCAAGCTAAGGAGCCTTGACCTCTGTCTACTACAGTTTATATAGCTAATTACCTGGCTACGTGTCGAATACGTGTCTACACGTATTGTAAGAGTCAGTAAACTATCTATGGGTGCAAAGCTGTAGAGTGCGATGTAAGCGGACAGCTATCTACTCGGTGTCTAATGAAAAAGGGAATATGGGCGCTGCCCGACGAGTCAGAGATAAGGGGACGAGTCATGGTGAGCACTGCCGCGACGGAGAAGGAAACAGAAGAGGAGAGACGAGTCATGGTAAGCACTGCCGCGACGGAGAAGGAAATAGACATGAAAGGAAATTGTAACACTACCCCCCCCCTATCTTCGAAGTTTCCAACTTCGCTTTATTCTAACCCCTTTTCCACCCGGTCTGTAGATTTGTTAAGCGGTCGATAGACCCATAACTCTTGGTCGATTGGCAAGAAGGTAGGTGGCGTTGGCGGCGGTACGCGCGGTACAGGTGGGATATAAGCGGGCGCGGGGACGGCGATGGGGGTCGAGTCGAGCAGGGCATTCGAGGGGGTCGGAGAGATGTGGGAGAGGATTTCACCGAGTTCGTATATGTTATGTCGGCGTTCAGTTTCGCGAATAGAGATGTAAGAGAGCGACAATAGGATCATCCAGCAGGTAAAGAAGAAGAGCCCGAGGGCGAGGGCGATTATTTGCATGTATGTCATGGTTGGAGTGGGGATTTCTGGTGGTGCTGGAGAACGTCAACGAACATCTGTCCTTTAATAGGGGTGGAACGACCCTGGTCCGGGTTCACCGGTCGAATTCGCCCAAGCGCTGTCGTCGAAATTGGAGAAGTATTCGGCCGCTGTATATGCCGTTTCTTCTTCGCTTCCACTTCGCTTCTGATCAGGGGTGACCGATCGCTTCTTGTTCCGGGGACAGTCTTTGGGGTAGTGCCCTGGCACTCGTTTCTTGCAGATGTCGCAGGTGAAGAGGTGACAGTAAGACGCAAAATGTCCCAGCCCTTTGCATCTGAAACAGGCTTCGTTTTTCATGTGGGGCGGTACTGCGGAGGATGGTTGATTAGCGGTCAGGGTCATGCTTCGGACGTAAAAGGGAGTTGGGGGTCGTTCTTTTTGTTTCGGGGGAGAAGGCTGCCAGGCATTGGCGGATGCGGTTCGTGCGGATTTTCGAAGGTGGTAGGAGGAGGAGGAGGTCGCGGATCCAGATGGGGGCGTTTGCAATGCGTGTGTTTCTGCTTGGGTTTGTGTCGGGGCGGTGGAGGTGTTGGGCTTTGCGTACTTTAATTCGTAATTACTAACTACAGAGGCCATTCCTTTTTCTAACATTTGGGACATCATACTATGGGCGAGTCGTTCTAGGTTTGAGATGGTATCGAGGGTGAGGTCGTATTGTCGGAGGGTTTCTTCGAGGGGTCGATCGTGGACCTCGCGGAGGATTTCGGCGCAATGTCCGGGGTCTTGGAGGTAGTTGTTCGTGTATTTGGCGAGAGGGGGGAGAATGTTCAGGGTTTTGAGGGCGTGAGAGGAGGGGAGGTCAGACATGTTCGTTTGATGGTGATGGTTGCGGATGAGTTCGCTGGGTCGGTTTAGAGATGTTTCTTCTCATATGCAGCAAGGAGGTCCGCAGCGTTTCTTAAATTGTCCGTAGGCTCCCATGTGTTTTCGGACGTGGGGTAGCCTAGCCACTTCACCAGGAATACGTGTCCTCTGCCTCGTTTTTTGTGGGCGATGATTGACTCCACTTCGTGTTCTTCATGTCCGTCAATCAGGTCAGGGGGTGGCCTTAGGTAATTGGGGCCGTGGGCGGCGGTTTCGCGATAAGGTGTAAGGAGGGCGGCGTGGAATACAGGGTGAATCTTCCATTGATGGGGGAGTTTCAGCTCGTAGGAGAGTGGTGACAGAACCTGCTTGATGGGGAAGGGTCCCTCTCGTTTTGGAGAGAGTTTCTTTGTCACATCTGTCAGTTTTAGGTTTTTCGAGTTAAGCCACACCTTCTGTCCTTTCTCGAATGGGGTAAATTTCCTTGTGATTCGTTCCGCCATGATTTGTCGAGCTAGCTCGTGCGCTGCAAGTGCTTCGTTTCGTGCTTTTAATAACTGAATTAGGCGTTGCTCTGCTGCGGGTACGTCGCTTTTCTGATAGGCCGTGGGTATCGCTCGGGGTTCGTATCCCATCATAAGGTAAAACGGGGAATGTTTCACCGTCGAATGCGTGCGTTGGTTGTGGGCGAATTCCGCAGTGGGAAGGAGTCTTCTCCATGTTTCAGGGTTGTTCGTGCAGAACATCCGAAGGTAGACCTCGATTTCCTGATTCACACGTTCCGTTTCTCCATCTGTTTGAGGGTGGAAGGCGGTGCTCATTGCGAGTTTGATTCCGAGGAGTTTTCCGAGTTCTTGGTAAAGTTTCGACGTGAATCTGGGGTCTCTGTCGGAGATTATCTTGTCTGGTAGTCCGAACCGGGTGTAGACATTTTTTAGATACGCGTCCGCAGCTCCTAATGCATCGATCGTTTTGTTGCAGGGGATTAAAATTACCCCCTTAGTAAGTCCATGGTCTACCACGACCATTAATGAATCGAACCCGTCGGACAGGGGTAGGTCGGTGATGAAATCAGTTGTCACGAGCGCGAATGGGCGCGTTGCATTGCTTTTAATTGGCGTGAGTGGTGGTGTCGTCGGATGTGTAACGACCTTCATTTGTTGGCATTTTGCGCAGCCTTCTACCCAGTTCTTGATTAATACCGTCATTCCCGGCCACCAGTAGTCTCTGCGGATGAGTTTGATCGTTTGGAATTGTCCAGGGTGTCCGGATGGTAGCGAGTTGTGGTATAATTCGATTATTTTCTTTCTGAGTTCGGTGTCGGGTGGTACGTAACACCTGTTCTTAAAAAAGATTAGACCGTCTTTTACTTCCCAGTCTGTCAGATCGGATTTGATCGGCGGGGTTCCGTTAGTTTTGAGCGCCTTGATTGCCTCTGCAACTAGTTCGTCTTTCATCGTCGCTTGAACCAGGGCCATCTGCATGTCTGTGTCGATGACGTTTATGAAGATCTCTGGAGGGAGAAGTGTGATGTTCTCGTTGTCGTTTTCTGTTCCTTGATTCCAGTCTTCTCTTCTCGATAGCGCGTCGGATTGTATCATTTGCGATCCTGGCACATGTAAAAGATTTAGCTCAAATTCGGATAAGAATAAGCTCCATCGAGCTTGTCTCCTGTTTAGTTTCTGGGCGGTGCGGAAATACATTAGGTTCTTGTGGTCGGATAGGATTGTTACCGGGTGCGAGCTTCCTTGAAGGTAGTGGCGCCAGGTTTCTAGGGCGCGTATGATGCCCAGGAGTTCCCGATCGTAGATTTCATAATTCCGTTGCGTTGCGTCGAGCGAGTGTGAGATATATCCGCAGGGGTGCCATTGTCCGTCAGTGCTTTGTTGTCTGAGTACCGCACCGGTGGCAAATTTCGAAGCGTCTGATTCGATGGTGAAGGGTCTTGCCGGATCGGGCATTGACAGGATTGGTGCCTGTGCAAATCTAGCTTTTAGCGCATCGAATGACTTTTGACATGCTTCTGTCCATTCAAATTTAGCATCTTTTCGGGTTAGATCATTCAACGGTTTCGCTAGTTCGGCAAACCTCCCGATAAATCTTCGATAGAAGTTTCCAAATCCTAAAAATGATCGTACTCCTTTGACATTTGTCGGTTCCGGCCAGTCTTTGATTCCTGCTAGTTTTGTGGGGTCCATCAATATTTGATCCGGTTTGACGATTAGCCCGAGGAATTCGACTTCTTGGACGTCGAACTTGCATTTTTCTGGTTTGAGGTAGAGGTCGTTTTCGAGTAGTTTTTGTAAGATTCGCTGTGTTCGCCGTTGATGTTCTTGTTTGTCTTTGGAAAAGATGAGGATGTCGTCCATGTAAATGACTACCCATCCTTCGTCAATCATATCTTTGAAGATGTCGTTCATCATGCCTTGGAACGTGGCGGGGGAATTGCATAATCCAAAGAACATTACCGTTGGCTCAAATAACCCTTTATTCGTCTTGAAAGCTGCTTTCCATTGATCACCTTCTTTGATTCGGACGTTGTGATAACCCCATCGTATGCCGAGTTTTGTAAAATATTGCGCTCCCTTTAGTTTGTCGAGAAGGTCGCTAACCAGCGGGAGTGGGTAGGTGTTCTTGATCGTTCCGTGGTTGAGGTATCGATAATCTTGGCAGGGTCGAAGTGCTTCAGAGTCTTTCTTTGCGACGAAGAAGAAAGGTGACGCCATAGGTGATTTTGATGGTCGGATGTATCCTTTCTTCAGGTTTTCTTCGAGAAAGTCGTCCATTTTCGATTGTTCTGCTGGTGTCAGTGGGTAGACCTTACAATCTTTTGGTAGGAAATCATCTTTCAGATCGATTGCATGATCCCAGGGTTTCGATTCAGGGAACCGTTCCGATGCTGCCTTTTCGAATACCTTTCGATATTCTTGATACTGTGCTGGAAGGATATCATCGAGTGTCTTTGTCTTTTCTGGGTTGTCCGTTTGATTGTCGTGAGCGAGTTTCTGCAAAATAGAGGTTTTAGCTCTGATCCAGATCCCTTGTCCAAGACAAAATCGTGGCGAAGTTCTTGATGACATCATCCTCGATATCCTTTTTGTGTTGTTCGAGTAAGAATATTTCGGCGCGTCGTATTCCAAGGTGAGGGGCGGTTCGGTGGTGGTAGGGTTGAATATTCCGATGACGGGTTCTCCTTTGATGTAAGCAATGACAAGGTCGTCTGTTGGTTTAGTTTCGACTTTGTTTGACATTAATGGGATGTTGTCCGGGGTTCCGCTGCTGTTGTCTTTGATCGGGTGTTCTTCTTTGATAGGGGTGATTTTCCTGATCTGTTCCTCGGTGCTTTGTTTGAATGCCGTGTTTTTGATCATTTTCCTAGATTTAGCAACGATTCTCCGAATTCGGGCGAATTGTTCTTCTTTGTCAGGGAAGGTGATTGTACCTTTTTTCCAGTCGATATCGGGGTTTTCTTTTCTAAACCAAGGTAATCCCAGGATTACTGACTCTTTTCCCAAGCCAGTTACCAGATATTGTTCGTCCGTTTGTCTTTCTCCGACGGTGAGTCGGGCCGTTGTAGAATGAGTTGTTCCTTGTTTGTTCAGTGTCCCGTCGGCGTTCCATGTCTTGATTGGTTTAGCCAGGGGGTTCATTCGAAATCCGCGGTTGCGCGCGAAATCTCGATCGATAAAAGTTCCGGCGGCCCCTGAGTCAAGGAGCGCCTCTGTTTTGACGATTTTGGTTCCTGTTTCTAGCTTAATGGGTACTCTCATGGAGCGTTGTCTCATATCAGCTACTAATACAGATGAAACCGTTAACTCAGCGGGGTCTGACGTTGTTCCAGTCCGCTTCTTTAAAAACCCTTTTCTTCAAGGATTGCGAGAGCCTTTTCTCGTTCTTCTTCGTCTAACTCTCCCATCATGGTGCGGAGGTTGTTGTATAACCCTTGCCCTGTCTTCTTCTGCCAAGGCTTGGGGGAGGGAGATGTCGCGATCGTCCCATCTTTCTTGTGATCGCCGGAGCGGTGTCCGGGTTTATGACAGACGAAGCATAGCCCCTTTTGCATATGCTCCATTCGTTCGGCGGTGGTTAGTCGGTTGATATCAGTGGCTTCTCTTTTGATCGAAGGGGTAGATCTGGGTTCGTAGATCGTGCGCGTTTTTCCTGCGATGGCGCGCGCTCTCTTCCATTGACCGTCGTACTTTGCGGCTGCCTCCATCATGTTGTCGAGGGTGGTGGGGACTTTCTCCATGTTGTAGATCTTTTCTGTTAACTTGGGGTGTAATCCGTCAATGAAATATTCGATAAGGGAGACGTCTTCATTGATCTTGGCCCTTCCTTTCAAGATTCTGAACTGGGCAATGTAGTCCTCGACGTCTCCGGTCTGTTTGAGTGCCTTCATCTTCTGTCGTGCGTCTCCTGCATCATCGATTGGCGAGAACGCGGTTTTGAATGTTTCTTTAAATTCTGCCCACGTCCCTAAGGCTGTCTCTCCTGCTTTCGACTCTGCCCATCCTGCTGCTGTGCCCCCGTTCATAAACGAGAGCATGAAGATGATCTTTTTATCGTTGGTGTCGTAGATATCTTCATTTGCTCGGAGGTAGAGTGAGACCTGAGAGAGGAACGTGCTTGCTTTCGTTCTTTCTCCGTGGAAGTCGGTGGGCGCGCGGATCTTGATCTCTTTAGACGTCATGTCGTAAGCGTCGGTGTCGGTGGTGTCAAGGAATTGATTCGTGGGTTCTGGTTCGGTTTCTTCGTCTGGGTTGGTTGGTTCGAATTCTTCGTCAGGGATGTATCGAGGTGGTTCAGTGTTCGTTCTCTGGCTGTACCAGCGTTCAGAGGGTTCAGAGTAACGTACTAGTCGACCTTTGTGTCTGTACCAAAGGGTGTCGGGTTCAGGGGTGGCGCCTTGCGGCGGTCGATCGGGGGAGTGTCGGGTAGGTCGTCTGGAGAGAGGGGAGTCTGCTCTTGAGTAAGAGGACGTCGTGGATCAGCTTGACCTTTTGTTAAGGCGAGAGCCTCAACTACTCAGTACAAGTATCGAGTTCGTTAACAACGAGGCTTTCGTTGCTAAGTTAAATCACGCTAAGTCAGAGGCTTTCTGGCTTAGGTCGAGTCGCGCGTTCGAGAGCAGTATAAGGCTGTTAATTGCCTAAGGTCAAGCTAAGGAGCCTTGACCTCTGTCTACTACAGTTTATATAGCTAATTACCTGGCTACGTGTCGAATACGTGTCTACACGTATTGTAAGAGTCAGTAAACTATCTATGGGTGCAAAGCTGTAGAGTGCGATGTAAGCGGACAGCTATCTACTCGGTGTCTAATGAAAAAGGGAATATGGGCGCTGCCCGACGAGTCAGAGATAAGGGGACGAGTCATGGTGAGCACTGCCGCGACGGAGAAGGAAACAGAAGAGGAGAGACGAGTCATGGTAAGCACTGCCGCGACGGAGAAGGAAATAGACATGAAAGGAAATTGTAACATGCACACAGGACGTGACAGGACACCCCCCAGGACTGATAAGACGCCCCTGGAGCCTCAGGGATGCGAGGCAACACCCCGGACATGGCCAACACCCCCCAACCCAGCGTCACAAGCTACTGCTCATGGGGTGGAGCAGGGGGGAGTGGCAGGGGGTACCAGAGAGGGCCAGGCAATGAGGTGGGATGCCAGACGACAGCGGGTGTGATGGGTAACCCTACGACCAGCCCACCCAGATGAGCGGCGGACATGACTAGCACCACCCAGCCCAGCCTCATGAGCCACTGCTCGTGAGGTGGAGCACGGGTGGAGCGACAGCAACGGCAGAAGGGCCTGCAGCCACCCAACCACTACCATGAGCCATTGCTTGTGGGGTGGCATGGGTGCTATGTAGGGGGTGTGGCACCCCAGGATGGTGCCCACCACCATGCCTATGAGCACCTGCTTGTAGGGTGCATGGTGGATTTTGCCAGCGCAGGGGAAGGAGGAGGAGGGGAGGGAGACAGCCCTGCCGAATGACACCCCACCACGCCTACGAGCAGCTGCTCATAGGGTGGTTGGTGAGTGCATACAACCCCGGGAGGATGGACACCAGCACCCGCCCCCCATTGCTGTGAGCACTTGCTCGCAGGGTGGCTTGGGTGCTGCCACATCACTACCTTGCGCCCTGCCATCTCGCTCTCCCAGCAAGACGGTGGGTTTTTATTATGTAGTATTTGCTGCCTCATGAATGGGGGGCAGCCTTGGTGTTTTTTTGAGTGCCATTGCTCGATGTGAGCAATGGTAACTTTTTTTTATTGCTAGCATGTATTTGTAATAGGTAATAAATAGTGGTAATAATATCAATATTATGTGCCCATTTGGCACAGTGGTTAATTGTGCCCAGTTTATGTAATCTTGATCAAAGTGCCTTGGGTTCAAACCCTGCCAGGTACACCAATATTTTGATCTTACTCTCACAAAAAAATTCACCAAGTCTTTATTTACTCGGACATTACTTGGACCAGCTAGGACAACTCGGACATCATTAGGACTTCTTACAGTTCCAAGATGCTAGGACTCGGCCCAATTCTTCAGTCCGCATGATTTGTCCGAGCTGTCCATGCAGACTACTCGGACTTTACTAGGAATCCGTGCAGACAGCTAGGAGTCCATGCGGACAGCTGGGAGTCTGTGCGGACTAGGTGGGGGAGTGTAAAGTACAGCATTTATTTGAAATTGGAATGGCATCTGGAGGTTTTTCAACAAGTTCCCAACTACCTTTTTCTTTCAGCAAGTCTAATTCAATTTTCATTGAATCTTTCCATTCCGTCCATTCCGGGGATTGTTCCACATCTTTGAGACCATTTAATTCATCTCTGGCTATTATTGCATAGGCTTGAATTTTATCACTGTAATTTTCGACTTTTTCTTCTTCTGTAAGGTGTAATAGAGGTTTATAATCGGTACGAACTCCACACGTTCTGCACGGTGTTTTGATCAGTGCTTCCCCTGTGATCGGTATGATCAGTGCTTCTTTTGTGATTGGCAGGTTTTTGATCAGTGCTTCCTCAGTATCCGTAATATCCATCGGCGATGTGTCTCTGTCAGACTCCCCCTCGCGCATCAAGGGTATTAAAGTTACATCTTTGGATGGTTTGAGATTTACGTTGCCAGTTATTAGTTTGAAGTTCGATGAAGTTAGAACGTTATGCGTTTCGGCATTATTTCCCTCTTTTGTCCTTGTAATAATATCCAAACTGGTACACCAAATTCACATAGGTGCGACACATCTGGTTTTTGATTATGCCATCCCTCATAGGGAGTTAATTTCCGAAGGTGCTTTGTATATGATCGGTTATGGAGATATGCGGCATGCATTATTGTGTACTCCCAGAGATATTCCGGGAGTAAGCTTGAGGATAACATTGCACGCAATAGTTCCACTAGTGTCCTATTCATTCATTCTGCAATGCCATTTTGTGATGTGGAGTATGGCACGGTTAATCAGATTTGTATTCTGTGCTGTTTAGAATATTTGTCAAGTTTTTCATTGATAAATTCCTTTCCACAATCTATTTGAATTCCTTTTGGATTTCGGCCTTGAGTTTTTAAGTAGGCCAAGTAATTCATTACCCTGTGCCGCATCACTTTTCTCTTTGAGACATTTGATGTTGACATACCTTTTAGCGTCATCAATGAACAATAAATAATAATGTTTTCCATTGATGGATTTGACAGAATATTTTCCCCATAAATCTATATGCGTTAATTCACTGGATTCAGTTTTTCGGTTGACTGATTTTGGAAATAGTTTAACATGTTGTTTTGCAGCTATACATGCCTTGCAATCTGGTTTTGGAGTATCCAGATCAACATTAAAACCTTTTACCATTTTTCCATCAAGTAATAACTGTAATCCAGTATATCCAATATGTCCAAAATATTGATGCCAAGTTTCCCAACTAGGTAACTTTTCATTTCCATTGAAAGTCATATTATTCCCAGTGTTGTTGGAAGTGTCGCTTGGGTTTCTAATAATCATTTCCATTTTATAGAGATGATTATTGATTTTATTCCCATGCGCAATGGCTTTACCATCTTTGTTGACAAAGAATTATTTCCCCTTTTCCTCTTATATATTTTCCTCCTGCTGCATCCCATCTCCCTAACAAAATTAAATTACTTGTGTACCAGGAACGTGTAAAACGTTTTGTAGATGTATAATATATTTTTCTCCATTGCATGTCGAAATTAAATCAACAGTTCCTTGTCCTGCCACATTTGCCTCTTTTCCGCCCACACCAGTTACGGAAATATTTTTCCTTGGCATGTAGGAAGTAAATGTGTTTCTTTGATGCGTTACATGTGAAGTTGTTGCTGAGTTGGCCAACCAATCATAATAGATCAGATGCTCATCAATTATGGCATCGTTATTACATGCATCAAAATTATAACCTTCTTCATCTGTTGAGAATGTTATATGTTCTTCCATAATATTAGATGTGTCCCCAGGCTTCTTCTCTTTTGTCTTTTCTTTTCTCTTCCCCCAGCAATTTTTGGCCAGGTGACCGAATTTCCCACAATTACGGCATTTGTTCCCATCAAACTTTTGGCATTTACTAGTCCAATGTCCGGCATGCTTGCAATGATCGCAATAAGATTTAATGGAGGATTTTCTTTCAGTGATACAATTTTCCAGGGATTTACTGGGGCCGGTAGCTTTCTGGGTTTTCACCAGATTTATGCTTCTGCCTCTCCCGTTATTATTCCCATTTCTGTTCAGCAAAGTTTATATTCCTCCCGTAATAATCCTATAAATGCGTCCGATGATAGCTGGCACTTGGGGTCCATGTTGTTGGGATCATTAGCATTGTCATTATATGGTTCCACATATGTTTGCCAGCTCAATGGTAGGGATGCCGATATAATAGATTTAAATTGGGTGTCGGAAATATGGATTACATGTTAGGAAATTTATTGATGCGGTCTCAGTAAGACTTGAGAACATCCATATGCTTTAGGAGGTCATTGGTAATGTCAGCCTTAGTTTCATATAATAGGCACTGTATATGGTTTACAGTTTGGTGTGCTTTATTTTCATGGGTGACCAATAATGTGGAATACATTGCTTCTGCAATTGTTTTTGATCCAACATGATTCATTTGCGAAGAAGTAATGTTATGTATAATAACTTGTTGTGCCCAGATGTCGTTTTTGTCCCAATTATGCGCCCCCTCAAGATCCCTGGATTCATTTGGGCGTTTTACAGCCCCATTAATATATCCAGTTATATCACAATTAATAAATACCCTTTTCATCCTTTCTCTCCACTTGTGCCAATTTTTGTTGGTAAGATGATCCTGATCTGAGATTTTATTGACATTGGAATATTCCTTGGTATGGATGAGAAGGATTGTGGATTTTTTCTGTTTAGGGGTAATTTTTGTCTTGGGTGCATTAAAATTTGTGATTAATTGCAGATCCTTGTGCATATATTCGACGGGATGGAGAAGACATAGGCATCATAATGGTATGGGTAGACAACACCCTGCTATTTGGTCAGCAGACAAAATGATGGAGCATATGAAAAATGCATTAACATCAGAATGGGACATTACCGACCTAGGAGAGCCTAGTAAAATTGTGGGCATAGAAATTACATGCACCAACGATGGCATCAAAATATCTCAAGAAAAATATATCGAGAATGTCCTTCATAAAGAAGGCATGATTGATGCAAACCCTGTTGGAATGCCAATGGATCCAAATATTAAATTAATTGACAACCCAGATTATAATGAGCTGAATCGGAGTAATTCATACGCCAAATTACTGGGATGTCTACAATTTATTGCAAACTCCACATGACCTGATATTAGCTTTGCTGTCAATAAACTGGCAGCATATACCGCAAACCCGGGCTTACAACACCACAGTGCAATAAAGCGGATACTACAGTACTTAGCAAGTATGAAAACTCTTGGAATTAATCCCAAGATGAGACTGGAAGCAATAACCTCTTCCACAGATATGCTGATGCATCTTTTGCAAATTCTGAGGACCTCAAATCCACCACAGGATATAGTTTCCTGACAGCAGGGGGATCAATAACTTGGAAATCAAAGAAACAAACAATTATTGCATTATCCTCAACAGAAGCCAAATATGTGGCACTATCTGAAGCTGGATGCGAGGCCACATGGCTAAGAAATTTGTGTGGTGAACTCAGATATACTCAAGAAAATCCAACAATAATTAAAGGCGATAATGAAGGGTCAGTAATTTTAACTCATAACCCTCAATTTCATCAGAGATCAAAACATATCGCTATACGGCATCATTGGGTCCAAGATCTAGTCACCAACAAAATTATTGATATTCAAAACTGTCATGATCCGGAACAAACAGCAGACATATTAACAGAGGCTTTGCCAAAGCCAAAGTTTTCACAACATAGGGAAGAAATGGGAATTCAGTCAGAAATAACCCAGTAGCTTTCCTCTAGTGTGAGTTGTTTTTTCCCATTGGGTTTTACATCATACAGAGGTTTTAATGCACCTGGAAGAAATAATAACTATTCCACCCTAGATTTCAGGGGGAGTAATGATTTCTAAACTATTCCTCAAACAGCTGCCTAGGCTTGAGGGGGAGTATTGGGATAGCAAGCCTAGAGCTACATCCAAGACAGTAATAATATTTATATTAATTACTGAGACTTTAACATTCTGTAGTATATATACTACATGTAATTGTGTACATGAGACAATAATTCCTTGACCTCTGAGACACTCAGAGGGACACCCCCCTTTGTCTTAAAGCCTCTCCTAAGCTTCCTGCAACACTCTCCTAACAGAAGCACAGGGCCAAGCATATCTACCCCATGAGGCAGGCACTTCCATCCTCTGCAAGGTTGTCATGTAAAGAAAGCATGGACACACCCTCCTCAAACCATTGCTGCATTGATTCCTCAGCCTTCATTGCTGCCCATGTAGCAAAGTCCTTCTTCTTGAGCACCCTTTCTGTCCTACAGCCATAATCCACCCAGCAAAACAAGGCACCTGGTGTATACTGGTAAAAGAGAACCATGACTCATTGGGCTGAACTGAAAGGTTCTCATGTGTGATGACACTGGAGGGGATCAAGATTGTAGACCCAGAAGGAAACTGAATCACCAGCTTTAGCTCATGGAGTACAAGGTGCCCCACTTTGGTATTGTCAAAATTTCCAGCTGATGTGATGGCACACTGCCCATGCCACAGGTTGCATGCATTTTTATGGAGGCAGCAAATGGTCTTGGGGCCAAGGTTGAATGCAGCAGCTGCATACACACTGTTTGGCCAGTTATGGCACAGTTGCACATCATACTGATGCCAGGCACATTGTGCATTATGGTACCTTGCATGAAGCTTTGGAAAGTAAAACTTAAGGCAGCCTACACAGGCTTTGCTGAGCCACATAACCAGCTTCATGGCAGCACTTCTTACTTGAAAAGCCTGCAACCCTTTGAAATCAGGAGAGGTGAGGAGGGGCTGAACAGCAGCTGGAACACTCCCATTCTTGGGCTCCTAGGCACCAAGCCTGTGAGCAACTGCGCAAGGGTGTCAGGGCTGCACGCACTGTATGCCCATGGCCAAAGAAGACACCGACATTGACTGCTGTAAAATCCCCCCGGTCATGGCTCAAACTTCATCAGGGAGTGAGCCCCTCCCTTCCAGCTCTGCCTGCTGCATAAGTGCTGCAGTCTGACCCATGCAGGCACCCCAGCCTGAATCCTGCCTGGGTGAGCCAGCCAAGGCCCCAATCACCCTTCACTTCGCATCAAGAAGGATGTGGGGGTTGCTGTTCAGAGGCAGTTAGCTAAGGCTGAAGGCTGGAGCAAAAAAGGCACAGCACACACTGCCCATCCCACTCAATCAGCTCATGCCCCTCATCAAGCAAGCCCTGAAAAGTAGAGGGCTTGAGCTGCAGTGTAGCTTTGCCTAAAAAAAGCCCAATGTAGCCTGGCTTGTTAGCAGAGAAGTGCTTGGCCAGAAGGGGATGGAGTGCTTATCTGGGAGCTTGTACCTTTCCAGCAGGGAGGGGCAAATGGGCATGTGCATGAACAGCTCACAGGCTGCCTTTCTCTTTGCCTGGCAGCAGTTGGCGTGCCCTTTTTGAGCATGGGTGCAGGGGGGGGCTGAGCTGGGGGGCTGGTGATCAACCATGGCAAGAGGAGTGGGCAGGCAAGATGGGGGGGCTGCAGTGAGGGGTGGGGGCTCAAGGTATGGGCCTGCTGCTTCAGCAATCAGGGAAGGCATTAGCAGATCCAAGGGGGAGGGGGGGGCAAAAAGTGCTGATAGCTCTGACCCCATTGCGCCCCATAGGAGGGGCTGCAGGTTGAAGGGTGCAGTGATTGGGTCCATTCTTTGCTATGAAGAACAGAGAAGACATCAGCTCATAATGCACCTAGGGCCCAGCTGAGGCAGCCGCCCCAGGCTTGCCAGCTGCTCTAGACCCATGCCAGGCCCAGTGGTGGCAAGGGCAGCCTTCAAAGGCGCTGCCCAGCATGGGGCAAAGGGGGGAGAGCTTACCGGCACTCAAACACGACCCTTGCACAGTGCTCAAAAGGCAGGCTGGCTCAGCTAAATGGTGCAAATCAGCTAGGCTGGGACAAGGAAGGCAGGAGAGGTGCCAGGCTACTGCCATGCAGGGGAGCTACTCGCATACGTAGGGCCCTGTTGGACCCAGCACCAGCGAGGGCAACCTGCTGCAACACTGCTGGGGCAGGGTGAAGAGAGGGGGGCTCACCTGGTGTCAAAATGTGCTGCCCTTGTAAATTGCTCAGGCGGCACGCTGGCTTGGCTGCAATTTTGCAAATCAGCTGGGCTGGGCAAGGGAGGGCAGGGGAGGCACCAGGCTGTCGCCAAGCAGGGCCCTGTTGGGCCTAGCATTGACCTGGCACTAGGTGAAGAGTGTGGGCTTACATGGTGTCCAGCTAGTGTGGTGCTGAAGGTGCTGAAAAATTGATCTGCATGAGGGTGGAGGGTTGGAGGGCTCTTGGTTTGTGCTTTTGAAGTTTTCATATTGAGCCTCAGTCTGTCAGGGTGTAAACGTTTTTGCCACCATTGCCTTGCTGTTAAAGAATGTAAGCACTGTTCCCAGCCAGGTTTTTCCATCTCTGATCAAATCACATGCAATAGGCCATAGTTTAGCAATTTAAACCCCTAACTGGATGTATGGATTAAATGGAGCCCAAAAGGAATTAAACATCAGGTGAAAATTGGACCACCAATTATCTTGCTCAATGGTGGTGACTAAGAGCGCAATAAAGGCACCTGATCTAGTGCAGATAAGCATTGTCTGTAAAAACACCTGACCTTCAACATAGACTAAAAACCCTTCTATGCCAAATTTGCTCAGATTCAATGAAGCAAAAGCCCCCAACCCCTTGGCCAAGTGCATCATTTAAACTGCGTATGCGCTGTTTATTAGCACCTAAGCCAAGGCCTGTGAGCCATACATCTCTTCCATGGCTAAGAACGTGTCATCATCTTCGGAGCTGCTGTCCATATCACCAAGCTCCCCTGCCTGGTCTGAGTCTCCCAATGGCTCAGAATCCCCTAAATCCTCATTTTCTCTACCTTCCAAATAAGCCTCTGGATTATCCCCACTAGCTTCTGAGTCTGACTCCAATTCCACCCCAGATAGGGTTCATCATGGGTCACACCGTGGGTAAAATTTCACACACCACACCTGCGGTGACAGGTTTTTACCACAGTTTGTCATGAAGTAAAAAAAAAAAAGACACCTCCACTCAAGATGAGTGGTGAATGGATTTATTTATTTAATAATTGTATACAATACTAAAAAGAGAAAAACCCGGCCCCCCATGCAATACATGGGGGAGGGGGTTGTGATGCGGGCATCATTGCTCCCTTGTTGTTGTCCCATCGTGTCCTCCCAACCATCCCTGCCACCCCATTGGTCCCATTGGCCCCACCCTCTCTGCTGTCATGTTGTTGTCATCATCATTCCCCTCCCTCCGCTGGGGTGGTCTGGTCCTCCCATCCCTGTGTCCCTGTCCTGCTGTCTTGATGTCAGCCCATGGTGGTGGTGGTGGCTCCTCATTGCTGCTGCTGTTGCCACTGCTCCCTGTCAACACTGGTGGTGGCTCGTCCTCCCCATCCGTCCTTATCCCATCATTGCTCCCTGTTTCCACCCCGCGAGCAGTCGCTCACGGCGGCGGTTGGGGGTGCTGTGGTGGTGGTGGTGGTAATGGTGGTGGTGGTGGTTTGCTGTTTATGTTCTCCCCCTCATTGTGTGTTGTTGTTGTTGTCCCGCACATCTCCGTCTCCTTTTCATCATGCGTCATTCCCCATTCCATCATCTGGCGTTGTCATCATGTCATCGTCATCATCCCTCACATCCCTGTCTCTGTTTTGTTGTGTGTCATTCCCCATCCCATTGCAAGTCCATCGTCATTGTCCCTTTGTCCCTTGCGTCCCTGTCTTGTTCCCCAGCAAGTCCCTCGTTGTCTGCCTTTCCCCAGCCAGTTCTCCCTCGTTGTTGGCTGCTAGCGGCCCTCTCCCCCCATTCCACCCCGCAAGCAGTTGCTCATGGCGGTGGTTGGGGGTTCTGTGGTGGTGGTGTTGGTGACCATCGTCATTGTCATCATTCCAGGTAGTGGTGTTGTTGTAAGTGAGTTATAACCAGTAAATATGTGAATAAAGTTAGTTGAAGACAAGATATGAACAAAGAAAAACTTACATGGGGCCAAAACAATGATAAATGTCGGTTGGGCCATTTTGTTTGCTTTGTGTCGCCATTGTAGCAGTCTAGGATCTAAAAAAACCAGTTAGCTATGAAATAAGAAGGTTTTAAAAAACTTACAGATGATGATTTCATTGTCATTTCTCACAAGGGTGACCATTGATTGATGTCCGGCATCTTCCTCAGCTGGTGACTTAAATACCCGTAAATAACCATGACACTGTCAAAACGGGTATGGTATGCCACAGGTATGGCATTTTGACAACCGTACCTGTACCCATTAAACCCACCGCCTATTTACCACAGGTTGACCCACACCCATGCTTTACCCCAACCCCAGAGCACAGCCCTTGAAAGGCTTTGGTGCCCGTCACTTGGTGCATCAGAGCTCGAACATCTCTTGGGGGCTCCCTGCCTTCTGTGAGCTGCTCTCACTCTGGAGAGCCTCCCCTTTCAGCCCAATCACCCCCCTGAGGATGCTGCACCCCAACCAGGCTGCGTTGCTCACCAGATTCTGAGCCCTGAGCATATCCAGGGCAATCGGGGCCAAGCTTATTCTCCCAAGCATATGAATGCCCAATGCCAAGGCACCAGTGGTACCGCATGAGCATGTTCCTGTCTACAAACATGTCACAAAGCACAATAAATGTGATGGCCAGCATATGAGTTTCTCGAAACTCAGAAAGTCAGAAACCCAAAAACTAGGTACTCTAAAATCTATGGAGCAGTTGGCTGTGGCAATTCAACTAGTTATAAGTTCATAGACATGATGATCAGCATAATGGTTCATGAAAAATGACTTGTAAGCATCCAGTGCATCGAAGTGACTAAATCACTCTGGAACACGGCAGTTCCCATAGATAGGCAGTAAATGTGCACTGCAAACAATCATGTCCACATCAATGACATCGACAACAGGTCCCCTGCGGCCGTCACACTTGAGCCTCACCTCCCACAAGCCAGTATCATCGTCTGGAGCATCGCCAGTGCGAACAAACCAGTTGACGAGAGCACATGAACAATCCTTCTGACAGTAATGGAAGGAGAAGAAGAGAAGAATGCGAGCAAAAACCATGCCAAGAAGGCCAGGTTGATCCCTGTCCAATTCAATGAAGACAGTATCACGGCGGAGACCACCATGGAAGCTGGGTGCAGAGAGAATTCTTTCATGGAGGAGCCCTCCCACTCCACAGAGCTCGCTTGGGGTGTAGAGCGTGGCAGTTGCAGAGTGATGGACTTGAATCTTCCCCTCGAACTTCTGTTGCACAAAGCCATTGGGTATCTGGTCTGCCAAAGGATTATTGATGAAAAATAGGAATCGACCAAGGGCAGTGGGAAACTGGGGCTGATTAATGTAGGAAGTGAGGCAGTCGAGATACTGTGGATATCTGGACTCTAGAAAAATTGGTTATTGGAAGGAAATGAAGGAAACAGGGGAATAAACACGAATGCGAGCAGCAAGCTTGACATCGGATACCTTGTCTTGCAACATTGATTGACGATCCCCGTCTGCTGGTTGCATGTTGTGATCAGCCTGCAAAGCATTTGCAGCATTGTCTTCATCGTCAGCCTCACCCTCCAAGTCAACATCGAGAATGCCTGTCGAGGGTGGCTCTCCTTTGTCGTCTGTGCTATCAGCATCAGAGTCAGTGAAGTCAGCAGCAACATGGGCCTGGACGGATCCCACAAGCATGCCACATTGATCTAGGCTACAATGAAGGGCAGCCATCTTCTCCATGCACAGAATACTCTGAAGCATTTGTACAAGTGCCCTGAAGCGATTGGAGCGCCGCCAGGGTTCCTTGACGGCCTTGATATGCTTGGACTCTGTAATTGATGAGCAGAGACCATTTGGCAATCTGAAGAGCATAATAAGATGGAAGTAATGCGATAGAGCATGTTGCCGGGGTAGGGATACTGATACTCGAATGCCAGCATCGATAAAAAATTGGCGGAGCTCATGGAACTTCCTGACACGATCACAAAAGCGCTCCAAAACGGGAGTTGAGATGGTGTTGTAACGTGCAATGTAGCAGGCATCAAGGAATGCTGCAATACATTGAACAATTTGACTTGGGAGGTAACCAGCAATGGCCAAAAGGTATATCTAAAAAGATTCATGAATGGTCCTTGATGTGGACAATAAAGATGATACACACCTTCATCAATGCTTTTGAGTCATCACCTGTCCACTGATTGAAATCACAACCATCGGGAAAGCGCCGAATGCCAGGAAATGGTGGAACTGCAGCAAGACTAGTACATAATTCAGATTAGTCCACGACACTGGGAGTGATTATGAGATTATCCACTGGTGGTCAATATCTTCAATTATTTTATCTGATTTTGCTGCTCCAAGCTTGCGCTTCAAGTAGTCATTGACCCACTCAATCAGATGATCTTTGAATACACCCTTAACGAGCTGGTGAAGGATGTTGGGTGCAAGAAGTTGATGAATGTTGGCATGTGGGAAGCCGTGCATGAATGGCTGGAAGGAGTGTCAGTGAAAAAGATGAATTTGGGATAGTCACAGACCACAACGTCATCCCTAATCCCATATTCATCCCACAGGATACCAGGATCAAAGTTCTTCAAGAGAAAATCAGTTTTTTCGTGCGAGCAACAATGGGAACCTGGAGCATCCAGTGAGGAAGGCTTTGCATCACATCTACATATATGATCAGTGCACTGCTTACCAATGAGAAATATATAAATTTACTTTGGGCACCAGTTTTGGACAACGCAAGTGAGCCATACTTGTTGGGAGGTAAAGCTGGAAACTGATTAGAGGCTTTTGGACGAAGGGGGGCACTCCTCTGTATGTCTCAGAGGTCAGGAATTAATTGTCTCAGTATATACTATACATATAGTATATATAGTATAATGCTGAAGTAATGCTGAAGTAACAGTAATTAGTAATGTCATAATTACCGCTCTGGATATAGCAATTATAGGCTTGTATCCCAGCAATACTTGTTCTGGGTAATCGGCAATATACGGTCCAAGGCTGAAGATGGCTGGGTGGAAATGTCCATCCGGGCATCTTACAACTTTTGGGGCGTTCATATATGGCTTCAAGGGACCAAATACAAATGCCAGGCATGCATGATGCAGTTGTCATTTGAACTTCTTGAAAGCTGGTTTCTTCCATTCAGACTTGCTAACTAAGTGCAGATGAGTATGATCATCACGTTCTCATCATTCGGAGGTACAACCACTTACCTTTAGGTATCGGGAGGAATGCAACGGGGAGGACTCCAATCCCATGACTCCGCCATGCAGTGTTGGAGATGTTGCTGACAGAAACATATACTGGATGGTACTCTTGCTGACCGGTGCCGACTGATGCTGTAGTTTTGTTATTTCCACCAATGACGGGGACAACCATCGCACCATGGGTTGCACTGTCCTTTGAAATCTCATCCTGAAAAACAAGGACATTAGTACAAGCTTGACTCAACACAAGGTGGAAGTCTTACGGCTTCCTGGTATGCCCAGTCTCCTGACAGGAGATTTGTCCATACTCGGTGGCCATCAGGACCATATTCTTTATATGGTGAATAGTCAAAGTTGCTGTCAAACTCCGGATTTGCAAGTTGAATATCAACAACACGAAGTACATTATGTGTACTAAGTTTGTATGTCTCTTGCATCCACTGCGGAATGTCATCAGGTGGTTTTGGGCCACCGTATCGGAACTTGCAAGTAACCCAAGGGTCATCACCAGCTTGAATGGAGTCGATGGTCTGATATAATTCCTCCACCAACTTCCAAGGAACGTGGCAGTTGGGCTTCTCCCTTAAAAGAATAGCACTCCAGATATCGAGGCCCTGCCCAATTTGTTTCTTCGAAGCCTGCAACTCAACGTATCGCTCATGTGCCCACTCGAAAGCAATCCGGTCTTCAAATGGCACCCAAGGATTGTCTGGCGTAGTGTCTGGTGGAGGTGCTGGTGCCGCCTTTGGGATTGGCTGGCGTAAGAATGTCCCATCTTCTGAACAAGGACACGCTAGTGAAAATAATATATCTGTAAGCCATACTCATCGAGAATCACGGATGAATGGAGACAGACCA
The DNA here is from genome assembly GCA_964034925.1 of Tricholoma hemisulphureum. NCBI lineage: Eukaryota > Fungi > Basidiomycota > Agaricomycetes > Agaricales > Tricholomataceae > Tricholoma > Tricholoma hemisulphureum. The sequence goes on from OZ035933.1 coordinate 756,691, forward strand.
GTTAAGTGAGGGTGTCTCAAACAAAAAGTTGATTTTTCCATCTCATACCTATGTCTTCCTTCCAGAATTATCCACCTATATCCATACCCATGGCAAACACGGCGAAGGACTGCAACTGCTAAAGTTCCTCCCCCTCCCCCTCCTGCTTTGACATCAACCAAACCCCAGCCAACAAAGAGGAAGGTCGGCCGTCCACCGAAGTCACGACGAAAGCCAATGGCAAATCCTGAGCAATGGTTGTTCGTGACAGCCAAGTCAGCGACCATGAATTGGATGCACCTCCTGCCAAAAAGGCGAAGCGAGAGACTGTCAGAAAGGCCACTGCAAAGGTTCAACCAGCATGCGAGCCCCTCCCAACCCGTGAAGGTTGCAACGAAAATTCTGGAAACGTGCAGAAAGCCACTCCTCGATGCACATCTCAAGAGGTTGCTGCTGAATGAGAGGCAGTTCAAAAGGATGCCGAGGAAAAGATACGGCTTGGTGAGAAGGTGAAACAGGCTCTAGCTGCAATGGTGATTCTGGAGGAGCAGCAAGATGTCGAAATGGAGGAGGAGAGCACTCGTCGGCTCTCAGCCATCATTCAAGATCGGCATCACCAGCTTGCAAGTGATGAGGAATTGTTCAACTTGGAAGCCGTTGATGCCATGCCTAGCAGTGATGATTCCAAAGGTGAGTCTGAGAATGTGGTGAGACTTCAAAGTTGAGTTTTCTGCAATATGTTGGATGACTTACTTTGTTGGTACAGAAAAAGCCACCAGCAACACATAGTACAGTTACAGTGTACCGTATGATACGGTCCAGTGAATGGCTACAATGTAGCGTATGATACGGGTTCGCTGAATGCCAGCGAACGACTGAGTAATAAGGAAGGACTACACTGTAGCGTATCATACGGTGGCAGCAAATTCGCCAGGCTGTGGTATGCCATGAATGTGCCGGTGCATGTCGAACTGCCAATGCCCATTACAGCGCATAAAATGCCGGGGAGAGTCAGCTGTCCTAAGGTGCCAGTGCCCCTGTTCGATGGTGGAAGTGCCAGTCACCTGTTCTAAGATGCCGGTGGAGTCACCGGTTTGAAGGTGCCGGTGCCCATCATGGTGCCGAAAGCCGGACAGACGTACCAGATCCATGTCCAAGTGCCATGACTGCGCTGGTGCTTGGCGAACTGCCGATGCCCATTACAGCGCATAAAGTGCTGGTGCCAGTCACCTGTTTGAGGGTGCCGGTGCCCATCATGGTGCTGCCCATCATGGTGCCGACACTACTACTGCCATGACTGTGCCGGTGCATGTAGAAGTGCCGGATAACAATTAAAGAACCAAACCGGCCAGAATTACATTGCAAAGAATGAGGTCTTTACTGTGCCCCACAAGTTCCGATCGGAACCGGTCGGAACCGGTCGGAACCGGTCGGAATCCGAGCGGAATCCGGTCGGAAATTTTTGATACAACTGCCTGCCAACTGGCTTGCCATTGTTTGAAATTTTCCGACTGGAATCTGACCGGAATCAAGAATCCAATCGGTACTGAGCAGAATTTTTCTGACCGGATTCCGAGTGGAACCACTCAGAACCAATTTATATTATTTAACCAGCAATTTATGTTATTTAAATTTATAATTTGTAAAATAAATGCAACAGCAGTGAATCGAACTCATGTTTCGGGAGACACAAATTAATGCAAGCAATTAACCCACTAACCCACTAAGCCAACCTGCCATATATTGTGCTAGGTATTTCACACACTATAGACCCCTCAAACGTGACATCACATGTCAGCCTCCAGCAATCTCCGGCTGCTCGTGTCGGCAGCAACCCCCGGTTTGTCATGAACGTGTTGACGTTGCCACATCACACACCGTTTCTTCCCCCCCCACTCTCTCTCCCCTCTCGTCGACCATCGCGACCATCGCCGACTCCCCCCACAACGCCATCAATGCCAACAACGACCCGTTCCAGCCTCCCCACCACCCGGAGTGGCCTTCAACGAGGCGACCCCCCCCGTTCCAAGCGCAAGGCTTCCAATGCGGACGAAACGGCCCAGAAGCGCCCCAGGACCGAGGAAGACGACGAACCGGAATCGAGAGGGAAGGGGAAGGGGGGCCGAGAGGGGAAAAAGGAGCAGAAAAAGAAGAAGGGGAAATGAGCACCCAGGTAAGCGGCCATGACCGCCTCCTTCTCGTTTACTCACGAAGGCCCAACGCCTCAGGAAAACGAGCGCCGACAAAGCAAAGGAGGAGGCAGCCGCACAGGCGGCTGCCAAACATCTTCGGTGAGTAGCTCAACACTCTCCATGATGGCTACCCACGCCTCCTGCTAGGAAAACCGAGCATAAGCTCACTCGGAGCGGCATTCCCCACGCCCCCCCTGGCCGACCTCGTCGTTCCACCTCCGCCCAGCTGGCAACCAGCAGCAGCCGCCAACGTCGCTCGGACCTGCGAGGAGACCACAAGACGAGTACCGACACCTCTATGACCGGCCGTAGCGAGACCGATACCTCTAGGACCAGCCGTAGCGATACCGACGCCAACAGCAGCGGGTCTGGAGGTGGCAGCACCACCTCGAGTGACGACGAGGCCGACCCTAAGGCCAGACGTGACACCCCGTCGAGTGACGATGGGGCCGACCGTAAGGCTAGGCGTGACTCCACCCCTTCAAGCAAGGACAGTGCCGACTCTAAGGCTAGGATGGCGGGTGCTACGGCTGGAGTCGACCCTGCCGACTCGAGCGACGACAGTGCCAACCCCAGGGCTAGGGCGACAAGGGTTACTGCAGGACTTGACAACACTGCGAGCGATGGTGGTGGGGCTACAGCCGGACTCGACGCGGCTGATGCCAATCTTGCTAAAGCTGGCAATGATGCCAACCACCTGGCAGCTGGCGCTGAGGCTGGAGACGACGGCACCCCCCTGAAATCTAAGGCTGTGGGTGCTATGGCTGACCCCATGAGTTTGGACGAGGACCAACCTGCTCCGTCCTCATCAGGTAAGGACTCTCATGCGGACCTACCTGATCAAGGTACACCCTGGCATTTTATTTTAATTATTAGTAGTTTTAATATTACCATGTTAGATACACAAATGGGTAGTCCACTGCATCTTACTCAAGTTGAGTTACAAGGCGCTTCTCGCACCACTGGGGGGATATTTCGTGGCAGGGCCCATGGCAATAATCCTAATCTTGCAGACCTTGCTGAGGATGACAACCCTCTTATTCCTGCTATTGGGCAGGTCTACTTGTACATCTCTGCAGAGGATCCTGCTTATGCCAACTGGGACATGGCAACAATGAACCGGCAATCATTTAAACATGATGTAACCAATTCTCTTGCCCATGTTCTGGAAGAAATAGCTGACAGACATTCTCCTGTGCGACGTAAGAACCAATTCTAGATCTCTCAATTAATATAGACTTACTATGTGCTAGGCCATAACCAATGTATCTACACCTATGAGGATGGCGAGTGGATGATAAAAGGGCGATATGAGCTGGCCATTAGAAAGAACGAGGATCTGATCTGGTCAAAGGAGAATGAAGAATACAAGACTCGAATTCTTATTGTAAGAATTTTCTTTAATTTCTCAACATCAATGCAATAATATATGCTTCAGAGCACCCATGATGGTACACTGTCTGCACCAGGTTCTCTGCCTGCTACATCTGCTACGCCATCTGCTATTCCCTCTATTGCTCCATCAGATTCAGGGATTGATGCTCAGTTTAGTGAGCATGTCACCAATAATCCTGTTTTGGTGCAAGTTGCCAATGCTTTAGACATTGATCCTGCTCTGACGTACCGCAATGACTCTTCCCTCCACCTCTGGTACAAGAAGTATACCGCATATCATCAGGCTGTTGCTGAATTGAACAGGTTGAAGGCCAATAACCAATGGACTCTGGCATCTATTGGTCGTACAGAGATGATCAACCTTTTTTGTGGGCGCTCATTCTGGCATTCTCATGTCAACAGTGGTTTTCGTGATATTCAGAATTACAAGGACATGGTGGAGTGGCTGGAACGAGGGGAGAATGACAAGGAACCTTCGGATCTTGAGGTTTGGCATCTTCAAAAATCTCATTATTCTTTCAAGGACTTGGGAATCTGGAAGAAGGAGGGGACTTTGGATAGAGCTTATCAGAAGCGGTTGAAGGATAAAGAAAAGGAGAAAGCAAGAAAGAAAGAACGGAAGGAGAAAGACAGAAAGGCTAGGCAGGATGATAGTTCGGATGGGGGTGGGCCATCTAAGAAAGCAAAGAAATCAGCTCGTGGGAAAGGTGGAAATTCTTTGAAAGCTTCTAGCTCCAAGTCCCGAAAGTAGGTTACAATTATGTTCTGTACTTGTATCTGATCATTTTATGTTGTCTTTTCTTCCTCTTGTATAGCTGTGTTCCTGTACTACTATGGCACATTCTACTGTTGGCATATTCTGCTTTCAGTTGTAGAATTGTGGTGCTATTGATCCTGCTTTTAAGCATACCACATGTGGCTGCAATGTCTGATGTACAGCCCTTTCCAAATATCACATTCAAAGTTTTTAGTGACTTTGTCTCTCAAAACTTTAGTTCTCGTATTTCCTTGGCCACAGTACTTCTGGTACTGTTTAGCTTAACAGACAATCCGGATCTTCTAAATTTGAACAGCCGTCAAAAAAATCCATGTATTCAGGGAGAGCGAAAAGAAACATGTACTGGGTGGATCAAAACATTGGCTAGAGCTGTAGAGGATCGCTTGGGCATTGATGCTAAAACCTTGATGAAACACAAAGAAATTCCACAAAACATGGACGATAATGCACTGGTTAGGTTACACCAATAGCTGCCAAGCTTGATAAAATGGCCAGTATTCTAAAACTGGAGCCTGTTTTTTCAAAGTCTGGAAAAATAAAACGGAGACTAGTTACCATCTCTCATCAGGACATTGCAGCAGTTCATGTAATTTGTCCAACTTCATTTGAATGTGAAGATACCAATTGTCAACCACTTGCTTTACATCAAGATACTCGTCCTCGAGATCTTCCTAAAGTGACTTTGATAAAAGGAACTACAATTCATAAGAAAGTCTATGCCATGACTGGAAAATGTGTCAAGTGTGATACAAAATATCATGCTGATCATGAAGGCCTCACCCAGCCATCAGGCAGGAGAAATAGAATCTATCTGAATTCAGCAAGATATATAAAGATTGGCCAACATATATGGGTTGACCGTTCTTTTTCAAATGCTGTTGTTAATGGCATGTATAGCTTTCATGCTTCAGCTGCTGCCTATACTGAGTATTGGAATAACACATTTGGTCAAATTGACTTCTATTCTGCTAAACTTGATCGACGACATATATGGCAGGCATTTGTTCAAGAGTCAATTTGAAGCATTGCTACTAATCAGAATGAATATTTGGAACTAAATGAAGATCTACCAATTGATGATGTGACTAGAAATGCATTTGCAGCTCTTGGAAAAAATGGGGTTATGCATGCTGCCAATGGTCATGCTTGTTTGGAATGCACACAGCCTTATAAGCATTCATCAAATGATAATCCAGACAATATGGATGTTGACAATGCAGATGTAGCCATGCATGTTCTTGATGGAATAGTAATGGGTCCAACACACTGTGCATATCAAAATTGTGATGCTGATCTTTTAAATGCTCGTGGTGGTGCATTCTGTGCAGTACATGAACAGGAATATGGAAGTAAATGTCGTATAGTTGGTTGCCAAAATACTAAGGTGCTTCCAACTCAGGCTTGTCAACAGCACAAGAAGGAATGGGATAAGCATATTCAGAATCGAAGCCCAGGTGCACTAGCAGGTGTTCGCCGGATGTTAAGAAGGCCCACTGAAAATTTGGAATGGCTTCCAAATATCCAACGAGAGTCCTTGCCTCATGATGGACCAGCACCACCTGAAAGAGATAACAAACATTACTTCAGCCCTAATAGATTTTACTGTGTTGAAACTATTTGTGCTCCTTGTGGAACTGTTATAGCCTGGACAAAATTTGACAGATCTGAATCTCCAACAAATATAATGAAATTTCTGAATAGTATTTATCCAAAGAAAGAAACACGGCCAGCCTATATCTGCATAGACAAGGCATGTGCAGTACTGAAACACATTGTTGCCAATGATGACAATAATGATTGGCTTGAAACCACTCGGTTTATTGTAGATTATACCACTACACAAATCATAAAGCAACTGACAATTTATGTCGTACCTGGTGTAACCCTGCTCCAACTGATGGCTCTGCACCAAATTTGGTTCTTTCCACTGTTGATAAGCATGGAAATCCATGTTATAAACGTGCATTTAACACACAGGCTTGTGAACAGTTGAATTCATGGCTAGCAGGTTATGAATCTATTCTTAAGCGCATGACTCCTGGGAACTTTAATTGGTTTTTACATGCAATGCTTTTTTATCATACCCAACATGTGTTGAACAAACAAAAGTTAAAAAAGGAAAAGGAAGAAAAGGGAATTCAGGATGATGAATAAAAACTATATTTCACTCCTTGCTCTGAAAAAGAACAGAAATGCCATCAACCTCTAAGATACATCCAGTTTCAACAGAAATACACCATCAACCTCTAAGATACATCCAGTTCCAACAGAAATGCACAATTGCTTTCCGATGTATAGCCAGTCCAACAGAAATACAGTTCCAACAGAAGTGCACAATTGCTTTCCGATGTATAGCCAGTCCAACAGAAATACAGTTCCAACAGAAGTGCACAATTGCTTTCCGATGTATAGCCAGTCCAACAGAAATACAGTTCCAACAGAAGTGCACAATTGCTTTCCGATGTATAGCCAGTCCAACAGAAATACAGTTCCAACAGAAGTGCACAATTGCTTTCCGATGTATAGCCAGTCCCAACAGAAATACACCATCAACCTCTAAGATACATCCAGTTCCAACAGAAATGCACAATTGTTTTCCGATGTATAGCCAGTTCCAACAGAAATACACCATCAACCTCTAAGATACACCCAGTAAAGTACAGATGTATAGCCACATTCACACCAATCACCTCCAATGTATAGCCTCTTCCAACCAGATACTCCAAATCACCACCAATGTATAGCCACATCCAATCAGATGCACCAATAACCATCCAATGTATAGCTATTTCCGCTCGGAACCACTCGGAACCGCTCGGAACCGCTCGGAATCTGGTCGGAACCGCTCAGAACCACTCGGAACCGCTCAGTTCCAATCGGAACTTGTGGGGGACAGTAAAGTACTGGCTTGTTGAATGCACACAGAGAAAACAAATAAATAGTTTATTAATTAGAGATAATAAAAAATACTTATTGGGGACCTGGGGCCCCATACTGTTGGACTAGAGGATGGGGGAGAGCAGGGGGAATATGGGGAGGGAGGCAGAGGTGGCATCCTAGAGAAAAAACACAAAACAAAAACAAAAACAAAAACAAAAACAAAAACAAAAACAAAAACAAAACTTCCACAGGGCCCAAAGGCCCCGTGGTGTGCAATGTGGTGGAGAGGGGTGGCACCGGTGGCAGCAGCGATGGGTGAGGGAAGGGAGTGGCAGTGGTGGCGGTAGCGGGGGGGGGTTGCAGTGGTGGTGGGAACAATGGCGGTGGTGGTGGGAACGGCAGTGGGGGTGGTGGTGGCCTGTGAGTTGGGTAAGGGGGGGACGGCCAAGGCGTCAGATGGTGAGGGAGGGGGGCCGTGTCAATGGTGGTGGTGGTGGTGGTGAGCTGTGAGCTGGCAGTCACGATGGTCACAGGTGATGTGCATGTGACCGGTGGTGAGGAATCCAGGTATTCCGGGTATTCCAGCTTTGTTTGAGTTCGGATGGATTCCGGGGATTCCATAATAAAATTTAATAATATATTTACCAGAATTATCTGCTGCAGTGGATAATGGCCACTCATTTTCTAGTAAGCTATGCAATTGCATAGCATCTCAAGCAAGATCTGTCAGGTCTTGCTCCTCATCATGAGTTCCATTGGAATCTTCCAATGGAATCCAGTGTCCTCTTATGTAGATGACTTTACCATCAAGTAGACCTCGAAAATGAAGATCTCCTGTGTCTTTGAGCTGTTGCTCAATTTCTGAGACTGCTGCTTTGCAGGACTGTGTATCTGTCATGCAAGACATCCATGCAAACTCTCTTGGGTTATAGTAGAAATACTTATCTGGTACTTCATTCAAATGTATGCCATAATGTTTTAATGGCATGTCATCACAACTTTGCATTGCTCGAAGCTGTGATGTGGCATGACACAACATTGTTGTGTTGTGCAATTCACTCTCTTGTGATGCTCCAGAGTGCCTATTGGCACCCTTCCAGGGATAGGGTAGGTATATAGAAGCCATAGATAGAGAATCCAACAATAGAGGGATGACTGGCAAGCCAGTCTAGTTTTTGGGAAAACCCACTATATCTCTAGCTTGTTGGAAAACTAGAGATAGGCATGTAAAAGAGTGTAAGAGTAGTGGGATGGGGCTTGGTAAAGCTGATCACACAAGAGTACACAAGACCATAATATATAGTGACTGGTATGATGTAGTGTATGTTAGGACATCACCAATACCCAAAGGCAAAGACAACAGCTCCCCACAAACAAACAACAAAGGAAAAGGATAGCCTAGTAGTCAGAGGCAATCACACCAGGGTAATGGCGGATAACCTAAGAGAACATGACTAGTGTCTCTAGGCAATATATTACTGTTTATATACTACAATGCATGCAGTAACCATGCGTTAGCCATGCCTTGGCCATGAGTCGTCAGTGGGTGCAGCACCATGCCTACAGCATGAGGTGTGCAGCTACATGTGCCTATCATGAGTCCGATCAGGCTGCATATCAGCCATGTGTGTACTGTGTGTTGTACCTACTTTTAGCCATGCGCTCGATCATAGGGACCTTGCACTTACCATGTGTACATAAAAGCGCCACCACAGCCAAATAGTGAAAATAATAGTATTAAATGTCTTTGAAAAATTGTACTCCTGACAGTGTAGATGTAAAGCTGGGGAGACCTGTGTGACTAAGGTAACACAAGAGTACACAAGACCACAATATATAGTGACTGGTATGACATAGTGTAGATGTAAAGCTGGGGAGACCTGCGTGACTAAGGCAACACTAGTAACATCCCTGGGAACACCTGGTGATAGGTATCAGGAGCACCCAAAGCTCTGAACCATCTGATTTTCACATTTTTATCAACATCTCCTCACATCACATTCCATGATCATCATAGGATCTCACACATGCATTGCTACCGATACTCATGCTACTATGCAGCCTCAAAACTTATTGGGATCAGGAAGTTGAGCACAAGATGAGGACGAGGTTTTTGAGGTATTGAGTTTAAGTAAAAGGTAAGTGTATGAGGGAGTCTGCCACAGGGAGGAATGTTATTATCATCTCCTACAAAGTGTGCAATATTTATACTACACAGTTAGGAGGTATAGTGTAATGTACTCCTATAATATATAAAGGAGCTATACTGCAATGACTTCATAGTGACCTCATTTCCCCTATATAATTCTCCAGATAGACTTGTCTATCATTGTATATTATAGGGGGTTCTCTGGATAGCATAGGAGACAGTCTTGGCAGTCTCTGTAGTCTTGGCCAGTCTATTCCTGTATAGGAGACTGCCATTGCTCTAGGGTTAAGGGTAGCAGGTGCTAGCCCTAACCCTAAGCTTAGGACTTGTATTCCATCTCCCTAGGCTTGTATCCCAACAAAACTCCTTGTTGTTATCTGCCACATCAGTTATATCAACTTCCACCTCCTGGTCCACTCTGTCACCCACCTTGTTCTCTTCTTTCCTGGCTTGGGCCACCACCATGTTGTCCTCTGGTCGCACTTGATATTGTTCAATTCATTGTTGGCAAGGAAAGAAGACATCTTACTCACTCCAGTCAAGGCTCCATTGTAATGGGTCACAGAAGACAATGGGATCATCTCCCCCAACAGGCAAATTTTCTGTGTTGAGCTCCAATGAGTATTGTCCCCACACAATAGCATGTCTCCATTGGTAGGCCATCAAGATGCACATGATCAAGAGGATGAAGCAGAAGAAAAGGACAAGAGAAATGTTGTTAGAGATCATGGTGTGAGGTTCTAGTGCGAGGAACAGTATTATCAACAGTCTTATGATTTTGGTCACATGACAAAGTTCCCAGGATTACATCATCATCCTCTCCACTCCCTCTCACCTGGCTTACAAGCCACTGGACGCATTTTTGGATAGGAGACAAGTCCTATTACACCAGGTAGATTTCACATATTTTAGTATCCACTCTTTATTCCTTGATCCACTCTTTATTCCATTGATCCACTCTTTATTCCATTACCCCTCCCCCTTTTTCTCATTGGCATCTGATTCTTTCTCATTTTACTTGGGTCCTCTTCACCCACTTCTATTCCCTAGCCCCACTTTAGAATATCTATATAAGACATCTAGTAGATGGAAAACAAAGCAATAAATCATTTCCCCTCATCATATAGAGCACAGAAGCTCAATTCCAGAGTCTTATTATCATATTATCTCGTCTCAAGAAGCTCAAGTTGTCATCTTATTATTGTATTATCCCTTCACCCTCTGATCATTATACCTTGTGTCAAACACAAACCCAAAGCCACCTCATACCCTTCCTCTGGTCTAGTAGGATTATCATTTGGTGTATGTTTTCAGGTGATTCCTCAGACTGAGCATCATCACCAGAGTAGCACAGCCACAAGGGGGAATGGCCACAACATCGTGTGGCTCCCCCTTGGTCCCCTTTACAATACCATTGTGCTAGCGCAGATTGACATGCCCTCTCATGGTGAGCCTGCCCCAGGCAGTGGAGCCATCTGGCATTCGATTAGCCCAGTGCTACTGTAACTTCCAGGTTGCCACCTGGCACATTCAAAAGGCAAACCTTCTGCACAACCTTGCAGTCACTGCCTTTCACCTTTGCTATCCCATGAAGGTTCATGCCATGCCTCATGGTTATGATGGCTAGGCTGATTGCATTCCAGGGTAACCCCCACATCCCAAACAACAAGGCCGCCCTAGAAAATGTGCTGAGGCAGTGAGCCATCTTATGGCATTTGGTTTCTCCTGCTGACAGCAGCCTTAAGGCACAGCATCTCAATTGATGCCAGCACCCCTTTGTCCCCAGAGATGATCCAAACACCATTGAATGTGGCTCTTGCAGGGTCCCCCCTCTTTCTTCTCACTAACCACCTGCTTGGGGCGCAGTTGCTGGGAAAGCTGAAGGTGCTGGAGGTGCATCTCATGGTTATTAACTGATGGAATTTATCCATTAATCCATTGCAATGTAACTGTTCATTTTACATCTGTGGGAAGTTCTAGAGAACCAGCCACCCCCATTGATAAAGGAGGCAGAAAATCACATATGGATGGCTCTGATAGAGGTAGTCTCGACACCTAGCCCTCTGAAATGCATTATCGCTGCTGCTTTTGAGGACATCCATCGGCTAATCTCTAGAAACCAGGAGGCATTGGAGCCCCATTGGTTCCAACCTGGTTAGTTTCTCAGTGATCCAGGCCTGTGCTGCTGACTCCTAGCCACAGGGCAAGCTCAAATTGTGCAGCTGCATGCCTCCCCCCTCCAAGAGCAAAGCCAGGCCACCATTCTTAGGCCAAGCTTGCACTCTGCTGCATTGCAGGAGGAGGAGGGGGAGGAGGAGGAGGAGGAGGAGGAGGAGGAGGAAGAGAAGGAGGAAGCCCCCCATGGAGTTGGGCCAAGGGGAGGGCCTGATCTTGAGAAGGCCATGCCTGGTCGAGGCTGGATTCAAAGTGACAGAAGTGCAGGAAAAGGCATCGCAGGAAGTGGTAGCAAAGGGGGAGGGGTGGGAGGTGAGTGGGGGGGTCACAGGTCTGAGCTTTGTCCAAGTGGGGAAAGCGAGGCAGGCGCAAGCATTGGGACAGGTGGTGCCATGGCTCTGGGGGTGGCAGGGGGCATGGTTACAAAGGAAACTGGCAGTCAGGGCTGCATGTGGCCGATGCCCAATGGGGTCTTGGTGCCTTGCACTGGTTCACTGGCCCATAGTGCCACTTGCTCTCTGGGGTGTGAGGCCTATGATGGTGTGTCATGCCACAATGGCACCATGCCAGCCTTGGAGGGCTGCAGCCATATGCCTGATGGGCCAACAGCTGTTAGAGGGGAAGTCAGCAGTGAGGATCTTGTGGGCATGGACCCCTGCCAAGGCGCATTGCCCATCAGCAGGGCCATGCCCTTGGCAGAGCAAGCAAGCCAGGCCAGCACACTGCGCAGCAATGCCATTGCTCCACCCTCAGAGGTGGACAGCCAGGCACCTGGCAGGACAGCAGGAGGCTGAGCCAGAGACAGGGGCAAAGATACAATGGATGTGGACCTCCAGGCAGTCATGCCACCCAACAATGACTCTGCCTCTCTGTCCACCAGCAAAAAGCAGACCAGAGGTGGGTGAAGGGTTGATAAAAGAAGAGTGGTGGAAAAAGAATTGCCCAACCCAGACAAAATTGGAGCCAGCCTTTGGCACTCAGGCAGAAAGAGAAAGTTGCCTCCACTGGCCCCCAGGCCTCAACCTGGCAGTGAAGGAGAGCAAAAGTCTCCCCTGTACAAGAAGCAAAAACAAAGGCTATCCTTGGCCAAACCCCAGCCGGAGCCCCAGCTGGGCCCAACTTTCCTCAGCTATTTTGAAGAAGTCAAGATGTGTGCCAGCAGCAGGCTGGTCCATGTGATCAACCTCACACAGATCTTGGTATGCATCCTCTTTACTGTTAATCCTCATTCCTGAATGCATCCTGCAGAAGGAGCCAGACAACAAGCCAAGCCCGGAGGTGGTTAGGACAGTAAGCTTTTTGCTTTCAACATAGGGCTTGGCTCTTATCTTTCTCAGGAGCTAATGGGGGTGGGTGAGCCAGTGTGCCATTCACCCCATCATTCCATGTAAGCCCTCTGTATCCCTTGGGGCTTGCCTCTCACCCCTGCACCAAGTATCAGGTAGATTTGAAAGCTTTCCAGGCAGTTTATGGGGCAGTTCAAAGGTCTCTGGTTTGGGGGCAGCCTTCTTGGCTAGTGGACCCTGATAGCTCTGCAATCTGCATCCTCTCCAGAACACAGGTTGAGGTGCTGGGGGATGAGGAGGTCCAGGCCATTTTCTGTAAGCAGCACATAGTTGTCCCTGATCAATCTGCTCCCAAGCTGTCATTTGATGAAAAGGGATTGAGGACTCTGGCTGATCTGAATAAGCTAGTCACTGTGCATGGTCAGTTGCTTCCTGTTGCTTTTCACCCCCATTGCTTAAGGGAAGGTAGATCACTCCAAAAGAAATTGGTTCAAGGCAGACAGATGCCTCAGGCACCAGAATGGAATGCTTTAGGATCTACTGAACTCTGACAGAGGTGAGCTGAAGATTCTAAATGCACTGGACTTTTCTATGGCATCCACTCCTCACCCTTCTACTGCTTTCACCTCTGAATTTGTTGCTTTCATGGCAACCATTAACTTGCCCTTTTGTGGACATAACTTGTGTTCCCAGCAAGGAGCTGCAGGTGGGGCCTGGCCACAATGCACAGTGCACACTACCTCTGGCATGTGGACTGTGATGGGTTTTGCACCTACCTCAATGCTCAGGTCGAGTCTAAATGATAGGTTGTAGCCTGGCCAAAGGAACCTTCTGGCTTCTCTGATGTCCAGGCCTTTTCATTGGGCTAGGTCAAATGAGGAGAAATGGACACACAAGGCTGTGCTGCTGAATGCTGGCTCTCAATTGAAGGATCAGTCTCATTCCCAGCCTTGCAATTGTGCTGACATAGCCTTGACAGGTACATGCACCCAAACACTCCTCATTTTGTGCTGATGCCAGAGCCCACTATATGCCATGGTGGGCATTTCTACACCATGTCAACCATTAGAGACAGTGTGTACGGGATCTACCACATGTTTTGTGTGAGCAAAGTCATCACCAACATGGAGCACACCAAAGACTCCCATGTTCTCGTCTGCAGGCTTGTAGCCTACCTCCACCTTGTACTGGTGAGGGGCAGCTTCAATCCTCATTCCTTGACCACACTGCCTCTGCATGTTCCAGACATATGCACCCTTGAGGAGGCTGTAGATTTATTTGTGCTGTGCATCATTGCAGAGCTTGGGGAGCTCCTTGATCCTGCAGCCTACAGAAAGCAGTGCAAGGACAACAAGGAGTTTGAGGAGGAGCAGCTGTGTGTGATCTACGTTTGAGGGCTGTCACAGGATATCTGAGCATGGTGGAGCTCCCACCTAATGTTCTCCAGCCAAAGTGCTGGAAGCATCATCTCAGGCAAGGTAATCTACAAGCAGCTGCTGAGCCACCAGATAGCAATGCAGGTTGGATACAAGAAGGATGCTGGCCGACAGAACATGGTAGCGGAGGAGGCAGATTGCACCTTTGCTGCTTTTGAGGCTTTGGCTCAGAAGTATTTCCTTTCTATCCTGTGACAGCATTCCCCCCTGGAGCGACTTTGAAAAACTTTGAGTGGGAGGGGGGCATCTATACCATTGCAAGGAGCATTTGGAGGAGGCAGCTGGTCAACCTTACAGCTGTGAGTTGCTTTGACCTTCCATACCCAGGGAGCTGAGGGCTTGATCCACCTTAAGTGGGAAGAATCCTCCTGCTGGGAGCAGTGGGGGTCAATCGGCAGCTGGTTAGAGAGTATCTCTGTGCAATCCAAGGAGCTGATGGCCTGCAGAGCCAAGGCAGCGATGGCAGTGATGATTCCAGGAACAGCAAAGATAGCGGCATGGAGAGCACTGGATCAGACAGCACTGACCCAGAGAGCAATGGAGACAGTGCCACAGAGGATGGGCAAAGCAGCAATGGTGATGCTGAATAGGCCTTGCAGACAGGGAAGATGGTAGAGCCACAGTTACACCATGCCCATGAGACATCAATGCACTCTGCCCAGCCCAACCCTTGCTCCACTGGCCAAGATGCAGTTGTTTTCCTTTGCTTGCTACATGCATACCCCTCATGAATATCATGTTTTTACCTAATGACCAATCCAAATTACCTTGCTAGCATGCTTGTATTTTGTCACAAGCTTAAGATCCCACCCCTCTTACAGCACCTGTCACCTCTTATAACTCTTGGAGGTCTTTACACTCCCCCATATATTCTGTATGTATCTGCACGGATTTTCATGGACTCCGAGTCAGTCCATACAGACTTTTGAGAAATTCATTTGGCTTGAGGTCCTGCTTAATTCCAGATTTTGAGTCCACACAGATCCACACGGATCCATACAGATTTTGACTTTTTGCACGGATTCCATGGAATAATTCTGTCCTAGTCCGAGCTGAGCAGGGTTTTGTCATATCCCATGCAAGCCTGCGACGGATCTCCGGCGGATCACCGACGGAGCCACCGTCATATCAAAAAGACTATTTCAAATTGTATTTCAAATTACTCCTGTTTTGTTTATATCACATATCTATCATTGCTGATCATCTTACTTACTGCGCACTTGGTGCTCCATTAATCCTGCCGTAGTTACCCCGGTTACTTACTTACTATAAAACTTAGTATAACGTCACTTGTAACTTCAGTTTGATAATTGCATTGTTATCTCCACAACTCTCTCACTTCTAAGTCCTCGCTCTCTCTTGAACTTCCAGAACTCTGCCGGACCTCCACTCTCATTACTGTCACCTTGTAAATTGGACATTGGGTGTAGAGAAGGGCGCAATCCCTTTTAGATTGAAGCCAAGTCCAGTGCCGCCACGGAACTCCGTCGGAACTCCATCGTAACCCCGCCTACGAGATCAGTTCGTAACAGTATTATCAAACTCACACTTCTTACGCCCATTTTCACAAACCTATTAACATCTTATGTCAAGTTCACAAACAGTCACTATGCGTACACGCTCTACTACCAATTCACAACGCGCGGGTCTCCGCAGCGGATTGCAAGCAGTGCGCAGATCCCGACTTTCCTCACCAACCCTCCACCGACCTTTGTCAACCTTCGGTACTACACCGCAACCTTCAAACATCTTTCCTGGCCTGGGTGCAAATCCAGAAAACCCCGACGTACCACCTCCAACAACACCGCCGGTTCCCCCCGGTACTCCGGTCGACAACCAACCTAGTCATGGCTATCCTGATGGGCCTGATGACCCTGATGGTGACAACAATGACCCGGAAGGTGATGACCATCAATCCATTCCCAAGTTGAAGCCCCGCAAGGACCGGTTATTCTTACACGTACTACAAGAGTTATTGGACAGCATCCGCTCCTCCCGCCAACCCCGTAATGAAAAGGTCAAAGTACGCAAACCTGACATGTTCGACGGAACGGACCCGCGGAAGCTCCATGATTTTCTAATCTCTTGTAACCTTCACTTCCGTGACCGTCCAAATCTTTTTGCATCTGATGAGAAAATGATTCTATTCATTCTTTCTTATCTGAAGGGAGCAGCACTTGGTTGGTTTGAACCAGGGCTGATGGACAACACCAATAGTGCCAATTGGATTTGGGACTTTGAAGCCTTTATCAACGAGCTTGAGACCAACTTCGGCCTGCACAACCCCGTCGGAGATGCCGAAAAGTCTCTCTACACACTCAAAATGAAGGAATCAGCACACATCGTCAAGTACAATGTCGAATTTTGGAAGTTGGCAGCTCGAGTTGATTGGAACGACTCGGCACTCCGCAAAGCATACTTCCGTGGACTCCCGCTATGGATCCGTGTTGAAGTCCTCCGAGGAGGCAAGCCTACAACATTACCAACATTATGTCTCAAGGCCCAAGAAGCCGATGAAGTCTACTGGATGCAGAAGGATGAGGCAGCGCTTGAAACCCGCCCTGCCAAGTCTAACAACAACAACAACAAAACTGACGACGCTTCCACCTCCGGCGGTAAATCCGCAAACTCTGCCGGTAAATCCAAGAACTCTAACAAGTCCAACTCCAGTAACAACTCCAACACTTCCAACAATGCTAGCGGCTCCAGCAACAACAAAACAAAGCCCTCAATAGCTGACAAGTTAGGGAAGGATGGTAAGCTCACTGGAGATGAACGGGCCTGCCGCTTGAAAGAAGGGTTATGCCTTTATTGCGGAATAGCGGGTCACGAGGCAAAGGATTGTAGGAAGGCAGCTAATCCTAAAGGCAGAGCAGTGACAATGGAAACCGCCACACTGGCGGCCCCCGCGGCAACCTCCGCTGATTCAAAAAAATAGTCAGCAACCCTCTAGTTGCCTCCGCACGGGCTGGGGGTTGCGTTGACACCGACCATGCACCAAAGGAGGTCCGCCTCAACGCCGCCGCTCTTTTCGACCCTAAATCTTTTCAAATTGCTTTAACATCTATTTATGACCCTACTATGATTACTCTTTTAGACAGCAGTTCAACTCATTGTTTCATAGATTTGTCGTTTGTATCAAGTCACAGTATTCAGACAACAACTATACCACCGATACTGCTCCGCCTTTTTGATGGAACGTCCAATACATGGATAACGCAACAAGTACAGTTGCTAGTTTTGTTTCCTACTGGCGAGTCATTTGACATATTGTTTTACGTTACCCCGCTCGACTCTAGCAACTCCGCCGTACTTGGACTAAATTGGCTTAGGCAAATCAATCCGTTGATTGACTGGACCTATGGCCAAGTCGCTTTCCGGACGGTTGGGTACAGAGGTCCTGCACCATCGACATCCTCAGGTGAAGCAATTCCCTTGCCAGAACCTAACAAATCTCCCCTAGAACCGTGTCTACCCCACGCGTCGGCAGAATCTCCAATATCTGCCACCGTCACCAAACCCATCAACATTTCAATCATCAATGCCGCCGCTTACGCTCGTGCTGTTTGCCTCCCTGGCTCCCAGACTTTCTCGGTCTCCCTCTCTGACGACGTAGTCTTCGGCAAAGCCGCCGCGCCTGTCACGGAGGACGCACCAGACTTATCCAAAGTCCCTGAGGAGTACCATGAGTTTGCGGACGTATTCAGCAAAGGAAAGGCCAACACACTTCCACCACACTGACCTTACGACCTCAAAATTGAACTCGAGGAAGGGGCGGAACCTCCGCCGGGTCCTATGTACTCCTTGCCCGCCTCAGAGCTTAACGCTCTCCGCGCGTTCATTGAGGAAAACGTCCGAATAGGTTTCATACGACCATCTAAATCCCCGCACAGAGCCCCGATCCTTTTTGTTTGCAAGAAGGGCGGTGAACTCCGGTTATGCGTCGATTACCGTGGGCTTAACAAGCTTACGAAAAAAGATCACTATCCGCTACCCCTCATCTCTGACCTACTCGACACCCCGCGCAACGCCCACATCTATACCAAAATCGACCTACGACATGCTTATCACCTGCTACGTATCGCCAACGGCGAGGAATGGAAAACTACATTCCGTACCCGTTATGGTTCCTTTGAATGGCATGTAATGCCCTTTGGACTTACTAACGCTCCCGCCGCCTTCCAACGTTTTATGAATGACATTTTTAGTGATATGTGGAAGGAGGCCGGGAAAGGCCGCCTCACTAAGTTCAGTCAGGCAGACAGGACAATGTTATCCTTTGTTGCATGTAGTAAGAGTCAGTAAAATACATGAGTGAGTAGTAGTAACTATACCTTTGTTGCACATAGTAAGAGTGAGGCAACAAAGGGGAAAAGATCGTATATATGTGAGGGGTTTGGACCGTGTTGGAAAGTGTCCGGATCCAGCATTTCAAACATGGCCGCATCAGGTGTAGTTCTCATATCGGGTAAGCGGTCGGGCCATCGGTACCTGTGCACATGTCCAGCCATGGGTATTGGGTTGCCGGTGATGCGACGTGCATCGGTCTGGCAGTGGCGTTCCTGTTGGTGGTGTTGCCGATGGGTGATGCCGTCGGTCAGTGTGTCCAACAATGTACGTTGTAGCCGTGTAGCCAGCCACCCTGGCATACACGATCACGTGACCTTGGGTTCATGTTCGCATAGCATAGACACAATCTGTACGCATTGTTAGACTACCGCTATACAGTCTTCGCCCCGTGCTTTGGGCTTTCCGCTTCGTGTCTCACCCTGCTTCTGTGAGACTGCGCGTCTCCATCTGGTGACAACAGCTTGTTCGACTCTGCACGCGCATTTCGGCATTTCTTCATTCATTTTTCTCGAGCTCTCGTAACTGATAAACCTGTCAAACCTGTCACTGATAATTCTGATAATCCTGATAATTCGGTCATCTGTCATTCCGTCTACTGTCATCCAGCTTCCATTTTACTGTCACTCTGTCAACTGTCACCTGTCTACTGAGCTATGGGAAAGAAGAAGACAGCCGCGAAGCACACCGCACCATCAGCACGAGATTCATCTCTCGAAGATTTCCAAGCAGATATTGCTGCGATGCTCAATGAACAGAAGGTCAATCTACAGTACGATCTTCGGCACATCAAACAACACTATAGCACAGCCTATGACGCGATCGTGGCACTCGGCCACGACGACGCGCTTCTGACAGCCCGGGAAAAATTTGAGAGGTCAGTAAAAGCTGCGAGAACAGAGATGCTAGAGGAAGGGAAGCAGGAGGGGTACAGGAAAGGTCTGAAAGAGGGCAAAGAACGAGGAAGAGCAGCCGAATGAGAGCTCTGGACGACGAAACTCGGGCCCGCAACCATCAAGACAGCCACCCAGACCGCCCCTACCCCCACTGTCAACGCCGCTACACAAGGGACACCCGACGAGCCACCGCGTCCACTGAGCGACGCGGGGATGTCCACGGAACCGCCTTGCACCTGCGATGTGGCCTCCCAAGCCGACAACGGCCCCCAACACCCTGCTCCACCCCCTCTCGTGTCCCAGCGCCCTGCCACGTCACCCATGACAATGCCGGCACAGCCGCCATCAACGTCATCAACATTGTCGACAACGTCCACCACCACCTGCCCCCAAGCTTCGGAACTGCCCCCACCACCTCTGAAACGACGGCACACCCTGCCCACCCAACTTACAGCCCCCCAGCTCGCTGCACAGGCCGGCATTTGGCCCCACAACCCAGCTCAAGCCTCAACAGGCTCCCAGACGGCCGCCACCTCTGATACCAGCCCCCAGGGAACCTCTGGCAACCCCAGGACAACGGCGCACGCCTGCGCTGCCCCCCAGCTCCCGTCCGTGAGGCCAACCACGACCATCGCCACGTCACTGACGCCGCGGACGGTGTCCCCACACCCCCCGTTACCTGAAGGACGCCCCACAGCATCCAGCGACACCCAGGCCCCTTCCAGCACCCCCAGAATGGCCGGACACACCTGCGCCAGCCCCCAGGCTGCCCCTTCCGCCTCCCTAGAGCCTACCGCTGCCCCTGCCACATCACAGAGGACGACGCCCGTGCCCCCAGCCCTGCCGCAGCCAACGCTGCCCCCTGTGGCCTCCCTGGCACCCCAGCCAACCCCTCCACTGCCTCACACGCGCCTACACCCACCCCGAGCACACAGAATGGCCGAACGGCCGCGCGTTCGACGCCGAACCCCCCCTGCCACCCCCTCCACGTCGCATTCTTCGACGGCGACCTCCCCCCATCTCCCCTACCTCCCTGTTGCCCCCCGTTCGCCCCCGGTACCCCCCGTTCCTGCTGCCCGACCCCCGTTCGCCCGGAGACAGCCAACATCACCGCCGCACATGCCCCCGAGCCTTCCCGCGTCACCACCGACCCCCCGCCGACTGTCCGCAACCCCTGCCACCCCCCGTTCACCGCCGTTGCCCCCCGTCTTCCCTCCCAGACCCCAGCCCACCCGTAGATGAGCCGTCTCGCCGCCGACCACGACCCCCATCCACCCCGCGTCACTGCAAACCCCCTGCCCACTGCCCATGCCCCCGTCCCTCCCCGTACCCCCGCGTTTCGACTGGGCTGTCGACACCGAGTCCCTGCCCACGACGGCTCCCTCTGCGAGAGCCTATGGCCCACGAGACCTCTCGAGCCTTCGCTCTGCTCAGCCTGCCCCCTTTGGCATGCTTCAAAGGCGTGTCCGACGTCAATGTTCTCGACGTCAAGGACCTGGTGCTCTGAGCACACCACCTTGCACCCTCAACTGGGACCCTACTGGCAAACCTCAGTCAGGCCCTCCGAGCTCTGGGATGGACTCCACCATGTTGAGCTTTTTTTGGTTTTTGTTTTTGTTTTTTGTCTTTTTTTTTGTTACATATACCATTTGCTATTCTACTATACCCTTCCTATTTTGGTTCTGTTCTGTTTCCCTTTTCCTTGATTAGAGTTCCAGAGGCAACGCGGACGTTGCCTTTGAGGAGAGGCCCACATGTAGCCATGTAGCCAGCCACCCTGGCATACACAATCACGTGACCTTGGGTTCATGTTCGCGTAGCATAGACACAATCTGTACGCATTGTTAGACTACCGCTATACAGTCTTCGCCCCGTGCTTTGGGCTTTCCGCTTCGTGTCTCACCCTGCTTCTGTGAGACTGCGCATCTCCAACATCGGCAGTGACATGCCCATTGGTGGTGGTACCATTCGGTTCATGTGCAAGGGCACCAGTCAGTGTGCAGCGGTGTGCATTGGCAGTGGTGTGCTCGTCGGTAGTGGTACCGACCGGCAGTGTCATCGGTAGTGTTACCGATTGGTACTGCCGTTGTGGCTGTGCACTTACCACTCGGCAGTGGGCGTCGGTCTGTGTGCATCGGCAGCGGTGTGCCATCGGTATGCATCGGTTCGGCATCGGTGCGCCTGTATATGTTCGGTGTCGTGAGTCTGGGGCCAGGCTTACAATATGCTTGACTTCTCCGTCATCATTTACCTGGATGACATCCTGATCTACTCCGATGACATGTCTCAACACAAGAGGCACGTTAAGGAAGTATTACGACGACTCCGCAAACATGGCCTTTACGCGGCTCCACAGAAATGCAAATTCCATGTCGACACCGTAGAATACCTCAGTTACATTCTGTCACCGGAGGGCCTACGGATGTCCACCAACAAGGTCCAAACAATTATGGACTGGCCAGAGCCTCACAAGATCAAGGACGTACAATTGTTCCTAGGCTTTTGTAATTTCTATCGGCGGTTTATTCACAGGTATTCCGATATCACCGTTCCCCTTACCAGACTAACTAGAAAAAACGTCCCCTGGACTTTCACTGACAAATGCCGACAAGCCTTCCAGAAACTCAAGGAAGAATTTACGCATACCCCGGTCCTTGCACATTGGACTCCGGAAAACACTATGATCGTTGAAACGGATGCTTCTGACTGCGCGCTCGCCGCTATACTGTCAACGTACACCGCCGACGGCGAGCTGCACCTGGTCGCCTTCCACTCCCGTTCCTTCACACCTCCTGAACCCAATTACGACACACATGACAAGGAGCTACTAGCTATCTTTGAAGCCTTTAAACATTGGCGTTGGAGACGTGCAGTCTCTAGCAGAAGCAGTGGAGATGCGCCCAAAAGCAAGGGCAAGCCGTCTATAGCAGTGGTATGCGATGGACAAACAGTGTCTACATGTACGAGAGTATGAACCTTTGGTCACATGACCGTGTCTACCTACAGTCTATGGGGGGCTGGCCTCATGGCTACATTTGGCCCTCTCCACGAAGGCAATGTCCTTGTTGCCTATGAGACAGTAGCCACAAAAGGAAACAAGAAGGAAAAACAGAGGGGGGGTATCATGGGATAGCAAAGGATATTCATAACAAAATGAAGAGAGAAAAAAAAAAATACTCAACGAGCGCAGTGCTCGGCTCAGATCAGCAAACTGGGGGTTCTGATCCCAGTCAAACTTCAGGGTGTTCAAGCTACGACCTCGAGATGCAGGTCGAGGATGACCTGTGCGACAACGAATGCGTCTTCGAAGGGTTCGGAACGGGGCCAGTTCGGCAGAGCGAAGTGCAGAGAGGTCTCGTGGGCTGTAGGCTCTTGCAGGGGGGGCTGTGGTGGGCAGAGATGCCACGTCATCAGCCCAGCTGAAACACGGGGATATGGGATGGAGCGGGGGGATGGGCAGTGAGCAGGGGGTTGTCGGTGATGAGGGGCAGATGGGGGATGCGGTCAGCGGCAAGATGGCTTGTCTATGGGTGAGCTGGGGCCTGGTAGCGAGTACGGGGGGCACAGGGAGCCGACGGGGGGTGGCAGGTGGTCTGGGAGGGCAGAGGGAGGTTGGCGTCGTCGAACGCGACACAGAGGGGGCCTCAGGAGTAGGGAAGAGCACGGGTTACGGGTACGGGTAGACACGGGTACGGGTAGACACGGGTACGGGTACGGGTCACGGCTTAGGTACCTGTGACCCGCATCCAACCCGTCACCAAATGTCTATGTACAGTTTTGTATTTACAGGTTTTGGCACTCATCTGAGTGCCAACAACCTTTTGATTACTTATGTACTACATGTATGTACTAACTAACTTAATATATATATTATTTACGGGGGAAGCGCCACCCCAGAGGAAGGGGAAGCTTGTGGAAGCAAGGTCTTATATACCGGATAATGTTTATCACTATTTGGTTCCAGTAAACGAACACGAACGCGATGCGTCGTTTGCTAAAACAAGTTGATATTTGCTATTGTTTGGTTTCAGTAAACGCAAACGCGACTTGTTTCTGTGTTTGCATTCATTTACTTCAACTATATAGTAGTATTAATTATCAACTAGTTGATATTTACTAGTACATAAGTATTGTTTGGTTTCACTGTGATGTGTGATTTACTGAAACAAGTTGATAATTAATACTACTATATACATAAACGAGTCGCATTTACTGAAACCAAACAATAGCAAATATCAACTTGTTTTAGCAAACGACGTGTCGCGTTCGCGTTCATTTACTGGAACCAAATAGTGATAAACATTATCCGGTATATAAGACCTTGCTTCCACAAGCTTCCCCTTCCTCTGGGGCTGCGCTTCCCCCATAAATAATATATATATTAAGTTAGTTAGTACATACATGTAGTACATAAGTAATCAAAAGGTTGTTGGCACTCAGATGAGTGCCGAAACCATTAGTTAAATGTATGTAACAAATGCAAGGCCCCGACAATGATGGCGACAACATAGTGTTGTCGCCATCATCATCGGGGCCTATGCAGGAGGTGTTACACAACAGGAGACGGGGGTCTACCCGTACCTGCGGTGACCCGTGACTCGTGACCCGCGGGTTGCGGGTACGGGTAGATGTGGGTACGGGTACGGGTAGACATGGGTACGGGTACGGGTAGACGCGGGTACAGGTACGGGTAGACGAGGGTACGGGTACGGGTACGGGTATGCCCAAAAGTACCCGCGGGTTACCCGTGCACTTCCCTACTCAGGGGGCAAGCACCGTTGAGCGCCGGGTCGTCTTGTTGTTCCAGGGGCTGCAGAGGAGTTTGGGGGTGCGGCAGGCCGTTGGGGGGCGAATGGAGTGCAGAGGGGGGGTGTCGTTGAACGCGACGAGGCAGGGGTTGGGCTGGCTGAGGGGCGTCAAACGCACGGCCGTTCGGCCGTTCTGGGTGCAGAGGGTGGGTGTAGGCACACATGAGGCAGTGGGGGGGTCAGCTGAGGTGCCAGGGAGGCCACAGGGGGCGCAGTTGGCGGCATTAGGGCTAGGGGCACGGATGTTGTCCTCTGTGACGTGGCAGGGGCAGTGTGCAGCTCTCAGGGCATGGCAGGGAGCTGTGGGACGTGCAGTGGGGTGGTGTTCATCTGGGAAGGTGCTGGAGAGGTCGTCAGCGTCACCCTGAGTGCCATGGGGTGCTGGTCTAGTAGCATGGGGGGGGGGACGTCGTCGGAGGCGTCTGTGACGTGGCGCCGGCTGCAGCAGTCGCACTGGGCGAAGCAGGGGTGCAGGGGGTGTACAGGGGGCTGATGCAAGGGTGCGTTGTCATCCTGGAGGCGTCAGAGGTGGACTGGGGGTGACCGTCTGCGAGAATGGCTGTCTGGGAGCCTGTTGAGGCTCGAGCTGGGCTGTGGGGCCAAACGCCGGCCTGTGCAGCAAGCTGGGGGGCCGTAAGTTGGGTGGGCAGTGTGTGCCGCTGTTTTCGAGGTGCTGGGGCTAGTTCTGAAGCTGGGGGGCCGTCGTTGGTGGCCGTTGTTGACGACGATGGCGTCGTTGATGGGGGCTGTGCCGGTGTTGTTAGCGGTGACGTGGCAAGGCTCTGGGATATAGGGGGTGGTGGGGTAGGTGGCTCGGGGCCGTCGTTGGCCTGCGTGGCTGCGTCGCAGGTGCTGGGCAGTTCTGTGGATGTCCCCGCGTCGCTTAGTGGATGCAGCGGCTCATTGGGTGTTCCGGCATCGATAGTGGGGGCCATCTGGGTGGCCGTCTCGATGGCTGTGGGCCTGGGTTTTGTTGTCCAGGCCTGTCTCTCGGCTGCTCTTCCTCGTTCTTCCCCGTCCTTCAGTCCTTTCTCATATCCTTCTTTTCTCCCTTCCTCTTTTCCTTCTGCCAGGAATGTCACCTTTCCATTCCTTAGTGTCCTCCCAATAGCCTCTTTCGTCAGTTTGAAGGCCTCTTCTCGGCCCAGCTTTAGGATAGCCTCATAGACATCGCTCTGATGGTTCTTGATGATTCTCATGTGGGCCGCGAGGTTGTATGCTGCTCCTTCTTGCTCCTCTTCGCGTGCTGCAGCTATTTCGGCTTCGAGGATCTGTAGTGACGGTATCGTCACTGGTGGTGTTGCCGTTTTCGTAGCTGTCTTCTTTTTTCCCATAGTGATAGCTCAGTGGAGAGGTGACAGTTAACAGGATAACAGTATGACAGGATGACAGTAGACAGAATATGACGGTTTTCAGAATGACAGTAGACAAGTGACGGAATGCAGAAGGTGTTGGTACCAAGGGCAGTGGTGCAGCAGAAGCACACGTTACGAGAGGTGACGAAAGCTTGGGAAAATGAGGAAAAAGGCTGAAATGCGCATGCAGAGTCGAATCGACCTGTTGTCACCAGATGGAGACGTGCAGTCTCTAGCAGAAGCAGTGGAGATGCGCCCGAAAGCAAGGGCAAGCCGTCTATAGCAGTGGTATGCAATGGAAAAACAGTGTCTACATGTACGAGAGTATGAACCTTTGGTCACATGACCGTGTCTACCTACAGTCTATGGGGGGCTGGCCTCACAGCTACAGCGTCAATACCTTGAAGGTAGCGGAACTCCAGTCTCCGTCGTTACTGATCATAAAAACTTAGAATATTTTTCCACCACGAAACTACTCACACGGCGGCAAGCCCGCTGGTCTGAGTACCTCTCCCAATTCAATCTCATTATTCGCTTCCGTCCTGGGAAACTTGGTATGAAGCCCGACGCTCTCACTAGACGATGGGACGTCTACCGCAAAGGGGGAAATAGCGATTCCATCACGGATAATCCGCATAACCTCTGCCCGGTATTTTCCAAAGAACAACTCACTGCGTCATTACGAGCTACTTACCTCGCTGAACCAATATTACGCAGCGCTGTAGCCCTCGACATAGAAAGCTTGCACACGGACATCTGTGCGGCTCTTCCGTCGGACCCCGCTATAGCTTCGCACCTTACTACACCTTCCGCACCCTGGTCAATTGGGGATGACGGACTTCTTCGTCTCAATGATCGCATCTATGTCCCGGACTCCGCGGACCTCCGGCTATGCGTTCTCCAATACAAACACGATCATATCCTTTCAGGCCACTTCGGCCAAAATAAAACAGTACAACTGGTACACTGAGAATATGTTTGGCCTAAACTCAGAACATTTGTAAAGGATTATTGCAATACGTGCACTTCGTGTAAGCGCGCCAAGTCACCGCGGCATAAGCCGTATGGACTATTGAAGCAACTACCGATCCCGGAGAAGCCGTGGAACTCCATCTCTATGGATTTCATTGAACACTTACCCCCATCCCTCGGTTATACCTCTGTTTTGGTCGTCGTTGACCGACTTTCTAAACAGGGCATATTCATTCCTACAGTTGACGAAATCGACTCCCCGGAGCTCGCCCGGCTCTTCATCCTTCACGTATTTTCTAAACATGGAGTTCCGTCGCACGTCACTTGTGACCGCGGCTCTGAATTTGTCTCTAGGTTTTTCCAGTCACTAGGTAAAGCCCTCGACATGAAGATCCACTTCACTTTGGGTTACCACCCGGAGGCCGACGGACAAACCAAACGACTTAACCAGACACTAGAACAGTACCTGTGCATCTTTTGCAACTATCAGCAGGATAACTGGTTGGAACTCCTTCCCCTCGCCGAGTTCGCTTACAACAACGCACCTAGCGCTACCACTGGTATATCACCGTTCTACGCGAACAAAGGCTACAACCCTAACATCACCGTCTACCCTGAACGCAAGCTGGCTTCCCAGAAGGCTAGGTCTTTCGTCGTGGACCTTGACAAACCACATGCAGAACTCCGCCGGCAAATCAAACTTGCCCAAGAGCGTTATCAAGTTCCCGCGGACCACCGCCGGCACCCCGCTCCGCCGTTTAAAGTTGGTGATCAGGTCTACCTTAATGCTGAAAACATCCCCACTACTAGGCCTTCAAAAAAGTTGTCAGAAAAGAACCTTGGTCCCTTTGAAATCATCGCCCAAGCTGGCACACACTCCTTCACCCTTCGCCTTCCGGACCACCTCCGCGCATTACATCCGGTCTTTCACGTATCACAAATTGAACCTGCACCCATCAACACCATTCCTAACCAGATTCAGCCACCACCTCCGCCGATCACTATCAACGACGAAATTGAATACGAGATTGCAGAAATCTTGGACTCCAAACTCGATAAGCGGCGGTGGTGTCCGTTGTTATACCTGGTGCGCTGGTCAGGTTACAAGAATACTGACTTGGTTACTTGCCAAAGAACTTGAGCATGCCCAGGAAGCTGTCGCAGACTTCCACGCACGGTACCCCGACAAACCCGGTCCACAATAACTTCACCCTACATCAATAAAACAAAGTCACTTCAAAATTAATAAAGCCATTTCATTTTTCCTTATACCGTACTATTACTTACTAAAAACAAAGCCATCAGATACCGTCACCCTACGTACAACAAAACAAACAAAGTCAACATTACCTATCGAACACCGTCATTACTTACAAGAAAAACAAAGCCATTTCATTATGATTCAAAAACCGTCATGTTACCTACAACATTACTTATCAGATCACTCCTTACTTACAAAACAAAAACAAAGTCAAAACAAAAACATTACAAACCGATCTATCTACATACAAACCAAAGTATATACATTTTATGGTCCCCGTCGGACCTCCGTACGTACTATGTTACTTGTACTTTCTTTTTCTACTACTACTCCTCCATTTCTAACTCCCCCTCCTCCTCGCTCCAGTTCAAGACCCCGTCGGTCTCCGTCAGCTCCCGCTCCGCTTGCCACGCCTTGAACGTGGCGTAATCCTCATCTTCCACCTCCAGCCGCTCCAACTCCCACTCCACTTCCTCCTCTTCACCCGGGTACAGGAGCTCCTCCACCCAGTCCTCGTCTCCCTCCTCAGTCTCTCCGCCCCACTTCTGGAACTCACTCAGCTCCATCATGACCGCCGTCAGGTCCGTCAATCCCTTCGATATCGACGCAAGCCACCCCACTAGTTCCTTGAGGTGGTCTCGTTGACCTACCTCCGCCATTCCCGCCGTCCCCGCCGTCGTCGCACCCCGCCCTTGCACTTCTGCTTCAGCTTGAAGCAGTAGTCGCAGGCGAGGTGGCGGGTCCCGCCGGACCTCACGCACGCCTGACCCACATATCGACACCTAAAACAAATCAACTAAAAAAGAAATAAAAGTGGTGACAAACACCACTTACCTGTTGCAACGGGCCTCCGTCGACGGCCCTGCGGTCTCTCCGCTACCAGCGGCCTCACTTGCCACCGCCTTGGTCTTCTTCTTCTTGGGTGGCTTCGTGACCACCCCTTCGTTGTCCTTGGCGGCGGACTCCACGGCCTTCCGCTTTTCTGAGCGGTGTGCCTCGCGACGACGCGCTTTCTCTTCCCTGCGCTGTCTCTTCTCTTTGGCGGCCATCTTTTCCGCCTCCTCCGTGGCAGTTTTCCTTGCGGCCTCTTCCTGCGCGGCGAGTTCTTTGAGACACGCCATCAGCTTCGCGCGTTCCTCAGCGGCGGACGACAGGGGGGTGGGTAGGGATGTGTTTTGTGAGCTGGACATGATGGTTGGATGTTGAAGAACTGCGGACGTCAAAATTCCTAAATACGGAATCCGAACATCACATGACCTCGAAGGCTCGGTCCTAAGGGGGGATACTGTCATATCCCATGCAAGCCTGCGACGGATCTCCGGCGGATCACCGACAGAGCCGCCGTCATATCAAAAAGACTATTTCAAATTGTATTTCAAATTACTCCTGTTTTGTTTATATCACATATCTATCATTGCTGATCATCTTACTTACTGCGCACTCAGTGCTCTGCTGATCCTGCTGTAGTTACCCTGGTTACTTACTTACTATAAAACTTAGTATAACATCACTTGTAACTTCAGTTTGATAATTGCATTGTTATCTCCACAACTCTCTCACTTCTAAGTCCTCACTCTCTCTTGAACTTCCAGAACTCCGCCGGACCTCCGCTCTCATTACCGTCACATTGTAAATTGGACATTGGGCATAGAGAAGGGCGCAATCCCTTTTAGATTGAAGCCAAGTCCAGTGCCGCCATGGAACTCTGTCGGAACTCCATCGTAACCCCGCCTACGAGATCAGTTCGTAACAGGTTTGGACAGTGTGGACATCCAAGCATGCCCGAGTGAGTAAGTAATTTTATTATTATTGTTACTATTTAAAAGGTAAGTTATTAGAAGGATTCAAACCCCTGACTCTGTGACTGCATGAGTGTGACAAGTAAGTAATTTATCCACTAGGCAACGTGGCTGTATAAACCATGGTAACATATGCCCAATTACTAGGCACCATTGTCACCACATCACTGGGCATCACCCCACGACTGCCAGCTCACTACCTCACCATCACCCACGACGCCACCTCTCTCCTCCCTCCCTCCTTCACAACACCGCTATGGGGCCTGTCCCTCCATAGTAAGTTTTTTCTTTTATCTTATCATCTTGTATTTTAAACTTACAGTTAACATTTTTTTTCTCAGTGTTTGTATTTGCAACAACACTGATGATACTCAGTCCAAGGAATTACCTAGAAACACACACCAAATGATAGTCCTACTAGACCAGAGGAAGGGAGCGAGGTGGCTTTGGGTTGGTGCTTGACACAAGGCACGATGATAAGAGAGTGAAGGGATAATACGATAATAGGACGACGACTTGTGCTTCTTGAGACAAGATAATATGATAATAAGACTCTGGAATTGAGCTCTGTGCTCTATATTATGAGGGGAAATGATTTATTGTTTTTCTTTTCTATCTACTAGATGTTTTATATAGATATTCTAAGTGGGGCCAGGGAATAGAAGTGGGTGAAGAGGACCCAAGTAAAATAAGAAAGAATCAGATGCCAATGAGAAAAGGGGGGGGGAGGGGTAATGGAATAAGGAGTGGGTAATGGAATAAAGAGTGGGTACTAGATCATGAAATCTACCTGGTGTAATAGGACTTGTCTCCTATCCAAAAATGCGTCCAGTGGCTTGTAAGCCAGGTGAGAGGGAGTGGAGAGGATGATGATGTAATCCTGGGAACTTTGTCATGTGACCAAAATCATAAGACTGTTGATAATACTGTTCCTCGCACTAGAACCTCACACCATGATCTCTAACAACATTTCTCTTGTCCTTTTCTTCTGCTTCATCCTCTTGATCATGTGCATCTTGATGGCCTACCAATGGAGACATGCTATTGTGTGGGGACAATACTCATTGGAGCTCAACACAGAAAATTTGCCTGTTGGGGGAGATGATCCCATTGTCTTCTGTGACCCGTTACAATGGAGCCTTGACTGGAGTGAGTGAGATGTCTTCTTCCTTTGCCAACGATGAATTGAACAAAATCAAGTGTGACCAGAGGACAACACAGTGGTGACCCAAGCCAGGAAAGAAGAGAGTGAGGTGGATGACAGAGCGGGCCAAGAGGTGGAGGTCGATATAACTGATGTGGGAGCTAACAACAAAGAGTTTTGAGGCTGCATAGTAGCACGAGTATTGATAGTAATGTGTGTGAGATCCTATGACGATTGTAGAATGTGGCATGAGGAGATGTTGTTAAAAATGTAAAAATGGGATGGTTCAGAGCTTTAGACACTCCTGATACCTATCAACACCCACTGCCCTCACAACGCCCCCCTCTCCTACTTGCTTCCCCCCACATCTACTCCACTATCATAGGGGCCAGTACTTTTTTCTTTATTCATTTTTTTTAAGCTATCAAAAAAAAAAAATCAGTTTGTCTGTATGTAACACCAGACACCCATTGCAACGCCCCTTCTCCCCAATCAACTGGGATGTGAGGGACCCGAAAAGGGATGGGAGTACCCAAGGGAGGTCTCTGGAGCCCCGCAGAGCAGGGTACGCACAAGGTACGTCCTCAGCATCACCCCTCCATTGCCGCGTCACTAACAGCCCCCCCCCACCCCCCACACAGCCCCCCACACATCCCTGCGAGCCTCTGCTCCTGGGGTGGGTGGGGGGCTGGAGCCCACAGAACACCAGGCAACACCCCAGATGTGACTAGCACCCCCCAACCCAGCTTCACGAGCTATGGCTCATGGGGCAGAGTGCAGGAGGAGCAGTGGGGTGGGGGGAGGGGTACCAGAGATGGGCAGACAAGGGGAGACGCCCAACGGGGGGGAACACATTCTATTGTACATGCAACAATGGCTCCCCAATGGTGTGCTGGCCCTCCTCCCCACTGAGCTGGGGGGGGGCTTGAAGTGGGATGGGACGGCCCAAGGGAGGTGCCAGGAGGCCTGTGGAGCACGGCACCTGCTAGGTGAGCACCCCAATGCTTTTAAACAGGTGAGCACCCCAATGCTTTTAAACATGCCATGTCACCACTAACCCCCCAACACCCAGCAATGAAAACCAACGACGAACAACACAGCACCCACCTCCACACCTACAAGCAACTGCTTGTGGGGTGGATCATGGTGCAGCTGTCAATGCCAACCAGCCACCAGCCAGCAGGGGGACACAATGGGATGCACCAGGAGCTGGTTGGGACGCGATGGGAGGCCCTCAGATCCGGGAGATCCAATGGGACACCTCGAGGGGACTCCAGATGACAGAGGGGCCCCCCAGACGATGGAGGGGGGGCACAAGACAACAGAGGGGCTGCCCAGATGAGGGGGGGACACACCAAACAGGGGGGGGCATGCCAGATGACAGGGGGCACGCCAGATGAAGGGGGGGACATGCCAGACGACAGGAGACATGATGGGTGGCCCTACGACACAACCAGACTGAGGAGGGGACATGCCAGACAATGGGGGACACAATGGGTGGCCCTACGACACAACCAGACCAGGGGGGGGATGCCCAGACAAGGGGGGACATGCCAGACAAGGGAGGGCTGCCCAGATGAGGGGGGATATGCCAGACGATGGAGGGGCCAATGAGACAAGGGGGGGAGTTATTTTGTAAATGAGTGTAAGTCAAACTGTATGCAACTATGTAAAAACTGAAGAGTCCGTGCAGATCTGCACAGACAGGCATGAAGTCTGTGCTTATCCGCATGGACTAGCACGGAGTCTGTGGACGTCTGCATGCAAATCATGCGGAGTCTGCGGATGTCCGCATAGTCCATGTGGATCTGTGTGGAATATCTGGGGGAGTGTAAACTACTGGGACAGCAGATGAGAGGTCGTTGTGGTTGTGGGGAAAAGGTTGTTGTGGTTGTGGGGAAAAGTTGAAGTGGTTGAAAAAAAAATTGATGATGCTATCATGCATCAGTACAAGCATGTGCAAACACAAATGTGTCATGACACATCATCATTTATACTTGCACAACACATGTGCAAACACATGCAAATGAGCCAAAGGTATATAAACCCTTGCCCATCTGCCATTGTCACTTGGGCATGCCCCAACCTTGCTAAGTAAATAAGTAAATAAGTAGACAATATATTATATGTTAGCATATATACATTATGTTTAAGAGGATTTCAGCCGAGTACTAGCCAAAAGCAACCAAGCCAACTGGCCAGTTGCAACTGGTTCAAGTAATCTGGCCAACTGCAACTGTGTGATGCCCCCATGAGGCCCAACTGCAACTGGAAGTCTGGTTGCTTGCGGTTGCAGTCGGGTTGGGTTGCTGGTTTTTTTTGGTTGCTGCAACTGGACCTGCAAAGACTAGACCCAGCAGTGCCAGCACCCACTCCAGCCCTGCAAGCCACTGCTCACAGGGTGGTTCATGGGTGCTAGTAGATGACAGCAGCAATGACAACTATGAGACAGCAATGATGAGACAGCAATGATGAGACATCAACAAGTCAACAAGTCAACAATGATACAACAAGACAAGACAATGATATGATGACAAGATGACAAGACAACAAGACAATGATACAATGAGATGATGGTGACAAGACAACAGCAATGATGCCAACGAGATGACAAGACAACAACAAGACAACAATATGACAACAAGACAATGATATGATGATGAGATGATGGTGACAAGACAATGGTAACAACGACAATGATGATGGTGAAGAATCACCTGCACCCAGCCTCATGAGCAACGGCTCATAGGGTGGAATTCAGGTGGTACTACTAGTGTCCGAAGGTTCGGTCCTATGAACTGAAAAAAAACCAGACTGAACTGGACTTAAACTGGAAAAGGTTGGACTTCCAGTTTTGGTTCGGGCTTCTTGTGATAACAAAACTGCACCAAACCGGACCGAACCAGACCGGTTTTAACCGGTTCAAATCGTCATAAGGCACACCCTATAAATGCGCATCTTTTGACTCAGTTTTTAAGACAAATGGTCCAGAACTGCATGTGCTATGGCCAAAACAATATCCTACTGCCAAACCAAACTTATACAACATCTAATTGTTGCATTTTTTCATATGTAAAAATTTGTTATCACCATAAACACCTTGCAGGCACATTATGTACACTGTATTACATAGTTTTCAACTGGTCTTAGTATCTAAACACTGCACAAAGACCAGTTTTCATCAGTTTGAACCAGTCTGAACTGGTTATGACTGGACTTTGGTTTGAACCAGTTCAAACTGTTTTGGACCAGTTTTTTGTGGTTCAGTCCAGTTTTCCACAGTCTTACCATAAGGGGCAACCGGTTTCGGTTCCAGTTCGTCCAAATTAGGCAAAAAAACTGGACTGGACTGGACCTTCAAACACTAGGTACTACCTCAATGGCAATGACAATGATGATGGGGATGGTGGGGGCTCAGGCGACACATCTGCTTCCCTTTGTTTGATCTGAATGACTGATGCAGAAGTGCAGGAGGTAGACCTGCAGCTGCAGAATCCTTGGGTTTGGCTGATTTGGGGGCCATGCCACCAGTGGCAAATCCTATGAAGTACACATATGATCTTATGGTGTGACAGTTGAATATATATATGATGGACATGTCCTGAATACAGTGCAACATGTGATTATGGATAAATATTTGGCTACCATGTATTTACAAAATATTGAACAAACACCTGGCTAATACAACCCACATTCCCGGAATATCTGCCAATTTATGTCATTACTAGTTGGCAAATATTCCCTGTGGAAGCCACATATCTACTGCAGGTAATTTGCTTCAAAAGTCTGGTGTGGAAGGGGCCTTGTAGTTACAAGATTTTTGCATCTCTGTTCACTTTTAATTACAAATCACTCTGGTAAGTAGAGGTATCTCTGGAGCTGCTCCAGAGCCATCCAATTTGGTGCAGCTCAGCAAACAGTGTGGTTAGTTATGTGGAACTGCTGCAGATAGGTTAGCAACAGATCCCCATGGGACATGGGTCCCCAGATATCCAAAACCCCATATGAGGCCATTGGACTCAGCCGAAGCCAAAAATTAACCTGTATGGGCTGATACAAAATAAAGCCCATTCAACATGGTTCAGCCCATAAAAAATGATCCTGTTCAATATGGACGGGCTGAACAATGCCAAGGGTGAGATTGCTGAGGCTGACAGAAAATGAGGGCTGAGGCCAAAAATACAACTTGCACCAAGGCTGAGAATATAACTTGCACTGAGGCCAAAAATATAACTTACACCAAGGCCCAAAATATAACTGGCACTAAGGCTGGGAATACAACTTACACTGAGGGCAGGAATATAACTTCCACTGAGGCCAAAAATATGACTGGTGCTGAGGCCAAGGCCAAAAAAAATATGAGAGGCTCCTGGCTGAACACAAGTCACATGACATATAATGCAGAAGATTAATAATTGGGCAATTATATTTATGTACTATACAGTAATAGCATATAAAAGTAACAACCTGAAATTGGCAGCCATAGCATTTACTTATATATCTCAATTATCTGATACTGGGTACAGGGGCAGGGGTTGTTCAATAAAGACTTATTTTTTATGTATTATCTGTCATAAACATTACAAACATTGTAGACAATGAAAAAGAAAATCTATGAAAAATGTAAAACAGGGGGAATATAAGGTGTTGAATAAAATAAGCAGGCTTTATATACCCATGCAAATGTGCATGGACCAGGTACAAATGTGTACAGATATAAACAGCACCATGTGATGGAGGGAGGGACTTAGAAACAAAATGTAGAACATTGAAGCTGAGCCCAGAACTCTTGGACTTGGCAGATGATCCAAATATGCTGATAGAATGTCTGGCCTTGGGCTCAGCAGTAGTTTGGAGTCAGGACTTATGTATTGTGATGATTTATGTTCACACTTGTTCAGACCAGTCCTCACATGCAATGGGACTGCAAACATGCTAGAACTCCTGAGTCAGAGATAACCATGCCAAGGCCAGGAAAAACCCAGCAATAGAGGGACAACTACAAAAGCCATTGTGGAAATGAGTCCAGCTCTGGAAATGTGTATCTTTGTGGTGGTCATACCAGCCCTCACCTCCAACAGGTTCTGAGTTCAAGACCAAAACCAACACAATGCTGAGCCCACAATACATAAGTCCTGACTCCAAACTACTGCTGAGCCCAAGGCCAGACATTCTATCAGCATATTTGGATCATCTGCCAAGTCCAAGAGTTCTGGGCTCAGCTTCAATGTTCTACATTTTGTTTCTAAGTCCCTCCCTCCATCACATGGTGCTGTTTATATCTGTACACATTTGTACCTGGTCCATGCACATTTGCATGGGTATATAAAGCCTGCTTATTTTATTCAACACCTTATATTCCCCCTGTTTTACATTTTTCATAGATTTTCTTTTTCATTGTCTACAATGTTTGTAATGTTTATGACAGATAATACATAAAAAATAAGTCTTTATTGAACAACCCCTGCCCCTGTACCCAGTATCAGATAATTGAGATATATAAGTAAATGCTATGGCTGCCAATTTCAGGTTGTTACTTTTATATGCTATTACTGTATAGTACATAAATATAATTGCCCAATTATTAATCTTCTGCATTATATGTCATGTGACTTGTGTTCAGCCAGGAGCCTCTCATATTTTTTTTGGCCTTGGCCTCAGCACCAGTCATATTTTTGGCCTCAGTGGAAGTTATATTCCTGCCCTCAGTGTAAGTTGTATTCCCAGCCTTAGTGCCAGTTATATTTTGGGCCTTGGTGTAAGTTATATTTTTGGCCTCAGTGCAAGTTATATTCTCAGCCTTGGTGCAAGTTGTATTTTTGGCCTCAGCCCTCATTTTCTGTCAGCCTCAGCAATCTCACCCTTGGCATTGTTCAGCCCGTCCATATTGAACATGTTACAATTTCCTTTATGCTATACTCATTCTCTTTTACTCCGTTTCCTTTCCTGATACTTAGCCGATACTGACTCGACGGGCAGCGCCCATTAGATACTTCTGTTTGTAGCGCAGCAACAAGCGCAGCCATTTACTTTGCAGTAGACGTAGCCTTCCGTAGTATAACAGCTATATCGCTGCGCGCGCAGCAAGTAGTACGTGTTCGCATACTACTAGACGATTAGCTAGATACCTGTAGCTATATAAACTGTAGTAGTTAATGGTCAAGGCTCTTTAGCTTGACCTAGGCAATCTTACCTTAACTGCTCATTGACGAACTCGACCTAAGCGGAAAGCCTCCGACTTAGCGTGATTGAACTTAGCGACAAAAGCCTCGTCGTTAACGAACTCGATAACTTGGACTTAGTAGTTGAGGCTCTGCCTTAACAGAACAGGATCATTTTTTATGGGCTGAACCATGTTGAATGGGCTTTATTTTGTATCAGCCCGTACAGGTTAATTTTTGGCTTCGGCTGAGTCCAATGGCCTCATATGGGGTTTTGGATATCTGGGGACCCATATCCTATGGAGACTCCTCACCTACATTTGCTACTGCTGTACTGAAAAAAACTGCCCACTCAAAGCAGTCTACCCTGGAAATGAATTGCAGTATTTGATGAGCTTGGCATTGAATAAGAACTAAGTAAAGCAAAAAACAAATGAAACCAAAGCATCCAAATGATCCTTTAGTGGATATTTGCACAGAGGCTCAAGAGTCAAGAGTTAACATCCCCATGTACAAAATAATGTTCGAAGGGAGCCAGTTTGGAGTTACCCTCCCATATTGACCACGACGCTATGCCAGAACCTATTTGAGTGGACAGAAATACTAGTATCATTGGAAGATGTGGGATAATGAGGATAACGTACTCGCATCGCTTCAGTAGCCCAGGATCTGTTGACACAGCCCGTATGTCTGGCTCGCCTGCTGTGGTCTGATTAAAGAGCATCTCGGTATGGTCTGAACTCCAGTTGTTCCAAGTTGGGGTAGGATTGGTAGGATCGAATTTTGTATTCAGGTTTTTGGATATGATGACATTCATGAATGACTGGACGAAGGACTTGATGAAATCCGCATTGTCATATGGGCGGGTCCATCCAAAAAGGCTGTCGAAGTGAATCATTTGTGTCAATGAGCCACCCATTGCTAAGGACACTCACGGGCCAAAATAGTACAGCAAATCCTCTCCATGAAATCCTAAAAGCGAGCGGGTCAGAGACACAGATTATATGGATTATGCAGGCTGGTGCTGTATTACCTGGGGGAATAGCGAACTCTCCCTATAGTCAACTCAAGATCATTGACAGACGCTCTCAGAAATTGGGTTACCTTCCACGAGTTTCCGTTGAATGCATTAAGTAGGAAGTAAGTCGGGCAAATGAAGACGGCTGGAAAGGTATGAATGTCACTTATTTCGTTGGGGAGCCATACGCACATTCACCAATAACCGCAATGGACTGCTCTAGTGGCCCGGGAAGTGTCATATTCAGGGCCGCGTAGTAGCTTGCAGCTTCATCGACCTGCTGTACGCTAAGGAAGGGAAACTCCTCGCGGATGAAATCGGTGACGTTCATCTCGGAAGGAGGAGTAAATAATCTGCCTTCGAAAGTATTCGTGATTGACAAAAGAAGGTCCTGTAAAGAACACTTGCCACGTGAATGACCAGATATAACGGACAGACATAAATCTCACACCGTTTACCATCCGTCGATCTAGTGTTACAACAGGATTCTCGACAATGAATGTCCCATCAATAACGGGTACAAAAACATAGGTTTGGTAGAAGGCTGACAAGGCCACGGCCTTATTGGCACTACTTAAAATGTCCGAATCGACGGAAACGAGACATGCGAATGGATCCATGGCATTTTTGCAGCTGGATAAGTTCGATCGATAAGCGGAGAATACATACAATATGATTATGTACCCTACCCGGTGAAACCAAGGATCTTGTCGTATAAAAGCTATCCAGTGGTACAGTTGAAGGTCTCTTGGAACAGGAGAATAAAACAAGAACTATACCGTTGGAATAGGATCCGTAGCACCAAATTGCGGTCGAAAAGAGGTCGAGCTTGTTATGACTGCCCTAAACAGTGGGTTCGTCCGGCCCCGGTGGGCCTGATTATTAATATATATATCAACGACAGAAAACAACAATTAGTGGGTAGACAAACCACGACATGCTGCAGCACCGATCCAGCTCCTATAATTAGCCTAAAAGTGACATTGACACAGGAACACAGGGACCATTAACGCACCAGCTGACATGATGAATTAGATTTCATGTCAGGCTAAGGGATTGAACGCCTTACCACTTTCGCCCCAGATCGTCACCTTCATAGTATTTACGCAGATGGCTAATCAGGTACTACACAACGAAGAACAGATAAATAGCCACCTTCGAGGGATCGCCGCCAAATTTCCTGTTCAGTCACATGCCAGGAGATCAATCAGTAAAGGCAGAGCTGGTTATCGTGGCACCTACGAGATCTGCAAATAATATTTACATTGAATGAAAAGCGAAACTTGAATACGATAAGCAACTGCACAAACATGTTTTTGAACCCAGTTGAGGGCAAAGTTTTGATCGACTGCTCGCGGTCGGTTTGGGGGGGATCCAAGGGAGAAAGGAATACGCACGCAATCCTGCATTCAAGGCGCCCCTCGCTTGGACCGAAGGGCCGGCCAAGAAGCCTTTTAGGTTTTCAGTAGGTGGGCAAGTAGTCCAAAGCATGTTAGCTACCAAATGCACCTGTATAAAAACAGCGATGATTCGGTATTGTGAGTCGGTGACCAGGTTCTCTTGAGGGAACATAGTCATGTTTCCCGATTCATACCTTAACCAATGAGTATCAGGAAACTCGCTCATCATTAGGACGCATACCCGCCACACGGGCAATCCGACAGCCGATTCAATTTCCGGTACAAATACACTTGAGAAACAATTGATCAGTTGCATGTATGGTGCACAAATCTGTATTCAGGCATACTCAAGGAATAAGCAGTCCTCAAACCCAGACCCAAATTCTCGCTTCTCTGACCGATGGCGAAGATAAGGAAGGAAAGGACTGGTAGAAGAATTACCGGCTAAAGATTGATAGCACTGAGAAGGAAGGGATGTCGCTTTCTGCACAACGACCATCTTGGGCGGGGGCCGAGGTGCTTGAAACCGCAAGGGACCTACAACATTAAATTCAATTGTAAGAAATCGTTAGCTACTCGTCGAGTCGTAGAGAAGAGGTGACACAGTGTGAAGGTACCTGTTGGAGCTGCTGCATATCGAATGCCAAGGAAACTACTAATATTGGTTGAAGCATTGGTCGATCCTATATACCGAGCATAACCAAGATCAACGACAGGTCCAAGTCCTGGATGTCCCAGCAGCGACGATGACGTCTTTGCAGCTAGCAGTGCGCAGGGAATGACGATAGATGAAGTGACACCCATTGTGAAGCGACTTTGTTGAGCGGTGTGTTGTGCTCAGGAAGTGTTCCCATTCCGGGCTCTCATTTCTATGAGTATATGTTGGGGACGGAGTTAGGATTGATCTCGTTACTTTTCCATCAGTTCCGAACGATCGCGAGGCTCCGCGAGTCATCGGCTCTAAGAAATGGGAAATTACTAAGTACAGTCGACTACAGTCGGACCTCTCATAACCCATACCCCTCGGTGGACGGCCCAGGCTATTATGAGAGGTCACAGGTTTTGAGGGTCATGCTAAAAATGGACTCAAAAAATCATGAAAAAATCGTAAAAAATCTGAAAGAAATTGTATGACTGCAGTATTAGCACAAACGGTGCTATGGACATTGGTATAGACTGATTTGAAGGGCCCATCTATAATTTATGGAAGAAGTCTGTCAAAACTGTGGATTTCATACTCCTGCTCTCATCGAGATGGAGCTGCTGATTGAACAAGCTCAAGATACTTTCAACTTTGCATGCGATGGGGTCATTTACTTCATCAATGTATTTGCTGATAGTTGACACTGTGTTGGGATTATGTATACAAGAGTATACAGGCAAGCCAAGGCAGTTAACATGCCTAGGGAATATTGCCAGAATATGCTAAGTCATATTAACACATGTGTTAAGCTAGGACAACACTAGGGTTAGGGCTAATCCAGATTAACCATAACCCTAGGGAATGGACAGTTAACACATGCAGAGACATAAAGGGGAACCCACAGTTAACACATGCTACAGGATTACTCATACTGCAGCATGTCTATGATAGCCTATCCAAGACAAAGCTATGGATAGAGTGTCCATGACACACCCTGCAGGAAGTCTAGGACTTACCAAGCCATGATATCATATGTCACTATTATTGACACTGTTATAGGGGATATGACAAAGTTACTCCACTATTAACTGGTACAGGGGTCTATTACAGAATACCTCCTTTATATATTATAGGAGTGCATTACACTATACCTCCTAACTGTGTAGTATAAATATTGCACATCTTGTAGGAGATGATAATAACATTCCTCCCTGTGGCAGACTCCCTCATACACTTATCTTTGACTTAAACTCAATACCTCAAAAACCTCGTCCTCATCTTGTGCTCAGCTTCCTGATCCCAATACACTGCCATGAGAATGTCACACCAAGTTGGGTGAGGCTTGATGTGCATGTCCTCCAAGTTGTCCACATTGTCGCTGCCGCTCGTCTCAATGTTCTCATGTGCTGTGAGCGAACACAGCCCCCCACTATGACACTTCCCAAAAATAGAAACACTGACAAAGGTTGTCAATGCATGACCAGGCTATTCTGCGACATGCAACAATTGGGGCCAGGATCCAGAGGTTGACGATAGAGGTGGAATGAATTTTGGAGGAGATAGCATTGTTGGAAGCGAAAATCTGATATGTTTTTTTTATGTTTGTTCTTTAGTAAAGAATTTTTATATGTGGAAAAGAAAAATAAATAAGAAAAGGGGAAAGGCTCAGAAGACCTTCATAGCCAGTAAAACCCCTGAGAGGTCTTGCGCAACCATGCCGAAGCAATATTGCGACTTGTATACTAAGATGAAAAGAAAGAGGAATTTAGTAAGTAAAAGTGGAATAAAATTGAAACATATCGTAAATGTGTCATAAAATTTTGTTGTCATATTGTGTCATCGGGAGTATCATCAGGGAGGTCTTCTAAGTCTGTAACCAAGTCATGATCAATATCAGAAGTGTTGTGAAGTTGTTTAAGGCGGGTAATGTCTATATCAATGAAATTTGGAGGGAGGGGAATGGATTTACGAGGTAAATAAGGAATGAGGCAGTAGGCAGCTATGGGGCGATGAAGGACTGAACCATCAAGTTCACAGAGAATGTAGGCGCCTCCATAGTTTCGGGCAATAACAATGAGGGGACCAAGATATCGTGGGCGCATTTTGCAATTGAGGGATTTCTCGACCTGGGTATGTCTCATTAGCACCAAATCTCCCTTCTGAAAATTGAAGTCTCGTAATGTCCTGCTGTGCTGGGATTCGAAGCGCTTGGCAGCATCTAGTCGAGAGGCATAGACCTTGGAATGAAGTTGTGTGAGGTCTCCTGAGCGTTTCTGGAGTGCAATGGCGCGGCGGGCAATGAGGTCAGTTGAGGATAATACAGAATCAGGAGGGGGTTGCAAATAGGTAGCTTCAGAAATGTCGAGAGGAATTATTGGATGCGCCCCTGTGATTGCAAAGTAAGGTGAGCAACCCATTCGTCGACGCACTGTGATCTGTTCTGCCCAAAAGACTGAATGGGCTACTGTTGACCATTTCTCTTCTATACCATTTGCTGCTTTGAACAAGGACTGATGGATGTCAAAGTGTGCTCGTTCTGCAATGCCATTAGCTCGTGAATTGTATCCACTGATGCGGATGTGACAAATGTGGTATCTTTTGGCAAGATGTCTTCATAGATCCAATCTCCAATAGTTTGAGCATTCTCCTTGCGTAATTTGCGAAATTCCGGATAGGTAGTGAGTGAACATCGACCTTGGACAATAAATTTGAATCCACCTGAGGCTGGCATGACCATAGTATCTGCAAATATTTTGGAGAAGAGGGGGGCAGGAGTGTTGACTATAGGTGGAATGAGAACCTTTCTATGTTGCCGGATTTGACAGAGGTGACAAGAACGAATATACCAAGCAATGTCTGACTTCATGTCTGGCCACCAAAAGCGAAGCGATATTGTTGCATGTGTCGCATAGATCATTTTGTGGCCAAGGTCATCATGAGCGTTGTGAATAATTTGTAGTCGGAGGGGAGGGATGGGAACTATCTTGTGAGCACCATGCGGATCTTTGCACCATAATTTGGTAGAGTCAATAAAGAACTCTGTGCAGTACCACAAGAAGGTTGCAAATTCTGAGTCTGATAGGCCTGTAGGTTGGGTAAAATCCTTGAGATATTGCTGGACCAGTAAGAGGCGATCATCCATCTTCTTAGCATGGGGGGAACGTTCTATGGTATCATAATTTGGCAACTCCCCTTTACTGAGATGTGAAGCACTGGTGAAGACTGGGAGGAGTAGTCGAGATTGATGAGTGGATGATAAATGCGATATGGGATTAATTTGATGAATGAAGCCATGAAGATTGTCAATCCAGTCCCCGAATTCTTCTTCATTGTCAGAGACAGAGTCAGCGACCTGTGGTGGCCGATGTGATAGTCCATCAGGTCCATGATGAGTGCCTGGGACGTGGACAAGGGTAAAGTAAGGATGGATACAATCCATCGATTGACACTAGCACTGGGTGTGATATCAGGATTGGACAGCATCCCTTTGATATATCGTGCGTCAACCTCCACAACAAGGTTCCGGACTCCAATCAAAAATAGCCGTAATGCTCCAAGTGCATGGTAAAGGCCATAGAGCTCTAGTTTGGCTTGAGAGAACCGAGATTCTTGGTCATTAAGTGTGATCGAACCAAACCGACTATAATATTGTCG
Organism: Tricholoma hemisulphureum; assembly: GCA_964034925.1. Lineage (NCBI taxonomy): Eukaryota > Fungi > Basidiomycota > Agaricomycetes > Agaricales > Tricholomataceae > Tricholoma > Tricholoma hemisulphureum. The sequence goes on from OZ035933.1 coordinate 800,419, forward strand.
ACGCGGATTGTCTGGGTCGCATTGGGCTAAGAGGAATCCAATAGCAATGTGTGAGGTGTTGACAGAAAGGATAACTGGAGCATCTGATGTATAATCAATTGCACAGAGGGCTGGAGAGTCAATGAGAGCTTGGCGGAGGTCATCCTGAGCAGCAATCTGTTCTGAACTGAATATGAAGGGAGTATCTTTTCTAGTGAGCTTGATTAAGGCAGCGGCGTGGTGAGCAAAATTCTGGATGAATATCCGACAGACTCCAATGGTTCCTAGGAAGGCTTTGACCTCTGTGAGAGCGCAGCAAGGCCCCCACTTGCAAATAGCATCTAGACGTGTCGGGTCCACCATGCGGCCTTGTGGATTATACCGGTGTCCTAAAACTGTAATTTCTTCAACACATAAAAATGCTTTAGGGCCTGACCAAGTTCCTCCACAGTACTTCATCCGTTGTACAACTCTATTGAGGTTTTCAAAGTGTTCCCATACGAAACGACGGATACCAGAGTTTTCAGGAATAGTTTCGTAAGTCGCATCAGGGCGCTGATAAGTTGATTTGGGACCCTTGATGGGCGCGTCATCTATATATGGAATGGTGATGTGTGGGATTTCCAGCTGCAGAATAAATGTGACATCATCATGTAATATTGGGACGGAATTTGTCCAGCCCATAGGGAGGGTTACGATCCGCAAGGCTCCAAAAGGTGTCTGGAAGGTGGTAAGGTCACGTGATGACTCTGCTACCTGTCGTTCATCAAATGCAACATAAAGATCGAGCATACCACCACATGCACGTCCTCCGAATTGTTCAGCTACATGCTCGGGAATTGGTACCACACCTGAGTGTTGGATAGTGACCTGGTTAGGGGGTTCTAGTGAGTGTACGAGTCGAAGTGACTTGGCCTCTTTCTTGGCAACACAAAACCAACGAGAGCAATACGATGAATTGCTGGGTTCATATACTCCGGAGTCAATCTTCTTCTTGATAATATCACAGACCTGTTCATAAATGCCAGGGGGAATAGGAATGTTACGTTGTACCCAGGGAATATGAGGGATGACTGGGAATTCTATGGGGGGAAAGAAATCATGTCGAAAGGATCCCTTCTCTGATTCTGCCCAAGCAAAGCTGGCCTCTTGGTTTCTGATAAAATCGTGCATAAGTTTTCGTTCTTCAGGCCAAAGGAATCCTTCTGGATGGTTCTTGTCAATAATCGATTTGCAAGCCTCATTGTAACGAGCTGAGGGTTGGAAATTGGGTGGGTTAGGATTTAATGGAGGCATATCTTTGAGGGGGTCACCAGTAATAGAGCGGACAATCCGGAAATGATCTGGAAGGTCAGCCACAACAGGCCGAATCTTCTGTGTGACTGACTTGTATCTCTTCTTGGCAACTGCCAAAATGAGAGTGGGATCTTCTAAGGTGAAATCTAAGGGAAGGGAAGTATCTATGAGTTCATATGGATAAATAGACTTGATATCGGACTGGTTGAAGGCGGCAACATGGAGATTGGAGAGCATAGATTGGTGGATAAATGGTGAGGAGGCGAGGTCGGGAAGGGTAGCAGTGTGCTCAATAGATAGAGTGGAATTAGAGTGATCAAAGGAAATAACGCAAGCGCACTGTTCATCATCCAATAATTTGTCCTCTAGTTGTGAAAAACCGGTTTAGAAATCTTGTGTCGATGTGATCCCCTAGGGACTGTAGGGACTGTAGCTGAACGGGGTGAATTCGGATTGCAAATTGTTATAGTTTGGGAGGTGTCACTATAATTTCGGACTACACTGGTTGTAAGAATGTCGAAAGGTCGTCCAAGAAGAAAATTGTAGGCAGGGTTTCGGACGACGTGTACCTGCATATACAAGGTAATATTCCCGAGGTCACAGGGGACATTCCTAGCTAGACCGAGTGTGAGGTTGACTCCGCTGTTGGCTGATTGCATTTCAAGCTGAATTGAGGGGCCGTATGTAAGGCCGAGGTTGTGACAAACATCTTCGGATATTGCTATGATCGACGAACCAGGGTCTACAAGACCTTCTACTTGTCAAGGGTCACAGTTAATATTTATTAGGACTGATCAAATAGCTTGAGACTCCTTTGCAACTTTAAAAATAGGGGGGGGCTTGTCTGGACCTAGCGCATTGAGAAACACTTCATAAGGATCGGATAAAATGATGGATGGGTTGTTGTAGGCATTAGTGATGGTATCCAATGGAACGTGTTTGGCTGTAAGCTGATCTTGCCATTTTGTACGAATTTCCGGGGCAAGCAAGAGGAGTTCTTCAGATGTAAGAGTGACGAGCAGCGCCTTCATTGAGCGATTGAAAACATCGAGTCCAATTTCTCCTTTCTGAATGGGGGCGATCGTCTTGTGGATCGGCCCTTCACCTGGCTTAGCTTTACCCGGGTTGCCGAAATTTCGTTCATGAGGGGCGCGGTAAGAATTTTCTGGAATGCCAGCATAAGGGTGTATGGGTGGCTTCAGATTTGTAGTTGGATTGGCGATGGGCACTATGGGAACTGTTGTTGGAATGACCAGCGCATTGGGTAGATCAGTATTTGATTGATCTGTTGGTGCTGTAGCATGTGGACGTGGGGTAGATGATTCTGATGTAGCCGCAGCAGGCTTGTCAGACGTAGAAGATACAGCCGGCGCATTGGGCGCGACAGGCTTGGCGGGCTTGGCGGTTACGGCAGGCGTGGCGGGTTTATGGAATGGGCGGCCGCTCCTTAATGTGAAAATCTCCTGTTCCAACTGAGCAATCCGCTCGTCTGCAAAATTCGTGAGATGACTGATGGGTAAGAGTCCCCTTTGTACTGGTGTAGAGACCGGGGAGGGGGCTATGCCGTACATCAATGTTGGCGTTGGCGTTGGCGCCACTGGATTTCGCTTATGCCATTCGTCTATCCGTTCCTCTGTACTTTACACTCCCCCACCTAGTCCAAACGGAATGCTCGGAATGCTAGGATTCCGACCAGAATCCTAGTCAAGTCCTAGCACACTGCTAGGATTCCGTTCGGACTGCTAGGATTCCGTTCGGACTGTTGAAATGGGTGAATTCCTAGCAGTTTGAAGTGCAAATTCCGAGTGAATTCCGAGCTCAGTCCGAGTGAGTCCGAGCAAAAATAAAAAGTTTGCCAAGTCCCATTCCTCATGAGTCCGAGTGTTGTCCGAGCGGAATCCTAGCAAAGTCCGAGCTCAGATTGAGAAAAATAAAAAAGTTTGCAAGTCCAATTCCTAATTAAGATACATAGAGTGTAGACAAACTAAACTAGTCAATATTATCACCTTTATCATCATCATCTTCTTTGTCTTCAATATTACTTGCTTTGCTTGCTTGTTTCTCAAGTACTAGTCTTGTGTGATAGAATAGCATAACATGTAAGAACCAGTTAAAATTGCTTGGAGTCATTCTTTTGAGGATTGATTCAAAGCCACCCAGCCAGGAATTCAGCTGTTCACATGCCTATATTCATTTCAATCAGCAACTTATAAAATTATTACTATATCATAAATGCCATACCTGTGTATTAAAGGCTCGTTTATAGTATTGCTGACCTTGATTATCAGTATCCACAATGACAAGATTGGGGGCAGAGCCATTCAATGGGGCTGGATTACACCATTTTCGGCACAAATAATCAGTTGTGCGATGGTTGATGTAATGGTAGGAGTCAACTATAAATCGTGTTGTGTTTTTCCATATTGCATCCCAGCTACCATTGGTTATGGCTGTGCGAAGTACCAGACAAGCCTTGTCAATGCAGATATAGTCCGGCCGTGACTCTTCATTTGGATAAACTGATTCCAGGAATGCCAGAATATTTGTTGGTGATTCTGATTTGGCAAACTTTGCCCATGCAATAACAACACCACATGGTGCACATATTGTTTCTACACAATAGAAATGGTTTGGAGTAAAATAGTTGTCTCTTTGTACCTCAGGAGTAGGCTCATCATGAGGTTGTTGATTGGTCTGTGCTACTGGTTGCCAAGGCAAGCGTTCCCCCGGTCTTTGCAACATTCTTCTAGCTCCAGCCATAGTATGCCGATTATGTCCTCGAACATGCCTATTCCATTGAATTTGATGTCTTTCACATGCTTGTGTGCCAACAATCTTTTGGGTATTGCAACCATGCACCCGGCATTTAGATCCATGCAAGTTCTCATGTAGAGCACAAAATGATCCACCCCGAGAATTTGCAAGTTCTGAAGTACAGTCATCATAGGCACAATGCTGAAATCCCAATTAGCTGATATCAATAAATTTAATAGCATACATACTGGTGGAGATATAAGAATCCCATCTACAACAACCATAGTTGTATAAGAAGTGTGAGCTGATGGACTATCAACATCCATCTCCTGATCAGTGGTAGAAGCTGACTGCAGTGCATGTTGTCTTGCTTCTTGAGCTGCCTCAGCTGCTAAATCAGCACCTTCTCCAACTAGTGCAGGTACAATTCTATTTTCATCCATCCCTACAAGTGCTGCAGGATCATCCCCAGTAATTATATCTGCAGTACTTTTATATGGTTGAGTACATTCTTTACAAGAATGTTGGTCTGCAGCACAAATGACTCCATTTTCACCTAAGACAGAAAATGCTTGTCTGGTTACATCATTGATGGCAAGACCATCTTGAAGTTCCAGGTTGATGTTACTTGCAGAAGCAAGAGTACGGACAGACTCTTGAACAAATGCTTGCCAAATGTGACGCCGAGAGAGTTTTGTGGAATTCCCAGAATCAAATTTCCAGAAACTGTTATTCCAAAATTCTGTATAAGCAGCAGCAGATGAATGGAAGCTATACATTCCATTTAGAACTGCATTTGAAAAAGCCCGATCAACCCATATGCTCTGTCCGACCTTGAGATATTTTGCAGAATTCAAGTATATTCGGATGTTTTTATTGTCATGTCCAATTACACGTTCTCTATCTGCCAGATAATTTGTTTTGCACTTGGGACACCTTCCAGTAAGGACTTGAACATTTTCAAATATGTCAGAGCCTTTAATCAGGGTAACTCTTGGTATATCCCGTATTTTGGTTATTTGGAGCAAAGAGCGGGGGTTGCAGCTGTTGGTTTCACATACCACAGCATTTGGACAGATAACTTGAGCTGCTTGAATTGATTTATGGGAAATAGGCTTGAGGTTCCCTTGAAATTGTCCATTTTTATCATATGGATATAGATTCAAGACTTTGGCTAGCATATCAAGCTTTTCTCCAATAGCCATAATTTTCATATCAGCATTTCTATCATTTCTATCCTTGAATAGCCTTTCATGGTCCTTTACTAATTTTTCCTGCAATGCACGTGCAAGACCTCTTATCCAACCAGAATCTGTAGAGCGAAGTTCATCTGAAAATTCTGGATTCTGTTGTCTTGCATGCAAGCCCAACAAATCGGAGTTGTCTGTTATAGTAAACAGGACAAGAAGAACTTGTGAAAGTGTAATCTTGGAACAGAAGTTCTCTTTCACAAAGTGACTGAACACCTTGAATGGAATATCAGGAAACGGGCTCTCCTCTGGATGTGCAGCAACTCCTGGTACCAGAGCAAGTATAATAAAGTACCAGATTAGATGCTGAGATTGCACAATGTTTGAAATGGCAAAAAAACACAGATGACAAAGGAACCATAAACTAAAAAAGAAATTTAGAACATGCACCAAAGTTTATTTATCTACTTGACTTGCTTTTTAGCACTACCATTCCCACTTTTCCCCTCCCCCTTCTTCTTCTTCTTCTTATTACTAACATTCCCTCCAACTTCTTTCACAACTTTGCCCTTCTTTTTGCCCTTCCCATCTGCCTGTTCCAAATATGCAGTCAAGTCTTTGAAGTTGTAGACCACTTTCTCTACCCCCCACACATCAAGATCAGAAGGTCAGTTTCCTGGATCACCTTCTAGCCACTCCACCATAAGAGGATGATTAGAAACCTTGGAGAAACATTTCTTGAAGTGTGAGTGGAAATAAGACTTTGAAACAAAAAGTTCGATCAGGTCCACAGCAGTTAACTTGCTGCCAATCCAGGTTCCATCAGCAACCATTTGGTCATACACATGAGATGCTTCAAGATGTGCCTTGTACTTCTGGTATGCCACATGAAGACCACGATCGGCGCGATCACAAAGGTAAGTAGGAACACCAAGTAAGCCCAGTGTTACTTCTTTAGGATTCACAGAAGGGAGTCCTGAAGTAGCAGGAGTAGACGTGCGTGACAGAGAACCTGAGTGAGGAAAAGGAGTGGTAGCAGTACTTGAAGATCCAGGATTATCATCAGTCTATAATTCATATTTGTGTAAGGTTAGTAAAAAAAGTGAAATTAAATAATAATGGACTTACAATGAGAAGTCGCAATATATCCTGGCCATTATCATGTGCCCACAGTACATCATCATCATTCTCAAGAGCAGTTTCAAATCGACCTTTCACAGCCCAAAGATCCTCTTCATAAACAAAAACACGACGATTGAATTCTACCAAAAGGTGTCAAAAAGCAGTAGAGTAAGACTGAGCATGCTTACTGCGAACTGGGGAATAATTTCTTGCAAGTGTTTGCAGAATTGGCTTGAGGGTGGATTTTACCTCAGATGTAAGTGACATGTCAGGCTTGTGAGCCTCTGGGTCGCGATGCGAGGTATAGACATGCACCCTACCCTTACGCAGGCCAGGCTCAAGCATAGCATCCATATCATCTGCGTGATTAAAAACATTCCCCCGTGCTCTACCACGAAATACTCCACCTGTCGTACGTGAAGCACCTTGCAATGTGTGACGAGGTGGACTGGTTGGAGGACTCGCCATCCGAATATCAACATCTAGATTAATAATATTTAAACTATAACCTAAATACATTAAAACCATATTCAACCTACCTTTGTTGACTATAAATTATAATGTAACACATAAGCACAACATAATAATAATAATAATAATAAAAACCCGTACGTTGATTAGAAACCTCGCCAGTCCCAGCAGCAGATTGCATAGAGTTGGGGATAGTGGCAGTAGTGGCAGCAGTTCGCAGTGCAGTGGCAGCAGCAGGGGTGTTCATAGCATCCTCGGCACCTTCGTTGGGCTTGCTAGTGGCATTGACGGCATTGGCCTGGGCGTTATCAGCATTGGTGGCGGCAGTACTGGTGTTGGCGGCTTCGTCGTAGTCGCCTGTGCCCTCGTTGTAGTCGCGGGTGCCTTCCTTTTGGTCATCGTCGCCCTCACCCTCGCCACCCTCGCCCTCGTCACCCTCACCCTCGTCACCCTCGTCCTCGTCCTCGTCTTTGTCGTTGTCCTTGGCATTGGCTTCGTTGTCAGTGGCTTCGTTGTCGGTGGCTTCGTTGTTGTTGTTGTTGGCTTCGTTGTCGTCGTTGTCGTGGGCTTCATCGTTGTCGTTTTCGTTGCCGTCGTTTTCGTGGTCATCGTTTTCATTATCATCGTTGTCTTTGTCTTTGTCTTTGTCCTCGTCGTTGTCTTCGCCGCTGTTGTCCTGGTTCTTGCTCGTTTGTTCGTTGGGCTCTGGCTTGCCTGTAGCGGGCTTGGTGTCTGATCGGCGTGTTCGGGAGCTGGAGTTGGTCGGTGGTGGAGGCATGAAGCTCGTTTTTACGGAGCGTGTGCGTTCGGGCGGAGCAATAGGGACCCCGCTATCAGTGAGCACTTGCTCAGTCCTGTAAAATATAAAATAGTAGTTGTTCAAAAAGAAAGAAAAAAAAAAGAAAAAACTCACGGCGTGAGGTGAGTTGGTGTGCTGGCAGCTGCATCTTCGCGAGCTCGAGTAGCCGCAGTTTTCCTACAGAATAGGTCAGCGAGGGACGGGGCCAGCAAGCAACGGGGGGGGGGGGCAAGCAACGGGGCAGCGAGGGATGGGGTCAGCAGGGGACGGGGAAGCAAGGGTCGAGGTCAGCAAGAGACAGGCCAGCGAGCAACGGGGAAGCGAGGGATGGGGAGCAACAGGGGAGCAGGGGACGGGGTCAGCAAGGGACGGGGCCAGCCAGCAACGGGGAGCAAGGGACGGGGTAAGCAAGGGACGACGGGGTCAGCGAGGGACGTGGAAGCGAGGGACGCTGTCAGCGAGGGAAGGGGTGATGGAGGAGGGCACTTGCCTGGGCGCCTTCGCTTTCTTCGTTGGTTTCTTCCCTCCCTTCTTTTCACCTGCTGCTCCGTTGATTTCTTCGTTTGTAGCCGTCGTTCGAGTTTTTTTTGTTGCTGTGGCATCAGCATCGGCTGCTGACGTGGCTCGCTTGCGCATTGTCGATGCAGTTGATGGCGGGGGCGAGCCGTTGCGGCGCAGACCGCTTCTGGTCCTCGGAGTGTTGGTATTCGCTCGGGTTTGCATGTCGAGGTGGTGGTGAGACGTTGGAAATGGGGGGGTGGATGTGGGTGATGGTGATAAGAGACGTTGATGATGTGGCGATAAGGGACGTGCGGCCAGGCTATGTTTACCCACCCTAAACCAGGTTGGGCCTGACAGTATGTCAAGTCTAAAGGCCCCCATACCAACCAAGACCTTACAGCCTAGTGGTTAAATGTTATGGTGTTGCTTACAATACTTACCTGTGAGTGTAAGTGTTCGATCCTTTGCGCGAACATTTCTTTTTCCTACATATTATGTAATGATATATAATAAGGACCAACTATGTTCGGTCTGTTCCTAATGTTCCTAACGTTCCATGTGGTTTCTGTGCGGAGTCCTAACAGACTCCACGCTAGGAAATCCTAGTCCGAGCACTGTTGCTCGGACTCTGCTAGGACTCCGTTCGGACTGAACTCGGACTAGGAACGGAAATTTAGCAGGCTTTTCTGCCAGTAAATTTCCTAGCTCAGTCCGAACGGACTCCTAGGAATCCGATCGGGTTAGGTGGGGGAGTGTAAAGTACTCCTGTTCCTTGATAAATCGCCCGGGGATAGCGCGCGGTGTGAACTGTCCGTTTGGTAAGACAATTTTGTTCTCGTTGTTTCGTTTGCATTTCCCATCCGTGATATATGCCTCGCAAGTCAGTCATTTGTTGATAAAATGTCCGTACAAGTCAAATTTTCGACTGATCCTGTTGGTCGAGGAGGTGGGGGCGCTGTAGAGGAAGAGTGCGATGCTGCGATAGCAGTAGCGATAGTCGTTGCAAATTTGTCTAGTAACGCAGTAAAATCCTCGTGTTTTATTCCAACTGGTGCCGAGACGCTAGGGGCTGGGAGTATTGGTGGGGAATGGACTGGGGAGTGGACTTGTTGATCTGGGATGACGTCGCTCGACGTGCTGGCCAGAACATAGCTCGTGGCTTCATGTATAGAGTCCAGAGGATACGGATCATTGGGATAGTGATCCGGTAACTTGAGTTCTAGGCGGCGCGCAATACGTGACCAAAGGGCAGGCTGGAAACCGCGGACAAATGCTCTACTCTGTTCGGCTTCGGATAGACGTCCTTGTCCTCGTAAGTATTGTGTGATGTTGTAGAATGATCTATAATATATTCCTAGATCAGCCAGATTGTATGTACCAATCCGGAGCTGCTCTCCAACTAATTTGTCCATGTCCACGATTGACCATTTTCGGTCGTCTCCGGCACCCAGATATAATTTGATGATGGCAGTCCTAAAAATAGCAAAACTGCTAGTGGGCTGAAATTCTGGAATTGATTCCCATAATTCTGCTGAGTCAATGTCAAGATACCGGCATGCATGCTTCTTCATTTCTGTGTCATCTGTGATCTGAGCTGCTCCTAAGAGTAATTCAAGCTCATCAAAATATTGTCGTAGCTCTCTTGGACGAGAGGGGTCAAACTTGGGTGCTGTAGAGTGGCCTCTAGCAGGCATATTGATAATGGGTGCAGCCATAGAGGGATTATCAGGGGGTGTTGGAGGTGGTGATGAAGTTTGGGGTGGATTACTGACTGGAGGAACTGGAGAAGGAGGTCTTGAAGGAGTTGGAGAAGAATTATCTGTAGTTGGGGAATGTGGGACTGGGTCAGGTGGAAGTGTAGAAGAGGATGCTTCAGGAACTGTAGCTGATGACTGTTTTGCTTTGGCTGCTGCTAGTCTTGCAGATGATCTAGTGGGGGGAGGCCGGGCTGGCCTCGGAAAACGGGTACCTCGTGCAAAAATGATTGAAAGATCCCTTGCGGTGGGCTCCAAAAATGATGATACTCAGTCTGAGGAGACACCTGGAAATGACACACCAAATGTACTCCAACTAGACTAGAGGAAGGTTGCAAGGTGGCTTTGGGTTGGTGTTTGTCACAAGGTAGAAGGATGAAAGGTTGAGGGAGAATATGATAAATGAGACTAGAACTGGGGTTGCTGAGACGAGATAATACGATAGGACAAAGCTAGAATTGAGCTCTGTGCTCTAAACGATAGAGGGGAAATGATATATTGCTTTTCTTTTCTATCTACTAGATGTCTTATATAGATATTCTAAGTGGGGCCAGAAAATTGAAGTGGGTGAAGAGGACCCAAGTAAGATGAGAAGGAATCAGATGCCAATGAGAAAAAGGGGGGGGGGAGGGGTAATGGAATAAGGAGTGGGTAATGGAATAAAGAGTGGGTACTAGGTCAAGAAATCTACCTGGTGTAAGAAATCACTTGCCTCCTATCCAAAAATGCGTCCAGTGGCTTGTCAGGCAGGTGATAGGGACTGGAGAGGATGATGATGTAATCCTGGGAACTTTGTCATGTGACCAAAATCATAGGACTGTTGATAATACCGTTCCTTGCACTAGAACCTTACACCATGATCTCTAACAACATCTCTCTTGTCCTTTTCTTCTTCATCATCCTCTTGATTATGTGCATCCTGATGGCCTACCAATGGAGACGCGCTATTGTGTGGGGACGATTCTCATCAGAGCTCAACACAGAAAATTTGCCTGTTGGAGGAGATGATCCCATTATCTTCTGTGACCCATTACAATGGAGCCTTGACTGGAGTGAGTGAGATATCTTCTTCCTTTGCCAACAATGAGTTGAACAATATCAAGTGCGACCAGAGGACAATGCGGTGGTGACCCAAGCCAGGAAAGAAGAGAGTGAGGTGGATGACGGAGTGGGCCAAGAGATGGAGGTCAACATAACTGATGTGGGAGCTAACAATGAAGAGTTTTGAGGCTGCATAGTAGCACAAGTATTGGTAGTAATGTGTGTGAGATCCTATGATGATTGTAGAATGTGGCATGAGGAGGTGTCGTTAAAAATGTGAAAATGGGATGGTTCAGAGCTTTGGACGCTCCTGATACCTATCAACGGAATGGGACGACAGCCGACAACAGGGACAACGGGGAATGGATGGCAAGGCAAAGACAATGATGCACTGCTGCGAGCAGCTCCTTGCGGGGTGGAATCGAACAGACATCGGGGACCAGCGGACGAAGACTAATGACGAGGAAGAGGACAACGACGATGAAGGCCCGGCAAACCAGATGATGGGAACAGGACAACTAGCACGACCCAGCACCCAGCACCGCCGCTATGAACAGAATGCCAAGCACGACGACGGCAGGGACGGAGATAGGGACGAGAACGAGGAGAGGCGCAGCCAGGAAGGGGGCGGTGGTGACCAAGGAAGGGGAAGGCAGCCAGGGACGAGAGGAACAGGACCGATGCGCCTAGGACAATGCACCTAGGATGGCGAGGCTGTGTGCCTCCCCCGCATTTTGCGTCGGGGGGGATCTTTTGTTCTTACATAACTAATCTCCCCTCACGTTGTGAGGGGTTTAGTTTTTTATATGTATATGATTGTAAGACTGCCCCCTCACATCTTGTGCGAGGGATATTTTTAATACATGTATTTGAACATGGCTCCCCATAAGATAAATACTTTATTGATTATCTTATATGATTTGTAAGTATTCCCTTTTTGGGATGTCATAGTGGGGGGCTCCAGTGGTACTTTGTGCTGTGATTGAATTCATAACTGCTTGGTAGATTTCCTGACCGAGCTAGCCTGGCATCGAGCTCCTTCTTACAAAAAGTTTATTCTAAATCTAATGCTATTCGGCTCATGTAGTGACACATCAGCTTGATGAGCCTAATGGTAAATTAACTTTTTGGCTGATATTATCATAGGACGTGTCAAATTTGCAGGCAAAACCTATGGGTTTTGGCTGTGGAGGGGTATGGGTTATGGGTTATTGTGGACCTATGGGTTATGGTATGCAGTTCCCTGCAAACCAAGTTGGTGGATGTCTCGGGCTATGGGATTTAAGGGGTTATGGGTTATTAGAGGTATGGGTTACAAGAGGTCCAACTGTATCTCATAATGCATAGCCAGAGGTGGGAACCAACTTTGTCCCAGCCAAATTATGCACAAATTCTAATAACTCATAATTCATACCCAATCTAGGTCATTATACATTATCAGACAGGCCCAATCTAGGTCATTATGCATTATCAGACAGGCCCAATCTAGTTAGCTATGGGTGTAAATTTTGACCAATCCACAAAGGTAAATCAACATTATTTAAAAAATTACTGGCTTAGTTTCTGGGTGCCTGCTTCCAAATGGCTCCATCTGATGAGCAGAAAAGATCACTGCACCCAAAACCTGCACCCATCAGGAAAATCCAGGATTTGCTTACCAATGCTTAAGTGTGCTTATTGTGGCTCAAGGATTCTTCTAAGCACTGCTAAGCCAGGGGTCATTAAGCCTGACAATCCTTAGGCCAAGTCAAGTCCTCCCATAAGCAGGCTTACCTGAGGCTTATTTTGGGCTTATTCCAGGCTTAGGGCTAAGCACAGATCTAAGCACAGATCCAAGCAGTGCCTTAAGCCATAAAAAGTCTGAAATGTAAATCCAAGCATAGAAAATTTTGAGCATGGTTCAGACTATTAAGCATGATAAAGCATGCAAAGCATATATTGGCATCCAAGCATGGGTTTAATAAAAACATGCTAACTATGCTAAGCAATCATTAAGTGAGCAAGTGAAGGAGCCATGAAGAGATGATGAGCCAGAGTTGAATCTGGCAAGCTGATAGACAGGCATATGTAATGAAATGAGAGTGGGCAGGATGGGGCTTTTCTATGAGATATGTACAGCAACAGACAGAAAACTACAACCTGGATCCTAAATTATGGCAACAGAACCTGGACAGCCCCATTTTGGAACACCAACCTGTAAGTTTTGGAACACCAATGGGGTCCTACCTGTCACTGCTCATGCTCAGCAGGCTGATAGCTGGCCCATTTCCATATCAAACAAACAATGCCAATGGATATTTGCAACCACCACTCTCAATGCCACCACTGCTTCCCACCTCATGCCCATCCACACTCCTCTAACACTTCGTGCAACAACAACAACAGCAACCTCATGCAAGTTTCTTTATTTTTGTCTTGTTTTTGTCCTTTCAACTTACATAAGTTTTACTGTATTTTAGGTATTTCCATCATACTAACACTGAGAAAGGTACCATGGCCCCCATGATGATGATGACAACATTCCACTACCATGTAAATCCTATGGACAACGAGAGTGACAGGACAAGACCAGGAAACATGGGAATGACACCACCAGGATGATGAGGACAACAAAAATGACATCAAGGGATGATGCTGCAATGGGAGGAGTACCAATGATGGGGCAGCAGTGGCGGCATCAGGGAACAACCAGGCAAGGGTGACACAGATGCCAAGGGCCCACCACCACCACTGTGGCTGCCATCACAATGATGAAGATGATGATGACAAGACCACCTCTACCACCAACACAGCAACTCCACAGCCCTGAGCCAGCTCCAGACGATGCCAGGGAGGACAAGAACCAAGGGAACAACAAGAATGACACCAGAGCCAACTGGAACAACAGCAGTCACACCAACCCTGACAGGAGCAGCGGCAGCACCCACCAGGGATGAACATGACAATGGGAGTGCCAGCCATGACCAGGAAGACCAGGAATGGGGCCAGAAAAGGAGGGGGGAGGGGTGACAACAACAATCACAACCCCAATGAGGCTCAACACAGATGACAGAAGCCCACCAGGACAACCAACCACCAGCAGGGGGACATGAATCAGGGACAATGGCGGGGGATGGGGGCAACCAGGACAATGACAAGGATGAGAGGTGACAACAATGGTGAGCAGGGATGACAATGGCAAGGGAGTGTTAGGATAAATCTCATATACAATTTCTCTATACAATTTCTATTTCATTTATCCTGATACAAACCATACAACAAGCAAGGTAGAAGTCATTCATACCCACAGATGTCACATGATATTCCAAATTAAGTGAAAAAGAATGAATCTACATCCTCAGTCTTCTACAACCACTTAATAAAAAATGTGCTTCCTGAGAAATGTGCTAGTATTTGTGTTTATGAAGCTGTGATGGTCAATGTTGTGTGAGACTTATTTGGCAAAGGAGAATATCAATAAGATGTGCTGCATCCTGATTTTTGGAATAAGTCAGTGAGAACATCTTCCTGTACAAGACCCTGTTGCACAGATGCACATGAGATGTATATAAAGAGATCTCTGAAAGCAGATCTTTTTTCTGGATGCCACTCCTCTTCCCTTATTGGGATCAGGAAGTTGAGCACAAGATGAGGATGAGGTTTTTGAGGTATTGAGTTTAAGTCAAAGATAAGTGTATGAGGGAGTCTGCCACAGGGAGGAATGTTATTATCATCTCCTACAAGATGTGCAATATTTATACTACACAGTTAGGAGGTATAGTGTAATGCACTCCTTTAATATATAAAGGAGGTATTCTGTAATAGACCCCTGTACCAGTTAATAATGGAATAACTATGTCATATCCCCTATAACAGTGTCAATAATAGTGACATATGATATCATGGCTTGGTAAGTCCTAGACTTCCTGCAGGGTGTGTCATAGACACTCTATCCAAGGCTCTGTCTCTGATAGCCTATGATAGACATGGCTATATCTTGCCTATCCTATGATAGACATGCTGCAGGATGATTAATCCTGTAGCATGTGTTAACTGTGGATTCCCCTATATGTCTCTGCATGTGTTAAACATGTGTTAATATGACTTAGCATATTCTGGCAATATTCCCTAGGCATGTTAACTGCCTTGGCTTGCCTGTATACTCTTGTATACATAATCCCAACATCCCTAAATCCATATTTGAATGCTATGCTGAGTAGACTGGCCACAAAAGTACAGCAAAGAAGAATATTAGAATTCTGCTTTCAGAGATCTCTTTATATACATCTCAAGTGTGTCTGTGGAACAGGGTTTGGTACAGGAAGATGTTCTCACTGACTTATTCCAAAAATCAGGATGCAACACATCTCATTGATATTCTCCTTTGCCAAATAAGTCTCACACAACATTGACTATCACAGCTTCATAAACACAAATACTAGCACATTTCTGAGGAGGCACATTTTTTATTAAGTGGTTGTAGAAGACTGAGGATGTAGATTCATTCTTTTTCACCTGATTTGGAATATCATGTGACATCTGCAGGTTATGAATGACTTCTACCTTAGTCATGTGGCAACTAAAATTTTGGAACTTGGTACCTGAATTTACCAAACTAGGACACTTCCCAGTTATGACTTTATCTGTTACCTTCTTAAATATTGTACAACACATGGAACATAGTATATAAAGGCAGAATATATACTAGGAGAACCAGTTGCATTCTCTTAGGATACTCCACCCCTAATTGGTGTGACAAACCTATCTCAACACAAACTCATTTCCCCTGCCTTCTAAAAATAACCCATCTTTGATTCCATCATCAAACTGAGCCATCTCCTTGTAGAGCCCACACATGTGCCCCTGTGATAGGTGGCATTATCAGTGTCACCCTAACAGGGAGGACAACAATGGTGAGGGGGGACAGCAATGGTGAGGGGGGACAACAATGGTGAGGGGGGATGACAATGGCAATGAGGAGGGACCACCACTACTGTATGTAGGGGTGTGTTTTTTTTCTCTTTCAGTTTTAGTTGATAAGACATCCTAACACGTGTGTGCAAGTCAGAAAGAGTCCAGCCTAAAACAATGTGTTTTCTAGGAGTGTCTGGTTGAGGTAAATGAATGTGTCAGCTATAGTAAGGATGTGTAGTGTAAAAGAATGTGTCATGAACCTGAATGTCTAAATGAAAGGCATGAGAAAGAATGATGGGACCAATGAAAGACATTAACTTGGTGAAAGAATTAAAAGGAGATCTAGCAATACAAGTTGGCAGAAAATCTCAAAGCAGAGGAAATCAGAATGAGTCAAAACTTGGGACCATGAACCACTGGCAGAAAAGGTTGCAGCTGTGATTCTTTTCAGAATTGTGGTGCATGGCAGGCACATTACCATCAGCAAATATAGGTCCCAGAGAGCTGCAAAGATGCCTCAGTGCTCAGATAACCACATCAATATTTATTGGGATCAAGAAGTTGAGCACAAGATGAGGACGAAGTTTTTGAGGTATTGAGTTTAAGTCAAAGGGAAGTGTATGAGGGAGTCTGCCACAGGGAAGAATGTTATTATCATCTCCTACAAGATGTGCAATATTTATACTACACAGTTAGGAGGTATATTGTAATGTACTCCTGTAGTGTATGAAGGAGGGATGAAGTCATAGACTCCTGTAATAGTTAATGTTTCATTAACTATGTCATTTCCCCTATAGATATGCTGTCATGGCTTGGAAGTCTTACACTTCCTACAGGGTGTGTCTTAGACACTCTATCTTAGGCTCTGTCTCTGATAGCCTATGATAGACATGGCTATATCTTGCCTATCCTATGATAGACATGCTGCAGGATGATTAATCCTGTAGCATGTGTTAACTGTGGATTCCCCTATATGTCTCTGCATGTGTTAACCTCTGTTAAACATGTGTTAATATGACTTAGCATATTCTGGCAATATTCCCTAGGCATGTTAACTGCCTTGGCTTGCCTGTATACTCTTGTATAAATAATTCCAACAATATTTGACACAATGTTTGAGAGCCTACCTAGCTGATGAAATTTGCGGATTGCTGAGCAATGTAGAACTGCCTGAGGTGAGGATGTCAATACATCAGTCAAAATGTTCAAACAATGTTGAATGACTAGGACTTACCTTGATAATCAGAAATGAATGTGTGTCATTTGGTTTTCCAGTACTGGACATGCTGACTAAATGCCAGGAATTTGGCCTGCTCTTCATCCTCCATCATATCCATTGTCAGTGGCTTCAGAGAAACATTGTTAAGGTATTTCCTAAATGTGCCCTCCATATTGATGTTGATAACCTCCTCAAGAAGGAAGCTGGTCTTTTTTGCAACTGCCAATAAACTCGCTGATGGTGGCTCAATCAAAACTGCTAATGCCACCTCAACAAAATGGAAATGTTGGATGGTAAAAGGCCATATCTCTGAGTTATTGCATTGTTCATCAATAAAATCGTACACCATAGTGAGCAGTGCATGAGACCAGACCAGATAGGAGACTTCCATTGCAAGGAACTGGAATTGCTTCTTCCCATCATGAGGTATGGTGACGACCTTGTTGTGAGCAACCCATTGACTTGAATGACCCTCTCTTTTGTGTAGTAAGTGCATTTAGCACAGATCTCCTGCATGCCTTTGCCACCACTGAAGATGGGAGCAGTTGATGTACCAAAGGCAGCAATTTTGAAGCTACCTGTCTTCACATTTGCAGCTGACAGATCTAACTGCAGAATTGAGGCTTTTGCATCCCATAGAGGTTGTTTGGTTTGTTGATGGATACCTGTGCAGGTTGGCCAATGAGTTCCTCCCATGTTTGGCACTCAATGGGGTAGATGAGGACATTGAAGGTGGTGCAGCAAACTTGTGGGATTTTGGTAAGTTAAAATTCAACGGGGTTGAACATTGAGAGCTTACAAAAAGAACTTATCTCCTTGCCAGTTGGCAAGCATTGTGTCCTCAATGCTTGGCTGATCTGTTCAGCTGATGGTGAAACATCTCTTGACTTTGATGCAGGATGCTGTTCCACACTGAACATATTTAACTCCATGCTCTGTTGCCCCCAGGCCTCAGACTGCCCCAGCCTTTGCAGACTCACAACTGCAGAACAACTTGAATTAATGGTCCTTCTGGACTTTGAGGCAGTCAATGTGGGTGCAGCAATGAGTGGCAAGAATGGTATTTCTTTGATATCAGCAGGTGCTTGATCAATAAAGTCTTGCTTGTAAGCAAGAGGGGCTTTGAGCCATTTTTTCCCCTTTTTTCACAATGACCTAATAATATCCATTTAGTCGGGTATTCTTTTAGGATGTGTATGAGCACCTACTGTGAAATCTGCTGCCACCCTTTCCATGGTGACATTGTGCCTCACCCTTTCTGAGTCCTCATCCTCAAACTCCACCAACTCATCAGCTTCCCTCTTCTTGAGCATTGTGGCATGGATCTCATTTGGGACATGAAATTGAACAAGAGTTTTGGCAACCTTGAACCTTGGACCTTTCTTTCCCCAGCCACTCAAGAAATATTTATAAATAATATTGCGATCTGGAAACCTCAGTGCAAGCTCAACCCAATTCTTGTTGTGCATAATTATGTCATCAATCAGAAGTGGGAAGTTTTTTGTCCATGCATTCCACCTTGGCATTATCACATTGTACAGTATTTCCTTCAGCTCAACTGCTCTGATGTGTGCAGGTATGTGATCAACTGCTTTGATGGGATCCTAAGGTTGATATAATGATTAGGCAATGATGCAATGTGAATTCTCATTGAATGAACTTACATGTATGAGTGATACCTGTACATGACCAGGAGGCATATGTACCATTCTCACTTCAATGACAACAATTTTGGCATTATGAGTTGATTATGCCTGCTGCATTTGCTCTTGTTGTGCTGCTGAATACAATGCATGTGATGGTGTATAGCCAACCACCTGGGGGCCTCCTGATTGCAAACATGTCGAAGGGGGAACCATATATCTTGGAACATTCCCTGGGAGATGAACAGATGGACCAGGTGTCTGAAGTGGTCCTGATGTGGTAGTCATGACATAGCCTGCAGTGTGGCCTTGTTCAATGGCTTGAGTATGTCTCCCAACACCCTGGACATTTTGACCATGGCCTGATTGAATGTGAGCATACTATTTCCTTAGGTTACTAGCATGCTTACCTCACTGAGCTTGAGCTAGACTTTTTTGAACATTGTCCTGGTAGCTTGACAAGTACTGCATCTGTGCTTGTGATGTTCCTGCACTTCTATGATGGACAGTACCCCTCTTGTTGAGATAGTACTGCTAGCACTGTGGACATAGGTCCCAGCCAGCCTTTGAGGGATTATTGCTATGCATGTGCTTCAGAACAGCTGCAGTGTTGCAGTTCTCACATTTTTGCTGCATGTCATTGTTGAGGCTTGTAAAGTTGGCATAATATAAGGGTTGGTCACCCATTGTTGAAGAGAAATGCCTGATGTGGCGCTGGATAAAGTGAGATGCAGTATTTCGGATCTATGAATATGCCAACAGATAACAAACTGGATTGATCGAGATAAGTCAACAACAAGAGACAAATCAACAACAATAAGTGGAAAGCTACTAGGCATCAGTGAAGTCCACTGCTAAACTATCTTCATTATCAGTACCAGGCTCCTCCTCAGTACTAGTGAAATCTGCTGCATCATAGTCCTCCTGCAATACCACTCCATCTTCAACAACCTCATCCAACATCTATATTGACATAATCCTGGAAGGAGATCAACATCATGATGTGCAGCAAGATTTGCAAAATTGAACTCTTCATCAAATGTGATATCAGCAGGACCTTGTCAGACACAGGCAAGAAGGGCTTCATAAACATCCCAGAACGTCCCAGTGGATATAGCAGGGGAACCAAGTGAAGCATGGTGATTGTTGGCTTGGTTGTGGAATGATGTTGGTGTCACCTGGAAGACAGTATCATCAAGTGGAGCCCATTCTTGCTGCAATTCATCAAATATATCAGATGAGATGGTGGTCTACAAACAAGCAACATTAACAGCATGGCAACACAGTATTTCAACATGCCTGGAAGTTTTGAGATTCAAACTGCTTGGGCTTCAAATGGATCAGATCTGGTATTCCATGAGGTAGAGACTTGTGCTTATTGGCCTGTTGAGGGCTGGAGTTATACATCACAACCAATTTGTCAATCTCCACTTGAAGCCAAGGGATTGCCAGCCACTGGAATACCAAGCTTAAATGTGGGATTAAGAGACTGTTATTCTGAGACTGATACACATACTTTTTGAGTGGGTCAGATACTGTGTACAACCCATTGTTGACCCCAAAATCAAAAGGATCTTCAAAATCTGGAACCCACTGAGCTTGAAATTGGGACCAGCCAATTTCAGACTTCATGTTTGTCTTTTCAGGACAAAAATGGTGTTGCAATGTACCATGCAAAGTGGGGTCAAGTTGATGGCAAAGTAAGGTGTGCACATTTGCGATCCCATTATTTTCCCAGCAAGGGTCACTCATTGTCATGAGTGGAATGCCTACACACACTTGTTTTACATATCAAAACAAGGAATCACAGAAGAAACATACCTCCAACTTTACAAGTAGCTTCGAGATAATAGTGTATGAGAAGATGGGTATTCCTATTACACCACCATATTTGGAGCCATGCAAAGCAACCAGAAAATGGATCCAGTCCAAGATGCAACCACAATCCAAACCTCCCCCACTTGTCATGTTGGTCCATTGACAAGTGCTCCATAACACCTGCCAACCAGAACTGTCATCTTTTGAATCAACAGTGTTTCTGTTTTTTGACAGCTTGGGGCTCAATATGAAGTAAAACCTCATTGACAGCCTTTCTATAAGCATGGCTGCATTAGATTGAAGTCTGTCATAATGAAGGGTGGGAGGAGCTCAGAGATGTGAATACCATACTCTTGCCTGATCACTGTCACCATGCGATGTGCTCCCATGGTTGGGAGGTGGGAACAAATGATTTTGTAGATGTCTGTGATGGTTTCAAATGTTGTGCCCTGTTGTATGGTTCCCTTGAGATCAAGATGTTTCCTGATCCTCTGTACTGATTTCTGGCTGCAATGGGTGAATTTTGTCATAACATATGAGGTGCTTGACAATGTACCTTAGTCCATAGGTATTGTGATCAAAGTGATTGAGAGCATGATCTGCAATCTTGGTGTCTGGAAAGCCTAGATGCCAATAGTATTGGATCAGCAGCTCCAGTTCATTTCGTGGGGCTGTACCCGATGAACTGTGAGTACTCAGGCCACTGACCATGGAAGAACAGGAAAACATACGAAGTGGTTTATGTTGACCACCCCATTGTGATGATAGAGGTTGGGGCTCCATGGTGGAGTGTCATGAAGCAACCCTCCAGGACTCCTGAGCATGCCTGTGAGCCCTGTTTGGCTGTGTTTAGCAGTAGCTTTAGAGCTTAGTCAGCATGTAGCTTGTGTAGCATCAGAGCAAGTTCCCAATCACAATCCAGTTTGCACACATCCCCAGGCCTTGGGTGTCAGCTAGGGCCACTCCAACGGTCTGGGTGTTCCTCCCTTGACTCTGTCATGGCATGTACAAAGGAGCTGCCAATACACCTGGGCCCTGTTACCTCATGTTCTCAAAGCATGTTGATAAACATGACACACAATCAGAAACTTGGATGAACTCAGACACCATAGCATGAAAAATACTTTGAATTGATGAATATCATGAAAGCATGTATCTATTATGGTGACAAGACTGTGCAGTGCAATGAGTATCCAGGTTGGCAGCCTGCTGAGCACAAGCAGTGATGGGTAGGACCACATCGGTGTTCCAAAACCTACAGGTTGGTGTTCCAAAATGGGGCTGTCCAGGTTCTGTTGCCATACTAAATGATCATGTCAGTGAGGTCACAAAAGGCAAAAATGACCTACACTCTTTGTCATTATTGTCGTAAACAAGGTGTGCCCATTCATTGTTGTCATCATCAATGCTGATGACTTCCATGGCATCTGTAGCCTTATTGCAAACATGATCTGGCCTCAAGACCACAAATGGTTGGGAAGTTTGAATGATGCCATCAAACTTGGTGTTTGAGAGTGAACACACCAACTTGACATAACTATGGGTGGTCTTACCCCATTGCAGTATCATTGAAACCTGTCTGGTGCATGGACTCCCTGCCAGTGAAGACATTGAAAGTACAAGGGAGGTTTACAGTCCTGCCTTTGCTAGCATGAGCCATTGTAATGGTCAATGTCCCAGTGGCAATTAGAGGAAGAGCCCTCTCCACCTATCAATGATCAGAAGAATTGGGTAGCACAGTACACAACACATACTGAGATGGCAGCCATGCCTAAACCCCCAATAGCAGGAGGAGAGGGTTTGTCATGGAGGCCAGGAACTTTCACTGGACTGTCAAGAGCAGAGAGATGAGCTGCAAAAGTCTGGAGGATGAAGGGGCCATGAAATACCCCCTTCCGTTGCTGGGAATCATCAGAGATGTATACAAAATAGTCTTTGGGTTGTGTACCTTTTTGTCATTGTGATCGGTGTCTGTATATAAGAAGCAAAGGTCCTCGAGGTAGTATTTAGCAAACTCCATACATTCTTCATCAGAATCACACAAATCATGTTGTGAATCACAAAACACCAGGAGGATCGCAATGCCAGCAGATCCAATAATGTTGTGCCAAGAGTCCATGAGGCATTGAACTGTCTGAAACATATCTTGAAATCATTCTAGAGTTGTGTTTGGAATCAGTCACATACCTTCTTATAGATTATGGAGGATGATACTCATATGTACTGGTTGCATCCCAGATCTTCTGCATTACCTGGATGGCCTGCTTGACTGGCACATCCCAAAGGTCAGCTGTTTGACCAATGAATTCCATATATGTCATGACAAATGTATAGCAGAACCATACCACATCAACCCAGCTTGGAAGCTCTACATTTTAAGGCTTTTGGGGTGCTGCTACATGAGCCTTTGATGACTTCTGGACAACAAGTTCCTGATTGCGATAAGAGTGAGATTGTCATACTGAATTGACAGGGACCCCACCTTGCTAGTGACTCATTTTTTTCCCTTGGGAGGGCTGTTAATCATGGCCTCCCATTCCTCTCCTCTCCTCTCATCATTATCCAAGAGACCACCATTGCCCAACAGAGAGAGTGCTGGCACTGGTTCTTCTTTTACCTCAACTGAGCCTGATGCCAGGCAACTGATAATATTGACGTTATCCATGAGGACTGAGGGAGCAGAGGAGCAACTAGCACCACTTGTAAGCAAGGGAACATGGCTGGTAGCAGATTTAGGAGCTCACAAGGTAGGGTTACCATTGGGTACAGCTGATGCCCATGCCTTGATTGCAGAGCCACATTTCTGCTGGTTGTAAGAGTCACTGAGCATCCAGTAGTGAAGTGTTACACAGTCAAGCATTAGAAATGAAAACATGAGTAAGTGAGAGAATATACCTATTATAGTCATCCATCAGATTCTATTGTGGATGTTTGGATGACTCAGGTGGGGTGGTGTTTACCCAGCTTTTGAGGTCTTTACACTCCCCCGCCTTTCCTATTGGACTCCGCTCAGACTCCTAGTCCTAGTCCCAGTCCAATCCGAGTGGAGTCTGAGCCAGTCCTCAGAATTCCTAGGAGAGTTCAAGTGGAGTGCACTGGGAGTGCTCAGACTGGCACATGACTGTTATTACTAATATAAAAAAGATTGTCATCAGCAGGAATCGAACCCCAGGCCTTAGATAAGTACATTATATAATCTATAGACAACATAACCACTAGACAACAGTGGCTTAGCTTGTCTGGTCTATATTTGCTCTACATACTATTCCTGTGGCTGTGTATGACAAAGCGTATAGCCACGTCACTGCCAGCTCATCACCACTCCCTCCCACCACCACCACCACCATGATGGCCTCCCTCCCTGCCCCCTCCCTCCCTCCCCCCCCTCTAGTGCTCCATCCCTTGGCCCCTATGATAAGTATTTTGAAATCTATTCCAACCTTGTTTTTAGGGCACGGCACGGGTATGGGTAACACCGTATGTTTCCGCTTATGGGTATGCAGGGGTACGGGTACGGGTATGGCATTGCCCTACCCATGCAACACCGTACCCTTACCCACGGGTTTACAGGTACTGACAGCCGGTCATGTGCGTGATCATATGATGTTGTTGATCGCAAACAACACCAACATCAACAGCAACAACAACTATGACTATGACCACGACCCCCTCCCTCGCTCCAAGTGCGAGTGGGTGGGGGATTTTCTTTTGTTCTGGGCAACGATGACAGCGACGACCCCTCCCTCGCATCAAGTGCGAGCAATGACGATGACGACAACCTCCCTCCCTCGCTCCAAACGCGAGTGGGGTGGTGTGTTCTGTGCAACGACGACAGCGACGGCCCCCTCCCTCTCATCAAACGCGAGCTGGAGGGGATATCTTGTGGTTGTAGGCAACAACGACCACTCCCCCTCCTTCGTGTGTAACACAAGTTGGAGGGGGCTATCTTTTGGCTCTAGGCAATGCTGACGACGACTCCCTCTCCACCACCCCCCCCCCCCCCCCTTGCTGCAAACGCGAGCGGGGGGGGGGTTTCTCTTTTGATAAAGTAATTAGATTATCTAAATATACATATTCATGCTGAACACCGTGAATAACCATGGGCAACCCACACAACCCGCAGTAACACCGTACCCCTACCCATGCGGGTACGGTGTTCACGGGTACGGGTAAGGGTATGAAGAAATATACCCGAGGGTTACCCGTGCTGTGCCCTACTTGTTTTAAGCTCATAAAATGTTTTTTTTTCAGTTTTTCTTTTTGTATCTGTATGCAACAACATGCCACCCCTCCTCCCCACTTACCTGGGAGGTGGGGGGCCTCATGGGATGAAGGAAGTGGCCAGGGATCTGCCAGGGAAGGACGAGGGAATGACCACAGCCGCCACATCACCAATGCCACCATGCGCCACCGAACAACCCGTGTCACCACCAGTGCTGCCTCTCCTCTGCCACCCTGTCCTTAGCCCAGCCCTGCCATGTCACCCCCAGTGCCACCTCCCTTCTGACTGAGCACCCGCTGCCGCCACCACATCACCAACGCCCACCAACCAAGCACCCACTGCTGCCACCATGTCACACCCACTGACCCACTGACCCAGCACCCTCCCTCAGCCCGGGATAACCCCCCATCGACACATGACCTGACCCCAGGCCCACAAGGACAAGGGGGTGTCCCTCAGAGCGAGGGGGCATGCTGGGGGATGGGGGGACACGCCAGGAGGGAGGGGATGCACCAGATGTGACACCCAGCATGACTAGGAGGGAGTGGTCGTGTTGGGGGATGGGGGGACATGCTAGGAGGGAGGGGGGATGTGTTGGGTGACAGGGAGGCACACCAGGAGGAGGGGGACGCAGGGGACTCACCAGGAGGGAGGGTGTTGGGATTATGTATACAAGAGTATACAGGCAAGCCAAGGCAGTTAACATGCCTAGGGAATATTGCCAGAATATGCTAAGTCATATTAACACATGCAGAGACATATAGGGGAATCCACAGTTAACACATGCTACAGGATTAATCATCCTACAGCATGTCTATCATAGGATAGGCAAGATATAGCCATGTCTATGATAGCCTATCCAAGACAGAGCTAAGGATAGAGTGTCTATGACACACCCTGCAGGAAGTCTAGGACTTACCAAGCCATGATATCATATGTCACTATTATTGACACTGTTATAGGGGATATGACATAGCTATTCCATTATTAACTGGTACAGGGGTCTATTACAGAATACCTCCTTTATATACTAAAGGAGTGCATTACACTATACCTCCTAACTGTGTAGTATAAATATTGCACATCATGTAGGAGATGATAATAACATTCCTCCCTGTGGCAGACTCCCTCACTCACTAGCCTTTGAGATTAACTTCATCTTCTTAAAACCTTGTCCTTAACTCTTCCTGTCACTGTTCACCACTCCATTCCCAACAGAGGGGGATGTGGGGGGTGCACCAGGAGGGGGGGAGACACACCAGGGGACAGGGAGACATGCTGGGAGGGGGGATGCACCATGAGGGGGGGGATGCACCAGGTGACAGGGGGATGCACCAGTAAGGGGGGGGGGGGACATGCCAGGAGGGAGGGGATGCACCAGGAGGGGGGGGACAGCCTGGGTACAGGGAGACATGCCAAATGTGACCCAGCATGACAGAGCACCCCCCACCATGGCTGTGAGTGACTGCTCGCAGGGTGGAGGTGGGGTGCAATAGGTGAGGGCGACGGATAGGCACAGGGAAGGGGGGCAACAATGGCAGCACGACACGATTAATATAAATACCACTGTCAGAGCTGCAGGACCCCCAGTATGACAGAGCACCCCCCACCAGGGGTGCATTTAAAAAAAATATGTATATATATAATTTTGTATTACATCAATTGACTCTATTTAAATAGAATTATCCTGATTAGTGTGACTTGAATGAAAAATACAAATAAAAACTCACTATTCTATAAAATTCAAGTATAGTCCGAGTGGAGTCCACCCAGAGTCCAATCAGACTATGTAGTGTAAATGTGAATTTTGTAAAGTGCATATTGTGCCCTTAATATGGTAAAAATGTATCAGGCACTTAGCTCAGTTGGCTAGAGCACCTCAAAAACGGTTTATCTAAGCTGAATATGAAAGGCTGAGGGTTCAATCCTTGGAGATACAAGACTTTTACATTTTCAGACACAAGTTTGAATCCCAAGTTCTCAGTCCAAGTGGAGTCCAAGTCAGTCTGTTAGGATAGCAAGCCTAAGACTATATCTGGACAGTAATAATAATTATATTAATTACTGAGACTTCAACATTCTGTAGTATATATACTACATGTATGGGTCTACCTAAGACAATAACTCCTTGACCTCTGAGACACCCAGAGGGACACCCCCCTTCATCCTGAGGTCCCCTCTAAGCTTCCTGAAATGCTCTCCCAACACAGTCTGAGTGGAGTCCAAGCCAGTCCAAGCCTACTAATCCACTGGGACTACTCGGACTCCACTCAGACTGACTCGGACTGACTTAGACTCCGAGCAGTCTGATCAGAGTCCAATAGGACAGGTGGGGGAGTGTAAAGTCTTGCAGCTTTCACACAATGCCTTGATATCAG
This sequence comes from Tricholoma hemisulphureum, assembly GCA_964034925.1. Classification (NCBI taxonomy): domain Eukaryota; kingdom Fungi; phylum Basidiomycota; class Agaricomycetes; order Agaricales; family Tricholomataceae; genus Tricholoma; species Tricholoma hemisulphureum. Next base: position 827,499 of record OZ035933.1, read on the forward strand.
CTATCGCCCCCTCCCTCTTCAACTTCCTGTTCACTCACACCTGGACCTGCGATGGGGCTCCAGAAGCTGGCCTCTCTCTCAATTCCTCCCCTGCACACTTGCTAGGCATTGACTTCACCATGTTGCTGTACTTATTCCAGACCTTGTCCTCTTCAATTTTCTTCATCACGACATCAAACTCGTTCCACACCTTGACCTTTACTTTCTTTAGCTTGGGCTCCTGAGGTTTCTCTTCCTCAGAGGCTGGCACTATCTCATTATCATCATCATTGACCTTCTTTCTTTTCTTGGCCCCCTTTTCTTTTCTTGGCCCCCTTTTCTTGTGACATCCAGCTTGGCTCTAGCTGTTGTTACAGCATTGCCAGTCTTTCCAACCTGAAGCTTTTTGGCAGGAGGGGGTGGGTGGTTGCTTTCAATAATCAAAATCTTCAAATGCCTCACCTTTGCTCAACTCTGCGATAGGGGTGAGGTGGGCATTCTTGTGGTTGTTGGGAGCTGACTGCAGCTTTGGAGTGAAGAGTGGGCAGGGGGTGGCCTCAATGATATCTTCATTGGCCATCTCTGCATGCTCAAACTCAGCTGCATGGCTGATGCTCTGTCACTTTGCCTCTTGCTGAGCTGCCTTTGTGTTAGCCTTTGCTTCACGCTCCTATTGGACCAGCAGGTTTTGATGCATCATGTGTGCTGCTTTCACAGCATATGATGGGAACATTTCTGTTGATCTGGATTATGAAACCAAATTTGGATGTCAATCAAGATGACCCAAATGACAATAGATGTTGTTTATGCCAGTAAGCTTTATGTTGTGTTCTTTCCACCCACTAACTGTTTTCATTAGCTTTAGGTCTATTAACTGATGTCCCCCATGCCTCTATGACAACACAAGCTTTAGGTCCCCACCATGACAAGGAACAGCCCAGCCACCCCCAGCTTCCTGCAATGACATCTACACCCAACCCTGTGAGCCACTGCTTGCACGGTGAATTGTGGGTGCTACTGCCCAATGATGCCAATGAGTGCCATCACACAAGAGGGATCAACAGGAATGAGGTGATGACCAAACACAACTCAGGACCTCACCACTGGTATGACCACCCTACAATGATGGACACACAACCACCCAACACCCCACAACAATGACCGAGAACTCACATTCAAGAGATGACAACAAGAATCACACAATGAGGAAGGGCATGACATTGACCATGCACAGGTGGCCTGACACTGATGATGCTCTGGGCACCCAACTCCACTGCAAGCAATTGCTCCCAGGGTGGAAGGGTGCTGCTATTGGCATGTAGGAGGTGGCAGGGATGGCAGGGACAGAATGGACAACAGTGTTCATGCACCCATCTTGTGTGAGGGAATTTAATTAGGCTCATGGCCGAGGTCTTTACTCTCCCCCCCTGCTTCCTGGTCCATTCCTAGGTATCCTAAGAATCCCAGGAATGAACCAGGAATCCTAGATAGTGTAAATGGAATAGAAATTCCCTATATCAGTCCTAGTCCATTCCTGATCCATTCCAAGTTCATTCCCAGTCCTTCCAGGTAGTGTTTGAAGGTCCAGTTACAAGACTGGAAAAAGACTGAGACTGGACTGGACCTTAACCGATCAAGACCAAAAAATATTAAGACCAATGAAGATTGCAACTGCGGTCTGGTCTTCAGGCCATCACCATTTTATTCAAATCAAGACCAATCAAGACCGGTCTTAACCGGTCTTAACTGGTTGAGACTACTATATACTAATACTTAATATATTCCAAAATTTACATAAAATGGGACAAGCCCAGGGGATTAAAAGAGTGAAATCTTGAGGGTTTATATACCCTTAGTGAGTTTGCACATGTTTATTTGATATGGGTAGTGTTGCTATGGTGATTTTTTGATAGATGCCATCTTTTTTTTTTTTTTTTCTGATCCCACACAAATAATTAACAACACTGCCAACAACACATCAAGAAATGACAGTAGTCCCCTCATACTACCACCACCACTGTTGTGGGGGAATTGATCTATTGGAGGTACGTTGACGATGGTCGTCACGTCGCAAGGAATAGAGTAAGTTTTTCACAAGGGGTGAGAGGGGAATGTATCTAGATGTGAAGAGACACTTAATACACACCAGGGAAAAATATAAACGACACAGAAAGAAGGCTGATCAACGCGACGCGAGGGAATGAGCTACTAGCTATTTCAGTCGCGAGAACAATCAACGGGGTCACGTGGTGTTCGCAAGGGAAAAAAACCTGTTACTGTGCTACTAAATATGGGGAACGATGTTCTAGTAAAGAGAAACAAATGGAGTCTACTGACTTCACAAACTAGAGTACTTATCTTAGGTTCTGCACCGTGGTGTGCAGTAAACTTGAGGGCAAACTGGGGCGTAACGAGTCAAGTGTAAGAGAAAGGTGGGATCAAATTCGACGCTCCATTCGACAGGTGGGAGGACACCTTTATACAAACGAGCGTACTAATGCAAATGATCCCATCGCACGCGTTCTCTTGCGTCGATGGGGCCAAACAACAAGATGAGGGATAAAAAGGGTAAGGAAGTGACTGTTTTGAGAAATAATAAAAAAAAAGAATTCTGTAAGAAGATCGGTAGCCGTGAGGTGCGTGGGATTGGCTCGACATAGTCAACTCCTCGTCTCGGGGTGTCACAAGCTGGGAATTGCTCGGGGAGGGGTTGATCGTCAAGGCTCTCGATTTACGGAACGCGACTTGATCCCCAGCAAGTGCGGAGAGCACTTCGACGCCACCTCTCGACCCTACCTTCCAGCTGCCTGACCCTTTGATTCGGAGATTAGCTAGCCAGGGAAGTCCAAGAATTGACAGATCGTCGTCTTTACAATCAAAGGTCCAAGAATTCAAAAAGAAATTAAAAATCAGGTCCGGCCCTTCTCTTCCGGCTAAGTTCATCGGTTCCATCGGTTCGGTATCCGACAGGATAAACATGTCCAAACACCCGCTGTTATCCAGATGGAACGTCGCTCAGGGCAGAGTCAATGATCTTGAAAGTGTAGAAGATTAATCAGTAACTTGATAGAATAGAATTCATAAGAAAAGGAGGGTGTATCAGGATATAAAGCGACCCCAGGTCGTCGTGGCATAATGTCAGTGGCATCAAGAAAATCTAAAAAATGGTAAGGTTGATGAGCAGGACTCGCCACCCTACCACACCACCCCCCCGGCCCAAACAACATCCAGTGTCGTTTGGGCCTGTAAGCTTTTTTTTCCATTGTTTTTTTTTCTATAATTGACTTACTATTTATTTTATAACATAGAACTCACTGTGAGATACCCCGGCGCTACCTGGCCCCAGCCCCATGAGCCCCTGCTTGTGGGGTGGAGTCTTAGTGACACCATAGCACTAGCGACCCCCCTGCACCACCTCGTCACTAGCGACCCCCCTGCGCTGCCACATCACTAGCGATCCCCCACGCCGCCACATCACTAGCGACCTCCATGCTGCCTCATCACTAGCGACCCCCACGCCGCCTCGTCAATAGTGGCCTCTGCGCTGCCTTGTCACCAGTGACCCCCCTGCGCCACCTTGTCACTAGTGACCCCCACGCTGCCTCGTCACTAGCAACCCCCTGCGGCGCCACATCGTTGGTGACCCCTGTGGTGCCACGTCACTACCCTCCATGGACCGCCCAGCGGCTCGGCTGCCACTGACTAGCGACACCTCCCCCCCCAACTTGTGCTGCCACCCCCCCTCACATGCAATTTTATTTTATTTTATTTGTAGAGTACTATAAAGCCCCCTGACTCATGCTGCCCCCCTTGCTTGCAAATGCGAGGGGAGGTGACTTATTTAATTGGTTGAACACTTCAATTATAGTAGATTAATGCAGGAAAGACTGGTTGAGACTGGTCCAAGACCGAGACCAGGCCGTTTGGGACCGGTCTTGTGCAGTCCGGTCTCGGTCCCTATGTAGTTGAGTAAAAAATAGACCGGTCCTGGTCCCGGTCCAAGCCTGAAAGGGGTGAAAGACTGGACTGGACCAGACCTTCAAACACTACTTCCAGGGATGCCAGGAATATTCCTTAGGAATGGTCCCAGTCTATTCCTGTCATTATTATTATTAATATTATATTGCACCACTGAGGATTGAACCCAAGCTTCAGAAGACTATTAGTCAGCACAAACATGGCACTCTAACCACTAGACTAAACAGGCAATGTAAATCAGGTGAGCTAGGTAGATATGTTATGTCACAGGCCTCACAGCCACACCAGCACATGCATCATCAGGTGTTGCTTGGAAACGTGTGGTTGTGTGTGACTGTTTTATTTATCAGTGACATGTGCTACCACCACCACCAATGTTTACCACACCTCCCTCACACCTCAATCACCACCACCTCTGTCCACAACCCCCAACCCCACTCCCACTTGCTCAAAATGACTGCACAACAATGACCCCAGCCACCACACTGGTAAGCCACCCCCTCCCCCCCCACCCCGACATGCCATGTCACTGACCCCCCCCTTCCACCAGGCAACACCCCTGCAACCTGGAATGACAACCTCAGCACCCCCCACCAACTGGTAAGCCCCTTGCCCCCCCCCCCCCCCCCACCTCGCATGCCATGTCACTGACATACCCACCTCCCCCCCCCAGCCACCTCCCCCCCAGCCTCCCCCTCTCTGCCTCTGCTCCTCTGCTCCTCCACTACCCATATTTAGCATTTTTAATCATTAAATATATTTTTGAGCTAACAATTGTCTTTTCTACTTGTAACAGTGGAGACCCAGTGCACTGCCCCTCCTATCCACCCAGCCAGGATGGGAGGGGCTTGGATGGGGATAGGGGGGTGCCAGTGTGGAAGGGAATGGCGACATACCTGTCGACTTTCCCTTTCCAGATCTTTTTATTCATTAACCTCCAAACAACTTATGAAATTCTCCCCAGCCTCCCACTTCTATTTTTTATGTCATGTGACTTGGCAGCTAACTATTGATATTAGATTTTACTTTCTCAGATCTTGACAGATTCGATTACAAAGACCCCGAGCTCAACAGTACCGTCTGACATGTTTGACTCAAATATTTTCACTATTCCCCACTTCCTCCCCATTCCCCCTTGGAGAAATCAACCTTGCCTTGATGGATCTGTATGGAGAAGGCTATTTTTATTTTTTATTTTCTTATTTCCTCACCCTTTTGTCACCTTTCTCAAATTTCTGTAGTCAACCATCAAATTGGTTCTTACCCCTTCCCATGGCTAATCACTCCCAAATCAATGGACAGAACTGTCAGACAAGTAGGGTCGAGAGGACATGTTTGATGGTGCTCTGCGCTTGTTGGGGGCCCAAGCGTCGTATTGTCAATAGAGCCAATTGACATTAGTTCTCTCCCTGAGTAATACCTGGCAGGTAATGTTCAGAGAGGCAGGCATGATGACACCGAACTGACAACCATTTATGCTTGGACATTATGACATAGCCGATATGCTTGGACATTATGACATAGCCGATATCGGTGCGAGCTCCCGAACGACCTTTTTTAGATGCCTTTTTACTTTATTGATCATCCCCAACAGACTGATTGGCGCAAGAGTACGCGCGCTTTCATGTGTTTCTTTAGGCAGTACTCGCGTTTTGTATTTAAGGTGCCTCCCCACCTAACAAATGGGATCTCCTCTTCTTCTTCCATTTTTCTCGCTGTAAAGACTCCACTTGACGATGTAAACTTCGTCAAAGTTGATTACACACAACATGTAACAATTAAGTTAAGTTCTTTAGTTTCTTCAGCAATTGGACAATACAGTCCTTTTCTCGTATAAACTCAAGGTGGATATACATATCCTCTCACTCTAGTCTCTCACCAACGTGTATATTCCTTCTTCGAGCCTCATTAGACTTGAATTTGCTGTCTGTTGATCGTTTTTCATCCTTTTCCCACAAGCTTTGATCAGCGATTGACCCGATCATGATGTGTTGTTCACAGACGTGCTCTTTTTTTATTTCTTTGTCCTCAAGTCCTCGATCCCTTCGAGAACTCCCCATTCCGTTTCCATTTTACACTGACAATGTGTTTGACGCTTTTGTCATGTGTTTTCCCCATTCAGACTTACCTTTGCCAGTGCGACATGACAACCCGACGACAGTGACCTCAACTAGGCACTTTCCCCTTCCACCCTGGGAGGCCTGGGGAGCAGGGTACCTGTGAGGTATGCACCAAATATACCCCACCCCACTGCCACATCACTAATGGCTGCCCCCCCTCCCTCTAACAGCCCCCTGATGGCCCCCCAAACAGCCCAGCGAGCCTCTGCTTGCAGGGTGGGTAAGGAGCCTGATCTTCAGCTGAGGAAGGCCACCTGCAACACACCATGCCAACACTGGACAGGATGCTCCCCAGCACCCAGGGGACACATCTCAATGCAATGGGGCACCTGGACATGGCCAACCCAGAAGGGGGGACATGCCTGCCAGCTGGGGTGGACACCAGACAACAGGAGGGATGCCAGACAATGGAGGGGATGCCCAGGGGCATGCCTGATGCCCAAGGGACATAACTGGCCATCAGCTTAACCCAGATGAGCCGAGGGGGATGCAACTGGAGGCCACAGGATGTGATGCAAGGACCCAGGACCCAGCAGAATGTGATGGCAGGCCCTGATGGCTGAGGGAAACACAATGGGAGGGCCCAGCAGCCTGAATAACACCACACGGCCCAGCCTCATGAGCCACTGCTCATTGGGGTGGAGTGTGGGTGGGGAGATGGCAGCTGAGCAGGTGCCAATCCCCCATGCCAGCACCCTGAACTGCTACCATGAACCATCACTCATGGGGTGGAATGGGGTGCTATGCGAGGGGCAGGTGTGGAAGGGCTGAGTGCCCTATTTGTTGGCTCTCCTGTTCTTAGGGTTTCTCACGGTCTTTCTTCACTAGCATTGATGCTCCGGGCAGCCATACAGTTTCTCAATACCTTTGATTCCTTTCATGCTTCATACTAATGACTTCATCATTCTCTTTTACAGTTTATTTCCTGCCCTTCGCTCATTCATTGGCCACCCCATCTCTGATCAACTCATCAATCACACAATCCATCAGTCCCTGCACTTCCTTGGTACTTCGTACCGACAGTCACACTTTTGACACCAATAGCAGGTCCAGGCTTCTTCATTTCCCTTTCATTCTAGGCTCTTTGTCTCGTTTACACTTTGATATTCCGACGATCCATCAAAACCACTCGACACAACTTCTATGGCCCATCAAAATTTGACTCAATGGGCTGAACAGCTGGACGGTAGGGTTGAAGGGTGTCGTCTGGGTGTTCTCTGCGCTTGCTGGGGGCACAGGCTGCGTTACAACAATAGAGAACCCCAGCAATGATCCATTCCCTGAGCAATACCCAGTCTGTGAAACCCTGAGAAGAGGACTCGATGATGCCGCTCAATACCCACTCGCAACACAATCACTGTTTATATCTTGAACTTCATCAATACTCCCCATCCTTGTCAATCAGACTTCTTTAGTAGTTTATCTTCTGGTTGTTTGGCCCTGTCGGCGTGAGAGAACGCGCGCGCACAGTTTTTTCGTTAGTAGCCACTTGCATTTTGTATTTAGGTGTCTCCCCACCTCTCGAATGGGACTGTCTTTAACTCCTCCTCCCATTATTCGAGCCTCCTTAAGTTTTCCCCTCTCAAGTTCACCAAGTAATCAAGTCCTCTACACATGAAGGTGTAGAATCACTAGCTAAGTACTCAAGTTGACTAGTCTCTTGGTACCGTCTGTGCCGATTTCCTCTAATTCCATCCCTTCAGAGTCCTTAACTCAGTAAAGAGAATCTTTGAGCCTCATTCATTACCCTTCCATCTCAAATTCCCTCCTCGCATGTTGATCTTCTTGATTCAATGGTCTTGCCACGTGATCTGGTTGGCCACTTTCCTGACCTCTGTTGATCATTTCCTGTGTCCCGCATTCTGCATTGAACACGCCTCTGAGTGTTACCACACTTGTGTCCTTGTTCTTCTCGGGTCTTTTTTTTTTTTTTTTTTTTTTTGTTCAACAATATTTAATGTGGTGCATGGGCGCAGTCCACGGCTATCTACTACAGGAGACAGCGGGTATATGACGTAAGTTGGAGGGGAAACTACAGCCCCGATATTGCACGTGAGTGCGTGAAGGCCCGTGTGCTGCCTGCTCAAGCAGCGCACATGGCCGGACTACAGGCCGAGGGCGCTTGGGCGCCTCCCCAAACCAGCTCGCCGGCACTCCCAGCGGCGCGTACTAACCCACCCAACCCCCTACCCCCGCGCGGCCTCCGCACGGCCCCTATTACTCGTGCGCGCCCACTGACGCGCCGGCCAGGAATGAGGATTACAGGCCTTCCCGCAGGTCGACCAACCCGCCAGCCATAAGGCCCGACGGGGTTCGGAGCCCCTCGGTTCAGGTCTTACCTCTTGCATACTGTCCTCCCCTCACCTATACTGTTTATGCTTACCACTTTCCTTGCAACTTGATGACCAGAATCCCTGAACCTCCACTAGACTTTTTCCCCTGCCACACAGGTCACTGTGATATGACCAGCTGCATCCTTTGCCCACCCCCCTATCAGTTTTCTTTGTTTATTTTTTTCAAGTCTTTTACAGAAGTGGGGTGGTGGTGGTGGTGGTAGTGGTGGCCTGTGAGCAGGGTGAGGGGGCAGCAGCAGCCACGTCGGATGGTGAGAGAGGGGTGCCTGTCAATAGTGGTCATGGTAGGTGGCCATGAGCCTGTGAGCTGGCAGTCACAGATGGGTCACAGGGTGGGTCATGGGTAGTAAGCGGGCATGTGACTGGGTGAGGAGTCCAGGTATCCTGCTTATTCCGGCTTTGTTTGAGTTCAGGTAGATTCCAGGGATTCTGGTAATAAAATTAATAATATATTTACTGGAATTAACTGCTGCAGTGGAAGTACCATACAAAAGAAGTTCACTGGACTCTGGGGAATCCAGTATTCCGACCAGATTCCAGCCAGAATAGGTGGGGGAGTGTAAAGGACTCATATTCTCTGGGCTTTTCAGAAAGAGAGCCTAATGCACCAATGGTTGCCTTTAGTAGTTGATTAATTAATTAAGAGATGACACCCTTTGAAAAAGCTCAAGCAACATACCTCAGATGCCAAGTGCACATCACTGCTGTCAAGTGCATCAGAAAAGATATGAAGTTCCTTCTCACTGTCAAATTCCAATTGAATTTTGCGGTTATGCTCCCAGCAAGAACCCATAAACAGATTTGATCTATCATCCCAATGCAGTCTTTTCTTGATTGTAATCTCATTGAATATCAAAACCTGCTGGATGACAACATTATGATGTTGATATTCTTCTGGGTCTTCTGTGTCTAGTGGATCTAAACATGAGATAATGGTTGCCTCCACTTTGTCAACCCTTGGCATGGAAGATGAAAGCACCAGAGGTCAGATAATGGTGTTTTCATCCAGCCATTCTTATGCTTGGTGGGGACATGGATCTATGTGCAAATTTGGCAACTTGAGCACCACTGAGCCATAACATCACAATGGATCACATCATGTCATCCTCTGAATATCCTTGTGGACAATACAACTTCAACACTGCCTTCTCATATTCCGCAATTAGCCCATGTATCCCAGCATGATTCTTCAACCCCACTCTGCAAACTTGATCCACTTTCCCACTCGCCACTTGTGTTACAAACTGATCTTGTAGGGTGGAGTTATGGCAGTGTTCTGACAGAGTTCCAATGCAACAATGGACTTTGCTTCAATCTATAAGATACTGCACCCTTCTCCATGCCTGATGTCCAATTTACAAGGTGACAATGATAAGAGCAGAGGTCTGGCTGAGTTCTGGAAGTAAGAGGCAAAGAGGACTTAGAGTGAGAGAGTTGGAGAGGTAACAATGCAATAATCAAACTGTAGTTACAAGTGACAGTATCTAAGTTTTATAGTATGTAAGGAACTGGGGTAACTATGGCAGGGTTCTGCAGGGTACTGAGTATGCAGTAAGTAAGATGATCAAATAATGATAAGTGATACAAATGAAACAGGAAATAAATATGAAATGGAATTTGAAATGGTTATTTGAAATAGATATTTGAAATAGAGGGGGCTCCATTGGTGATCCACCAGAGCTCCATCATAGGCTTGCATGGAATATAACACACTGCCATGATCCATTGCTTGTGATCCTCCAATGCCATGACTTTCACAACCAGCTTATGAGTGTCATTCAACTTTGTTAAGTGCAAGGCTCACACCTGGTCAACTATCCATCAAAGCAAGCTGGCAAGGCCACCAATGGGCTGGTATGCAAAAGGTGTGTTTTCTCCCATGCCACTGATGTGTTCATAGTGTTCCTAACTGTGAAGAAACACTAGAAAAGAACAATGGGAGGAGTTAGCTTAAAGGGTCCCAGAACCATCCTTCTTATGTGAGGGAAGAGGTTGGCAATATCTGTTAACAACCACAGAAGCTCTAGACTAAGTATGAAGAATGCAAAGTCAGCAGGCAAGGTTAGTGAAACTTTGCAAGAAAGTAATCAAGGGTTCATGATCTAATAATGCAATATGACACAAGATGGTACTTAACCGATGGACTAGATTTGTGCTTGTTCCAATCACAGTGATGCAGTGATGATAATAGAATAAGTCGCAAATCAACTTCAGAGTTAAACGCAAGAGGGGATGAGACTTGGAATCTTAAGTGTGGAGAGAGGGGGAGAAAAATCTCCTTTTCTAGTATTTTACAGTGGACCTTTTATACAAAATAAAGTCAAGTGGATACTATGCAAAATAGGGAAAATGTCTATGTCCATCGCCAATGGACTGCATACACTAACTATTTACAGGTAACCCAGGCAATATTGAAGTGGGTCACATTGCACAAGTCCATGAAGCACTTGCAAAGTCTGTGAAGTCTGTAGAAGGTGACATAAAGGCTTTTGTAGTTGGTGGTGGGTGTTCACATGTCTTTGGACAGAAATGGGGGGGGGAAGGAGGAATGAGGGGATCACCCTGTATTGGGATAGCAAGCCTAGAGCTATATCCAAGTCAGTAATATTATTTATATTAATTACTGAGACTTTAACATTCTGTAGTATATATACTACATGTAATTGTGTATATGAGACAATACCTCCTTGACCTCTGAAACACTCAGAGGAACACCCCCCTTCATCCTAAAGGGTCTCCTGAGCTGCCTGCAACACTTTCCTAACAGGTTATGGGCCCTGGCCTTATTTAAAAACAATCCAAACATATTCCACAACATGTCTCAACCGATATATAACAATGAAGAATTCGTTCTGGACAGTGAAGATGAAGACCTCTACATCCCGGAACATGATCAGGATTTAGCTGATTATATAGAATTATTTGGGCCATCACCATCCGCCTCCAGTAGAGAAAAAGCACAGCCACATGTGCCCAACATGCCGAGCGCGCCCAACACAAAAATAACCCCTAAACAGAAAAAACCCAAAATCCTTCTTATCCGTACCAAGGAATATTCCAACGTCAATAAAATCTCAGATCAGGATCACCTTACCAACAAAAATTGGCATGAGTGGAGAGAGAGGATGAAAAGGGTATTTATTAATTGTGATATAACTGGATATATTAATGGGGCTGTAAAATGCCCAAATGAATCCAGGGATCCTGAGGGGGCATGTAATTGGGACAAAAATGACACCTGGGCACAACAAGTTATTATACATAACATTACCCCTTTGCAAATGAATCACATCAGATCAAAAATTATGGCAGAAGCAATGTATTCCACATTATCAGTCACCCATGAAAATAAGGCACACCAAACTGTAAACCATATACAGTGCCTATTATATGAAACTAAGGCCGACGTTACCGGTGACCTCCTAAAGCATATGGATGTTCTCAAGTCTTACTGAGACCGCATCAATAAATTTCCCAATATGGAATTCCATATTTCTGACATGTGATTTAAATCTATTATATCAGCATCCCTACCATCGAGCTGGCAAACATATGTCAAACCATATAATGGTAATGCAAATGATCCAAATGATATGGATCTGAAGTGCCGACTGTCATCAGATGCATTTATAGGATTATTGTGGGAGGAATATAAACTTCAGCTGAACAGAAATGGGAATAATAACAGTGCAGGCAGAAGCATAAGTCTGGTAAAAACCCAGAAAGCTACCGGCCCCAGTAAATCCCTGGAAAATTGTATCACTGAAAGAAAATCCTCCATAAAATCTTATTGCAATCATTGCAAGCATGCCAGACATTGGACTAGTAAATGCCGAAAGTTTGATGGGAACAAATGCCGTAATTGTGGGAAATTCGGTCACCTAGCCAAAAATTGTTGGGGGAAGAGAAAAGAAAAGACGAAAGAGAAGAAGCCCAGGGACACATCTAATATTATAGAAGAACATATAACATTCTCAACAGATGAAGAAGGTTATAATTTTGATGCATGTAATAATGATGCCATAATTGATGAGCGTCTGATCTATTATGATTGGTTGGGCAACTTGGCCACAACTTCACATGTAACGCATCAAAGAAATGCATTTACTTCCTACACGCCAAGGAAAAATATTTCCATAACTGGTGTGGGTGGAAAAGAGGTGAAGGTGGCAGGACAAGGAACTGTCAATTTAATTTCGACATGCAATGCAGAAAAATATATTATACATCTACAAAACATTTTACACATTCCCGGTACATGAAATAATTTAATTTCGTTAGGGAGATGGGACGCAGCAGGAGGAAAATATATAGGAGGAAAAGGGGAAATAATTCTCATCAACAAAAATGGCAAACCCATCACACACGGCAATAAAATCAGTAATCATCTCTATAAAATGGAAATGGTTATTAGAGACCCAGAAAATACTACCAACAATGAGGGTAACAATAAACCTTTTGTAGGAAATGAAAGTTGCCTAGTTGGGAAACTTGGCATCAACGTTTTGGACATATTGGATACACCGGATTGCAAATGTTACTTGATGGAAAAATGGTAAAAGGTTTTAATGTTGATCTGGATACACCAAAACCAGATTGTGAAGCATGCATAGCCGCAAAACAACACATTAAACCATTTCCAAAATCAGTCAACTGAAAAACTGAATCCGGAGAATTAACACATATAGATTTATGGGGAAAATATTCCATCAAATCCATCAACGGAAAACATTATTATTTATTGTTTGTTGATGACACTAAAAGGTATGTCACCGTCAAATGTCTAAAAGAGAAAAGTGATGCGGCACAGGGTGTAATGAATTACTTGGCCTACTTAAAAACTCAAGGCTGAAATCCAAAAGGAATTCAAATAGATTGCGGAAAGGAATTTATCAATGAAAAACTTGATAAATATTCTAAACAGCATGGAATACAAATCAGATTAACCACCCCATACTCTGCATCACAAAATGGTGTTGCAGAACAAATGAATAGGACGCTAGTGGAATTGTTGCGTGCAATGTTATCTGCAAGCTCACTTCCAGATTATCTCTGGGAATATGCAATATTGCATGCTGCATATCTCCATAACTGATCATATACAAAGCACCTACAGAAATTAACTTCCTAAGAGGGATGGTATAATCAAAAACCAGATGTGTCGCACCTGCATGAATTTGGTGCACCAGTTTGGATATTATTACAAGGGCAAAAGAGGCGCGCTTATCTTGGATATGACGATGGCACCAACGCAGTCAACTATTATAATGCCAAAATGCATAATGTTCTAACTTCACAGAACTTCAAACTAATAACTGGCAATGTAAATCCCAAACCATCCAAAGATGTAACTTTAATACCCTTGATGCACGAGGGGGAGTCTGATAGAGACACATCGCCGATGGATATTACGGATACTGAGGAAGCACTGATCACAAGCCTGCCGATCACAAAAGAAGCACCAATCACACCAATCACAAGGGAAGCACCAATCAATACACCTCCGAAGAAGCAATCTCAGAAGCGGAAACAAGATGGAATTAATGATCCCAAAGATCGCATTGACATTAACAAACTGCGCAAGACACGTGCAATGCAAGACTATGAACCATGTAGAACATGTGGAGTTTGTACTGATTATAAACCTCTATTACACCTTACAGAAGAAGAAAACTCGAAAACTGCAATGATAAAATTGAAGCCTATGCAATAATAGCTGGAGATGAATTAAATAGTCTCAGAGACGCAAAACAATCCTCAGAATGGACGGAATGGAAAGATTCAATGAAAATTGAATTAGACTTGCGCAAAGAAAAAGGTACTTGGGAACTAGTCAAAAAACCTCCAGATGCCATTCCGATCTCAAATAAATGGGTATTTATTTGCAAATGAAATAAAGAAGGGGAAATTGTATGATATAGAGCATGGCTAGTTGCAAAAGGGTGCGCACAAAGACCTGGTTATGATTTCACAGAAACCATTTCACCAGTTGTTCAAATGGACATGCTCTGAGGGATTTTAGCACTCGCATCAGAGAAAGGTCTAAAAATACAACAGATGGATGTAAAGGGCACATACCTCAATGGCATGCTACAAGAGACTATATATATGAGGCAACCTGAAGGATGTGAAGATGGAACAGGCTGAGTATGCAAGCTAATAAAACCACTTTATGGATTAAAGGAGGCAGGCTGCAAGTGGAATAATGAATTTGATGGTAAACTTAAAATTCATGATTATGGACGATTAATTGCAGATCCTTGTGCATATATTCAACAGGACAGAAAAAACATAGGCATCATAACGGTATGGGTAGACGACACCCTGCTCTTTGCATCAGCAGACAAAATGATGGAACATATGAAAAATGCATTAACATCAGAATGGGACGTTACTGACCTAGGAGAGCCTAGTAAAATTGTGGGCATAGAAATCATGTGCACCAACAACAGCATCAAAACATCTCAAGAAAAATATATTGAGAATGTCCTTCGAAAAGAAGGCATGATTGATGCGAACCCTGTTGGAATGCCAATGGATCCAAATATTAAATTAATCAACAACCCAGATTATAATGAGCTGAATCGGAGTAATTCATATGCCAAATTACTGGGATCTCTACAATTTATTGCAAACTCCACACGACCTGATATTAGCTTTGCTATCAATAAACTGGCAGCATATACCACAAACCCGGGCTTACAACACCATGGTGCAATAAAGCGGATACTACGGTACTTAGCAGGTACCAAAACTCTTGGAATTATTTATAGAAAATCCCAAGATGAGACTGGAAGCAATAACCTCTTCCATGGATATGCCGATGCATCTTTTGCAAATTCTGATGACCTCAAATCCACCACCTGATATATTTTCCTGACAGCAGGGGGATCAATAACTTGGAAATCAAAGAAGCAAACAATTATTGCATTATCCTGATTCCTCAATGGAAGCCAAATATGTGGCACTATCTGAAGCTGGACATGAGGCCACATGGCTAAGAAATTTGTATGGTGAACTCGGATACACCCAAGAAAATCCAACAATTATTAAAGGCGATAATGAAGGGTCAGTAATTTTAACTCATAACCCTCAATTTCATCGGAGATTGAAACATATCGCTATATGGCATCATTGGCTCCGAGATCTAGTCACCAACAAAATTATTGATATTCAAAACTGTCGTGATCCAGATCAAACAGCAGACATATTAACAAAGGCTTTGCCAAAGCCCAAGTTTTCACAACATAGGGAAGAGATGGGAATTCAGTCAGAAATAACTCAGTAGCTTTCCTAGGTGAGATTGGCTTTTACCAAAGGGTTTTCCATCCACAGAGGTTTTGATGCACCTGAAAGAAAAAATAACTATTCCACCCTAGACTCCAGGGGGAGTAATGATTTATAAACTATTCCTCAAACAGCTGCCTAGGCTTGAGGGGGAGTATTACAATAGCAAGCCTAGAGCTATATCCAAGTCAGTAGTAATATTTATATTAATTACTGAGACTTTAACATTCTGTAGTATATATACTACATGTAATTGTGTGTATGAGACAATACCTCCTTGACCTCTGAAACACTCAGAGGAACACCCCCCTTCATCCTAAAGCCTCTCCTGAGCTGCCTGCAACACTTTCCTAACACCCTGCGACCCTAGAACTATGTGAAATGCATTTTTCTTCACCTACACCTGGTGAAGACGTATCACTGCATTCTATGTGCTTCACAATTCCTTGGTATGCCTGATTGGACTTGAGATCCTCACAGGTGGTGCAAGCCCTGCCCACATCTACAAATGATGCCTGGCAACATTTTGCTTGCAGGAAGGTTTTTTATCATTCCAGGATTGGTAGTTCCATGGGAGCTGACGTTCATTTTGTAGACCAAATGGATACAAAATGTGCTCATTTTGCCCTGGGAGAACATGAGCTGGATTCTGCAGCAGGGGTTCATCAGCCCTGGTAAACCAGTGAACAGGCTTGAAGATAAAGGTTTGGGAATACATGCATCAACTATCACTATCTTGTCATCTGTATCATCATCAACCAAATCATTTGTTGCCTGTTTAGTCCCAAATCTATTTGTGTGACATGAGTTTCCAGAAGTTGGATCAACCAGCTATGTCATGCAGTCAGGGTTGGTTGCCACCAGAAGTATGTTGACCTTTCCCTGCGACCCACCCTGCAGTCCACAATGGATGAAAAAGTAGTCCATGAACTGATAAAAACCATCCAGTCCATACTGCCCACATCACCCCAAGCCTGCCAGCACCTGTTCACTTTCTGCTGTGGCCCCATTTCCAAAGTGTGGTGTATCAATTGGATTCAAGATGTCTTCACAGTCATCAATGTTTGCATTAATGTGGTCAGTAGAATTCCTCAAGAAAATTGCAAGTGGGTGGTTCTCATCAGTGAGTGGTATGGTATGTGGAATTCTTCCCATCATCATGTGAAACTGCTGAAGAGACCTCCTTGCTAGTGCACAGCTGCTTGGAAGCTTGGCTTGAGGCACAGGTGTCACATACAGTGGTGAGTCACCCTCTGTTGGTGGTACCAAGATTGACAGCTGGACTTGCACAGGGGGAGGTGTTGTTACTGTTGATGGAACCAGCATTTTCTGAGGCACAAAAAAGGTCAGAAGTGAGCCAAATTGTCATTGCTTTTGTCCCAGCTGAGTCTGTTCCTGCAATGCCTTACATTTGGACAAGGCATGATGCATATCAAGGTTTCTTTGGCCACCAGTGCTGATGTGCACTTCCTCAGCCAGGGCAAGAAAGGGTGCTGTTGGCCATATATTTGGCCTCATTTTTGGTTCTGATTTAGGAATTTAGATCATCGTTCATTTTACAATAGGAATGTATTCATTGTGCACTTTTTCTTCAGTGCCATTTTACTCTTGTAGTACAGTTATATGAATTTTCAGTTGATAATTCGACTATGTTGCTCCTGTACAACAATTTACAAACTCAGTCCTCCTGTACTTCTTTCAGTCCCCTGAGCCCTCTGGCTTTGATGTCAAATTTTTTCAGTGGCCTGCTTGACCAACCCCCCCCCCCCCCACCCCCACCTGATGTGCAGGATTGACAGGCTGACGCCCCCTTGATCTTGCTCAGACTGGGAAAAGTTTGTGAATGCTACAAGAGAGGTTCTAATGCAGTGGAGATACAATTAGCAAGTATGTGTGTCTATTTTTTTGCATGCATCAATGCAATTTACATTTATATTCACAAGACAGAAAAAATGCTCATTGGGAGCTTCTATCAGAAGTATGTACATCCACTGCCAGCTGATCAAACCCTGAAAGAAGGAGCAAAATATCAGCCCAGAGCAAACTGGCCATGACTGATTATGAGTGGCCACAACCATTAAGCATATTTACACTCAACTATTCATTTATATTTATACTGTCTACAGGTTTCAGTATTGTATGAAGTAATTAAAATAATAAGTAACTAAAATATATTAGAAATGGGCTGAACCCAAGTAAAAAAGGTTGAATGGCAAGAGTTTATATACATTTGGGCTGCACACAGACCATTTGGTCATGTTGACACCCACCACATCACACAATGCCTGCAAATGTGGGGTCCAAACAACATCGTTTGGGCCCTAGGTAACTAGTTTATTTTATTTTACATTGTTAATCTCCACCTTGTATCTTTTAAGGTTCTTGTAATGACAACAACAAATGACCCAGCACCTACCCCAGCCCTGCAAGCCACTGCTCACAGGGTGGTTCATGGGTGCTAGCAGATCACAGCAGCAATGACAATGACGAGACAGTGACAACAAGATGATGATAATATGACAAGACAAGACAATGATATGACAACAATATGATAGTGACAAGACATTGGCAACGATGATGATGAGAAACAATACAACAATGAGACAATGAGACAACAAGACAATGGTGACATGACAACGGCAACAACAACAACAACAACAACAATGGTGAAGAACCACCTGCACCCAGCCTCATGAGTGACTGCTTGTGGGGTGGAATACAGGTGGCACTACATCAACAGCAATGACAATGACAATGGGGATGGTGGGGGCTCAAGCGATGCATGTCATCACCATAGTATGTTTCATTCATTTCATTTCATTGTTTTATCTATCTACCAATGATACACTTTATTTTATGAGCATGGAACCTCCCTTAGCCATGATGTAAGATGCTCATGACCCCCCCTCACATGTCTTTCAGGTTGTTTTACTTGTAGATTTAATTAGAATTATTTTATTTTATTTTTTACACTGTAAAAATTGGTCAGAACTGGTCAGGGTAGGGTTTGGTTATCTAAACTGACCTACCTGACTGGTCACCTTCGGTTTGGTCAGGTTTGCCCTGACTTTGGGGGCAGAATGAACTGGTCAGGGTTCAGTCAGCCCATTTTTGGGCTGAAAACCAGACTTGACTGGACTTTAAAACACTACTTTGTGATGCCCTCATGATGCTGTATCATGGAAAATGCTACCATCTCAAGGAATAGGCTCATGGAAATCAGAAGTACATGTCTATTTTCTTGTGATAACTAATAAATGATGAACAGCTTTTTTATAGACCACAAGACCATGAAGAGTTGTTCAATCTTTCTCATGCACAAACTCAAAATGTTGTTGAGCAGATCTTTGGGGTATTTCAAGCATCATTTTGCACTCATGGGGGCAGCACCAGAGTACTCTTCAGAGACACAAGCAATGTTCATCCCTGCTCTCAGAGCTGTTCACAATTTGATTTAAATCCATGACCCTTCAGACAAAACCCTTCAACAATGGAGACAGGGCTCATCTAGATGGGAGAGACTGGCAGATGACTCCACCACCCCTGTTGGCAGTGTTTTACACTCCCCCACCTATTCTGGTTGGACTCCCTGGACTCTGGAAAGTCCAGGTGGATTCTGGTTATTCTGACTGAAATTTGTGGGGTCAAACGGACAAGAACTTTGCAACACCAAGTTAAACTCAAAATAAGATATCTCCAGCCAGGATTGAACCCTCAACCTCTAGATTACAATTTACAGATTTTCCAACAACTTAACAGGTAAGCCATGACACCTTTATTGTGGAGGATATTATTGTTACTTTATTACCTATTTACACAATAAAATACATTACATATAAAATCATTACATGTAGGGGGGGGGAGGGGTTGTGTCCTTGGGCATCATGTCACATTGCATTGGCTGTAATATATTTATACATACCACCCACTTACAAAGTGCTCTAAATATATATAATACTGATATATGGAGGGGGGGAGTGGGGTGTGTTGCAGCCTTGAGCATTGCATCCCCTCCCTGCCTATCACCCTCCCCTCCCCTTGCATCACTCATCCTGCTGGTGCCACTAACATAGCACCCATTTCCACCCCACAAGCAATGGCTCATGGCAGTGGTTGTGGGTGCTGGCACATGCACTCCAGTGTTGCCATCATTCCACCTGTGCTCCACCCCATGAGCAGTGGCTTGTGGGGCTGGGCTGGGTGGTGCTAGTCATCTCCCCCATGGTCTGGGCATCCCCTTGCTCATCTGGGTGTCCCCCCCTCCATTGGGTGTCCTCCTGCTCATCTGGGTGTCCCCCCCCACTCATCTGGTTGTGTCATAAGGCAGCCCATCTTGTCCCCCATCATCTGGCATGTCCTCTGGGTCATCTGGCATCACCCCCATCATCTGGCATGTCCCCAGTCCTCTGGTATTCCCCCTCCATCATCTGGTGTGTCCCCAGTGGTATGGTGCCCCCCCCCCTCCCCCCTCATCTGACCCTGACCTCCTCCTGGTTGTTGGGCCAATGTGCAGGTGGTGGTGACATGGCATTAGAGTGGGTGTGGCTCATGATGTGGCAGCCATGGTCTTGGGGCCATAGTATCCCCATCAAGTCCCCCACCTCCCAGCTGAGTGTGAAAGAGGGTGGCATGTTGGGGGCTCATTGAATTCACACAAAAAACTGAAAAAAATAGTATATTAGTAAAATATAAAAAGTGATAATAAAAAATATTTAGTGGGGGCCTGGGGTCCCTATACCATGGCAGCAGCATTGTTGATGGGTGAGGTGCCAATGGGTGATGGAAGTGGGGCAGTGGTGGTGGTGGGTGGTGGCAGCAGTGTTGGATGGTGTGGGAGGGGGGCCTATTGATGGTGGACATGGTGGTGGTTGTGAGCTGTGAGCTGGCAGTCATGGATGGGTCACAGGTGGGTCACAGGTGTTAGGCAGGCATGTGACTGGGTGAGGAGTCTGGGTATCCTGCTATTCCAGCTTTGTTTGAGTTTGGGTAGATTCCTGGGATTCTGGTAATAAAATTCAATAATATATTTACTGGAATTAATTGCTACAGTGGAAATACCATACAAAAAAAGTGCACTGGGCTCCAGGGAATCTGACCAGATTCCAGCTGGAATAGGTGGGGGAGTGTAAAGGACTTGAGAATACAGTGTGCACCCAATCCTCATTTCAGGCACCTGCAAAAAGGAGACAGGGCCAGAACATGCAAAGGTGATCCAGACCACCCTTGCACCCATTAACAAGACATGG
The DNA here is from genome assembly GCA_964034925.1 of Tricholoma hemisulphureum. Lineage (NCBI taxonomy): Eukaryota > Fungi > Basidiomycota > Agaricomycetes > Agaricales > Tricholomataceae > Tricholoma > Tricholoma hemisulphureum. Next base: position 848,463 of record OZ035933.1, read on the forward strand.
CATCATCAGAGCTTTACAACCTATTGAACCATTAGCATTGCATCCAACAGCAAGTCAAAGCATGGGGGTGCCTTGGTTTTGTTGACAATGAAAGAAACTCTCAGTCCACAATCACCCATCCATACTCAACTCCATAAACTTGAACTGATGAATCACCTTGTGCACAAGGATGACATTACAGCAGACAAGGACTTTAAGCATATTTTCAAGCACCAACACAATCTCATCATAAGGAACAAGGGATCAAGATCCAAGGCTATAGCCATCCTTTGTGCTCAACTATAGTCCAATGGAGTCTTGTCAGATCAGCTGAGATCTTTGCTGAACCCAAACAACAAGCAAGACATGGTGCTGGGCTACTCACTTCTGAAAGAAATTTGGGCACTACCTTCAGCCACTGGTGCAATGCCAACCTTCACATGTACATGCAATGCCTTACAACTCTATGGTGAGTTTGCACACCACATCATATTTCCCTACATCTGCATTAATCTCAACCTGGACAAGCAACTCATCCACTTGAGCATGGCCACTCATATTGCTTGCCACCTGTAAGAGTGGTGATGGAATGGTAAATGTGAAATCACTGGATGTGGCTGTGCAGCTCTGTAGGTGGCTGCATAGGTCCAGAGATGGAAGTGCACTTCTGGAGTTGGTTTTGTTGTGGTGATGTGAATGAGAATCGCCAGGAGGATGATGAGGCAATAATGGTGAGATCACTGGATGTGGCTGTGTGTAGCTCCAGTGTTGGTTGGTGTTTACAGGGTGTGTGGTTCTGGCAATGTGAATTGCTGTACATTCTGAGTATGAGCAGATGTTGCACAGTGGCTGTATTGTGCCAGTTGTTGCTGTGTACTCTGGTGGTTGCTGCAGAGTTGTTTGTGTAGTGAGTCTGGAGGGGGGGCAGACTTACATTCCACTTCCCCTGCAAACTCGACCTCTTTCACAGATGATGGTGATGTTGAAGATGCTTTTGCAGAAGAATATCCCTGGGGTCTTGTCTCCACCAAAATTACAGTCAATGGCCACAAGACAACAAAACCCAAAGCACTAAGCCTACAAATGATGTATGGAGCAGTCATGCATCAACAGATCATCTCAAATGTGTTCAAAATGTGCCTTGCTTTGCCACATCATCTGACCCAGAAATCAATGCCTTTGACAGTACTCTGGGAGGTCCTTGCCTTCAGATTGGCAATCCAGTTGCAGTGCTAGTACATTGTGAGGGACAAATCTTTCTTGCAATTGCCCAGATCAATAAGCTTGCCTTTGCATCAGAGCGAAATTTACAAGAGCTTGGCCTTCATTTCCTGACAGATGATAGTGCAAAGGCTGACTTTCAAATTTTGCATCTTGTTCAGGCTACCACTGCTGATGATCCCACAGAACAATATGACTGGTACTGGACCTTTGGAATGGATGAGACATGTGAAAATGTCACCAGCAGATTATTACATCCCATGAACCCAGCAGTATCAATTCAGATGGCCAGAAAGCCAACACTCTTGCTCAAAAGTTCAGTTTTATTAACAATGGCAGCAAGCTTGCATCAGGAGTTGATGCTGCAGGATGTTTGTAACCTTCCATAAATCAAGCATTCTGAATGGTTCCCATATTGTCACTCAGGTGTGGTGTGTCTTGTTTATCTATTACTCTGTGATTAACCCTTTGTCAGGCAAAGCATGTTTTGTTTGCGAAGCTGATGCAACTACATGAAGACCTGTTGATTAATCTGCAAGCTCACCATTCTCCTTGTGTGGCTCACAGACTCAACTTGAAAAATCTAACCCTCAACATGTACTGGAACACATGGCTGCACATATCCTCTATGATACCACTATCAATCAGCATGATGAACTTTGGGGCCTATGTCTACATCCAACTACCATGTGTAGGAACTTCATTCAAAAGGGTCAGGGTACTACTGCCAGCTACAGTGTTGACCTCAAGCAGTCATCATGTATCAACTTGACACAGTTCAATTATGCCAAGTGCTGCATGCTCATCCAAAATCTCTCCATCATTGTGCTCTAAAGATGACCCTGCAGTAGTGTTGCCGCAACTTGGCTAACTGTGAGTTGGTTACATAAGCCGTGACTTTGGCTAAGCCATGACTTTGGGACAACTTGAGTCACTTATAAAATTAAAGTAGCTATATACATGACAGGAGAGGTTTAGAAATTAGGTATAAGTTTAATAAATGATGTTTATAACACTTGATTACACAAATGATTGGTTACCTGGGAGTATGAGGGAAATTAGTGAACCAGTTGAAAATAGTGAGAATAAAAATGGAATATCTTTAGAACATGGTATCAGAGACATTAGATCTCTTCTGTCCCTTTAAGCTGTGATATATTAGATTGTAAAAGATTCCACAATCATTGAAAACAATAAGGAATTGGTGAAGATAGAAAATGTGATCCTGGGCAAGTTCAACATAAAATATCATTTCAATGCGGGCATGTGAGCCTCTAATATTTTCATATGCTTCAAGCGCCACTAAATTAGGTTTGAACCACAACTTAGATTACAGAAAATGGTTGAGAATTGACTGAGATAGTGCATGCCCTCCTGGTGCCTCTTTGGACCATGAGGAGACCATCTGCTTTCTCTGCAAATTGTTGGCCATTTTCTATAAACCAAGTTGTGGTCCCAATTTATTTAGTGGCACTTGAAGTGTGTAAAGAGATGAGAGGCTCATGTGCCTGCATTCAAAATATAATTCATGTTGAACTTACCCAGGAGGGCATTTCCTATCTCAGTCAATTCCTCACTGTTCTTCATGATTCTGGGGTTGATTACCATCTATCATACTCTTGTTTGAAGGAACAATTGAGCCCTAATGTTTTCAATACTGCATTATAAAGATATCTCATGTTTACCTCCAGTATGTTGAATTGTAGCATTCACCACCTACTTCACTGGGTTTCTATTGTCTCTTTGTAGAATACCACTGAATTTATGGTAGATATGGGATACATAATTACTAGCACTGCAGCTTGTCATTCTATGGAACTATGATACTTTGAACTTGGCTTCTCACTTTTCAACCTCCATGCAATATCAAATTTGTTTAAAGGGATACTTAGGTTTTTATGCATGGATTTCATAATTATAATGTTTACATGTCTATTTAATTACTTCTTGAGGCTTCACAAGGTCTACATTAATTGCCAAGATCCACAACTTGAGTTGACTCTGGTCATGACCTCAACTTGGCTTTGGCTCTGGCTTGGCAGTCAGCTTGGAGCTGAGTTGCGGCAACACTACCCTGCAGTCTGGGCATATAACCTTGCCACACACTTTTGTTTATGCCACAAATTGATTCCAGATCATTTTCCTACAAAATTTCACCTGTCTACTTCCAAATGAGAAGGCCTTAAGAAGATATGGGATTCCCACTTCAATATTTGTGCAGTGAGGAAGTCCATAAAGTCAGTGCCAATGATGCTTTCTGAGGTGCATGGCTCATGGTTGGCTCTTTGGTAAGCAGTTGTCATGCTGTTACAACCCTGGCTGAAACAGTAGTGAAGTGATGTTGATTGTGAAGTGGCCATGGCTGAACCAACAGAGCCTGCATCAGATCAAGACTTGGAGAACTCCAATGGACATACTGATGATGAACCTGGATTAAGCCCCAGCCTTGTTGACAATACTTCATTGCCCCCAAGTCATGAAGCCTTCCCCCCCCCAGGCAATCATGATGTCTCTGCTGCTGACTCTGAGATGACCATGACCATCAACCCACCCAAACATGTGAATGGTGTCTCACAGAACTCCACAGTGGAACCAGAGGACCATGAGATAACAGAAACTTCTTTGGCAGGAACCTCGGCTCTCTGTGATAAGGATTCTACCTAGATTTTGAGGGCAGGCCACATTCGAAAGAAAAGAGTGATTGACTTGAATAGTTGTGTGTGTGGAGTGGTGGTATTACAAGCTGACATTGAGGCTGGTGATATGGTGATGAAGTGCAAGAATCTTGGTTGTGAGACACTTTGGGTGAGTGGACAACACTGGATTTCACAAACCCTGTTACTCACCCTCACTAGTTCCACTGCCAATGCATGGGTTACAATTTCAGCCCAAAACAATGGATATGTCTGATTTGTAAGGTTGGGAAGCAGAATTGATGATCCTAATCACTGCTTGAGTACATGTAGATGATGCTGCAACATGGTATGCAGTTGGGAGGTGGCAAGTTTTGTCATGGTGTCATGCTCTTTTTTTTTTGATGTATTAGTAATCAGAACATACCAAATATAGAAGGAGGGGGGGGTCTAGGAAGGTCCATTAAAAAAATATGAGTGGATGTCTAAAATTCAGGTCCTGTCACCCCCTTGAGCAAGATGTATGAAAATTGCAAGTTGTTCATCTGCCATTGCATACCAGCCATCCTTGAGGCCACTGTATAATTGCAACTCTTGTGAGAGTGTTGAGATATGACGGGTTCAATGTAGATCACTGATTGCACAGATAATATGTTGAGGTAATGATGTTACAAGTGCGCTGTTAGATGCGCTGACTAGTGATGTGAGTAAAATAATTATTGAGGATGAATTTAATAAAGTAGTTTTTTGTATCACTTCTTAGAATCACATGGGGATGGAGGGGTGCATGCAAGGAATTTTTTTTCTTAGAACATATCCAGTGCCGAATATATATTCTGGATTAATGTCTTACTTATTATTAACCCCGATGGGGTGCACGTGCCTGACCGCTCAACACTCCCCCTCAAGTGAAGGATATTCCCATAGATTCCATATGAATTCTATGAGCTTGCCTCGGTAAGGCTTTTGTTAAGATGTCTGCAGTCATTTGTGCAGTTGGACAGTATTTTAAAACAATTGATTTGTTTTTGATTTGATCACAAATATAATGATGCTTAATATCAAAATGTTTTGTCCTTTTATGATAACGCGGATTTTGGGCGATTGCCAAGGCACCCAAATTATCTCCTTTAATCAAAGTTGGTTGATATTGTGGATAACCAATCTCTGAATAAAGATTGTGAAGCCATGTGGTCTCATGTGCCGCATCTGATAGACAAATATATTCAGCTTCAGTAGATGAAAGGGATACAATATTTTGTTTCTTTGATCCCCAACTGATTGCACCTCCTGCAGAAATAGACATGTATCCAGATACTGATGTGTGATTATAATTGTTCACGAAGCTGGTATCAGAATATTGCATGAAATTGTTTTGCTCAAAATTATTCTCAGATTTAATATATTTTATTCCAAGGTCTTTTGTACCCTTGAGATATCTGAGAACACATTTGGCAGCTGTCCAATGACACATTGATGGATTGGCCATAAATGATGCGAGCCGATTTATGGCATATGCCATATTGGGCCTTGTAGCTATGGCAGCATACATCAAGGACCCAATCAAAGATGCATAACTTGAATTTTGATTACTGGTATCTGGTTCACCGGGCTCAAGCATTATATTTGGATCCATAGGTGTGCTTACCAGATTTGCATCCTGTAGATTATATTTTGCTAGGATTGATTCAATATATTTAGTTTGTGCAATCTTCAGTGTCTTTTGATCGCAATCCCAGGTTATTTCAATCCCAACAATTTTACTGGGTTCACCAAGATCAGTGACCTTTCCTCTTTAAGAAGTTTCATTGAGTGGATTGTTGTCAAAAATAATAATAAATCATCAACCCATACAGTTATTATTACTGTACCATCTGGTGTCTTTCAGATGTAGACACATGGGTCAAAATAAAGATTATTGAAACCTTATTGTCCGAGTTTTTCATTTAATTCAATATTCCACTCTTGTCCAGATTGTTTAATCCATACAGGGTTTTGATGAGTTGGCAAGCTCACCCAGTATTATCATAGAATCCCTCAGGTTGCGCCATATATATTTCTTCCTTGAGGTTTCCATTCAAATATGCACCCTTGGTGTCCATTTGTTGTATTTCCCAATCTTCTTGTGTTGCCAAAGTGAGTAGTGCACAAATTGTTTCAAGACGTATGACAGGGGAAAATACATCAATAAAATCCATTCCGGGTACCTGGGAACAGCCTTTTGCCACTAAACAGGCTTTGTATTTTGTTAATAATCCCTCTTTGGCATATTTCTTTGTAAAGACCCATTTATTTTTAATAAGTTTACGCTCCTCAGGTGGGTCAGTTAGTACCCATGTCTTCATATTATGTAATTGATCTAACTTGGCTCAGATGGCTTGGTCCCATTCCAGCCACTCAGGGGACTTTTTAGCTTCTTTTAATGATTCAGGATCGTCTGAAGCAAGGTTTGCACAATTAAATGCTGCATTAATTACCTCATCCAGTGAGTTTATTAGTTGACCTTCTTCAGGGTCATTGGCTAATGCTGCTAACTCCATGTAATATATGAGGGGTGGTTCATTCAGCATTTGATAATTATGCTGAACTCTGGGTCTCGTGCTTTGGCGTGGAGATGGTTCTTCTTCTGGACATTTTCTTTTTAGGTTATTTGTGGGATCATTTGTAATCGCATCATTGTCGTCCTCTTGTTGAGTCCCAATTTGTTCTCCTTCATTCTCCCCCTCAAATTGGACATCTTGGGGAAATTTATTGAAATAGAAATTTTGGGAAATAGAAACAGTCCTTTTATATATCTAATAGCTTTCAGACCATCGACAAATCCCACAAAGATTTGTTTTTTGGATTTAGGCTTGAGTTTAGAAATAATTTGATGATCACGTAAAACCCATACAGGTATCCCAAATTCTTGTAAATGGCTAACATTGGGCCGTTTATCAGTCCATGCATGTTCAGGAGTTTTCCCTTCCAGGGCTCGTGTGTGTGAAATATTTCTAACATATGTGGCATAATTTATTGCCTCATGCCATGAATATTTTGGTAACTTGCATGCAATTATCATTGCACGTGCTAACTCAACCAGTGTCCAATTAAATCTTTCAGCAACACCATTTTGTGAAGGAGAATATGGTGAGGTCGATTCAATTTTCCAGTGCACCAAGTGATAAGATCTTTATTAAGATATTCTTTCCCTTGATCAATTCTGATGTGCTTAGGAAGACGTCCCTCTTGGCATTCAATAAACGTGAGGAATTGTTTTAGTTTTGTAGAAGTCTCATCTTTTGTCTTCATTTGCTCACATACACAATGTCTTGTGCAGTCATCGATAAATAATGTATTATATCGTGCACCTGATAAAGCTGTAGTGCATGCTGGTCCCCACACATCAGTGTGAATAAGTTCACCAGGTACCTGAGATTGAGATGAGGTCATTTTTGGAAATGGATTACGTGATTGCTTTGTTTGGATACATGCATCGCAATCGTGAATTTCCGATTTTTCATCAACATTAAATCTGTCTACTAGATTATCATGTAGTAACCTTTGTAGTCCTTTGATGCCAACATGACCATACTTTTTGTGCCAACTGTCCCAGGTTGCACATTTATTTTCATTAGTGATATTACTATATTCAATATTATCTTCTCTTTTATACATATTAAGAATGTATAATCCATTGGACAATTGTCCTTCAGCTATAATACTTCCATCCTTATTGAGAAGAGCGGCCTGATTATTGCCAAATTGAATTTTACCACCAATTTTATCTAATCTCCCTATTGATAAGAGATTGTCTTTAGAATCAGGCACATAGAGCACATTTGTTAGCTTTATTGTCCTTTGTTTATTCCCCTTTATAATAATTGCCTCAACTGTGCCACATCCATATGCTTGGACATAAGATTTTCCTAAGCCACACACTTTAATTGGGCTTATCAGATTATAATCTACAAATGCTGATTTTGCATTTGTGATGTGCGATGTTGTGGCTGAATCGGCAATCCAGGGGTAAAAGGAAACATGCTCTTCATTCATATCAACTACATCAGTTATGTAAGCCATTTCTTTGTCCTCCTGATGATTGCACACAACATTAGTGTGTTCCCTTTGAGAATTTTTGGGTGGATGATTATTTCCCCAACATTTCTCGGTTTCATGCCCAAACCTTCCACATTTCCCACATTTGGGTTTGCCTTTAAATCGGCATCGATTGGCGGCATGATTACTCTTTCCACAGATGTCACACTTCATCACATTTGCCTTTTGTGAATTATTTTTCATCACCTTCTGCTTTTTGCCAGATGAGACATTTTGGGGATAGTATGAGTGATCATAACCATCATCATTTTTATTGTGATGACATTGATATTCATCAATTAGGAGGGAGGTTAATTCCTGCGAGGTTATACCAGCAGTTCCATCCCTTTTAGTAGTAGTGCCTTGATATGACGATGTAAAAGGATCCCACAATTTGGGGAGAGACATAATGAGTACAGATTTGAATTCCTCATCAAAGAGGACTTCCCCCATTTGGTGTAAATGATTTTGTTGATGACGGAGATCGTTAATGTGATCCAAAATATTTGTGTCGTCATTTGCTCTAGTTGTATAGAAATTTCTCTTGGCAGCTGTAATACTTGTATGCCCTCTTATTTCATGAATAGAGCGTAGATTATTCCACATTTCCGCAGCAGTTTGTGCCCCAGTCACATGTATAATCTGTTTGTCACTCACATTTATTTGTATGAGGGTCTGTGCTACTAAGTCTCTCATCTCCCAGTTATCTTGGTCTTTGTCATCCTGAGGTTTAGGTACTTTTCCCTCAATGTAATTGTAGACTTTATGTAGCTTTAGGATCCTCGTAATACGAGTTCTCCATGCTAACCAATTCCCTTCCTTAAGGGAGTCTACTTTATTAGTCGAGAGGCCCCTCAGGTTAACATATTGATCAGATTTAATTTCTGAGAGATGGGGATCAACGGAGCAAGGTGCTTCCAGATTTTGATCATAGTCATTGGACATTGTATGTAGGTTGGATATTGTGAGGGCTTATGATTCTGATCCAAATAATATGACAACATGCCTAATCCAGGGCATTGTGGCAGGGTCAATGGTCTGTTGGTGATCTCGTTGACGAGGTCATCATGTCACAAGAGATGGGGTAAGCGAGGATGGGAAAATTGGGAGGAAAGAAGGAACAGACGAGCCTTGAGCTTGTTGAATGAGACTCAGAGGGGGGAACGAAAAAGGTGGGATCAAAAAGGATGAGATTTGATACTGCATTCAAGAGGTGGCAGGTCACCTTTATATGAAAGATCTCTAACTACAAGCCCAAGACTGATCACATGTGTTTTCTTGCATCGACCAGGCCAAACAACCAAAAGAGTAGTCTAAAAATAAAGAGATGATGGTTGTCAAAGGGAATTGGAGGCATCAAGGGACAGGGATGTATCTAATGCAGAAGAGGTGAAGAACAGGCCTTCTCGTGTCCTTGTCTAGGGGTTTTCACTGCTGGCAATGGCTCAGGGAGGAAGTCATCATCAAGGCGTTCTATTGACGTGATGTCGCTTGTGCCCCATCAAGCGTGGAAGGCACCTGAATGAGATTCCTCAACCCTACATCCATCGGATCTACCCGTCGATTTGGATTTTGATGAACCTGGAAGCATCCGTGTCGTCATAAGAAGGTATTAACAGCATGATCAAAAAGGGAAATTAATGAAATCAAAAGGAAAAATCAATGAAATCAATGCCACCCCATTCCCTTCCATCTCGGGACCTGGTACTGTCAACACTGAGGTTGAGGGTGTAGGAAGAATGTGGCAGGCGCGTCGCGAGTTGAATATTTGCATAGAAAGCCTATAAAATAAAAATAGAACAAGATGTGTTAGCAACGCAAAGTATGAAAGAATCAAATAAAATTCAAATAAAATAGCCAATGAGGTGCCATCAGAACAAGGTATTAAATCTTGAAGAAGTCTGGCGAAAAGGTGGGGTTGACAAGTGACTGTGGGCCTCATCACCCTACCACAGCATCAGGGCCCATAACCTGTTGAGGGAACAATGTTACAAGTGCGCTGTTAGACACGCCAACTAGTGATACGAGTAAAATAATTATTGAGGATGAATTTAATAAAATAGTTTTTCATATCGCTTCTTAGAATCATGCAGGGATGGAGGGGCACATGCAAGGAATTTTTTTTTTTAGAACATATCCGGTGCCGAATACATATTCCGAATTAATGTCTTACTTATTATTAACCCTGATGGGGTGCACGTGCATGACCACTCAACATAATAGTATGTGGGAATAATTAACTAGTCTCTCACACTGAGGGAGTAGGCACATAAGAAGATTCTACTTGTTATTAAGTTTAACCTCAGTTTATATACAATGTACAATGTCTTATATTATGAGGTTCCCCACTTGCCACTGCACATGCCATTTCCTCAACAGAGAGCTTCCAAGAAACATGTCAAGCCATGCCCATTTGTTCATGGAAACACAGGAGGTGACCTTGGAGAAGTTCATTGAGCCACAACTGACCCATGAGGATAGATGTTCACATCTAGTGATGTGCAGGGGTTGGTCAGCCCTCTGGGGGTTGGGGGTAGGGGTCAGGAGGGTCAGGGTCAGGGGTATTACAGGGGTTTTTATTGCTCTATTATCAAGGTACTCTAGGTGTTGTATGCCTTTTAAACAATGTTGAATCAGAGAAAAGATCATCCAAAGAGCCCTCACTACCTTTGCAACCCTTAGTATTGTTCAGAATATACTGAATCCTCATATTTTATCATTAATTTACTTGTAATTTACTGAAAATCATGTGTATTGTCATAAGTATACTTGAATGATGTGTATTTCAAAGGTATCTTGGTATTTATTTGGACCAAACCCCCGTCCAAACCCTGCTGAGGTTTCTTACCCTCCAACCCCTTACATATCCTTGCCCTTACCCTTCAAAACCCTTGACCCTTGGCTGGGGTCAAGGGTATGAGGGAGATAGGGTCAGGGTCAGCCTGAGTTGACCCCAGGGTTACCCCTGCCCATCACTATTCACATCAGCCTTGGTGCATCAATGTCATTGAAATAGATGGCTGCAGCTACTGCAACTGCTGCAACACCAAAAGCTGCCACTTTCTTTCATTTACTGGGAGAAGATGCATGAGAGACAAGACTTCCTCGAAGCTTTGGTCGTCTGAGACTGCGTGCGAACCATAACAATAACAGGCGTGACTAAACGCGAGACAAAATGCCCCAACCGCCAAGAAATCGGCTTGTGTCAATCCTCGCCTCCAGCTCCAAGCTAAGCTGACACCTAAGCCGACCCGAGACCGGGGACCCGAACGGGCCCTTACCATATCGGGCGTGATCAGGAAATAAGAAAATACGTCAAAACAACATTTCGGCACGCATCAAGCCATCATATCTCAGCACGGTATCAAAATCGGTGAACGAGGTTCAATATACACCTTCCTTCGGTCCAATTCTCAAAATTAAAGCTAACTACCAAACTTGGCAACGACTTAACCATTAAATCCATGTGTGGCCGAGTACCCAGTGTGGCCGAGTAGGTGACCGGCTATAGTACCAGAATTGAACATATTATTAAGAGTTTGCTTCTTTTAAGATCTTATCGGCCAAAATATATGTTTTTGCTATACTTATTTACTTGCCAATGCCTTTACAGCCACTTACAACATGCTTAGGTTATTGCTAACTCTTACTAACTAACTATCTAAGTAGAAAATAAGCACACTAAATTTTCTGATGTACTTACCAATGGTTCGTACTTTTTCACTCCTTGGATGGCACGATCAATTTGCGTTTTTGAATACCCCTGCATCCAAACTGGTTTGATTGTCGTATTTTCCTATTGCGGTGATTGGCTAATGATTGACCAACGGGAAATTTTCGGAACACTTATGTCCTTGTTAGTACGTCTCACATTGAATGTGGTATATTGTATATCAAGTACTACCTGATCAGCTGGGAGGGAGGGATATATATTCGTACTTAGTTGGTAAAATACACATGGCGACAAGATGATGCGACAACACTGACAGCTGTCATGTCCAAGACTCCCCCAAGACCCGCCAGAATATAATAAGCGGCGAACAAGAACAAATGAGGGATCAGAAAACCAGAGGCTACTCCACAACTGTCCTCGGAAGCATTGTCCGGCGACGGGACGAATGGAACGCAGGCCGAAGCGCCGTTGACACTCTAGGGCCCATGAAGGACCGGATATAAGGTGCAGAGGGCGTGTACATGTGATCAGGAGGCGGAGAAGGCGATAACGGCGGAGAAGGTGAGGAACATGATTCGGACTCGCCTCTCCAAGGGCGGATGTGAGACTGGGAATGGCACACCGAAGCTTGACGATATCGCCCTCCCGTAGCGCACTCCGAGTCCGATGTTCCTCCCACTGCAGAATGCAGGCCGGCATCATACTCGTCCATCGGGGTGGAAATGTCATCATCTGACTCCCCACTGACGGACTGGCTTGACAAGCGCGGAGAAACTAGAGCTGAAATGGGCGCCGGGTGAAGAGCAGGCGATGCGCTACCACTCACGAGGGTGGAAGCTGGGGCACCGCTTCGCTTCCGCCGGTGATCGATGGCTTTGGAACCTGGTACCGTATGGTTTCGGTAATGGCGACGCATGTTAGAGTTCACGTTGAATTCGCGACCGCAGTCAGGCCAGGGACACCGAAACGCTGGAAAGAATGCCATGCGTATGGGGGCATGCAGGCGAGGTAGAAAAATACTTACGAGTTGCTCCTGTATGCGTGTTGACATGGATTTTTAAGCTACTCGGGCGATTGAACCGCTTGAAGCATGTTGGGCAAATATGCCGTTTGCTGCTGTTCGAACCAGAGAGATCGTCATCTTCGCTATCAGTAATCTCGCCAGAGTGAGCCCCCGGCACAGCCGCAGACCCGAAAACAGGAAACGAGATCATAGACGAACATCCCAGCCCACTGTCTACTGGCAAACTAGAGGACACGGCATGGTCGGAGGGTGTGGAACCGCGTGGCTGGTGAGGGCCAGGGGGACGCTGATTTGCATCATGGGCAGCTGATACAACAACGCGGAAGGCGGGCGTGGAACCGTCCGATGAATTGGGTCCTGAGTGGCTTGCGGGATGAACTCCTCGATTGGGATATGTGGCACTGGAAGCTATGTGCTGCAGTGAGGGACAGGAAGGATCAGATTTGAGTATATCGAACGAGCAGAACATAGAAACAGAGTTCGAGCGTTTCCTGGTGGTGCGCGGATCTGACATTGGGGGTGAAGAACTTGGTGGCAATGGAGGACGGGTATTTGATGGATGACGGGCATCAGGAGGGGGTGGATGTCGCAGCGTGTGGAACACACTGGCAGGGGCCGGGTAATTATGGTGGCACAACATGGAGGCGGAAGGATGGCGAGGATCGTTCGATCTGGGATTGGTTGGTCGTGATGAGGAATACTGCTGTGGCAGGGCATTAGTGAATGCGCAATAGTTGGGGGCCGTGGTGGAATACCATGTTCTTTGTCCTTGCTGGATGTTGGTTGTGGTCCGGAAGATATTCTGGATATCAGATTAGAGTGGGTTGCGACCGAAAAGATGGTTTCTTACCTGGAAACATCTCGCGAATGCTTGGTAAACTGACGTTGGACATTACGGAGCTGGGGGGAGGAATGGAGGGGAAAGGCCAAAGCAGGTATGAGTGTCGATCGTGGCAAAACCAGAAGTATTGGAGGGATTGAAGATATATAATGAGATTACTTAAGAGACCGGTGTGGAAATCTGGGCCAGAAGGGGAGGAGAATCCGTTGTGGAGAAGCGGGAGCTAAGAAGAATAACTGCGATTCTTAACCGAGGGGTTAGCGGGAGACGCGTTGTGAGTCGAGGAACAAAAGAAGAGGCATAAAGCGTCGTTGGATCGCTTTATAATGCCAAAAGGAGATGAGCAATGGAAAAAGAAAGAGCTCACCAGGGCTGGTTTGATCTCTGGTGTTCAACTTTTGCGCAGGCATAGTAAGCGCTGAAAAGGACCGGAGAGCCCGAGGCTGTAATAGGAATCCCCGTCGCCTCAGCCTGTCACGATTGGCAAGAGCGATCCTATGCCCATTGTGATCGAGACTCCGATCTGCCGCCCTTTTGGGAGTAGACAGCATTTGAATCTACTCGAAAGGCTACACAGCATACAAATCAGCATAGAAAACTCGGCCCTTATTACATACAAACAGTCGCAAATCCCCCGAGAGCTAGTTCCGCCAACACGTTTATCATAGTTTCATACTCCCCTTCCCTGCTTTCCGCGGCTCATCCGTTTTTCCTCTCTAGAAACGTGTCGAGGAGAGAGCTCCCTTCCGCTGCCTCGCGTTATTCCAGAATTCCCCGTGCAGGGAAATCAACCACCTATCCTTCCTGGGACCGTGAGGAAGATCATCGAACCACATGGTCCGAATCGGCATCTTAGCTGATGACCGGCTCGTTTCATCGCCGATCACAGCGAACCGTTCCCACTGGCATTGCGCAACATTTCGCACTGCTGTAGACCCCAATATTCGCTTGATTCGTCCTATCGCATAACTCTGGGGTCACATTCCCATGGACTGACAGACAATCTCAAAGGTCTCGGATGTGGTTGACAGTGTCAGTGAGACCGAATCACTATAAATGGACTCCATTATCCGTTGTCTGTTTCTCGAAGTTCTTGAAGAAATCCTTGGAGGACGCGGACAATGCAAAGGGATATTTGCTGAGAAAATTAGCTGTGGCTGCTCCATAGCCTAGGTTCACGTCAGTTACACTTAGCGCTTCTAGCAGATAGACGTTATTGCCTACAGTCTGCTCGTGTACCGAGTCGTGTCCTCCCACGTTCAACTCGTCAGCTTTTGGAAAAAGACTACAGGGATCTGGCTTGTGGGTTATTCCTCCAACCTCAGCTCCAATACCCTCCTAACCTGCTGTGAGACTGACGGAGTCTGAACACATGTGAATCTCGGCGAGCAACGTCAATTATCTACAAGCGATTCGCGAGGAGATGACCAGAAATAGCATTGTGACAAATGGAGAATGCCTCGGACGTGGACATAATTAAAGCCCACCTACGGCATTCAATACAGTTACCGGGACCTGATGGGCCGAGGCATCTCCAAAGGCATCCCATCGAGCGTGGTGGCCCACTGGCAAGACAGGCCTACAGATCGTTTACTAAATAGGAGGCCGGCTCTGAGCTTGAAGGCACCGAGATCAGCATGAGGATAGGCACGAGCAAATACTCATCAGGAGTAGAAACCCCATCTATGATAATTCAGAGGCGAGGTTTAAACTCCCGCTGCCACCAGCTCCGAAGGATATGCGAGGATGCCTGCATTCCAATTTCCATCTTGTAAGCCGCCCAAAATACCCAGATACCTTGACTTTATTTCCCTGCTGTATGTCCTGTACTGTGCACGAACCCATGCGGAGGAAATAGGGGATCGGCAGCCAGAGGATCACTGTGGCACCTCTGTACCATCAATGTACCATTTCATTCAATTCGTCTGTCACGTGTCACATGGCCTGCCGAAATGGACAAAATGTCATGCTTGTCCCCTGTCCCAAGGGGGTCTGAAGGAAATAAGTATGTCATGGGTGCTCACATTGCACAGTTACAATGTACTGTATGATATGGTGTAGCAAACAGCTACAATGTAGCATATGATACAGGTTCACTGAATGCCAGTGAACAACTTCTTAATAAGGAAGGACTAGTGATGTGCAGGGCCCAGCTTGGCTTAGGGGGGCTCAGGCTTGTCGACACATGAGCCAGGCCCTGGTAGAGGGCTTGGGCTTGGCTCAGGCCTGGCTTGGGCTTAAGCCTGGGCTTGATAGGGTGAAAGTTGTCAAATATGTAGAAAATGTAGTTACGAAATACTCTGAACAAATACATCCCCATCCTCTTCATCTTCGAAGCACTCATTGTCATGAAGATCCTCAATCGAGACATCCCACCCTCCCTCTTCTGTGTTCCATGGATTACCTTCCTTATGGCCCTCACCCTCAAGTTCCTCCACCTCAGTTTCGACATGGGGATCCTCTCAGAAAAGGAGTTCATGGTGGTATATACACTTTAAGAACTGTAAAGCCTCAATGATGTCTGGTTTGAGTTGATTGCAGCACTTGCTGATCATAATCCCTGCCGATGAGAATCCTTGTTCACTGGAAACGGATGATGCCATGATTGGAAGGAAGTCTCATGCAAGAGATCCCCAGACAGGATGGCAAGTATTGTTCCACTAAGAAATAGGAGTAAATGTGTCAGGTTCATTCAAGGCTCAAATTCGGTCATGTGTACACTCCACCACTTGAAAATCGTCATCTCCCCGAGATGATCCTTTGAGTTCCAATAGCTGTTGAAACCAGACAGCCATGGCTCACTTGAATCACCCATAGGATCCAGTGTCGCACTTGGTGAGGGTTTGTCTTCATCATCTGATAATTCACGAAGCAAAAGTCCAACCTTCCATGTAGCCAATTTTCCTGTGCATTGCAGTCGAGCCGGCGTGGGATTATTTCTGTACATCTTGAGGTAGCATTGCTTGTACTATCAGGTGTTCAATTACAGCTTCTGAACACTATGGGGGAGGAACAAACTGTCAATTCCACCTGTTTTTTGATCACCAGCCACTGGCAGTGTCTTGCATAACTGCCTTCTAGTAGAATACAAGGTCGATGCAAGTTACGTTCAACCTTAGAAGGCTGCATTTGCAATATTGGCCTCTAATTAGACACTTGGTTTTGCATACCACTTAGACACTTGTTTTTGCATACTACTTAGAGTCTCGCAAAAGGCCTAGTATAGCACCAACCCTGTAATTTTGCATACTACTTATAGTCTTGCAAAAGGCCTAGTATAGTAGGAACCCTGTAGTTTTGCATACTACTTATGTATTGCAAAAGGCCCAGTATCGCAGGAACCCGCCCCCTGCCTAATGTGGAATGATAATTTCTTGTTTCGGAGTACCATATTATAATAGAAATTCAATGCATTACAACAACGATTCTATTTACGCGGTTTCATCCTCATCACCACCTTCCGCTTCCTTCGGCACAACCTCACCCTGTCCCAGCGCCACCACATACGCGTCGACATACCACCAGAGGTGTTCGCAACGCGACTGCATCGCACAGAACTGTGCCGATTGTTCCTTCGCATATGCACGTAGGCCCTCTGTCATCCCTAAGTCAGTTACGTTCATCTTCCCCACAGCATCCGCATGTGCCGCCCAACGATGAGCCTGAGTCTCGAAGAACCGTTTCACCCGTTTCATTTCCTCTTGCAGGAGCTCCACTTCCTCTGCCCACCGATCTGCGTGTGCTTTGCTCTTACAGAATTCATTCCGAAGATCTACCAAATATTATTAGTACACATGAGCAGGGTTAGGATCAAAGCAATACCGTCTTGAAGTAGCTCATCACTGTTCTCCAAAATACCTAGTTTTTTCCATACCCAAGTTATTTCACGACGACCCTCCGACTGATGTAACCCTTTAGAGTTCTTCTTCACCTTCGGTGTTTCCTGACCTTCCAATGGATGTGAGCGTATGGGTGTTGATGAATCAGTTAGCCCCCTGATGTCTGCGTCATTTAGCACAGGAAACTCAACTTCCCATCCCGCCTTGCTCAATGACGGCGCAAGGGTACTGATTGCGTGACGAGCAGCTCGATACTTTGCTGCCGCTGCGCTTACCTTCACCTCCAGGCGGTCAAGAAGTCCTCGTGAGCGGGTATTCTGGCATTGGCCCCGTCGAAAGCAGTCCTTGTCCATATATACGTGGGATCGGAGTCGTAGGTTATCGCAAAGTTCATGTAAGGCGTCGTGCGCTTGAGCCTGACGCAAATCGCATTCTATGCGGCGCAGTTGAGCATTGCATGCGACTTTAGAAGTCACATTGATGGCAGATGGTAAGTAGAGCCTAATATTTGACACCGGCTCTTCTGGTTGATTGGGCGGAGCACGGCAATCATCCCGTTCACGAAGGACATGCAGTCCCGGAATGTATAGATGCTGCACGCTGATCCAAGATGATATCTTTCGTCGTAGAGTGTTGGCTCGGTATTGTAATCTAGTCTTCTGTTCGTCAGTTGAATGCGGGCCCAAAGAGCAGAGATCGATGGCGAGTTGACGTCTGAATGATGTATTGTCAGCACAGTTGGTTTAAAAATAAATCACTTACTGTTGCTCCTCGAAGTCGAGCCCCATTGTAATTAGCTGCGATGCTGATACCTCCTCATGCAAGACATAAGCGGTACCAGCTGCCATCTGGGCTGCCTCCTCTACCGCTAGTCGTTTACGCACACCATCCAGAGTGATTGCTGGTGAACTATCATCAGTACCGTAAAGTAGGAGAATAGGTCATGCACTCTTGAATCGCTTCTCAAAGGAATTCGGTTTTGAGTGGTCCTCCTCCCACTTTTTCACCAAAACCTCGGGCAGTCCCAACACAAACTGGTGATGGAGGAATTTGTGGTCATTGGCCTCACCAACGGCCTCCTTTATCTTCCGCAGAAATGATACAGCTGCAACACATTCAGTAAACGAGGCTGCAGTGCCGACTTTAGAACTAACCCATCGATGTGGTCTTTCTCCAGTTCCCATCACCAAAATGGTCGTCTAGCGTATCTCGATGGTGTCCTGGACCCATCTCGGAGGTGCTAGTGGCAACCGGATTGATCTGCGCCCAACCTCGCTCAGGTGCTTCCCCGTCAGTCCTGCCGACATGCCGATTGAAGTTGAAGGAAAAAACGGTCTGACACGCCATGATGTGAGCCGGGAGATGGAATTTTGGAACGAGAAAGTGGAAAGATTTGCCACTGGGATCAGTCTGCATCCAATGTGGATACAGCTTCATCCGCTCCCAGAGGTTAATGTTCCACTGGCAAGCAATGTTGTAAGACACGATGATCTCGAGATGCTCCGAGTGTTGTAGACTAGAAAAGAACATGTAATCCATATTCACGTAGCTATTAGATTTGGCCATCAGACACAAATGTTGATAGAGAAACTGAGCACATACCGTTCGCCCATCAAAAGATCTCCTACAGCCTGCGGACGCTTCATATCGTGCCGACCACAGTCAACTGCACCAATGCCGGTTGTTGCCAGGCCTTTCGCAGAGCATTCCGCATTGACAGCATTGTGATTGGAGCAAGTGCTGCGCTGTAGGGGACGTCAATAACATATATATATGAAAGTTAACAGGAAAAAACCTTCTGTATGATTAAATCGCTGTATTCCTCGAGATACGCCTTGTACTTCGACTCAGAGACAAAGTAAGACCAGCCATCGCTGAAACTGGGATCAGCCTCTTCGCTCGATACATTCCTCCTCTTAAGACGAAAATTCGCATCAAGAGCAAGGAAAAGTCGGTATAGAAATCTGAGAAATTTCAGTAGAAGCAGAAAAATATATATTATCACATACCTTCGTTCCTGCGGTTCGAATTCCCAGCCAAACTCGAGATTAAAACCTGGTTGTGGGCATGCAGGGCACAATACCACGCATTCTCCAGGCTTAGTTGCAATAACGCCCAGGGGATCGTATCCTCTCATCGCCCTTTTTAGCATCTTTATATGTCGGTATTCCCGAACCATAATCGAAAAAGCAAGGTATCGACCCTATAGAAGGAATCCGGCACTTGAATTGACTGAAACGCAAGGGAGCAGCCTTACCTTAGGAGTGGACAACCCAGTATTGTCTGTCAACCGTGCCAATGTGTTATAAACTTCAAACAGTGATGCCTTCAATTTGAAATTGAGCAAATGGAAGTGTTTGAGGATGGAAAAGGTTGCTGCAGTCTTCGGGCGATCTACAGAGGCCGGGAACCAGCCAAAACGTAGCAACTGGATGAATTCGGGCTTCGACTTGTTGCAGTCACAGAAGTCAACCCCGACTTCATGGATGCCATTGACGTCAAGCACCACAAAGTCGTCCCCTGCAACCCGTCCTCGGTTCCAACATGTCTCACCGGCCTTGTGGCCGAGCTGGATTCGGAGGCCCAACTCCTTCAAGCTAACCTTTTTGAAGTAGGAATCCTCGGTCCACAGCTGTTGGCATCACATAAGTACAGGTCAATTGCGACGGCCAAGAACAGAAACGCACCTCAACACAGTGAAGTGGGTTGCACCGGTGGAGAAATACGATGCACTCTCGGCATAGGAGTCCAGCACCCATGCAGTCGACACAACGATAACTGGTGCTTTGGGGACTCCCACAGAAAGAGCAGCCCGTCGAGGTATAATCGCCCCGACCTTCCCATCGCAACATCTCAGCAAGAAATGTATCGCGTTCTGCAAGCCATCTTTTAATAGGTTTGACCTGCATGAGGCGCATTCAGAAACCAATGAGAGACAAGGAATTTATGGCACTCACATAACTTTTTGGGTGTTTGACAGTGACGAAAGCTTCGTTTAGTCGCTCGAGATAGGAAGCGTATAGTTGCGGTGAAAAATAATCGGTTAACGACGGAGAATCTCCAGATACGACATTTTCGATTGAAATAGGAGTATGCTTGGGTCGCTCAGGACTCGGGGTGGTGACCTGGAGATTTCGAGAGGAAGACGAAAAGTTCCCGTTGGCCAGAAGTTGGTAACTGGTGGATGGGACGGTGAGCTTCACGTCTTGGCCGTCATCGTCTGAAGTAATTCGGATCATACGGGACTTGATAGAATGATTACAATGCTGCATTGTTGCTGGGGTGAGGAAGAGGAAGTGATGAATGTGGGGATTCAGCGAGCCGTGCCAGGCCCCGCTGAATACAAGTTGCTGTTGATCAACAAAATTTTCTAGAGTAGTTCATGACAGTACCTGACATCTGGAATCTGGAATCTCGTTTACAGCCTCTCACCATTACTGGTGGTCCAAGCCCGCGCCTTGCCCTGCCAGTGATTGCTGCAATTTCACTTCCACATAATCCTCTCACTGTCACCGGTCGCGTAATTAGTCAACTTACTGTAACTCTCACCCTCGCCGATGGGCAAGCGATTGTTGGCTGTGCAGTCTTGACATTTCAGACGGCTTCTGGGGCTTCCAAAGCATGAAGAGTAACGAAGCTCAATGGCCTCAAGATAACGGATAAGCGTTGAACAATGGATTCAAGATAACAAAAGATACCCATCTCATCGTTCTCACGGTCACCACAGAGAACGACCCTTTGGGACTTCACTTAAATTACCTCGCTACTGGCTCGCATGTATTATACCAGCTTTACGAAGCCTGAGACTTACCAAGCCATGACATGTGGCTGTGTTGGATTCTACCAGTGGCAGACCCTAACCCAACATACATATAGGGGAAATGACATAGTTAATGAAACATTACCTATTATAGGAGTCTATGACTACATACCTCCTTAATATATTATGGGAGCACATTACAGTATATCTCCTAACACTGTAGTATAAATATTCTACTATGTTGGAGATAATAATCATCACTGCTCACTTGCTTCATACACTGCTCTAACCCTCATACACTCCACAAGGAATCCACCATGCATCCAAAGCACCTCACTCAGGACATTGCTAGCAATGTCGATCACTTCATCTCTCAACCACCTGCTATCCCGACAACCGATCGGCATTCTGTTGCCGTTGAAGGCAAAGGCAAATGGTACACCTCCCATTCTTTGAGCGGCATTTTCTAACTACAAAAGAAGAAGACACGAGGACCCTGCATCAATGACTTACTTCCCTGCAGATCACGTCCTGATCCTGTATGATGTTGGCTGCCAATGGCATACTAGTAGGTTGCTATCTGTGTCATTCAATCCTGACATAACATGAGCTGCTTAGGCCTTGGGTCCTCTAACCCAGGAAGGAGCAGAACCACGTAGAATAGATTGCCGTTGTATTTCTGTGATGATATAAAAATGTCGCTCGATGTAAAGAAATACTATTGATGTGAAAAAAAAAAAAAACTCGCCATGAAAGTATAATATCTCTGGCACTCACAAACATTTTACTTTTGTTCTTGGGGCAATACTTGCTATTGAGAGTCGATATCGCCTAGGAAAATGACTACTTGACTGAGGACAGAACGTGAAAGTGCAGATCTAGCAACAACAAACAGAGGAACCCCATCAATCGCAACATAATGCAAGATGATATATCATAAACCAAGGGGTGATGTACTAGTAGTGACAACAGAAAGAACGACAACAATTTCTACTAGTCATATTTGAGAGCTAACATCTAGGGTGTAAGGACCATCAAGAGTAATTACTATTTACTAGTCATCTAAGGTAAGATCAATTACTTTGAGGGTGGAACATCCATGGCTACGGAAGGAACATTTGGTCATCACCCTCCCACATTCACAGCGGGAAAGAAGCGCTACGACCTTGCCCAAAGTGAGCCCAATGCCTGCCGGCGAGTCGAGCTCAAGTAAGCAATCTAACGCGGATTTGAACGGTGGGCGACGATGGACAGGGGGGATCAGATACGGATCAAGATCTTGTGAGTGCGTGATCAGTAGTGGTAATAGCTTTCGGATCAGGGGACTTACCAAATCGACGCAGGCCGCTGGGTCTGCGGGCCACACGACCTCCAGCAAATTGACGCATCTTGGGGAGATCAACTTTTGTGAATGGTCATGTTAGAAGAGAATAGAGAGCATAACGGAAGGTAACGCACCAGCATCCTCACTTTTGGCTTCAGACCGAGATGGAGTAGGGCTCAGGCTGGAACTACTCCCTGTCTGCGACCCTTCCAAGGTAAGACACGTGGGACGTTGCGTGGCAGGGGGAGGGCTGTAGTTGGGAGGAGTCGCTGCAAATGGCGAACAAGCAGGCACTGGTATTGACATATGGAAAGAAACTGGTTAATGGATAATTTTGGGACGATGTGTCCCTCTTTTATATGCACCGTTAGGTCCCCTCGCAATATTTCCAACCCTGCTATGGTGTATCCCACCTTGTCAACCAAGCCGAAATTTCAGGCCATGGACCCTTAGGATTGAATTTCAGAGGGTCGCAAGGGTCGTAAGGGTCAAAGGGTTGTAAAGGGACATCCAAAGAAGGAAAAACATTTCATATTGTCTGCACTTCCCGTGCCGGTGTTTGCTTCGGTGTTGGTGTGAGTTTCAGTTGCCGTTGGGTAACCGAAAAATTCTGACATTATTTCTGCTGTCCATATGGACTGTCAGGCGGATGTTCATACATACCGATGAAAGTAAACGGAGTGTGTGTGAATGGTAGGACCGGGTTGTAGCAATAGGTCAGAAACCGAGTTGTGTACATGCGAAGACTTGGATTGGGATCTGTGTGAAAGGTCGCACATTAGAGGGTATTGAATGCCAGTCGGAAAATACTTCGTCTAATTGGTAACAGGAGGTTGTAATGGTCGCATACCTTGAAATACAATGAATGATTCCCTAAGAATAGTGTCGGCTCTACTTCATGGCTCCCATTGTGGACCCTCCGAAAAAAGCGAAGGTAGGGGAAGATGGCTTAACAAAACATCAGCGTTACTACCAACGGTATTGTGCAACACACCCTAGTAGCATCATATGCAACATTTCTAATGCCCCTTACACAGACATCCTGAGATCAAAGAAAAGAACCGTGAGTGTGGTCGTAAACTGCGTGCACAATTGTTAGCATGCTACTAGGCTTAAAGTTATACAACTACAATACTAATAAAGTGTTTCCAGAAAGCAGCAGAAACTCCAGGCAATGACCACCGACCAGGAAACCTTTCACCTACCCCCTGCTACCAGTCATATCGCAGCCCGTGACAAACCCGTGGAAGAAAACAACACGGCTCCCACTTCAGCCCTTCTCAAAGGCCCAAATATCACCCCACCTGTCACAGCTCAACCATTGTTTCCTCGAAGAATTCTTCCTCGTGATTTTTACTCGAGTGCGCAGGTGAACCATGCTGCGTGCTTCGGAGAGGCAATGCAAGTAATCCAGGATGATCGAATTATTGACCCAATCCCAAAGGGGACAGAGGAATGTGATCGGATTGATCGGTTGAATCGGGAGGTCATGGGATGGGCGGCCGGTTGGGATGGCGTCGCATATTGGCCAGTCACCCTTGACCGCTCGTTTGCAAGTGTGGTTGAGGAAGGTCGAGAGGAGCAATGGCAGGGCCATGCTTCCAAAGGTCGGTGCCTATTGGCCCAGTTATACAGTATGGGGGGACATCTACCAAAAGAACGACACAAGGTGAGAGAACTCTGGAGACAGCAGGTGGGACTAATGGAGATGCTGGTAATGGGCATCACGACCATCAACATCCACTGCTCCGTCCTCCCTCACCACTGGAATGCAAAGAGACAACCGCCTCCAGCTTACAGCAGCGAATCTGATGCCGAGAGTTCCGGTGGTGACAGCGCAATCAACTCAGAAGATGCAGATGACAAGGATTCAGAGTATGGGTTAGGCTAGGGCTTAATTCGGCCACATTACTATTTTATCATGACATAACCTTCTTAGTACCTTTATTTCTTTGCACACGACATACGAAAACTTGAACACAAGATCTATTGGTCATCAGTCCATAGCGAGAAGTATGGAGAGCATGGTATTTTACAGTCTGAGGTAAGTAAGAAAATAATCTAGCGAGAAAGGGTCTCTCCGGACAGTTCGTAGGTGATTCGGACAACTTGCCTATTATCTAAAGCTTCCTCATATGCCGCTTGAGCAAGCTGTTGGGTGGGTTGACGGCGATATTGACCACCCGGAATGCCGCTAACATTCTGGATGACGTTATGCCTGGCAGAGGCATTAGAGATTGTGGCTAAAGAAGTCGCGTGAAAGAAACTCACAAGCCGGCGAAGACGCCCGGGTCCCTTCCAATGAAGACAACATACCAACAGTCATCTTGGATGGGAGACTCCACGGCAGTCGACTCTGAGCGGTACGTAGGAGGTTAGTAGTAAGGAACCAATGTTAGTAGGCATACATGATGAGGGAGGTGAAGACAGCTCGACGGGTGGCGTAGCCCTGACGCCGAGTTCACGTTCCAACTCGGTTGACGCAGACATGGCAGATCCAGGGTCTCCGTCCTCAGGGGCGGCGTTGTCAGTCATGCGCTCCACATGCGCCACAGGTTCCGCTACAACGTAACATGAAAATTTTAGATGTCAATACGAAACAGAAATGCGTACCAGGTGACACCTGATATCCTAGTCGTTCACAGACATCCCGGAGCTCTTGTGGGATTTGATCGGATGGGACTGCACGGAACAGCAGAGCTGATGCTTCTGTGGCAATGATCAGGGCGATACTGGAATGAATAGCAATGGGAATTACGAGGGAGAGGGACACGGATATACCGAGCCGCTGAGATGGAACAAGTCAGTTCACGAACAAGATGATATATGTGGGCTTACCTTGAATTGCCGTGTGAAGAGACATCGCTAGGATGTTCAAGGCTTGCATCGACGCGGAGCACGAGTTACAAGGCTCAGGTTGGGAAATGGCATTGGAATCGAGCTGGGTCATGGTCGACAAGAGGTGGTTGATGGATCAGGTTTGTCAGGGCAGTTTTTATACGTTATTGCAAGCGCCACAGGATTTCGGCGAAACCAGAGTGGTGAGAACATCTAGGGTTAAGGATATTGGTTGACAAGAGGGTTGTCGGCAGCCGCTCAGGTTCAGATTGACACCTAGAATGACTAGCCAGGAGGATACCGACGCGCCAATGCCTTGGTACCGCTGTCATAATGACATACTAACAATTTTTTGACACTTACCACGGCAGATTGTATTTGTGACGAGAGGGTCGTTGACCGCCACCCGGGTTCAGGATTGACACCTAAATTGACCCCAACGTGCCAATGTCTTGGTACTGTTGACGTGGAAAATTACATCCTAGGAAATGTTAGAGAAGTCCAGGGTTGCAGATATTGGATGACAAAGGGAGAGGGTCGTCGTTGACCGCCACTCAGGTTCTAGATTGACCCCTTGAATGACCAGCCTGGATACCGATGCGCCGATACCTTGGTACCATTGTCATGATGTTGTACTAGCAAATTGTTTTGACACTTACTGCCGCATATTGTATTCAGCCATGGAGAGCTTGTGTACGGGCTTCATGAGAATGTTATGCAAAATCCTTACAAAACTTCAGTACAGAGGGCGAGGGCAAGATTTGTCGATCACAACAAAATACTCACCACGCCTCAACCGAACGAATTCTAGAGTTATGCCTGCAACCTGGACTACCGAGGAGCAACTGGAATTCTTGAAGGAGGAACTACCGAACTTTCTTACAGCGCAACGTCAGGAACGTACGCCTCGATATCTGAAAGCGCTAATGGAGCAGTGGTTCACTAGATGGCCAGAGCGTGATACCATCTTCCCCGACGCTGGAGCTGTGCTGTTGACGCCCGAGGAGAACGAAAAGCTGGCTGCGGCGATAGCGACACGAAAGAAGGTGAGACCATATCGTGACGGAGGGAATTTAGACTGAAATTGTGACACAGCAATTGAGGACCTGGATGTATTGGTATGCAACCAAGGAGAAGCGTGGAACTGCGAAGACCAACACTACATGGTTGAAGAACGCAATCAACAAGGGCAAGGGTGGGCGTTCTCTCCAAGCCATCAAAGTTTACCAGCAGCGGAGCAAGGAAAAAATTGAGGCACACGTGAAGGCAAAGATCGAGGAGCAGGATGCCAAAACGCAAGCAGAGCGCATGTCAATCCGCTGCCGGGTTGTTGCCGAAATGTGGGACAAGGAAGATGAGGACATTGTGGCCGAGATCAAAGAGGAGACGGAGAAGCAAAAGGCGAAGGAAAAGACTGATGTCAGTGGAATTGGGAAGCTGGGAGAAGAATGAACCCCTGAAGAATATGATCAGTGAGCAGTTCCTTGTCATTGGCTTAAAATAGCGTTGACAAGTTGCTTTGAAGGGCTATAAAGGCTCTCCCCTCGATACTCCAGTCAGCTCTCCACACCGTGGCGGAGGCTACTGGCTGGATCTTTTTCGTTGGTGCTGCTGGCCCAAATCCAAGCAACAAAGGTCAATTGTACATGGAAAGGTGAGTGGAACTTCCGGATTATGAAAGGGAAACTAATGATGGAGCTCACCAGTTTTTATTTCGGTCCCCATTCCCCGCTGGGGTATGATTTTGAATATTCATATCAGGGGTTTGCGGAAGGCTTCCAGAAACCATTCGTGAAGCACGCTAAGCAATGCTACCGTGAGTTACCGTCAGCGCTGCACGTCGTTGATTTAACAGTATTGACCAATGTTCAAGCGGAACACGTTTGCAAAGCACGCGCCTTGAGGACAAGCCTGGAACACAATAATCAGGAGGGAGAGATAACCATCAGGACCCTCAGTGGTGACCAACCAATAGACGAAACGGCTAACGCGAATGCTCATTCGACAGTGACGGGGAGAGTCGAGATCGGTGAAAGCGAAGACAACATGGGTAATTACAATGGAGGGCGTGGCGAGGGAAGCCGTTTGGGCGCCGTTCAGGAAGACGAGGTGCGTTTTGATGGTGACAGGATCCCTGGGAATGTTGTCTAATGTGTCGTTGTGCGCACTGACCAGGTGGAGTGGGTACTTGATTTACCGGTTACCCCAGTTGTGCCTGCCGTTTCCCTACCTTGTACCGACCAAGTACTCAGTCCGTCACCAACCACACCCTCCACTCCGCTTCCCCCACCTGGTCCTCCATTAGCCCCTGGTGGTCCATCCTCTCCGATTGAAAACGCATTTGCTCGTCTGGCTACCGCAGCAGCCTCGCTTCCGATTAACAACCCGATCCCTGGGGATGAGAACATTGATCCGGTCTCACTCGATATGGCAAATCATGCCCCTGCAAATTATCACCTTCCAGGGGCTGTGGTGGATGACGGACTTGCCACGCCAGTTGACCAGGGACCAAGGAAGAAGCAAGCGCCTCCAGGGAGGAAGAAGGGCCGGCCCAAGGCTGATGCAGAGAACGAGAGCCCTCAGCCTGGTCTAGCTTCCCAGAAACGTATGGCAGCACGGGCAACGAAGAAATCGGAGGAGTCCACTGCTGGAGGTGGGAGAAAGCGCACAGCGAGGCTCAACCCAAATGGAGAAGTATTCGAGAGGCCGAAGAAGAGGAGTCGCGCTTGGGGCGGCATGCACTCGTAGTAATCCTATTTCAGTATGTTTCGGATATGATATGATACGATAGATTTATATGGTAGGTAGGCAGGCATGGTATGGTCCTGCTCTACACAAAGGTAATCATTTGATTGTTGCGATCAAATTTGATGCGCTGATCCTTGGGTTTGCAAACGAGAGGTGGTCGACAGTTTTGCATTATTTTGCATAAGTGAAATTTGCAAATGAGAGGTGCCCGAAGGATTTGCAATGTTTTGCAGACCTAAATACTGTAAGCGAGAGGTGGCGAACTGTTTTGCAACGTTTTGCATAACAGAATATTCATTTGAAGGTAGGAGTTTTGCTACATTTTGCATACTGGAATATTGCAAACGAGAGGTACTGAACAGTTTTGCATCATTGAATACCAGATGGTTTTGCAACATTTTGCATGGGTGAATACCTTTCTAATGTCAAGTGTTTTTGCATCGACTTCTATTCTAACTAGAGTATTAGTTTGCACGAAAACGACATATATGCCTGTTTTTGATCTCTTCCAACTTGTCATCCCCCTAGTATGTCTGAATATGTTCAGTTTTGCCTGATGGGTCAAGAACTAATGATAGTTGTTAACATTGGTCCAGATCAACATAATAATATAATTGCATATGCATGGCGAATGTATATGCATCTGACTGGGCAGTCTGATCATAGTATTCTTCAATCTTCACAAGGCCAGCATTGAGAGCAGGGACAAAATCTATATATTTGGCATGAGCAGCACGTTTTGTCCCAGCCTTGTGCAAAGCCTCAAGCACAGGTAATGCAAGATGCAGTGATGGTCCCTGATCCGATGAGAAGGCTTGCATTGTCAGCATGCTGTATGACGAAACCTAGCATCAGGGACAAAAAATCAAACTCCAAATTATTTTTGATGCACCACCAACAGATCATTAAACAATGTGATACATCCCCACTCTTCGTTTGACAGCTGGAGCCTATCAATTTTTTGCTGTTTCGCAAGGTCCTGCTTGTCTGTCCCAATTGTGTAGACAAATGTATCAACATACTGATTACCAATCAGCAAAGCAAATCTGACTGTAAGTGGTGGGACTTACGGGTCTGGTTGATTCTGCATGTGAAGTCATGACATAGGTTGAAGACCAGCAGATGACCACAATATTGGCACACAACACGATGTGACCAAGAAAGTTTATTACCAAATGTGGTTTTGATTTGGATCATAGCAATTACCCATCGCTATCTCAATGTGCTTAGAGAACTCAATGATCATTGTATTGTTGTTTGTGGCATTGTTGCAGGTTATATGTCCAATCTACATCAACCAGGTGATCAGCCACTACAAACAAATGAATATGTACTGATCTACCTTGTGCGCAATACCAATGTGTGCAACAATCTTGAACAATGCTTGACCAAGACGTACTCCATTGTGTGCATTGTTGAGTTGCTTGAAACCAAGGAGAGCTGTTTGGACTTTCCACTTCCCATTGGCCTCCTCAACCCAGGAGCCAGTTACAGCAAGATAGGCATCGTTATTTGATGCTTGCCAGGCATCGCAAGTGAGGCTTACTTTACCTTTCACTTTGTCACTCTAGGGGAGGTGTTGTGAACATGGAACCGAAATATGATGGTGGACCATGCTGTTAACTTCTCACAGAGGGCTGTTAATTGGGCTTTAAAGGTATCAATGACAGGAATTTTAACTCCATTAGTTGCCTGGGCAGCGATGTGGATCATATTCTGAAATGCTGGGTGCTTGAAAGCTTGAACTGGCTGTGATGTGATTTGTTAAGATTCAGGGGGCAAGTAATACACATCACATTACCTGATCTGTAGATACAAGCCATTCAACAGCTGCCTCATGGAAGATTTCATCAGTATATGGAATAATCCTCTCTTTTTGAGGCTTCTCAGTGAGATGAGCATCAAGTTGTGATTGGCTATCGGCTTTAGCATTTTGGCGGTGTCTTTCTGCATCCTTCAGTAGCATTGATGGGAAGCCTTCCTTGTTCACCCAGTTTTGATACATTGCCTACATCAGTTAATTATGTAGACAAATAAAAAACAGAGTTACATACTTTATGGCATGATTCCATGTGCTGTCTTAAGGTAGTCACATCTGCAATGAGGGCTACAGGATGATTATGAGATTGTTTTCTGTTGATTTCTATGAATGAATGGCCCAGATTGAGGTCAGGATGAGACTCACAAGCATGTTCGGCAATTTCGATACCTTTTTCCCCCAGCCTTGTACATTGGAGTAAAGAAATGGTCAATGTCACAAATTTGATCTTTGTGGTTGGGTTTTTGAATGGTGTCCTGTATGTCAATATCCATAACAAAACCATCCACTGCAGTGTTGTCGGGTCGTGGAGCTGTGTCAATGTCGTGGTGAGGATACTCAGTCACCAAAATGGTGGATTTAAATTTGCGCACCAATATTAGCACCCTTTGTGGATGTATCTACATCAGGCACCAATGTGTCATCATTGCTGTTGGGCATTACATTGACAACACATTCAGGAATTTGCTAATGAAATGGTGAGAGATGAGAGTATGAGAAATGCATAGTAAAAAATACCTGTTTGACCTTGTTCAAGATCTCCTTGGTCCCCATCAAGGTCATTTTCTCCCACAAGTGAAGCCAAGGTACTAGATGGAGGCTCGATCAGCTCTTACAGGCGGGGATGGTCTTGATCTCTTGCGATCCTTGGCAGCCTCCGAGTCCTCAGCCCTATCAGGCTTGAATAGCCTGCTTGTGGGATGGTAGTGCCAGTTGTTCAGAATTTGATGAGTCAAGCACCTTTCCTGAAGCAGTTATCAGCCATTTTGGGTGACCCAACAAAGCTCCCAACTTTGCTGACATTGAAAACAAATAATCAGCAGGGAAGACTTGTTGTTGGGTAGCACTTTCTTTTTTTGGTTGATATTGATGGTGGCCAAAGAACTGTACAGGTGGTCCTCATAGAATTGGTTGCAAAAAAAATGTGTGACACATGCTACTGAGACATGTCAACACCAATGCATCAAGCCTGGGCTCAAGGGCTCAGCTTGGGCTTTTGATACCCTGAGCTGAGCCCTTGAGCCCACCAAGCCCTTCATCATGGCTTGGCTGGGCTCAGGCCTTAAGGGCCTATCTACCTGGGCTTTCAGGCTTTGAGCTGGGCCCTGCACATCACTAGGAAGGACTACAGTGTGGTGTATCACACAGCAGCAGTAAATTCACCAGGCAATGGATGGAGCTACTGATGTGGCTGACTACACATTGCCTGTGCTGTGCACATGCCAACTATTACATTGGCCACAGCTGTGTGCTGAGTATACATCAGCCATGGCTGTGTAGCCATCAGCCATCAGCACTACAGGGTGCCAAGAATGCATCAGCAATGGCCAGGATTGAGGGGTGCCAATGATACAATACTTATAAATAATCTACTCTGTGGGCTCATGATACATCATGTTGCCAACCATACATTGATCACAGTTGTGTGCTGAGCATGCATCGGCCATGGGAGTGCACCGGGCAGTAATTGGCACTGTGGGGTGCCGATTACATGTCAGCAATGCCCATAATTGATAGGTGCCAACTATAGAATACTCAGTGAGTGCTGGCACCTATCACTTGGCCAAAAGTGCCAGTGCCTGGAATGGTGCTGAAGGTCCTATGGAAGTATCAGTGTCATGTCCAAGTGCTATGTCAGCACTAACTCATTGGCCAATACATTGGGTCCTGGGAGTTGGGGACCAAGTTATATATAAACAATATATCCCCAATGACCCATAACAATCTAAATAATGGGCACCAGCCTTGGTCATTCCTGCATATCCATTTGATTGTGTTCCACCCAAATGAGAGCTTTTCTAATGGGGGACTTCAAAGAAACCCAAGTGGCATGTGTACTCCCCTCCCTCTTAACTTTTTCAACCTCAGCCACATACAAACAATTTCAGTAAGTAAGGTCAATACTATGAAAAATTACAAAGAAATTAACAAGTCAAGATGTAAGTTGATGCTTTTTATTTCTGGCTTAGGTTGGAGTTCTGTCTGAGTGTCCAGGAAGGGCGAGGATGGGATGAGGATGAGGGGTGTGATGGTGAGGGATGTGAGAGGGAGGGGGAGGGATGTGAGACAGTGAGGGAGGGGGGATGTGGGGATGGGGGGACAGGGGAAGACCAGGGGAAGAGGGGGAGACCAGGGGAAGAGGGGGAGAGGGGGGAGACCTGGGAAGGGGAGAGGGGGGGAGACAGCAGGAGAGGGGGAGCCAGGAGAGGGGGAGAGGAGGGGGGGAGAAGGGCTGTGAGGGAAAAGGGGTGTGAGGGTGAGGGGGGTGGGATAGACAGTGGGGAGAGGTGTAAGGGGGAGTGTGAGAGGAGGAGGAATGTGGGGGTGGGGGGTGTGAGGTGAGAAAGGCAGTGTGGAGAGTAATACAGAAAATAAGGAAGGGGTGAGGGATGGAGAGAGGTGTGGTGGGGAGAAGGGTATGAGGGGGAGGGGGAGGGGATGTGAAGGTGAGGGACAGACAGTGAAGCAGGGTGTGAGGGGGAGGGGTGTGAGAGGGAGAGGGTGGAAAGGGGAGGGGTGGGATGGAAAGGGGAGGGGTGGGATGGAAAGGGGAGGGGTGGGATGGAAAGGGGAGGGGTGGGATGGAAGGGGGAGGGGGAGAGGGGGGGGGAAGGGATTTACCACCAATGGGCTGGAGGAAGGGGGTGGGGTGTGAGGAAAAGGGGTGTGAGGGTGAGGGGGAAGGGACAGGCAGTGGGGAGAGTGAGGGAGGGGTGTGAGGGGGAGTGTGTGTGAGGGGGGATGTGGAGGTGAGGAGTGTGAGGTGAGACAGGCAGTGGGGAGAGTAATGCGGACAATAAGGGAGGAGGGAGGGATGTGGAGGAGTGTCAGAGGGAGAAGGATATGAGGAAAAGGAGGAGGGGGAGGGGTGAGGGAGGGGATGTGAAGGTGAGGAAGCAGATGAGTGGGGGTGGGATGGGAAGAGGCTGAGTTGAGGGGAGTGGAGGAGAGGGGGGGAGAGGAAGAGAGTGATAAAAACAATAAGAAAGGGGCCCAGGTGAGGGATGGAGAGGCGCATCCGGAAGAGGAGGAGAAGAATATAAGGGGGAGGGGGAGGGGGATGGGTGAGAGGCAGATGGTGAAGCAGGAGAGTGGGGGTGGGATGAGTATCAAATGGCTAATACTAAGACATGGCTGTGTGAGATTGGGGGCATTGAGGGAGATTGCTTGGCTCTGCTTTGTACATCTGTTTCCTCCATTGAGCCTGTACTTTACACTCCCCCACCTAGTCCGAACGGAACGCTCGGAATGCTAGGATTCCGACCAGAATCCTAGTCAAGTCCTAGCACACTGCTAGGATTCCGTTCAGACTGCTAGGATTCCGTTCGGACTGTTGAAATGGGTGAATTCCTAGCAGTTTGAAGTGCAAATTCCGAGTGAATTCCGAGCTCAGTCCGAGTGAGTCCGAGCAAAAATAAAAAGTTTGCCAAGTCCCATTCCTCATGAGTCCGAGTGTTGTCCGAGGGGAATCCTAGCAAAGTCCGAGCTCAGATTGAGAAAAATAAAAAAGTTTGCAAGTCCAATTCCTAATGAGTCTGAGTGTTGTCCAAGTGGAATCCTAGCAAAGTCCGAGCTCAGATTGAGAAAAATAAAAAAGTTTGCAAGTCCAATTCCTAATTAAGATACATAGAGTGTAGACAAACTAAACTAGTCAATATTATCACCTTTATCATCATCATCTTCTTTGTCTTCAATATTACTTGCTTTGCTTGCTTGTTTCTCAAGTACTAGTCTTGTGTGATAGAATAGCATACAGCTGTTCACATGCCTATATTCATTTCAATCAGCAACTTATAAAATTATTACTATATCATAAATGCCATACCTGTGTATTAAAGGCTCGTTTATAGTATTGCTGACCTTGATTATCAGTATCCACAATGACAAGATTGGGGGCAGAGCCATTCAATGGGGCTGGATTACACCATTTTTGGCACAAATAATCGGTTGTGCGATGGTTGATGTAATGGTAGGAGTCAACTATAAATCGTGTTGTGTTTTTCCATATTGCATCCCAGCTACCATTGGTTATGGCTGTGCGAAGTACCAGACAAGCCTTGTCAATGCAGATATAGTCCGGCCGTGACTCTTCATTTGGATAAACTGATTCCAGGAATGCCAGAATATTTGTTGGTGATTCTGATTTGGCAAACTTTGCCCATGCAATAACAACACCACATGGTGCACATATTGTTTCTACACAATAGAAATGGTTTGGAGTAAAATAGTTGTCTCTTTGTACCTCAGGAGTAGGCTCATCATGAGGTTGTTGATTGGTCTGTGCTACTGGTTGCCAAGGCAAGCGTTCCCCCGGTCTTTGCAACATTCTTCTAGCTCCAGCCATAGTATGCCGATTATGTCCTCGAACATGCCTATTCCATTGAATTTGATGTCTTTCACATGCTTGTGTGCCAACAATCTTTTGGGTATTGCAACCATGCACCCGGCATTTAGATCCATGCAAGTTCTCATGTAGAGCACAAAATGATCCACCCCGAGAATTTGCAAGTTCTGAAGTACAGTCATCATAGGCACAATGCTGAAATCCCAATTAGCTGATATCAATAAATTTAATAGCATACATACTGGTGGAGATATAAGAATCCCATCTACAACAACCATAGTTGTATAAGAAGTGTGAGCTGATGGACTATCAACATCCATCTCCTGATCAGTGGTAGAAGCTGACTGCAGTGCATGTTGTCTTGCTTCTTGAGCTGCCTCAGCTGCTAAATCAGCACCTTCTCCAACTAGTGCAGGTACAATTCTATTTTCATCCATCCCTACAAGTGCTGCAGGATCATCCCCAGTAATTATATCTGCAGTACTTTTATATGGTTGAGTACATTCTTTACAAGAATGTTGGTCTGCAGCACGAATGACTCCATTTTCACCTAAGACAGAAAATGCTTGTCTGGTTACATCATTGATGGCAAGACCATCTTGAAGTTCCAGGTTGATGTTACTTGCAGAAGCAAGAGTACGGACAGACTCTTGAACAAATGCTTGCCAAATGTGACGCCGAGAGAGTTTTGTGGAATTCCCAGAATCAAATTTCCAGAAACTGTTATTCCAAAATTCTGTATAAGCAGCAGCAGATGAATGGAAGCTATACATTCCATTTAGAACTGCATTTGAAAAAGCCCAATCAACCCATATGCTCTGTCCGACCTTGAGATATTTTGCAGAATTCAAGTATATTCGGATGTTTTTATTGTCATGTCCAATTACACGTTCTCTATCTGCCAGATAATTTGTTTTGCACTTGGGACACCTTCCAGTAAGGACTTGAACATTTTCAAATATGTCAGAGCCTTTAATCAGGGTAACTCTTGGTATATCCCGTATTTTGGTTATTTGGAGCAAAGAGCGGGGGTTGCAGCTGTTGGTTTCACATACCACAGCATTTGGACAGATAACTTGAGCTGCTTGAATTGATTTATGGGAAATAGGCTTGAGGTTCCCTTGAAATTGTCCATTTTTATCATATGGATATAGATTCAAGACTTTGGCTAGCATATCAAGCTTTTCTCCAATAGCCATAATTTTCATATCAGCATTTCTATCATTTCTATCCTTGAATAGCCTTTCATGGTCCTTTCCTAATTTTTCCTGCAATGCACGTGCAAGACCTCTTATCCAACCAGAATCTGTAGAGCGAAGTTCATCTGAAAATTCTGGATTCTGTTGTCTTGCATGCAAGCCCAACAAATCAGAGTTGTCTGTTATAGTAAACAGGACAAGAAGAACTTGTGAAAGTGTAATCTTGGAACAGAAGTTCTCTTTCACAAAGTGACTGAACACCTTGAATGGAATATCAGGAAACGGGCTCTCCTCTGGATGTGCAGCAACTCCTGGTACCAGAGCAAGTATAATAAAGTACCAGATTAGATGCTGAGATTGCACAATGTTTGAAATGGCAAAAAAACACAGATGACAAAGGAACCATAAACTAAAAAAGAAATTTAGAACATGCACCAAAGTTTATTTATCTACTTGACTTGCTTTTTAGCACTACCATTCCCACTTTTCCCCTCCCCCTTCTTCTTCTTCTTCTTATTACTAACATTCCCTCCAACTTCTTTCACAACTTTGCCCTTCTTTTTGCCCTTCCCATCTGCCTGTTCCAAATATGCAGTCAAGTCTTTGAAGTTGTAGACCACTTTCTCTACCCCCCACACATCAAGATCAGAAGGTCGGTTTCCTGGATCACCTTCTAGCCACTCCACCATAAGAGGATGATTAGAAACCTTGGAGAAACATTTCTTGAAGTGTGAGTGGAAATAAGACTTTGAAACAAAAAGTTCGATCAGGTCCACAGCAGTTAACTTGCTGCCAATCCAGGTTCCATCAGCAACCATTTGGTCATACACATGAGATGCTTCAAGATGTGCCTTGTACTTCTGGTATGCCACATGAAGACCACGATCGGCGCGATCACAAAGGTAAGTAGGAACACCAAGTAAGCCCAGTGTTACTTCTTTAGGATTCACAGAAGGGAGTCCTGAAGTAGCAGGAGTAGACGTGCGTGACAGAGAACCTGAGTGAGGAAAAGGAGTGGTAGCAGTACTTGAAGATCCAGGATTATCATCAGTCTATAATTCATATTTGTGTAAGGTTAGTAAAAAAAGTGAAATTAAATAATAATGGACTTACAATGAGAAGTCGCAATATATCCTGGCCATTATCATGTGCCCACAGTACATCATCATCATTCTCAAGAGCAGTTTCAAATCGACCTTTCACAGCCCAAAGATCCTCTTCATAAACAAAAACACGACGATTGAATTCTACCAAAAGGTGTCAAAAAGCAGTAGAGTAAGACTGAGCATGCTTACTGCGAACTGGGGAATAATTTCTTGCAAGTGTTTGCAGAATTGGCTTGAGGGTGGATTTTACCTCAGATGTAAGTGACATGTCAGGCTTGTGAGCCTCTGGGTCGCGATGCAAGGTATAGACATGCACCCTACCCTTACGCAGGCCAGGCTCAAGCATAGCATCCATATCATCTGCGTGATTAAAAACATTCCCCCGTGCTCTACCACGAAATACTCCACCTGTCGTACGTGAAGCACCTTGCAATGTGTGACGAGGTGGACTGGTTGGAGGACTCGCCATCCGAATATCAACATCTAGATTAATAATATTTAAACTATAACCTAAATACATTAAAACCATATTCAACCTACCTTTGTTGACTATAAATTATAATGTAACACATAAGCACAACATAATAATAATAATAATAAAAACCCGTACGTTGATTAGAAACCTCGCCAGTCCCAGCAGCAGATTGCATAGAGTTGGGGATAGTGGCAGTAGTGGCAGCAGTTCGCAGTGCAGTGGCAGCAGCAGGGGTGTTCATAGCATCCTCGGCACCTTCGTTGGGCTTGCTAGTGGCATTGACGGCATTGGCCTGGGCGTTATCAGCATTGGTGGCGGCAGTACTGGTGTTGGCGGCTTCGTCGTAGTCGCCTGTGCCCTTGTTGTAGTCGCGGGTGCCTTCCTTTTGGTCATCGTCGCCCTCACCCTCGCCACCCTCGCCCTCGTCGCCCTCACCCTCGTCACCCTCGTCCTCGTCCTCGTCTTCGTCGTTGTCCTTGGCATTGGCTTCGTTGTCAGTGGCTTCGTTGTCGGTGGCTTCGTTGTCGGTGGCTTCGTTGTCGTCGTTGTTGGCTTCGTTGTCGTCGTTGTCGTGGGCTTCATCGTTGTCGTTTTCGTTGCCGTCGTTTTCGTGGTCATCGTTTTCATTATCGTCGTTGTCTTCGTCTTCGTCTTCGTCCTCGTTGTTGTCTTCGTCTTTGTCTTTGTCCTCGTCGTTGTCTTCGCCGCTGTTGTCCTGGTTCTTGCTCATTTGTTCGTTGGGCTCTGGCTTGCCTGTAGCGGGCTTGGTGTCTGATCGGCGTGTTCGGGAGCTGGAGTTGGTCGGTGGTGGAGGCATGAAGCTCGTTTTTACGGAGCGTGTGCGTTCGGGCAGAGCAATAGGGACCCCGCTATCAGTGAGCACTTGCTCAGTCCTGTAAAATATAAAATAGTAGTTGTTCAAAAAGAAAGAAAAAAAAAAGAAAAAACTCACGGCGTGAGGTGAGTTGGTGTGCTGGCAGCTGCATCTTCGCGAGCTCAAGTAGCCGCGGTTTTCCTACAGAATAGGTCAGCGAGGGACGGGGCCAGCAAGCAACGGGGGGGGGGCAAGCAACGGGGCAGCGAGGGATGGGGTCAGCAGGGGACGGGGAAGCAAGGGTCAAGGTCAGCAAGAGACGGGCCAGCGAGCAACGGGGAAGCGAGGGATGGGGAGCAACAGGGGAGCTGGGGACGGGGTCAGCAAGGGACGGGGCCAGCCAGCAACGGGGAGCAAGGGACGGGGTAAGCAAGGGACGACGGGGTCAGCGAGGGACGTGGAAGCGAGGGACGCTGTCAGCGAGGGAAGGGGTGATGGAGGAGGGCACTTGCCTGGGCGCCTTCGCTTTCTTCGTTGGTTTCTTCCCTCCCTTCTTTTCACCTGCTGCTCCGTCGATTTCTTCGTTTGTAGCCGTCGTTCGAGTTTTTTTCGTTGCTGTGGCATCAGCATCGGCTGCTGACGTGGCTCGCTTGCGCATTGTCGATGCAGTTGATGGCGGGGGCGAGCCGTTGCGGCGCAGACCGCTTCTGGTCCTCGGAGTGTTGGTATTCGCTCGGGTTTGCATGTCGAGGTGGTGGTGAGACGTTGGAAATGGGGGGGTGGATGTGGGTGATGGTGATAAGAGACGTTGATGATGTGGCGATAAGGGACGTGCGGCCAGGCTATGTTTACCCACCCTAAACCAGGTTGGGCCTGACAGTATGTCAAGCCTAAAGGCCCCCATACCAACCAAGACCTTACAGCCTAGTGGTTAAATGTTATGGTGTTGCTTACAATACTTACCTGTGAGTGTAAGTGTTCGATCCTTTGCGCGAACATTTCTTTTTCCTACATATTATGTAATGATATATAATAAGGACCAACTATGTTCGGTCTGTTCCTAATGTTCCTAACGTTCCGTGTGGTTTCTGTGCGGAGTCCTAACAGACTCCACGCTAGGAAATCCTAGTCCGAGCACTGTTGCTCGGACTCTGCTAGGACTCCGTTCGGACTGAACTCGGACTAGGAACGGAAATTTAGCAGGCTTTTCTGCCAGTAAATTTCCTAGCTCAGTCCGAACGGACTCCTAGGAATCCGAGCATTCCGTTTGGATTCCGATCAGATTCCGATCGGGTTAGGTGGGGGAGTGTAAAGTACTCCATTGAGCTGATCTCCTTAGGAGTATGCTATGTCACACAGGGCAACTGGACTGGCCCAGGAAATGCCTTCCCCTCTCAGACAAAGGCAGGGGTGTTTGGTCGCTGACTGTGGTAATAAGATGTATGTGGGGATGTATCAATAGTTTTTGACATAGATAAACAAGTAAAATACTACATAGCTATTAACCTACGATCTTACTATTGATTTACCATAGCAGGTTCCTGTTTGTATTATCAAGAATCAAGATGTGTAAATTATTGGGGCAGCTACTGAATACAGATTTGCAATAACACCTCCTACACACAGGCATGGGCTGAAGGTCCCTGACTGTGTTGTCAAGATGAGTAAAAGACAGTGGCAGGGGGTTCAGGGGTCTGCGCTCCCTGACAAGCTGAAGAAGTGGCAGCAGGAGTGATGCAAGCAAAATGAGCAGGGTGCCGGAGGCGCGCTTTTGAAGCTTGTCATAAGTAAGTGCTGGTGGCTGACCCAATTGGAGCTTACAGGGTCAGGAGGAAATTCAATGTTCTTGGCACCAATCACTGCATAAGGGAGGTCTAAAGTGTTACAAGACTGCATGTGTTATCACATGAGTCAGAGATTCACACCACAACAGCACTTTAAGATGAAAAAACCAGCATGACACTGAAGATATCATCATATCAATGAATAGAACAGCACTTTGATGACCAGCATGGCACTTGGATCACATGCCAATGACCAGCTTCAAACATCGGCCTGCACTGGTGTGGAAATTATTCACCCCTCCTGATGCACCATTCACATTCAAATTGACCCTATGCTGATAAGATTGGAATGTGTTGATGATGCTCAGTCCAAGGAATCACCTGGAAACACACCAAATGATAATCCTACTAGACCAGAGGAAGGGTACGAGGTGGCTTTGGGTTGGTGTTTGACACAAGGTATAATGGTCAAAGGATGAAGGGATAATATGATAATAAGATGAGGACTTGAGCTTCTTCAGACAGGATAATAAGACTCTGGAATTGAGCTTCTGTGCTCTATATGATGAGGGGAAATATTGCTTTTTTTATTCCTCATCTACTACATGTCTTATATAGATATTCTAAAGTGGGGCTAGGGAATAGAAGTGGGTGAAGAGCACCCAAGTAAAATGAGAGAGAATCAGATGCCAATGAAAATAAAGGGGGAGGGGTATTGGAATAAGGAGTGGGTACTAGATCATGAAATCTACCTGGTGTAAGAAATCTACCTGGTGTAAGAGGACTTGTCTCCTATCCAAAAATGCGTCCAGTGGCTTGTCAGGCAGGTGAGAAAGAGTGGAGAGGACAATGATGTAATCCTGGGAACTTTGTCATGTGACCAAAATCATAAGGCTATTTATAATACTGTTCCTCGCACTAGAACCTTACACCATGATCTCTAACAACATCTGTCCTTTTCTTCTTCTTCATCCTCTATCATGTGCATCTTGATGGCCTACCAATGGAGATGTGCTATTGTGTGGGGACAATACTCGTTGGAGCTCAACACAGAAGATTCGCCTGTTGGGGAAGATGACCCTATTGGTTTCCATGATCTGTTATGATGGAGCCTTGACTGGAGTGAGTAAGATGTCTTCTTTCTTTGCCAACAATGAATTGAACAATATCAAGTGCAACCAGAGGACAACATGGTGGTGGCCCAAGCCAGGAAAGAAGAGAACGAGGTGGATGACAGAGCAGACCAGGAGGTGGAAGTCAATATATCTGATGTGGCAGATAACAACAAGGAGTTTTGAGGCTGCATAGTTGCATGAGTATCAGTAGCAATGCATGTGTGAGATCCTATGACAATCATGGAATGTGGTGTGAGGAGATGTTGATAAAAATGTGAAAATTGGATGGTTCAGAGCTTTGGGTGCTCCTGATACCTATCAGCGTCATGTGTCAAGGGAACCAAAAACCAAGGGACAATGTACTGCTGGCCATCAGGTCCAGCCATAGTGACATATCCATCAGGTGTGTGGGTCAAAAAGCTGCTGTGTTGATTCAAATCCACTGAAAAATGAGGATGTATATTCAATGTGTGTGTACGTTGATCACTATTGATTAGATCGGATGACACAAGCATCACATGATGTTGAAGTTCTTGCATACTGCCCTCAACAAACATTTTCTCTTTCCTCCTTCTGCCGTGTACTACTGAACTTGCTGCTTCATGCCTTACAATGCAATCATGGTCATCTGTTGTGCATTTCAGCCCCACCATTGCTGCTCTTGACAAATCTGTCCATGCCACTATTCAATGTGGAAAGCTGCATGAGGAGATGGCCATTCTCAAACCCCACATGGTGAGCATGTTCAAAGCCAATCGCACCATAGCTAACAACGGGTGCAGAAAGTGTTGTTTCACACCAGAAAAGAGGTCCCTGTTGGTCTGGCAGCTGAGGTGGCTGAGCTTTTTGCCATCCAGATCTTTCTATGGGAGTTCCTTGTCTAATGGAAGAAAGCTGGGTCTACTACAGCCAATGATGCATTCCTCCAACAGCAGCAAATAGCATTAGCAAGGTGGGAGGAGTCTTACTCTCAAACCTCAGCACCTTTGGTGCCTGCATGACTGGCAGACACATCCTGCCCAGTGACATCGGCGGCAACAGCACAGGCACCCACTGGCACTGACATGTCTGTGATGACTATAGCCACTGGTGGATCTCAGACTAAAGGTAAAGTGATTGCCAAAGCACTTACCATTGGGGTGAGATTGCCAGGTGGTTCCCAGGCTGCCACACCATAGCTAACACTGGCAGTTAAGGCACCAGTCCAAGTAGCAGCACATGAGCAACTGGCCACATAGCCATTGATCTCGTCAGCTGACAGGACCACAGCAGCACTGGTGTGGAAGTGGAGGTAGACGTACCCATCAACCTCTCACTGTCACAGACTTTCTGTCTACAAACCGTCATACTGTCACCCTTGGCCTTCAACAATTCGAGGGCGATATGTCTTTCTTTTCTATCTGTTTATTTTATTTTATTCTTTCATTTTCATTTTCATTCTTCATTTTACTTTCCATCCAGTTATTTATTTTCATCTTGTTGACCGCGTTCCTCTTCTTGACATCTTTCTTTCCCTTCCCTGCGGCGAGTTGCACCCTTCCCTGATGGGCTGATCTACTGGATGAGTAGGGTGAGAGACCACTGTTGGCATGTTCCACACTTGTTGGGGGTTCCAAGCGATGCACGTCAATAGAACATACGACACGGTCATCTCCCTGAGCAATTCCCAGTGGCTGAGGTCTCAAGGGGCAGGATTCAATAACACCGTTCTGACAACTGATCACGTACTTGCATTATGGACTGGATTGTTCCGTTTTTGGGGTTCCATTTTTAGCTACCTTGCCACTTTCTTATTGTCCCCAACCATTTACACAAGATGGTACACATTTTCACATGATAGTATAGATGCCTGCAAGTTTGTATTTAAGGTGTCTCCCCACCTCTCAAATGGGACATCCCCTTTTCCTGCTCTTCTCTGATCTTGTCTCCTTAACAAAACCTCAAGGTTACGCTCCACAAGACTCAAGAAAGTTATACACAAAGTATAACTTGTAAAAGCTAAGTAGCCACAACTACTCGTCCCTCCTGAAGACAGCTTCCCTGTCTTTAACTGTCCCGAATGTTCACATACTGCAAACGAGTACCCATCTGGATTCTTTCGGAATGTTTCTCACGGTCATCATACTCGTTTAAACAACAAGACTCTGGGTGCGTGTGGAACAGGATCGATGCAATTCTTGTGCTTAAGGCATGTCCCTACGAACATATACTCCTCACAACCTTTTTCTGCTAAACAGAGTCTTTCGGGACCCCTTCATTAGCATTCTTGTTGCAGTATTAGATCGACCTATCACGGTATACCACTGAACTTTCACCCCCACTTCCTCACCGGCCATGATAACAAAACCCGCCATGGCACCTCCACCACCTGCATGCTCATTGGGAGCTGCACCAGCATCATCAGCCACTGCAGCACCTCCCCTGGTGGCATCTCCCCCCATGGCACCGGCCATACAAGCCATTGCCTCGACTTCCAAGCATATTGACCAGAAAGAAAAGAAATGGCATGGAGAATGAGATGACAATGACTGGGAGACAGACTGGCTGGGGCAGGTTGTTGGTCAGAAATGAAAGTGTCAAGAGCCTGCACATGGAGACACTTTCCACCAAGTGCCATGTGACTGCTGCACACATCTGCAATTTCAGTGCTGGGTTCAGGCCAGCAGCATGCTGGCATGCTGGGAATGTGGGAAGAACAAGTTGAAATGTGTGAGGAATGGGGAGGGGGTTAAGGGGAGGTGGCCACCAAAGGCAAGAAAGGCAAGGGAAGAACACCCACAAGCAAGCAAAAGCGAGTATGAAGGTGATGGGGAGGAGAGGAAACAAGCCAAACCAGGAAAACCAAGGACCAAAAAGGTCTGCATCACAGCACCTGCACCAGCACAAACCTCCTTGGAACTAGTAATGGGAGTGGCACTGGCAAAAAACCAAGTTGCACTGGCACCTAAACAGCATGGGCAATTGACACAGGAAGAGAAAGGGAAGTGGCGAGGTAAGTAATTCCTTACCTTGTTGCTTCAAGTCTTCCACCACACCATCATTAATAGAGGACACTGCCAATGATGTCCCAATGTGGCAGGGTCAATGGTCTGCTGGTAAATTGTTGATGAGGTCATCATGTTGCAAGGAATGGGATAAGTGAGAGACAACAAAAGTGAATAATAATGGGGCAGTTGAGTGTGATGATGCCTGGAAATGACTACAAAATCTGTGGGGCATGTGGTGTGATTGGGAATGTGATTGGGAATGTGATTGACAAGATCAAATGATCAGAGTAATGAAACTTGAGTACTTAGCTTGTATATAGACTTGAAATGATAA
This sequence comes from Tricholoma hemisulphureum, assembly GCA_964034925.1. Classification (NCBI taxonomy): domain Eukaryota; kingdom Fungi; phylum Basidiomycota; class Agaricomycetes; order Agaricales; family Tricholomataceae; genus Tricholoma; species Tricholoma hemisulphureum. The sequence continues at coordinate 892,617 of OZ035933.1, forward strand.
CTTGGAGTGAAAATGACTTGGAGCTTATTGGAAATTTTGAGGGACCTTAGTTAAGTGGTTGCATAAAGACAACTCCATTCAAAGGTGCACCTTAAGAACAAAAATGGGTGGAAAACACTACAAACAACCCCCTTGCACATGTTCCCTTGCATCAAAGGGACCAAACAACAAGAAAAGATAAGCCATAAGAAGCCTGATAAATGACTGTAAGGGATACTGATGAAACACAAAAGAAGCATGCCAGATCCTCATCTTGGGGTTTCACAGCTGGGAATGACTTGGGGAAAGGCTCGTAGATGGGAGTCTCTATTTGCAGGATGCAACTTGTCCCCCCCGCAAGTGCGGAGAGCCACCAAACAAAGCCTCTTGACCCTACCATCCAGTTGTTCAGCCCATCAAGTTGGATGTTGACTAGCTTTTACAAAAATAAAATAAAAAAGTTGATTAAGGGGTCACAACTCAAGATCCAGTACTGATCCATTGATCATCTGAGATTGATGCATCATGTGGTTACCATGATGTTCTCAAGGATTATCAATGAACTAGAAAATAATTAAATAATGTTAGCAACACAAAATATAGATAAAAGCATGGCAAAGGGAAATGTATACAATAACTCTTGATAATTGGTGCTGGCAGTGGGACTGGAATAAAATCTATGGGAAGGGTTAGTTGATGTGTAGGGCAGCTGACCCTACCACACTGAGCTGGGAACATTGCCTCACCATTGGAGCTATGGCAGACAGCATTCTGGAGGAGAACTGGGACCTTGCCAAGGAGGTCAGACAGACAAGGTGGGCAATGCATGGAATCAGCAATGATCTTGAGGCAGCCGTATCAAACATTTCTGAGCTTGAAGGAGATCATGAGTTGCTCTTGAACCACATTGCTGAGCTGGATGGAGATTGTGAGACAATTGTGAAGCTCATGGCCCAGCTGGAAGGAGACCATCATGACATTGTCAAGCACATTGCTGAGCTTGAAGACAACCATTGGGACCTCAGGAAGCACAATGATGACATGTGCAAGTACCTTGGAGTTGAGCCCTGGGACATTGAGGCGCTCCTCATGCCAGCATGCCAGCCCTGGGCCCAGCTTCAGCATGTTCTATACAATGTAGAACTGCCAACACTATTTTCATCCCCCTAACCACCTATCACTGGCCCCACTGTGCCTGGCCTCTTACCAGCAGTAGTCTCACTGGCACCAGAAAACAACATCAGCCACAGAGCCAGGTCCCAATCCCCAGTGGTGACAGCAACTGTTGGATCACTGGCACTGGCACCTTTAGTCTCACTGGCAGTTCCCTTCCCCTCACTTGGCCATGAAATACTCACTTTCCCCCCCCCCTCCCTGCATACCAATGCTGGCACCTCCTATCACCACAGTGCTGGCAGGTGCATTGGCTTCACCATTGTCATCAGCCATTCAGACCTTGATGCCAGTCATTGGTCTTGTTCCACCTATGCCTCAAGGGTCTCAAGAAGTGGCACAGCGGCGGGGCTGGCAACACCTGCTGCCAACAAGAGATTGAGCAACTCCCGTCGTCCACCTGTCTGCAGGGGGCAGCGGGTTATCTATGATCGTCAAGATCAGACAGCGGAGGGCAGGGGGAAACGCTCCCCCAGTGCCGCTATTTCTGGACCCACAATGCATCGCGTTGAGGACCGCACTCTACAGCAATGGACGCACACCACGCACCAGCTGTCAGAGGCGGAGCCTTTCACGCACCCCGTCACTACGGATGGGGTGCTCCTGGGGACTTGTCCTCGGGCTCGTCATGGGTGGGTGGACTGGGGGCTCTGGCTCACTGTCTGTACACTCGCACCCGCCGGCATTGTTTGGGCCGTTCTTCGGTCACGGCCAGGCATCTTCGTTGAACAGCGGCGACGCTGTGTCAGCGGTCCGTCTCCGATGAGGGGGCAGCCACTATTCCTCTGTCCGGATTGGGGAAGCGGTTAACCTCCGGGCCCTTGTGGTCTGGGGGTTTACGGTGAATTGACACTGCTCACCGGCTCTGGCTTCGGCTGGGGCAGTGCGTGGGGGGACCGCCGAAGCACTGGGGGGGGAGTTCTCCGGCTCATGTGCCACGCGTGCGCGGCGAGCCTTCATGCCCCACTGGGCAGTATCCATGGTCTCACCTGCTCACCTTAGCGGCTACCAAAAGACGGATGGGCGTCATCTTGGCGGGGGCAAGGGCGTAGTCGAATCGTAGCATACTAGATTGTGTCATTACCTCGTGCCCACGGACTGCGTTTGTGCACCGCGTTATAAATTGTTGAATTAAAAAAAAAAAAAAAAAAAAAAACCACGCACCAGCTGTTGCCTAGGCTGCCATCCCTGGTGGATGGCCCCACAAGTGGCCCCTTCCACCTCGACCCCGTCCTCTGTTTCTATGAGGACCGCATCATGTTTGGGGTACACAGCGCATTGCTGCTGTCGCTCCCGTTATCTTGAGGCTGGGGCTGGCTGCGGCTATCCCCAGCCCGTGCGGTCAGGCATCCTGCCCTCTAAATAGGGGCGGGGCCCTTCACACACCTTGCCGCTACGGGTAGAGTGTTCCTGGGACTCGTCCCGGGCCTGTTTGGATGAGCAGGAGAAGCGGGTCGTTACCAACCACCCTCTTCCCCCTGCTTGCCCACCTTCACCGGCGTCGTTTGGGCCGTACACGGTCACAGCCAGGTGCCTTCATGGGACAGTGTCAGCACTGGGCTCATGGTCCGCTGCTCACGGGCAGCGGCCACCATTCTCTCTCCGGACGGGGAAATGGTTAACCTCCGGGCCCTTGTGGTCTGGGGGCTTACGGTGAATTAACACCGCTCACCGGCTTCGGCTGCGCGTGGGGGGACCGTGGTAACCACTGGGGGGGGAGTTTTCTGGTTCACGAGCCGCATAGACGCGGCAGACCTTCTCGCCCCTGCGGGCATTATCTGTGGACTTATTGCTCACCTTAGCGGCTACCAAAAGAGAAAGGGGTATCACACTGGCGGGGGTTAGAGTATGATCGAATCGTAGTGTACTAGGTTGTATTTTACCTCAGGCCCGCGGACTGCGATCGTGCACCGCGTTATAAATTGTTGAACCAAAAAAAAAAAAAAAAAAAAAAAAAAGAAGTGGCACAAGGACCACCCACAATGAACCCAGGTGACTGCCCATCTTCACCAATGTGTTCACCCAGATTGGCCAGTCCACTGCCTGAAATGGCAGTCCCTGTTGTTGACATTTGTCATTCTCCAAGACTCGCTACTCCCATCCCGCATTTGGAGCCCCAGGTACCATTCAACAGGAAGAAATGAAATTGTTAGGATAGCAAGCCTAAAACTATATCTGGACAGTAATAATAATTATATTAATTACTGAGACTTCAACATTCTGTAGTATATATACTACATGTAATTGTGTACATGAGACAATTACTCCTTGACCTCTGAGACACTCAGAGGGACACCCCCCTTCGTCCTAAGGTTCCCTCTAAGCCTCCTGAAATGCTCTACCAACAGGTTATGGGCCCTGCTTGAGCTTTATTTTATTAAACCTGGCCATACTTCAATAATTTACTTCCAGGCATATCATGGACATGGACCATGGATTAGACCATGAAGAGGACGAAGAAGAACAGTTTGAACAATTTCCTAGAAGTCCCTCACCACCACCACAGTCTCATAAACGATCTGCAAGAGTATGCAGCTCCAAGGGAACCCAGAAGCAGAAGCAACAGCAAGAAGAGGCTGATGAAGACCAAGCCCCTATTACACAAGTTAGGGCAAGGGACAGCTCTTCAATAACGAAATTGAGAGAGCCCCTAAACAATACAAATTGGGTGGTATGGAGAGAGCTCATGAAAAGAGTACTCCAGCTATGCAATGTTGAACAATACACCCAAGGAACAGTCAAATATCCTGAAGATGCTGAAGAGCGGCTAGCCTGGGATTTTAACAATAATTACACCCAAACTCTTATTCTCAGCAATGTTACCTCTACGGAAATGGTTCATGCTGGACAATGTACCACTGCAAAGGCCATGTGGGACAGTCTCAAAGCCATGCACAAATCAAAGGGGCATCAAACAAATCCTACTGGGAGCGAATTAATCTAATGGGTGACAAAGACTTTAAAATTTCAGATATATTTTTCAAAGTCATTATTTCGTCATCGCTACCCCTATCCTGTGATGTTTTTATGGAATCTTACATCAGCAGGAGAAAAGGAGTTACTGAGATGGACCTGAAGAAAATGATGGGATCTCATGAGTTTATAGGAATTCTTAAAGAAGAATATCTTAGGCAGAAAAACTGTACTCAAAATGGAGATAACAGAAACTCATGGAAAATGCCAAAGGCCAAGCCATACAAGAAAAATCTGGCGAGCTGTATATCATCAAACAAACCTAATGGCATGTATTGCAAGCATTGCGGGAAGCCTGGCCATGTCACTGACAGCTGCTGCTGGCTTGGAATGTCCAAATGTGGAACATGTGACAAGTTCAGTCATGAGAGCACCGACTGCTGGGGCAAATGCAAGGTGACATTGGACAAGAATAATAAAGATGAATGGCAAAACAAAAGGGTGAGGACAAAAGAGATTAATAATATGGCTATGGAACAAGACAAGCTCATTGTCTTTCAATCATTTATTACAGATAACTGATATATATTTTCATTGATAGATGAGGATATCAATCCAAAGGCAAAAGGCAAAAGGGGATATTTATCCATCATCACAACACCATGAAATATTTTATGTTGAAGATATGCCGACATTATGAAATTAAACTTCAAAGGCCTAAAATAGAGGCAAATAAAGATATATTAAAATCGATGATATGCCGATTTTATTTGATAAAATTGCATCGATGATAGGTCGACTATGTGCAATTAAATTCCAAAGGCACCCATGGTGGAGAAGACATTTATCTGGGAGATCTTGTTGAAGATATGCCGACTACAAAGACACCAGATATTGCTTCAAAGGCAAAGGGAAACATTTATTATTAAACAACCTGATATTTCCTGCCATTCCAAGGACGGGCACACCTGCAGAGAGAATTATGGTTGCTCCCAATTACCATGCAAGGTAGATGTCTAATGGGGGCATAATGCTCTATAGAGGAAAACAGGCAATGAAAATTAAAACAATGGGCAATCCAAAGGGCTACCAATTACATGACCAACCAATGGATGTCATGAAAAGGATTTATGGTCTATCCAAACAATTACCAGTCACATGACAGACTGAGTATCCCTTATAATCTCCAAATCTCTCATTTATTACCATCACTTAGAGGGCACCTTTCCAGACCCAAAATGTCTGAGGGGGAGTCAGATGGAAGCATGCAGCCAATTGGGCATGGGAAATAAAATAACCAAAAATGCGATAGCTTGAAGAAGAAATCAGGAAGAGAAGGAGAAGCTTGTCCACACAGTCAAAGAAAATATGGAGATTGTGAAAATTACAAAAATAAAGTTGAAGAAAAGCCAACTTTATAGGATATCACTCCAAAGGCCTAATGAGGCAAAGGGGGACATTTATTGGCAATAACCCAGCAGCTTTCCTTGCATGTGATATGGTTTTATCCCACTGTGTTTTCCAGCACAGAGGTTTTAATGCACCTGGACGACAAAAATAACTATTCCACCCTGTACTTCAGGGGGAGTAATGATTGATATACATAAGACCAACAGTTTCCCCAATCTTTGTTTCAGCAATATCAATATATCTCCTTTCCCATTCCTTCAAGATCCAAGACATGCATATTGCAGGGTTCAAGACTGTATACAGCGCATGCAGCATGCATATAAGCTGTCTGAGTTGAAGAGTGGATTCACATATGCATTGCAATTATGTATGCCTGAGTATGGTCCATTAGGCCATAATACAGATAAGCCCAGTCCAACCCAGGGTCGATCAACCACCTCAATTGGGGGTGTTCTTGGATAATATTCTCCCAACTGGACATGAACATCTCAAATGCAGAAATAGCACCAGAGAGGATTGGAGTTCTCTCACTGGACATCACTTGCTGTACCTTGTGTGGTATCTGTTGTAGCATATTCAGGATGCATCTCATAGACCACTGTGCTCCATGACTTACACTCAAAACAACTTCCAGATCTTGCATCAAGATCCAAGTAGATGCTCACAAAACTGTCCTAATGAGTCCCCACTTTGTTTGGCTCATTACTCCACGGGTTTTCATCCAAATCACATGACCCTGGGTGTTTAGAAAGCCAAGATAGTATAGTTTGGGGACATAAGGGCCAAGATCCTGGATTATGTCATCACTTCACACAAAGCCCATCTGTCCAAAATGACCAAACATTGGGACAGTTTTGTGAGCCACTGTAGTTAACCATTCTACCTTATGGAAAGGGGAATGAAGATTTATCCAACTATTCCCTAAACAGCCTCGGCTTGAGGGGGAATGTTAGGATAGCAAGCCTAAGACTATATCTGGACAGTAATAGTAATTATATTAATTACTGAGACTTCAACATTCTGTAGTATATATGCTACATGTATGGGTCTACCTAAGACAATTACTCCTTGACCTCTGAGACACTCAGAGGGACACCCCCCTTCGTCCTAAGGTCCCCTCTAAGCTTCCTGAAGCGCTCTCCCAACAGAAATCCAGTGTCAGACCTCCTATACATATATAAATCACTTCTGTGTAATCTATTAATAATGTATATATACATTGTAGTTATGTTAATGGGGAACTCTTTTCTTTCTCCTTCTGTTGCCCATCTCACCAAGTTTGAGGGCTTCTTCAGCCACAAGTTCATCATCTGTCTGTTGTCTGTAGCAAACTGGCTTTGGATGCACTGTGCTGCCAGACAATAGAAGTGCTGATGGATTTCCCTAGGGGGGCCTGGGTGGCATTGCCAGTCCAAGGACACTGTGCATATGGAACAGTGAAGGGTCATTAGGAGGTGCCATTGCTCTGGTTACTGACACAGGTTCCAGTGCCAATACTCCTGGATGATGTGCCGGTGGACCTCCCAATGAAATTGCTGAAGGATGTCCCAATAAATGTCCTGGCGCAAAGGTTATGTTATGTGCTGGTTGAAATCCCGATGAACGTGCTGATGAGTCTGTGATAGGAATGGGGAGAATTGCTGATGAATGTGCCATTGAGTCTGCATATGATACTGCCAGTCAACCTCCCACTGTATGGATTGATGTGTCTGCCACTTCAATTGCTGGTGGAACAACCAGCAACTGTTTACACAAGTCTCCCAATGCATGTGCCAGTGGAATTGCTGACAAGTCTGGAAATCTATGTGCTAGTGCTTTTGCCAGCATGAATGCAGAAATGGCATATTGCAGTTGACCATCAGCTGGTCCATTCACCGGTGATGGTATTGGATGGCCTAATGCTGATATTCTGTTCACCATTGCTCAATTGACTATGGTCAACCTGTTGTCACACCCTGCTAGAGTGGTTTCATGTTTGTCAGGATCAAATAGTATGAGGTCATGCTGGAAAAGTGCAGTGACTGAGGAGGTGTTATTCAGGGGGTCTTGGTCATAATGGCTGTCTTCATTTGTTTGTTCTTTCCCTTCCTTCAACTGCCGGTGGCACCTAGGGAGTGGCACAGGTAACACATGGGAAGATTTGGGTGTACCTGTGTCTACCTGTACCCACAACCCATGGGTCATGAGACATGGGTCAGATGGGTGCGGGTAGGCCCACCATCTGCTGTTGTAGCACTGCACCTGTATCCAATGACTCCACCCTGTGAGCAGTTGCTTGCGGTGGTGTCATCATCTTTCTATATACAAGTTATTATGTTTAATTATAGGTTTTGGCACTCAGATGAGTGCTGCAAGCCTCCTACTTATTTATAAAATATGTAATAGACCAGTCTAATATCTTATACATCTTACTTATGGGAGAAGCAACACCCCAGAGGAAAGGGGAGCTTGTGGAAGCCAGGATATATATACCAGTTGATATTTGTCACTATCTGGTTCCAGTAAACAAACATGAATGTGATGCATCATGTTGTGTTGATGCAATGCATTCGTGTTTGTTTACTGGAACCAAACAGTAACAAATGTCAACTGGTATATATCCTGGCTTCCACAAGCTCCCCTTCCCTCTGGGGCATCACTTCCCCCTTAAGTAAGATGTATAAGAGATTAGACTGGTCTATTACATAGTTTACAAGCTTCTGAAGTGCGCCTCTGGCACTCTGCTTGCTTTGCTCACATCACTCCTGCAGCCTGCTTCTTCACCTTGTCAGGGGGCTGCGCCCCCAAACCCCCTGCTCTTGTCTTTTACTCATCTTGTCAACACAGGCAGGGACCTTTGGCCCCTGCCTGTGTGAAGGTGTCATAGTAAATTAATAGTAATTAGTGGCAATGTTACATTTTACTGTTTACTTTCTTATTTACAGTTAAAACTATCTCTACATTGATATATACATTAATCTGATACTGCTCAACTAAACACAATATTTTTTATCCACCCATCTGAACTTTCATCTCTGTATATTCCCTTGATGTCATCCACAGACTTCACCTGTGACATTATCACACAAAACTCCCATGTCTGAACATAAAACTCCAAAAATCCAGTCCCACATCCTACAGAGACACCCACATGCAGGAGGGTTTTGATGTAGAAGGGAGAAGGGAGGAGAGAAGGGCCACCTCCTCTGCACTCCTACTCAGCCCCTCCCCATCTCCTCCCTATCCATCTTCTCCATCCCACCCCATCTCTTCTGCTTCACTATTAGTCCCTCACCTCCACATTCCCTCCCTCACCTTTACATCCCCTCCCTCACCTTCACATCTCCTCTCTCAGCCCTCCCCCTCCCCCTCCCCCTCCCCCTCCCTCTCCCCTTCCTCTTATATCCCTCCCCTTATATCCTTCTCCTTCACCCCCTGACACTCCTCCCCATCCCTCACCTGGGCCCCTCCCTTACTGTCTGTATCACTCTCTCCACTACCCGTCTCACCTCACACCCCTGTCAAGGTCTTTACTCTCCCCCCCCGCTTCCTGGTCCATTCCTAGGATTCCTAGGAATCCCAGGAATGAACCAGGAATCCTAGATAGTGTAAATGGAATAGAAATTCCCTATATCAGTCCTAGTCCATTCCTGATCCATTCCTAGTTCATTCCTAGTCCTGCCAGGAATGCCAGGAATATTCCTTAGGAATGGTCCCAGTCCATTCCAGGCTATTAGTATTAATATATTAAATATTTGTATTGCACCATCAAGGATTGAACCCAGGTTTTGGGAGATGATTACTCAGCACAAACATGGCAATATAACCATTAGACTAAATAGCTGATATTTGTTAGGCAAGCTAAGCAAATTGCTATGTCCCAACCCTCACAGCCACTCGGCACATGTTTGGTCATGTGTTGGTTGGAAACGTGTGGTCGTGTGTGACTGTTTTGTTTATCAGTGACATGCACTACCACCATCACCAACATCAACCGCGCCGCTGGCCTCCCTCACACTGCAACTGCCACCACCTCTGTCCACAACCACCACCCCCACTCACACTGGCCCAAGATGACCAACGCGCGACGACGGCCCGTCCACACTGGTAAGCCCCCCCTCCCCCCCCCCCCCACACCGATGCGCCATGTCACTGACCCCCCATCCACGAGGCAATGCCCCTGCGACCTGGAACAACCCCACCACCCGCCACCGCCTGATAAGCCCCTTGCCCCCCCCACCTTGCGTGCCATGTCACTGACATGGCCTCCCCCCCCAGCCGCCTCCCCCCAGCCTCCCCCCCCTCTCTGCCTGCCTCCCCTCCTTTCCTCCTCCACTACCCATCCATGGGGGCCTCAGGCCCCCATGTTAAGTATTTTTAATCATTGGAATTATTTTCTAAGCTAACAACTTTTCTACTCGTAACAACGGGTGCCCCTTGCGCCCCTCGTGCTGCCCCTCCTCCCCACTCAACTAGGATGTGAGGGGGTATTTTTCTTCGCTTATTCTTTTTTTTAAAGCTGATATCATTTTTTTATTCAGTTTTTTCTATTTATTCATCAACAACAAGCTTCCCACCGCGCTCCGCCCCTCCTCCCCACTCAGCTGGGAGGTAGGGGCTTGATGGCTGATAGGATGGCCCGAGGGAGGTGCCAGGAGGCCTGCGGAGCAGGGTACCCATGAGGTACGCACCGAATCCATCCCACCCCACTGCCACATCACTAACAGCCGCCCCCCTCCTTCTAACAGCCCCCTGACAGCCCCCCAAGCATCCCAGCGAGCCCCTGCTCGCAGGGTGGGTGGGGGGCTTGATCTTTGGCCAAGGAAGGTCACCCGTGACCTGCCACGTCCCCACCGGACAGGACGCCCCCCAGTGCCCAGGGGACACGTCTCGACGCGATGGGGCACCCAGACACGACCAACCCAGAAGGGGGGACATGCCTGCCGGCTGGGGGATGCTAGACAACAGAGGGGACACCCTGGGATGCAACGTGATGCAACAGGCCATTGGCAGGATGTGACTGGAGCCGAGGGATGCGTCTGGAGGCCAGGGGACGCAACTGGAGCCGAGGGGACGCAATGCAAGGGCCTAGGACCCAGCAGGACGCGACAGCAGGCCCCAATGGCCAAGGGGGACACGACGGGAGGGCCCAGCAGCCCGAATAACACCACCCGGCCCAGCCTCATGAGCCACTGCTCATGGGGTGGAGCGCGGGTGGGGCAACGGCAGCGCCGAGTGGGCCCCAGCACCCCACACCAGCACCACTAACTGCTACCATGAGCCATTGCTCGTGGGGTGGAACGGGGTGCTATGCGAGGGGCAGGTCACCGCGATGCGATGTGATCACTAAGCCCCCCACCACCTTACTCTGAGAGACGCGGGGTAATTTTAATTAGTTTAATTTAGTCTTGTATTATATTAATAAATAATATCTCCCCCCTGCCTCGTAGCGAGTTGGGGGGTTTTTACACTTTTTGTTAGTTTTTTTGTTAGTATTTATGTTTCCATAAATGGTAATAAATGCATTTAATATTTGAAATAATGACCTAGTACCTCCAGGAATGGTGGCTAGGAATGGTCTAGAAATGGTCTAGAAATGGCTAGGAATGGACCAGGATTCCTAGGAATGTGAGGAATGAACCAGGAATGAACCAGGAATCCAGGAATGGACCAGGAATGAACCAGGATTCCACAAGGAATGGGGGGGGGGAGTGTAAATACTTGCCCCTGTCCCTCAACCCCACCCCCCTTCCTCTAGCCCATTGGTGCAAATACTTTCTCCCCCCTCTCCCTCTCCCTCTCCCTCTCCCCTCTCCCTCTCCATCCCACCCCCACTTTCCTGCTTCACTGTCAGCCCCTCACATTCACATCCCCTGCCTCACCTCCCCCTCCCCTCTATCACACCCATCACACCTCTCCATCCCTCTCCCCCCTTTATTCTCTGTATCACTCTTCCCACTGCCTGTCTCACCTCTCACCTCTCACCCTACATTCCTCCTCCCCCCATCCCCCCTTCACACCCCTCTTTCACTCTCTGCACTGCCTATCCCATTCCCCTCACCCTCACACCCCTTTCCCCCCTTCCTCCAGCCCATTGGTGCAGATCCTTTCACTCCCCCTCCTCCCCCATTCTCCCCCTGTCTCCCTCCCCTCATCCTCTTCCCAGGTCTCCCTCCCCTCCCCTCCTCTTCCCAGGTCTCCTCCCCTTTCCCCTCTTACCCTGTCTCCCCCCCTCTCCCCCCCTCCCCCTGTCCTTCCCCCCCTCTTCCCAGGCCTCCCTTCCTCTCCTCCTCTTCCCATGTCCCTCTGTCCCCCCCCCCAGACCCCCTCTTCCCCTGTCCTCCTCTATCCATATCCCCTCCCTCTCCCCCTCCCCTCTTCCCCTGTCTCCCCCCCTTTCCCCCTCTCCCTCTCTCTCCCCTTCCTCCCTCACCCCCTCACTGTCTCACATCCCTCCCCCTCCCTCTCACATCCCTCACCATCACACCCCTCATGATCCTCATCCTATTCTCACTCTTTCTGGACACTCAGACAGAACTCCAACCTAAGCCATAAATAAAAAACATCAACTTACATCTTAACTTGCTATTTCTTTTTGATATTTTCGGACTGTATCTAACTGATCCTTATTAAAGAGTATGTTACTCATTGCTTATTTCACTAAACTGATTTATTTGCTACTAAAGGCTTATTTTTGGACTGGAGTTACTTTATTGAATTTACTGATTTATTTGCTTATTTCAGACAGACTCATTGTGTTACTCAGTGCCTCTTAATTATTTTTTGCTTAACAACCTTACTGAATTGCTTACATTGCTTATTTCAGACTGACTTGTTTCAAACTGGTTGCTTAGTTGATGAAAGTATCTACAATTTGTAGTGGTCATGTGCTGGGATTGTGAACAGGTTTTTGCATTTTGTTCAGCTCACAGGGTTGTGGCTGTGCGTTCTAAGTAATACAGGATGGTTTTTGATTGCTTAGTCATATTGAAATGCTTCCCACAAAAACCTAGCTCTATTACTTATTGATAAGTAAATAGGAGGTTTGCAGCACTCATCTGAGTGCCAAAACAACATAAACACCTTGTATATAAAAATTTGGTGATGGGTTGGGTACAGGTCACAGGTACTCAATCTGCAACCCATACCTGTAACCTGCACCAGTTGGCAAACCCGTGCTATTCCATAGGAACCATTCAGAATGCTTGATTTCTGGAAGGTTACACACATCCTGCAGCATCAACTCCTGATGCAAGCTTGCTGCCATTGTTAATAAAACTGAACTTTCGAGCAAGTGTTGGCTTTCTGGCCATCTGAACTGATACTGCTGGGTTCATGGGATGTAATAATCTGCTGGTGACATCTTCACATGTCCCAAAGGTCCAGCACCAGTCATATTGTTCTGTGGGATCATCAGCAGTGGCAGCCTGAACAAGATGCAAAATTTGAAAGTCAGCCTTTGCACTGGAGTGGTGCAGGGTGCATCCAGGATGTCACGTGACTAGCTAGTCAGTAGCCAGTCGCATGTTGTAGTCATGGAATCATTGCTATACCATCCCCTTCACTAGGCTTTGGGAGGGAGGACAGCTGGACTGTCTCCATCATGCTGATGAGAGTGTGATTCTAGCTTTAACACAGTACTTGCTTTTTTGGCTAGCTCTCGTGCTCTTTTTGGCTTGTTGCAGCCTTTTCTGAATTTTTTTTCTGGTCTATTTTCAACTCTGGTCTCTCTGTCACCATAAAACTGCCATCACCACTGTAAAACCGCTCCACTACAGTTCCCCAATGTCTGAGGAAAACCCCAATGATGTAATGGTGTGACACATGTTAAAGCATCTCATCAACAACATCTGTGACCACCTTGATGATGAAGAAAAACTGCCAGGCGCTCAAGGTTTACACAACAACAATTTTTTCTTAGGATTTCGAGCTGGCTACCGAGAAGCCTACCGACAGTGGGCTGTAGAGGTAGAGGATAGGCTGGATGAAGTCCTCGAGGAGGGGAGGAAGAAAGGCTGCCTCAAGGAATGAGAGAAGTGGGTGCCAAACCATGGGGAGAGCCTCTGCACCTCCCTGGAGATATCAACATTCCCGATTTGAGACACCACCAACGCCGCCACTCAGGCAACCCCCCCAACCTCACAGATGGCTTCCCAAATGAGCGCTGACCCCACCCACTGCTCTGCTGCCCTCCAAACTGCACCCAATGAGCCACCGTGTTGACTGAACAACGTGGGAATGTCTATGGAACACTCTCAGACCTGTGAGATGGCCATACAGGCCTCCAACGACCCTCAGACAGCCCCCCAGACCTCCTATGCATGCCCCGAGCCTCCCCAGCCTACTGCCACATCACCTGTGATGACAGCTGCACAGCCACCATCAATGATGCCATCGTCATCAACAATGGCCACCACCGATGCCCCCCCAACCTTAGAACCGGCCCCAGCACCTTGGAAATGAGGCTGTTTGCTCCCTGGACTGCCTACAGCCCTCCAGACCGCCCCTGAGCCCCATGTTCGGCCCCACAAGTGTGCCCGAGCCTCAACAGGCCCTCAGATGGTCACCTCCAGTGATGGCCACCCCCAGATGACCTCTTTTGCCCCCAGAACAATGGCGCATGTCTGCGCCATCCCCCAGCTCCCTTTGATGGCCCCTGCCCTGTCCCTGAACCCCACCGTCCGCCCTGCCACGTCACAGACAATGACACCACAGTCCTCTGCCCTGCCATTACCTGGCCCACTCCCTATGACCTCCATGGCACCCCAGTGAACCCCCCCACTGCCTCGGATGTCCCTGCACCCAACCACCGCCCCAAGAATGGCTGAACGGCCATGCATTCAACACTGGCTGCCCTCTGCTGCCTCTGCCACCTCATGTTTGACAATGCTGGCCAACCACAGCCTCCCAAGGCCTGCCACCACCCTCCATTTGCTCCCCACACCCCCCGTTCACCCTGCCCGACCCCTGCTCAACCGCAGACGGCCAGCGCCGCCGCCCCCCATGTCCCAAGCTGCCCTGTGTCACCACTGACCCCCCGCCGGTTGTCTGTACCCCCCACTGCCCCCAGGCTCCCCTCTGCCACTCCCCCACTGTTGTCTGAATGGCTGGCTACGGCCCCTGCCCACTAGCCCCTGCCTCCCACGCGCTTTGACTGGGCCAACGATGCCATTCCGCTGCCCATAGCATCGAGCTTCCCCCCATGCAACCTCTCCTGCCTGAAAACAGGCTGCACAAAGCCATTCAGGACCATACAATGATGCACATGATGTCAACAATGCCCCCAACGTGGCACCACAGTGCCAAGACAGCCTGCTGAGCCACCCCATCCTCAGGTCTCCACTGCTCGACATTGAGCCTCTGGTGCTCCTACACCACCACTGCCTGCCATGACACTAGAATGGGATGGCAACCCTCAGCTTGTGGACTTATCGCAAGCTCTCCATGCTTTGGGATGGACTCCCCCGTGTTGGGTCCTTTACTTAATTTTGTCTTCAGTCATAATTTTTTTCTTGACTTATTGTTTATATTACTATACCCTCTGTCTGTTTTTTGTTTTCTTGTCTTGTTTTTTCTCTTTTCTTAGGCAATGAGGACGTCACCATTTGGGACATGGGTGGATGGAGTGGTGCAGGGTGCTCCAGGATATCACGTGACTAGCTAGTCAGTAGCCAGTCACATGTTGTAGTCATGGAATCATTGCTATACCATCCCCTTCACTAGGCTTTGTGAGGGAGGACAGCTGGACCGTCTCCATCATGGTGATGAGAGTGTGATTCTAGCTTTACAGCACTATCATCTGTCAGGAAATGAAGGCCAAGCTCTTGTAAATTTCGCTCTGATGCAAAGGCAAGCTTATTGATCTGGGCAATTGCAAGAAAGATTTGTCCCTCAAAATGTACTAGCACTGCAACTGGATTGCCAATCTGAAGGCAAGGACCTCCCAGAGTACTGTCAAAGGCATTGATTTCTGGGTCAGATGATATGGCAAAGCAAGGCACATTTTAAACACATTTGAGATGATCTGTTGATGCATGACTGCTCCATACATCATTTGTAGGCTTAGTGCTTTGGGTTTTGTTGTCTTGTGGCCATTGACTGTAATTTTGGTGGAGACAAGACCCCAGGGATATTCTTCTGCAAAAGCATCTTCAACATCACCATCATCTGTGAAAGAGGTCGAGTTTGCAGGGGAAGTGGAATGTAAGTCTGCCCCCCCTCCAGACTCACTACACAAACAACTCTGCAGCAACCACCAGAGTACACAGCAACAACTGGCACAATACAGCCACTGTGCAACATTCCCACTGGTGACAGAGCAGTACAGCCACCAGTGATTTACACACAAACACATTCCTCACCAACACATCAACATCTGCTCATACTCAGAATGTACAGCAATTCACATTGCCAGAACCACACACCATGTAAACACCAACCAACACCGGAGCTACACACAACCACATCCAGTGATCTCACCATTATTGCCTCGTCATCCTCCTGGTGATTCTCATTCACATCACCACAACAAAACCATCTCCAGAAGTGTACTTGGATCTCTGGACCTATGCATCCAGCCTCAACTTTTGCTGGGCTAGTGTGATCTGATGATGAGCTGTGAGAGGTTGGGTGGGAAGCTGAGTGTTAGCTCAGTTCAGACACTGAGCAGGATGAGCTGCTGGGTGGGTGGGATCATATCTGCTGTGATTTTGTAGCTCGAAACAGACTTGCTAGGTTGAGCAGGTGTAAAATCATATAGTTATGATGTTCTTGGAACTATGTACGGAATGAAAACAGTATAATGAAATGAGGGCAATGGTACCTGGGTGGGATGGTGGGTGAAAAGATAGCAAGCAAGGATAATTAACATTGTAGATTAAATGAGCAAATAGTACAATGGTAAGGGTGAAGAGGCAGTGGGTTCAAATGATCAATGCACTGGTGTTGTCGTTCGGCTGGATGCCAGTTGCTGGTGGTCTCTCAGCAGGCTAGAGAGACACTGGCACCCTTGCTCATTCCAGCCTCAACTTGCGCTGGGCTAGCGTGATCTGATGACGAGCTGTGAGAGGTTGGGTGGGAAGCTGAGCATTAGCTCAGTTCAGACATGGAGCAGGATGAGCTACTCACCCACAAGCTGATGACTGCACCTGAGATGTTTAGCTCCAGAAAGGCCTTTCAGGAGGCAACTGATACTTTACCAAAGCACATCATCCTGAAGAATGTGCAAGTTGCTATTGCCCAGATGCAGGCATTGAACAGTTCAGAAAGGTTGAGGGTTACTTTGAGTCCACAAAGCATATTTAATGTGACTGGTGGCTGAAGTGCGCATGATCGGGTGCCTTGAATGTTCTTGAGGCCACAAAGTGACCGGTTGATGTGACTGTGGTCTGCTTCTGTGAGTGGCTCAGGCCATCCTTGTGCTATATGCCATGCTCACATGGCAGAGAGGTACTTCTTGACAACACTGACTGAGACAGGTTCAAACTGTGCACTGGTGAGCATAAGTGGGTCAACAGATTATGGGTCAGTGGCTGCCCATAGGGCAAATGAATTTAGAGTTTGGAAGGAGGCTGGTAGCTGATGTGATTCTGGTATGGAAAAAACATCACAGAAGATGTGGAATTTTTGCAGTCCAGAACTGTAACTCCCTGTATCGTGCAGAGAGGCACAGTTCGCAAGGTCAGCTAGATAACAGATGACTGGGTTATCAATGGTGCTAGCAGGGGGGGTGTTGACTCCAATCCAGCTGAATAATTGTTCATCAGCTTTGCAGTTGGGGCACAATGGTGAGGGGCACAATTGCAAGAGGCCATTGGCTGATTTCAAAAGGTCTGGCAGACGAGGTGCTGTGAATAGTGTGAAAACAGTTGTTATGGCCAGGGCATTAGTTTGTTGATTAGGTGTTCTGGGAGCAGAATGACAACCTGAGTGCGAGCTAAGGGGGAGCCTTGGAGAAACTCTGAGACCTTACCTCAGGAGAGGGCATCTGAAATGTTGTCGCGACTTGAGACATACATGGTGTGTAGCCAAATGTTGGCTTTCGCTTGGAGCAAGTAAACATGTTTGAGTATTTTGTTTGTTTCGAGGCTCCTTGACCAACCTTTGTTCATGACTGTGACAATTCCAGAGTTGTCTGAGCACACCAGTATGTTGTTCCACTGCTACTCCCTCTGCCCAGCTGATGTTGAAGGCTTTCTTTGGACCCACCTGGAAACCTGGGGCATACTTCCATACTGCAAAGAATTCACCTAGGACAACACCTATACCGAATGAGGTACTTGCATCTCCCCACCAGTTCAGATTGACTATCTCTTGATTTGTCAGGGGAACTTCATTTGGGAGCTGATGCAGGAGGGGATGGATCCATGATAGGTCATGATGGACTGATGATGTTGCATGCAGCTTGGGTCGAGGTGAGGTGAAGTTCTGTGAGAATAACAAGATTGAGCAAAGAAAGGGTCTGATAAGGGGGAATATGCAGGAGACATGCACTAGCTTCCCATAGAGACTGGCTGCCTTGCATGCTGAGAAGGATGCACCTGGGTGTTGCCATTCCTTCACAAGTAGTTGAGTGGCTTGTAGTTTCTCTTTCGGGAGAGCCACAGATTTGCACTCCAGGTTCCAATCAAAGCCAATGTATCTCTAGATTGAAGAGAACAGGTGGAGCTTCTTGATGCTCCATGGCACCCCGAAGTACCCTGTCAGGTCCATGAACTCCTTCTCTGTCCAGGATTGCTGTGGAAGCCGGATGGCCAAGAAATTGTCTACCCACTTTTGGATCAAACCAAAGTTGGCTGCCCTGTAAATGGCGACAAGCATGTTGGCCACAGCACCAAACATGCCAGCACTCAAGGTAAAGTCACACATGACAGCTCTGTCAACATAGACTAGACCATTCCAGAAGATGCAGAGGGCATGTTGCTGGCTGGGGTAAACAGGTGTGAGGCGATATGCAGCTGATATGTTGAAGGCTGCAGCCACGCAACTAGGAGGAAGAGAAGGTATGAGTTCTGCTGTGCTGTTGAATGTGCCCCATGATGTGGGAAAATCATTGGAATTCACCCCAGCATTGACAGATGCAACATTGGGATTGTTCCTGGGGAATGACATCTCTTGGACAAGTTGGAGCTTGCTCGAGTGTGGTTTGGGGACCAGTCTGAGTGGGGATGTCTGGAATGGACCTATTATGGACTCTAGGGCATCCAGAGTGTAAGCTTCTGAACAATGGCCTGCTGCCTGTTCACTGGCAATGTAAGAAAATATAAAGTCAGGATCTAAAAGTGATGAGGCATGGTTGGTGAAAAAGATATGAGGCATGGTTGGCAAAAAAGATATGAGTGGGGAGGGGTATCCCTGATGCCGACATCGAAACCCTCCCTGAGACCTGTAATTATGTGCTTCCAGTCCTTGTATAAACTGTATTTACAAAGAATTTCCTCAGCCCGATCTGGGCTGAGGGGTGTGACCACTATTTATGGGTCAGGCACAGAGTGATGTCCGAGTGATGTCTGAGTTTTGTCCGTGCAGCCTAACTTGGACTAGAAATTCC
Source organism: Tricholoma hemisulphureum (assembly GCA_964034925.1). Lineage (NCBI taxonomy): Eukaryota > Fungi > Basidiomycota > Agaricomycetes > Agaricales > Tricholomataceae > Tricholoma > Tricholoma hemisulphureum. The sequence continues at coordinate 911,620 of OZ035933.1, forward strand.
TAGCATGGATTCCGCACGGACTGTCCTAGCAAGTCACTATTTAAGATGTAATGTAATGGAAGGATTCGAACCCAGGACCTTGTGGCCATGTGAGTGTGACAGGTAAGTAATATAATGACTGTGCTACCAGGCTGTATGAGCCCAGGCAACATATGCCCATTTACTGGGCACTGTCGTCACCACATCACTATGCGTCACCCCATGACTGCCAGCTCACTTACTCCTCACCACCACCACCCATGACGCTGCCTCCCCTTTCCTCCCCCTGCTCCCTGCTCCCTGCTCCCTCCTTCACTTCATCAATATGGGGGGCCCCAGGGCCCCCATATTAAGTTTTTTTTTTCTCTAATCATTTTTTTTCGGCTAATAATTATTTTCTTTCAGTGTTTGCCAATGATGGCTGCCCCTGCTCCCCCCTGCTCCCTGCTCCCTCCCTCCACCCCACTTCACCATTATGGGGGCCTGAGGCCCAAATAGTAAGTCTTTTATTTGTTCTAATAATTTTTTATTCAGCTAAAAAAACTTGTTTTTTTCAGTCCTTCTACTGTAAATGCAACGACGGCCCACCGACTATGCGCCGGCCCTCCTCCCCACTCAGGTGGGATGTGAGGGGCCCAAAGGGGATAGGACGGCCCCAGGGAGGTGCCGGGAAGCCTGTGAAGCGGGGCACCCACTAGGTACGCACCACGACGTGGTTAAATCCGCCACGTCACCATTGACCCCCCACACCCCTCCACACAGGCAGAATGCCAGCTGCGACAGCGACAACTGACGACCGACACAGCACCCACCTCCACGCTTACAAGCAACTGCTCGTGGGGTGGATTGTGGGTGCGGCTATCAATGCCGACTGGCCACCAGTGAACGCGATGGGGGACGCCATACGACGGTGCTCCCGACAACGGAGGAGCGCCAGGCAAGGGGGGGGGGGGATGCCCATATGACTGGGGCCCCATCAGGAGGGTGGGACGTGCCCAGAGCTGAGAGGACATGACCTGGAGGCAAGGGACGCAACCGGTGCCCACACAACAGGACACCCCCCAGGACCAATAAGATGCCCCTGGAGCCCCAGGGATGCGAGGCGACACCCCAGACATGGCCAACACCCCCCAACCCAGCTTCATGAGCTACTGCTCATGGGGTGGAGCGGGGTGGAGCGGCAGGGGGTACCAGAGAGGGCCAGGCGACGAGGTGGACGCCAGACGACGGCAGGCATGACAGGTAAGCCATTGCTCGTGAGGTGGAGCACGGGTGGAGCGACAGCGACGGCAGAAGGGCCTGCAGCCACTCACCCACTCCAGCACCCCCAACTACTACCACGAGCCATTGCTCATGGGGTGGCATGGGTGCTATGTGAGGGGTGTGGCACCCCAGGATGGTGCCCGCCACCACGCCTACGAGCACCTGCTTGTAGGGTGCGTGGTGGATTTTGCCAGCACGGGGGAAGGAGGAGGATGGGAGGGAGACAGCCCTGCTGAATGGCACCCCACCATGCCTACAAGCAGCTGCTCGTAGGGTGGTTGGTGAGTGCATACAACCCCAGGAGGATGGACACCAGCACCCGCCCCCCATTGCTGCGAGCACTTGCTCGCAGGGTGGCTCGGGTGCTGCCATGTCACTACCTCGCACCCTGCCATCTTGCTCTCCCAGTGAGACGGCAGGTTTTTATTATGTAGTATTTGCTGCCTCTCTGAATGGGGGGCAGCCTTGGTGTTTTTTTGAGTGCCGTTGCTTGATGTGAGCAATGGTAACTTTTTTTTTATTGCTAGCATGTATTTGTAATAGGTAATAAATAGTGGTAATAATATTAATATTATGTGCCCATTTGGCTTAGTAGTTAATTGTGCCCAGTTTGTGTAATCTTGATCAAAGTGCCTTGGGTTCAAACCCTGCCAGGTACACCAATATTTTGATCTTACTCTCACAAAAAAATTCACTAAGTCTTTATCTACTCGGACATTACTCAGACCAGCTAGGACAACTCGGACATCATTAGGACTTCTTACAGTTCCAAGATGCTAGGACTCGGCCCAATTCTTCAGTCCGCATGATGTCCGAGCTGTCTGTGTGGACTACTCGGACTTTACTAGGAATCCGTGTGGACAGCTGGGAGTCTGCGCAGACTAGGTGGGGGAGTGTAAAGTACAGCTCTGAAGTGGCAACTTGAGTTCCGGGACCAGTTGAAGCAGAAGTGTTTTCCATTGGGGGTGAGCAGGGCATTTCTGCTCTCTGATGAGGGAGTGATGGGAGCCATCTTCTTTCCAGCAGTGGTGAATTCGGCTTTGCAGTTGGGTGGGAGGTAGGTCCATAACTATTCTATGATGAGCTGCCAAGGCTGTGGCCCTTGCTTCACTGAAATGCTCTCTTATATGTCCTTCAGCTGCTGTGGAAGCTGCATACCAGTCTACAATAGATATGCTCTTCTCATTCCTTCGGTCAAGACCCTTGGCTGTTAGGCCACCCTGTGCATTTATCGTGAAGTTTTCCTCACCCTGAGCTGCTTTGAGGCGAGCAGCAGTGGTGAGTGCAGTGTACAGGACATACTGGAAGTGATGGAAAGCTTCCTCGACTTTTGGGGGTATGGCTAGTGAGAAAGTGACAATTAGCTCTTATGTTGCATCCACCATCATAGATGATAACGAAAGTGGGAATTAAAATCCCATAAATTCAGCTGGACTATATTTTGTACTGGGGGTATGGCTGAATGTAAAGTCTAAGATTCGTGCACTAGAGGGTGTCCCTCACATAATGCAACAGAGCCTATCGCTCATGCAACAGAGCCTATCACTTGTGCAACAGAGCCTATTGATGATGCAGTAGGGCCTATCACCCATGTGGCAAGCATATGCTCAATGTGAAGATGGAGTAAGCAACTGAGGTGTTGCTCCAGACAAAGGAGAACGTGGCACTCACTGCATGTGCCCCCCCCCCCCCGGCCCTTCCAGGACTGAGATCATCTGCTCCGTGTGTGTCCCCACGTGAAGCGCAAGAAGCACCGGCAGGGCCCACAATGGATCACAGACCTCATTGAACTCCTCGAGGCGAACCCACGGGCGTTTGCCTTTGTCCCCCTGGAAGGGTGGGATCCTGGATGAGGGACACGCGCAGGGTGTATGACCCCCGTCTGGTGGCCTGGTTCGCCTGATGGCCTGCTGAATGCACGCTCTGGCGTCTGAGCCTGCTGCATCTTCTGTCAGTAACACCAAACCTCATGTTATCGTCGCTGGCAAGGCTGGGGGGCCCACCAGATGGTGGGTACCGTCCCATACATGGGGCGGCTAAGCGAGGAGGGGCTGTACTCAGGCAACTGAGGGGCTCTGGACCCCATCGGGCCTTATGGCTGGTGGGTTGGTCAACCTGCTGGAAGGCCTGTAATCCTCATTCCTGGCTGACATGTTGGTGGGCACGCATGACTAATAGGGGCTGTACAGGGGACCGCAGGTGTAGGGGGCTGGGGTGAGTTAGTATGCGCTGTTGGGAGTGCCGGCGAGCTGGTTCAGGGAGGCGCCTGAGCGCCCTCGGCCTGTAGTCCAGCCATGTGCGTGGCTCCAGCAAGCAACGTGCAGGCCTTCACGCACCTCAGTGCATTATTGGGGCCACAGTTTCCCCCTCAACTTGCATCGTATACCCGCTACCTATTGTATTAGATAGCCATGGACTGCGCCCGTGCACCACGTTAAATATCGTTGAACAAAAAAAAAAAAGGAGAACGTGGTGCATGATAAGAACAGGGGCTTACTGACTTTGAGGGAGCTGGCCTTGAACCCGGGAACTACATCGGGTAAGACAAGTTTCTTTCCATCATCTTTCAGTGATGCAGTTGCAGCTTTCATGCGGTTGATGGTGTCCTTGTCTGCAAATTTGCAGATTTTGTGGCTGATGTAAGTTTGCTAATGGTGTGCCATCCTTCTCATAGCATTAAAGTTGAGCTTTTGAGGATTGTATTTCGTCTGCTTGGGACTGTGGAGTAGGGCCAACAGCAGGTTGTGTGGTTTGGGGGTTGACAGTGTTGTTGCCTTCGGCTGGTGACCTTACCACCTGAGGGCCATTGGTGGGTTGACGGTTGCCTCTGGCAGGTGCAACGGGTTCAGTGGGAGGGAGGCTGTTGGGTTGGACTTGCTGTGTTGGCAGCTGATTGGCAGGATGGCTCTGCTGGACTGGGGGTTGGGTGATGGGATGATTCTGCAGGGTTGCAGGAGGTGTTACCGGCTACTGGAGGGGTTGTCAAGCTTGTGATCTAGTATTGTTCACACCTGTGTTACCAGGTGCTGTGTTTCTTGGAGAACTCAAAGCTCCAGAAGGTTCTCCGAGGTTTAGTCCAGTGTGAGCATGCATTGGAGAAAAGAGTGAAAGGAAACCTTAAACTATGAAAAGATAGTGAGTGAGGATAATTAACGTTGTAGATTAAATGAGCAAATAGCACAATGGTAAGGGTGAAGAGGCAGTGGGTTTAAACAATCAATGCACTGGCATTGTCATTCAGCTGGATGCCGGTTGCCGGTGGTCTCTCAGCAGGCTAGAGAGACACTGGCACCCTTGCTCATGCCACCTACAGAGCTGCACAGCCACATCCAGTGATTTCAAATTTACCATTCCATCACCACTCTTACAGGTGGCAAGTGATATGAGTGGCCATGCTCAAGTGGATGAGTTGCTTGTCCAGGTTGAGATCAATGCAGATGTGGGGAAATATGAGGTGGTGTGCAAACTCACCATAGAGTTGTAAGGCATGGCATGTACATGTGAAGCTTGGCATTGCACCAGTGGCTGAAGGTAGTGCCCACATTTCTTTCAGAAGTAAGTAGCCCAGCACAATGTCTTGCTTGTTGTTTGGGTTCAGCAAAGATCTCAGCTGATCTGACAAGACTCCTGTCATCCTTGTGCACAAGGTGATTCATCAGTTCAAGTTTATGGAGTTGAGGATGGATGGGTGATTGTGGACTGAGAGTTTCTTTTATTGTCAACAAAACCAAGGCATACCCATGCGTTGACTTGCTGTTGGATGCAATGCTAATGGTTCAATAGGTTGTAAAGCTCTGATGATGCTGTGTCTTGTTAATGGCTGCAAGGGTGGTCTGGATCACCTTTGCATGTTCTGGTCCTGTCTCCTTTTTGCAGGTACCTGAAATGAGGATTGGGTGCACACTGTATTCTCAAGTCCTTTACACTCCCCCACCTATTCCAGCTGGAATCTGTTCAGATTCCCTGGAGTTCAGTGCACTTTTTTTGTATGGTATTTCCACTGTAGCAATTAATTCCAGTGAATATATTATTGAATTTTATTAGCAGAATCCCAGCAATCTACCCAAACTCAAACAAAGCTGGAATAGCAGGATACCCAGACACCTCACCCAGTTACATGCCTGCCTAACACCTCTGACCCACCTGTGACCCATCTATGACTGCCAGCTCACAGCTCACAACCACCACCATGTCCACCATCAACAGGCCCCCCTCCCACACCATCCAACACAGTTGCCACTGCCCCCTCACCCTGCTCACAGGCTGCCACCACCACCACCACTGCCCCACTTCCATCACCCATTGGCGCCTCACCCATCAACAATGCTGCTGCTATGGTATGGGGGCCCCAGGCCCCCCACTAAATATTTTTCATTATCACTATTTATATTTTACTAATATACTATTTTTTTCAGCTTTTTTGTGTGCATTCAATGAGCCCCCAACATGCCACCCTCTTCCACACTCAGCTGGGAGGTGGGGGACTTGATGGGGATACTATGGCCCCAAGACCATGGCTGCCACATCACGAGCCACACTCACTCTAATGCCATGTCACTACCGCCTGCACATTGGCCCAAGGACCAGGAGGAGGTCAGAGTCAGATGGGGGGGGGCGCCATACCACCAGGGACACACCAGATGATGGAGGGGAGACACCAGAGGACTGGGGACATGCCAGATGATGGGAGTGATGCCAGATGACCCAGAGGACATGCCAGACAATGGGGGACAAGATGGGCTGCCTTACAACACAACCAGATGAGTGGGGGGGGGATTCCCAGATGAGCAGGAGGACACCCAATGGAGGGGGGGGACACCCAGACGAGCGAGGGGATGCCCAGACCATGGGGGAGATGACCAGCACCACCCAGCCCAGCCCCACAAGCCACTGCTCATGGGGTGGAGCACAGGTGGAATGATGGCAACACTGGAGTGCATGTGCCAGAACCCACAACCACTGCCATGAGCCATTGCTTGTGGGGTGGAAATGGGTGCTATGTTAGTGGCACCAGCAGGATGAGTGATGCAAGGGGAGGGGAGGGTGATGGGCAGGGAGGGGATGCAATGCTCAAGGCTGCGACACACCCCACTCCCCCCCCTCCATATATCAGTATTATATATATTTAGAGCACTTTGTAAGTGGGTGGTATGTATAAATATATTACAGCCAATGCAATGTGACATGATGCCCAAGGACACAACCACTCCCCCCCCCCTACATGTAATGATTTTATATGTAGTGTATTTTATTGTGTAAATAGGTAATAAAGTAACAATAATATCCTCCACCAATAAAGGTGTTATGGCTTACCTGTTAAGTTGTTGGAAGATCTGTAAATTGTAATCTAGAGGTTGAGGGTTCAATCCTGGCTGGAGATATCTTATTTTGAGTTTAACTTGGTGTTGCAAAGTTCTTGTCCATTTGACCCCACACATTTCAGTCAGAATAACCAGAATCCACCTGGACTTTCCAGAGTCCAGGGAGTCCAACCAGAATAGGTGGGGGAGTGTAAAACACTGTCAATAGGGGTGGTGGAGTCATCTGCCAGTCCCTCCCATCTAGATGAGCCCTGTCTCCATTGCTGAAGGGCTCTGCCCGAAGGGTCATGAATTTAAATAAAATTGTGAACAACTCTGAGAGCAGGGATGAACATTCCTTGTGTCTCTGAAGAGTACTCTGGTGCTGCCCCCATGAGTGCAAATTGATGCTTGAAATACCCCAAAGATCTGCTCAACAACATTTTGAGTTTGTGCATGAGAAAGATTGAACAACTCTTGATGGTCTTGTGGTCTATAAAAAAAGCTGTTCATCATTTATTAGTTATCACAAGAAAATAGACATGTACTTCTGATTTCCATGAGCCTATTCCTTGAGATGGTAGTGTTTTCCATGATACAGCATCATGAGGGCATCACAAAGTAGTGTTTTAAAGTCCAGTCAAGTCTGGTTTTCAGCCCAAAAATGGGCTGACTGAACCCTGACCGGTTCATTCTGCCTCCAAAGTCAGGGCAAACCTGACCAAACCAAAGGTAACCAGTCAGGTAGGTCAGTTTAGGTAACTGAACCCTACCCTGACCAGTTCTGACCAATTTTTACAGTGTAAAAAATAAAATAAAATAATTCTAATTAAATCTACAAGTAAAACAACCTGAAAGACATGCAAGGGGGGGTCATGAGCATCTCACATCATGGCTAAGGGAGGTTCCATGCTCATAAAACAAAGTGTATCATTAGTAGATAGATAAAACAATGAAATGAAATGAATGAAACATACTATGGTGATGACATGCATCGCTTGAGCCCCCACCATCCTCATTGTCATTGTCATCACTGTTGATGTAGTACCACCTGTATTCCACCCCACGAGCAGTGACTCGTGAGGCTGGGTGCAGGTGGTTCTTCACCATTGTTGTTGTTGTTGTTGTTGCCGTTGTCATGTCACCATTGTCTTGTTGTCTCATTGTATCATTGTTGTATTGTTGTCTCATCATCATCGTTGCCATTGTCTTGTCACTATCATATTGTTGTCATATCATTGTCTTGTCTTGTCATATCATCATCATCTTGTTGTCACTGTCTCGTCATTGTCATTGCTGCTGTGATCTGCTAGCATCCATGAACCACCCTGTGAGCAGTGGTTTGCAGGGCTGGGGTAGGTGCTGGGTCATTCATTGTTGTCATTACAAGAACCTAAAAAGATACAAGATAGAGATTAACAATGTAAAATAAAATAAACTAGTTACCTAGGGCCCAAACGACATTGTTTGGACCCCACATTTGCAGGCATTGTGTGATGTGGTGGGTGTCAACATGACCAAATGGTCTGTGTGCAGCCCAAATGTATATAAACTCTTGCCATTCAACCTTTTTTACTTGGGTTCAGCCCATTTCTAATATATTTTAGTTACTTATTATTTTAATTACTTCATACAATACTGAGACCTGTAGACAGTATAAATATAAATGAATAGTTGAGTGTAAATATGCTTAATGGTTGTGGTCAGTCATAATCGGTCATGGCCAGTTTGCTCTGGGCTGATATTTTGCTCCTGACTGGACCGTGACACAGCTCTGAGTCCCTGACTATGGCTGAAGCTTCAGTCAGCTTCAGTTTGGTCTCGGTTATTTTTGGTTAGGGTAACCTGACCTCAAAACACTATCACAAAGTGGAAATCTGGCATCAGCAAGATAGTAGCAATTTTGGGGAATAGCAAGGTCCTTGCCACATGTATGCAACAACTTGTGAACCAGCTGCACTGTCCTCCCAGTTACTGAGCAAATAGACAAATTTGAGCTCAAAATCAGAGGCTGCAAGTACATTCTGGGTGATCCCACCCTTGCAATTGTGCAGTTGCTTCAGCCTCAATGTATGCATGAAAATGGGACCTATCAATGGCACCTCAACAGTACTTGAAATATGAATATACCTTCAGGTTGTCAAGAATTTCTTTCAGGGTTTGATCAGCTGGCAGTGGATGTACATGCTTCTGATAGAAGCTCCCAATGAGCATTTTTTCTGTCTTGTGAATATAAATGTAAATTGCATTGATGCATCCAAGAAAATAGACACACATACTTGCTAATTGTATCTCCACTGCATTAAAACCTCTCTTGTAGCATTCACAAACTTTTCCCAGTCTGAGCAAGATCAAGGGGGTGTCAGCCTGTCAATCCTGCACATCAGGTGGGGGGGGGGGGGGGGGGGGGGGTTGGTCAAGCAGGCCACTGAAAAAATTTGACATCAAAGCCAGAGGGCTCAAGGGACTGAAAGAAGTACAGGAGGACTGAGTTTGTAAATTGTTGTACAGGAGCAACATAGTCAAATTTTGTTGGGATTATGTATACAAGAGTATACAGGCAAGCCAAGGCAGTTAACATGCCTAGGGAATATTGCCAGAATATGCTAAGTCATATTAACACATGTTTAACTGAGGTTAACACATGCAGAGACATATAGGGGAATCCACAGTTAACACATGCTACAGGATTAAACATCCTGCAGCATGTCTATCATAGGATAGGCAAGATATAGCCATGTCTATCATAGGCTATCAGAGACAGAGCCTTGGATAGAGTGTCTAAGACACACCCTGCAGGAAGTCTAGGACTTACCAAGCCATGATATCATATGTCACTATTATTGACACTGTTATAGGGGATATGACAAAGTTATTCCATTATTAACTGGTACAGGGGTCTATTACAGAATACCTCCTTTATATATTATAGGAGTGCATTACACTATACCTCCTAACTGTGTAGTATAAATATTGCACATCTTGTAGGAGATGATAATAACATTCCTCCCTGTGGCAGACTCCCTCATACACTTACCTTTGACTTAAACTCAATACCTCAAAAACCTCGTCCTCATCTTGTGCTCAACTTCCTGATCCCAATAAATTATCAACCAAAAATTCATATAACTGAACTACAAGAGTAAAATGGCACTGAAGAAAAAGTGCACAATGAATACATTCCTATTGCAAAATGAACGATGATCTAAATTCCTAAATCAGAACCAAAAATGAGGCCAAATATATAGCCAACAGCACTCTTTCCTGCCCTGGCTGAGGAAGTGCACATCAGCACTGGTGGCCAAAGAAACCTTGATATGCATCATGCCTTGTCCAAATGTAAGGCATTGCAGGAGCAGACTCAGCTGAGACAAAAGCAATGACAAGTTGGCTCACTTTTGACCTTTTTTGCGCCTCAGCAAATGCTGGTTCCATCAACAGTAACAGCACCTCCCCCTGTGCAAGTCCAGCTGTCAATCTTGGTACCACCAACAGAGGGTGACTCATCACTGCATGTGACACCTGCACCTTGAGCCAAGCTTCCAAGCAGCTGTGCACTAGCAAGGAGGCTTCTTCAGCAGCTTCACAAGATGATGGGAAGAATTCCACATACCATACCACTCACTGATGAGAACCACCCACTTGCAATTCGCTTAGGGAATCCTACTGACCACATTAATGCAAACCTTGATGACTGGCCAGACACCTTGAATCCAATGATACACCACGCTTTTGGATATGGGGCCACAGCAGAAAGCAAACAGGTGCTGGCAGGCTTGGGGCGATGTGGGCAGTATGGACTGGATGGTTTTTATCAGTTCATGGACTACTTTGTCATCCATTGTGGACTGCAGGGTGGGTTGCTGGAGGGAAAGGTCAACATACTTCTGGTGGCAAGTAACTTCAAGTGCATGACATAGCTGGTTGATCCAACTTCTGGAAACTCAGGTCACACAAATAGATTTGGGACTAAACAGGCAACAAATGACTTGGTTGATGATGATACAGATGACAAGATAGTGATAGTTGATGCACCTGTTCCCAAAATATCTTCAACCCTGTTCACTGGTTTACCAGGGCTGATGAACCCCTGCTGCAGAATCCAGATCATGTTCTCCCAGGGCAAGATGAGCACATTTTGGATCCATTTGGTCTACACAATGAATGTCAGCTCCCATGGAACTACCAATCCTGCAATGATAAATTCTTCCTGCAAGCAAAATGTTGTCAGGCATTGTTTGTAGATGTGGGCAGGGCTTGCACCATCTGTGAGGGTCTCAAGTCCAATCAGGCATACCAAGGAATTGTGGAGCAAATAGAATGCAGTGATATGTCTTCACCAGGTGTAGGCAAAGAAAAATGCATTTCACATAGTTCTAGGGTCACAGGGCGATCCCCTCATTCCTCCTTTTCCTTCCTATTTCTGTCCAAAGACATGTGAACACCCACTGCCAACTACAAAAGCCTTTATGTTGCCTTCTACAGACTTTACAGACTTTGCAAGTACTTTGTGGACTTTACAATGTGACCCACTTCAATATTACCTGGGTTACCTGTAAATAATTAGTGTATGCAGTCCATTGGCAATGGACATGGACATTTTCCCTATTTTGCATAGTATCCACTTGACTTATCCACTTGACTTTATTTTGTATAAAAGGTGCACTGTAAAATACTAGAAAAAGAGATTTTTCTCTTCCTCTCTCCACACTTAAGATTCCAAGTCTCATCCCCTCTTGTGTTTAACTCTGAAGTTGATTTGCGACTTATTCTATTATCATCACTGCATCACTGTGATTGGAACTAGAACAAATCTAGTCCATCGGTTAAGTGCCCTCTTGCATCATATTGCATTATTAGATCATGAACCCTTTATTACTTTCTTGCAAAGTTTCACTAACCTTGCCTGCTGGCTTTGCATTCTTCATACTTAGTCTAGAGCTTCTGTGGTTGTTAACAGATATCACCAACCTCTTCCCTCACATAAGAAGGATGGTCCTGGGACCCTTTAAGCTAACTCCTCCCTTTATTCTTTTCCACAGTTAGGAACACTATGAACACATCAGCAGCATGGGAGAAAACACACCTTTTGCATACCAGCCCATTGGTGGCCTTACCAGAGCTCTGGTGGATCACCAATGGAGCTGCCTCTATTTCCAATATCTATCTCAAATAACCATTTCAAATTCCATTTCATATTCATCTCCTGTTTCATTTGTATCACTTATCATTATTTGATCATCTTACTTACTGCATACTCAGTACTCCACAGAACCCTGCCATAGTTACCCTGGTTCCTTACATACCATAAAACTTAGATACCATCACTTGTAACTCCAGTTCAATTACTGCATTGTTACCTCTCCAACTCTCTCACTCCAAGTCCTCCTCGCCTCTTACTTCCAGAACTCAGCTGGACCTATGCTCTTAGCATTGTCACCTTGTAAATTGGACATCAGGCATAGAGAAGGGTGCAATATCTTATAGATTGAAGCCAAGTCCATTGTTGCATTGGAACTCTGTCAGAACACCGCCATAACTCCGCCCTACGAGATCAGTTCGTAACACAAGTGGCGAGTGGGAAGGTGGATCATGTTTGCAGTATTGGTGAGAGTGGGGTTGAAGAATCATGCTGGGATACATGGGCTAAGTACAGAATATGAGCAGGCAGTGTTGGAGTTGTATTGTCCACAAGGATAATCAGAGGATGACATGGCATCTCTTCTTGACTTGTTACCGCCACCATGTGCCGTGGGAACTTTCTGTACACTGTCTGACTCGGTGTCCAGCAGTCTATCCCCTGGCCTGATCTTTGATCAGACCAGCCTATCCCACTCCCCAGGAGTCGTTTGGGAGCTATCCCAACCCCCCTGGCGATTGGCCTGACCGATCCCCACGGATTGTGCACGGATGCCCACTCAGAGGGTGCCCTACTGTCCGCCATCTTTACCTACCTGGGCTCGATGATCCTCGGCTCTGGGATGGGGCACCTTCCGCCAATCGGTGGGGGGGTTTGACGGTGAAGTAACACTGCCGGCTTAGGCTGGGGGTCCTGTTCTGGGGTCGGGGGGAGAACACGCTTAGGGGGGGGGGCGATCTTTTGGATTGCCAGATCCCTGGAGAGGATCTAGGGACCTGGTGCGTCTGCTTTCACTTCCTTTTAGGATCTTAGCTACTTTACGACTACAGGACACTGCCTTCTCCCTGTGGGGGGGTCCTTGCCTCGCACTAGGGGTTTGCGCGCCGGCGCTACCCCTTACCACGCTTCCCTTGGGCACCCATGCTCTGTGCGTGTGCTCTGGGGACAACTTATATGCTCATCCAGGATGCGCAGGGCTGGCGATCCCTGCCGCTTACAAGAGACCGAGCCATTCCCGCTGTCCACCTGTTAGCAGGGGTCAGCGGAGTATCTGCGATCATCGAGATCAGACAGCAGAGGGCAGGGGGAGACGCTCCCCCAGCACTGCTCTTTATGGCCCTACAACACTGTGTGTTGGGGACCGCACGTATCCTCCCCGGCCGCGTTCGTTAATGCGGCCTGTGGATCTTCTGGACGATCAGGGGGCGGGCCTGCTGAGGCTGCCACTGAGACTCCAACGGGGCCCCTTCCCCGCCGCCGCCATCGTCCACGACGGCGGCACAACTGATTGATCGAGCGGCGACGCCATCGACCTCTCGTGCGACGGACCAGGGGGGGTAACACCCCCTATCCACTGTCGGCAAGCCGCCTGTCTGGATACAGGCGGCGCTACCACGCACCCCTTCGCTATGGATGGGGTGCTCCTGGGGCTCGTCCCTGGGTTTGTCATGGGCATACAAGTGGGGGCCTCGGCCGCCCACAGGTGTACCCATATCCACAGGCTTTAGGCCCACTGGGTCTCGGCCAGGCATCTCATCGGACGGCAGGGACGCCGGTCCGGTGGCCCATTTCTCGATGAGGGGAGTGGTTCTCCCCTCCGCCCGTTAGGGAACTCGGTTAACCTCCAGGACCTTTGGGGGCTGGGGGCTTACGGTGAATCAACACCACTCACCGGCTGGCTTCGGCTGGCCGCGCGTGGGGGGACCGATCTAGCTGCGGGTGGGGGGTCTTCCGGCATGCGGCGGCGCAAGGGCGCAGCTCTGCCTTCCCGCTCCAGTGAGCGTTATATGTGGTCTATCTGCCCGCCTTAGAGGTTAAAAGAGGGAGGAAGGTCTCACACCGGCAGGGGTCTGGTATAGTAGAGCGTAGCTTACTCTAGTATGTTTGTACTTCGTGCCCGCGGACTGTGCACGTACACCGCGCTATAAATTGTTGAACCAAAAAAAAAAAAAAAAAAAAAAAAAAAAAAAAAAGAGGATGACATGGTGTGATCCATTGTGATGTTATGGCTCAGTGGTGCTCAAGTTGCCAAATTTGCACATAGATCCATGTCCCCACCAAGCCCAAGAATGGCTGGATGAAACACCATTATCTGACCTCTTGTGGTTTCATCTTCCATGCTGGGGGTTGACAAAGTGGAGGCAAACATTATCTTGTGTTTAGATCCACTAGACACAGAAGACCCAGATGAATATCAACATCATAATGTTGTCATCCACCAGGTTTTAATATTTGATGAGATTACAATCGAGAAAAGACTGCATTGGGATGATAGATCAAATCTGTTTATGGGTTCTTACCAGGAGCATAACTGCAAAATTCCATTGGAATTTGACAGTGAGAAGGAACTTCATATATTTTCTGATGCACTTGACAGCAGTGATGTGCACTTGGCACCTGAGGTATGTTGCTTGAGCTTTTTCAAAGGGTGTCATATCTTAGTTAATCAATCAACTACTAAAGGCAACCATTGGTGCATTAGGCTCTCTTTCTGAAAAGCCCAGAGAATATGAGTCCTTTACACTCCCCCATCTATTCTGGCTGAAATCTGGTTGGAATACCAGATTCCCTGGAGTCCAGTGAACATTTTTCGTATGGTACTTCCACTGTAGCAGTCAATTCCAGTAAATATATTATTAATTTTATTACTGGAATCCCTGGAATCTACCTGAACTCAAACAAAGCCAGAGTAAGCAGGATACCTGGACTCCTCACCCAGTCACATGCCTGCTTACTACCCATGACCCACCCTGTGACCCATCTGTGACTGCCAGCTCACAGGCTCACAGCCACCTACCATGACCACCATCAATAGGCCCCCCTCCCTCACCATCCAACATGGCCACTGCTGCCCCCTCACCCTGCTCACAGGCTGTTGGAATTATGTATACAAGAGTATACAGGCAAGCCAAGGCAGTTAACAAGCCTAGGGAGATGGAATACAAGTCCTAAGCTTAGGGTTAGGGTTAGCAGCTGCTACCCTTAACCCTAGAGCAATGGCAGTCTCCTATACAGGAATAGACTGGCCAAGACTACAAAGACTGCCAAGACTGTCTCCTATGCTATCCAGGGAACCCCCTATAATATACAATGATAGACAAGTCTATCTGGAGAATTATATAGGGGATATGACATAGTTATTCCATTATTAACAGGTACAGGGGTCTATTACAGAATACCTCCTTTATATATTAAAGGAGTGCATTACACTATACCTCCTAACTGTGTAGTATAAATATTGCACATCTTGTAGGAGATGATAATAACATTCCTCCCTGTGGCAGACTCCCTCATACACTTATCTTTGACTTAAAACTCAATACCTCAGAAACCTCGTCCTCATCTTGTGCTCAACTTCCTGATCCCAATACAGGCCACCTGAAAGCCTCCTGTCTTTGGAGGCTCACTGAGGCATGATCACACAGTTGACAGGATCATGGTGTATTCTCCAGAACTGGGAGGACTACAACAGGGCAGGTTACAGGTTACTTGTCTACTAAGAATATCTAAGGTTCAGACATATGCTTCGTACTGGTCAGTATCTATAAGGGGAAGTCCAGGGTGTTGTCATGACATGTTATGAACAATGTCTGGCACTGGGAGGGAGTCTAAAGAGCACATCCAGGTGCAGAGGAAGAAGAAACACGTCCTGGCTTGGACAGGGCTACAGTAGCACTTAAGAGGCCCAAGTGAGTAAGACTAGGGGCCAGGCTTACAGAATGCTCCCCTCTATGAAAGTGATGCCAAAGCAGCTGAGGCCACAACACATAAAGACATTTGTTTTCCAACAAAAGCAGGGACTACCACAAAACACATCAAGATCCCCCTGGTTGCAACTGCTGATGAAAGGGGTTTTGCATTGACTTCACTGGTGAATGAGATGGATATGCCAATGGATGTTGATCATGATCATGCACATGTACCTGAAGATACTGTTCATGGTGCCAAATCACACAAGGTTCAAGACACAATGGCGAATGACACATATATAACATTGAAAACCTTTTAGAAGACTCAACGAGTCTATGTTCTTCAGTTTGTAGACCATGTAGATGAGTTACTTCAATCACTTCTTATACACAAGACCATGGAACTGCAGAAGTGCTTGGATTGCTCAGCAAACAGTTGGGCTGTCTGGAGGTGCATTGATTGTACCCTACCAAAGCCAATTTGTTGTAGATACATGTGCCACAGTCATCAGCAAAGCCCCTTGCATTGAATTGAATGCTGGACCAGCACCTTCTTCTGGTGGGCAGCACTTTGGGAAGTTGGCACCTATATTCTGGTACAACACCAAAGCTCAACAACAGCTTGCCAGGCATTAGAGTTTCAGAAAGAGCATCTGGAAAGCATTCAAGGTCATGCAGATGCAGTCAAACAGGCCAAGTTAACAGTGCTAGCCACATTGGCACCTTCGCTCACACAACTGGCCACACTAGCACCACAAGATGACATATGCCCAGAAGATGTGGATGGTTCAAGTCTGATGAACTGGGGTCAGGAGAGTGTTGCTGATGCACACTTCTTTGCTCATGTGGACTCATTGCAAACACATCAGCAAGGAGACCTGCCATGGGAGGTAGATGGTGATGATGGTGAAAATGCTGATGAAGATGAAGTAAATGTTGGGCTTTGGGGAGAAAAGAGTAGGGAGTGCCAATTCACATGGATGGGCCAAGTCCAATGGTGCCAGTGATGCAAGTGCTGGAACAGCCCAGACATATTCAGTTGCCAGTGCCAATTCAAGGGCCACCTCAAATGCCACTCTGGTGGCCCATGCAAGTGAACATACTTATTCAAGTGCCAGTGCCACAACTAGGGCTGGCTCAAGTGTCAGTGGGGGATAGTACTCTGGAGCTCAGATACCACACACTGATGCACTGAACAACTCATATGTTTGAGTGGTCCATACCAATGGAATCCACCATCTTGCAATGGTTACCTGCAATTGTCAGGGTGAGCTTCAAATGTCCCCTCCAATCGGGAGCGTGCTTCCATCATTAATGATGCACATGCCCTGGAGCACCTTCTGGACAGTGCCACCTACTGGGTGGGGTATGTCCCTCAGTCTGCCCTCCCTCTAGAGGTGAGGGACTCCATATGGCAGTTGGCATGGGAACTTTTCATTGCTGCCACCGCCCACTTCTTGGACTCGCCCCTGACCATGGCCTTGGCAATGGCTCCAGACATCTCCTCCCCGGCTGCTGTCATCAACACAGCTCATGAGACTCCTGGACACTCGGGTGGCACACCTGATGCTGCGGCAACCAAGACTCCAAGGGGGCCCCTTCCCCATTGTTGCCGCCACCCACAACCGCAATGCAACTAAACCCTTGCGGACCAGGGGGGGTAACACCCTCCATCCATTGTCAGGCACCCTGCCCCTCTGGTCAGGGGTGGAGCCTTCCACGCACCCCATCACTATGGGTGGGGTGCTGTCAGGGACCTGTCCCTGGGCTTGTCTTGGGTGAGTAGGGGGCGGCCTCAGCTGTCCACCCTCTCATCTGCTTCCACCGGCGTTGTTTGGGCTGGCCATGGTCACAGCCAGGTTTCTTTGTTGAACAGTGGCAGCGCTGGGTCAATGGTCTGTCTCCAATGAGGGGGTGGCCACCATTCTCTCTCTGCATAGTGGAAGCAGTTAACCTCTGGGTCTTTGGATCTGGGGGCTTGTGGTGAACTGACACTACTCACCGGCTCTGGCTTCAGCTGGGAGGCTGCGCGTGGGGGGACTGTGGAAGCACTGGGGGGGGGAGTTTTCCGGCTCGAGTGCCGTGCAAATGCAGCAGGCCTTCATGCCCTCGAGGGTGGTATCTATGGTCATACGTGCTCACCTTAGTGGCTACTAAAATATGTAGGGGCGTCATCTTGCAGGGAGGAAGGGCATGGTCGAATCGTAGCATACTAAATTGTGTCTTTACTTCATCCCTGCGAACTGTGTCTGTGCACCACGTTATAAATTGCTGAACAAAAAAATAAAAAAAAGGGTGACCTTCAAGTTCCACTTGACTTGTTGTCATCCTGCTTGGTGCCTGCCAGCTTTGACTGCATTCATACACTTTTCACCACACAAGTACTGGATTATTTCAGACTATGTAATCTCGAACTGAAAGCCTCGGCCTATCAATTTTGTCAGCTCATCCGCTGGCTCACCCTGCCTATAATGCCGGCCTCTGTCCCTAATCTTTATCATGAATTTTGTTGGGTGTCACAATTGTGGCATTGGATGAAGAAACTCAAATGGGCTGGTTATGGGCATAACAATCAGGATCCTAAAACTCCCTTGCCAGGAGCATTATTGAATTCCTGTCTGGCATGCCCTCAACCCAGAATAAATCTTCTGGTAGATTGGAAACACAATTCTTGCAGGTGAGAATAGCTCAGACATCATAGCCATATTAATCACATTAGTACAGATTTGTCTATCGCCGTACATTTGTGGCCAATGGGAATTTCAAGGCTGATCATGTGTGGCAAAAAACCATGGAGACTGATGTTTGGCTGAATGATGGAGCCAGAATGATGGCAAATCATGAACAACATTTTGATTTCCTGAAGACAGCCATTGAATGATCCACAGTGAGTGCCAATCCTCTTTTACACATCAACCCACAGAATAACATATCAACAGAAAGCAGAAAATGTGCCCAGCATGGCTGCTACACACCAAATTCTCTTTTTGACTTGTTCAAGGGTGAACAACTGAAGAATGTGGACTTTGCTTTCTTACAGGCCTTGAAATATACAAATGTTGATCCTGAACAAGGTGTGGGGGTATTGTTTGTCAATGGTGGGTCCACATGTCAGAATGCATCAGGCAGTACCTCTCAGATGGTGCGGAAAGATAATGGGAGTGTTGGTCAGGTTCTGTTTGGGTTGTCAAACTCCAAGTGTCTGAGCTTGGGAGAACTGAGGAAGAGAGAAGGGGGGAGCCTCTTGTGAGGAGTAGGGGGGGAGCTGAGCATGGAGGACTGTGGAAAGGTTGAGTTTGAGACTCCTGGAACAGTGAGAGTTGGCAGTCACATGACCATAGCTAGTAGATAGAGCCACATGCTGTAGAGTCACACATCACAACATTGCTTGCTTGCTGCATCCATAGCATTGCTGGAGCGAGGACCACCCCTGGCATGTCCATCTTGGTGATGAGAGCACAATTCAACTCTTGCACAGCTTGATTCTTGTGTCGCTTGATCCTGGTTGCTCAGTTCTCTCCTGCTCAGTTTTGTATCCTTCTTGTGTGCCACATCACGACACACCCAGCCTCTTGTATCATTGACATCTCAGTTTATAGCCTTGAGCCCTCAGTTTTAGACCCTACCAGTCAGAGCCTCAGCCTCACACCAGTCTAGTCTTGTCCACTTTTCCGCATTCTATCACTATGGGAAAGAAACCAGTAGCAAAAACTGCCTCATCAGCACCACCACCAGCATCAGCAACAGCAACAGGAAAAGAATACCTCATGAATCAGGTTCTTGTCATGCAACAACTTCAACCAGATGTCTACGAGATCATTATGGCACGAGGCCAAGAAGAAGCATACAACCTGGTCAAAGACGCAATCCCTAAGACACTCGAAAGAAGCAAAAGGGCATTTCTGAATGAAGGATGCAAGAAGGGCGATGCATACCGTTCAAAATGAACTTGATGTGATGACTAATCCTCACAACCATGCCTGAGTCACAACGCCCTCTCAAATTTGATTTATTGGCTGTGTTCAGAGCTCAATATCACCAATTTTCAGATGCGATCCAGTCTGCACTAGCCAGTGAGTCTGAAATGGACCCTACTGTCCTTCAGAGATTGGGCAATGATGTGGACGAGTACAGACTGATGGTGACTCAGGTTTGTTCGAAAATGTGTGGATGATTTGAAATTATATTGAGTACTTTATGCCATCAGTATGCAGGGGTTTTTGAGACTCAGGAATCCCTAACCTTGTCAGAGAATATAGGGTTGATGTTGAGCGATATCCAATCAATGTATGAGCGTAGCCTAAATAACTCCCACTATGGATCACCCTCAGTGATGGACACATTGCACACTGGCCGCAGAGGTTGACCAAGGATTGTGTTTGACCCCCAATTTCTTGCTTGGGCTGTCACCCAGTGTACTACATCTGGTGTTGCAAATTTCCTTGGTGTTGACCGCTCCACTCTATGGAATGCTCTTCTGGACCATGGTCTTGCTACACCTGGTCAGAATCCCTTCCCTAGGCATGATGAAGATGGTTCTGCTGCCTCCACATCTGATGTGAATTCTAACTTGGTCAACTCAAATGAAGGTGACGACATCCTGGAGCCAGATATTCCAATTCCGACTACTTTACCCAGTAGCTTGATGGTCGAAGAGGTCCCATCCACAGGTGCAATATCAACTATCACTGATCGAGATCTTGATGACTTGATTCTTCATCTTCGTTCCCATTTCTGCAGAGCAGGCATTGCAATGATAGATGGAATGCTTCGTCGACTTGGCCACAGAGTTCAGCGGGAGAGAATACGTTCTTTGTTACTGTGTATAGACCCTGTTTGCCAGGTATTTGAAAGGATTCGTATTCGGAGACGAACTTATAATGTTCCTGGTCCTAATGCCCTATGGCATCATGATGGCCAACATGGTAAGCCATCTAGTAATGCAGCTGAGTATGCCACCTCATAATGTCAATTTAGGTCTTATTAGATGGAACATAGTCATTCATGGCTTTATTGATGGATATTCAAGGCTAATTACTGGTCTCCGGGCCAGTAATAATAACAGGGCATCAACTGTGCTGGACCTATTTTTGGCTGCTGCTGCACTGTGCGATACCCTCCAGGTTGAGAGGTGACCATGGAACAGAAAATTTGTTGGTTGCTGCATGGATAGAAGATTTCCGAGGGATGTTACGAGGTTCATATATCTGGGGAAGGTAAATTGACCTATTTATCTATGGGTAACAATGCTCATTACCTACAGGAGTGTTCACAACATGAGAATTGAATGTCTGTGGGTTGATGTTACTGCTCAAGTAGGGGCTACATGGTCAGATCACTTCACTGCTCTCGAGCTGAGATATGGCCTCGACATCAATAATCCTAACCATATGTGGCTTCTCCACCATTTATTCCTTGGAATTCTAAATGACATCCTCATGTTCTTTGCTCAATCCTGGAATGAACACCGCATCCAGATCAGGGGGGGACCAAATCGCTCACCTGTGGACATGTTTGGTTTTGACCAGTTGGTTCATGGTGTAAGGGGAGATCAGCTACCGCATGATGGTGAGATGACTGAGGAGGAGCTAGAGGTATTTGGGATTGATTGGGAGGCCCTGAGAGATGAAAGAATCCTTGCTTCGCAGCAAGGCAATAATGACGTTAGGGAAGATTCCACCAGTTGGTTAGGAAGAGTTAGACCACCTGATAACCTCAATGAGGTACAAGTAAACGCTCCCAATGAACCTTTACATTTGGAGGAGATACAGCAGATTGACGAAGCCACCTGGGTTTGGAGACACATAGGCAATGAGAACAGTGTTGTTCTTAGCTGGGTTCATGGTTTAGCTACTGCTCAAAATATCAGGGGTGATATCTTTTAATGATGGATTTTCGGTAGTAAGTGGAAGAAATGTAGTACACTAGAGTGCTTCAGTATGTCAGAATGAAGAACATTGGTAAGTCATCCATAACTGAATTGAGGAGAGAGGGTAACCGGAATCACACTGCCCAGGTGGTATATCCATGAATCAGAGGTGCAGTACTTTCTCCTTATGCGTCGCATCACTCCCCACTGTGCTCCACCCCATGAGCAGTGGCTTGTGAGGCTGCAGCTGGGTGGTGTTGTTTGTGTTGTAGGACCGCCTGTCACATCCTGGAATGTCCTGTCACTTCCCGTCGTCCTGGGTGTGCGTTGTGTCCCATTGCTTCCTGGGGTTGTTGTCAGTGTCTCCTCCTCCACCCTCTGTCCCTCTACTCCATCTCCATCATCCTCCGTCATGTGCCAGGAGTACTCGCACACCCACAGTCTCTCGTGGCGGGGGTGGGTGCTGCGTAGAGTGTGGGTGTTGTGTGTGGGCAGTGGTGACGTGGCAGCGCCATCCCACTGTTATGGCATAGCTGCTGGAGAGTGGGGCATGAGGTGGCACATTTTGATGCATCGGTGGTCCACACCTTGTGGGTACCCTGCTCCTCAGGCCTCCTGGCACCTCCCTGGCACCATCCTATCCCCCTTCAAGCCCCTCAGATCCCAGTTGAGTGGGGAGGGGGGTGGCATGTGGTTGGGAGCCCATCGTTAAAAAAAAATAGTATAAGCTTAAAGAACAATGATAAGATAGCTCTTAGGTGTACCTCGAGCCTCGAAATGATATTTGGCCCTTCTGGCTGACCCTTAGGGTTGCCGAAGGTGTCGTTTGCCCTACGTTTACTCCAGTTTGCCCTACGTTTACTCCCGTCTGTGAGAATCCATCTGTTGTAACCTCACACATATTTTGCAACTTGCAGACACCCCGAAATTCATCAACAATTGTGGGATGATGTTTGACTGGGTGCATCCAACTTCAGGGTATGCTATTCTCCATACCTTTTTCATTCATATAATGACCTGCCACGATTTTTAGGCATTTTTTCTGTGGCGACACGCATATGAATACATTACAACAGTGTATTTCAAGTGTCTGGGATCTGGAATGAAGTTTTTGTGGATGCGTCGTGTTGATGTGAAATGAACTTAACAGGTGTGTAGCTGCTTCCTTAAACTTTATTACAACACCTTACAAATGGGCTGTAGTTTGATCCTAAGGGTCAGCTTCAATGTGATGATGGGCCATTTATTCACTTCTCAATCTCAAGCGCCTTGCCGTACTTAGGTCCATATAGTGCATCAGTTATATGTTTACATTAACATTTCACATGAATCACATTGGTGTGGCTGAATGCCATAAAACCAAGGCAAAAATTGATCAGTGCACGCAAAGTCGACTCCTCTCAAAGCAGCTGATCAATCTTCGCTTACACCATGCCAGAGGCCCCTACGTCTCTCCCTGCTGATATCCTCACATTACCACAAGAAGAGCGGATCCAGCTCGCCATTGCAGCTATTGCAGAGGCAGGCTACAAACCAAACGGCGATCAGTTGTTGTCGATGTGCCAGGCTGCGACCATGTATCAAGTCTCTCGTAGCACACTTGGCGATCACATGAAAGGGCTTCTGTTGGGATACAAGCCTATAATTGCTATATCCAGAGCGGTAATTATGACATTACTAATTACTGTTACTTCAGCATTACTTCAGCATTATATACTATATATACTATATGTATAGTATATACTGAGACAATTAATTCCTGACCTCTGAGACATACAAAGGAGTGCCCCCCCCTTCGTCCAAAAGCCTCCTGTCAGCTTCCAGCTTTACCTCCCAACAGGTTATGGGCCCTGCCTTATTATAAACAACCCAAAAATCTAGTACAAAATCTTCTACAACATGTCAAAAGCCCCAAGCAATATTGAAGAATTTGTCCTGGACAGTGACGAAGAAAACCCTCAAGAATATGTCCAGGAGTATGATCAGGACTTAGCTGACCATATGGAATTATTTGGGCCATCACCAGCCGCTTCCCAATACACTACAGCGGGAGCGCCGCCAGCCGCGCCCAAGGCAGGAATCCCGCCAAAACAAAAGAAGCCCACGATCCTTCTAATTCGTACCAAAGAATATTCTAACGTAAACAAGATCTCCGATCGGGATCACCTTACTGATGAGAATTGGCATGAATGGAGAGAAAGGATGAAACGGGTATTTATTAATTGTGACATCACTGGATATATTAACGGGGCCGTAAAATGCCCAAAAGAATCCAGGGATGCCGAGGGGGCGCACAACTGGGACAAGAACGACACCTGGGCACAGCAAGTTATAATACATAACATTACCTCTTTGCAAATGAATCACGTCAGATCAAAAACTACGGCAGAAGCGATGTACTCCGCGCTATCCGTTACTCACGAAAACAAAGCTCATCAAACCGTAAATCATATTCAGTGCCTACTGTATGAGACAAAGGCCGACGCTACCGACAATATCCTAAAGCATATGGACACCCTGAAATCTTACCGCGACCGCATCAATAAATTCCCTAATAAGGAATTTCATATCTCCAACACCCGATTCAAATCTATCATATCAGCATCTCTACCATCGTCTTGGCAAACTTATGTGGAGCCATACAATGGCAACGCAAATGATCCCAATGACTTGGATCCCAAGCGCCGCTTATCATCGGATGCGTTT
This sequence comes from Tricholoma hemisulphureum, assembly GCA_964034925.1. NCBI lineage: Eukaryota > Fungi > Basidiomycota > Agaricomycetes > Agaricales > Tricholomataceae > Tricholoma > Tricholoma hemisulphureum. The sequence goes on from OZ035933.1 coordinate 935,785, forward strand.
ATAGGATTATTACGAGAGGAATATAAACTTCGTCTAAATCGGAACAGGAATAATAATGGAACCGGTGGGAGCGTAAATCTGGTGCGAACCCAGAAAGCTACCGGTCAAAGTAAATCCCTGGAAAACTGTATTACCGAAAAGAAAACCTCCATCAAATCTTATTGCGATCATTGCAAGCGCGCGGGGCATTGGACGAGCAAATGCCAAAAATTTGATGGGAACAAATGCCGTAACTGCGGGAAATTTGGACATTATGCGAAGAATTGTTGGGGAAAGAAGAAAGAGAAAACGAAAGAGAAGAAGCCTGGGGATACTTCAATGATAGTAGAAGAACATATTACTTTCTCAGCAGACGAGGAAGGGCATAATTTTGATGCATGTAATAACAATGCCATAATTGATGAGTGTCTGATCTATTATGATTGGCTGGCTGACTCGGCAACCACTTCACATGTAACACATCAAAAAGAAGCATTTACCTCCTATGAGCCTATGAAAAATATTTCCGTAACAGGTGTAGGAGGGAAAGAGGCAAAGATAGAAGGATGAGGAAATGTCGATCTAATTGCGACATGTAATGGAGAAAAATATATTCTTCATCTCAAAGACGTTCTGCACATTCCAGGAATGCGGATCAATAAAAATGGTAAAGCCGTTGCACACGGGAATAAAATCAATAATCATCTCTACAAAATGGAAATGATTATCAGAAACCCGAATGACACTGCCAACAACACTGAAAATAATATAACTTTCAGTGGAAATGAAAAATCACTCAGTTGGGAAACATGGCATCGACGATTTGGACATATCGGAATACTGGGCTACAATTACTACTTGATGGAAATATGGTAAAAGGATTTAATGTTGATCTGGCTACCCCAAAAACCAGAATGTGAGACATGTATAGCCGCAAAACAACACATTAAACCATTCCCAAAATCAGTCAAACAGAATACTGAAACCAGAGAATTGACGCATATAGATTTATGGGGAAAATATGCCGTCAAGTCCATCAACGGAAAACACTATTATTTATTATTCGTTGATGACGCCAAGAGGTATGTCACCGTCAAATGTCTAAAAGAAAAGAGTGATGCAGCACAGGGAGTAATAAATTATTTGGCCTATATAAAAACACAAGGCCGAACACCCAAGGGGATTCAAATCGATTGCGGAAAAGAATTCGTCAATGAAAAATTGGAAAACTATTCTAAGGAACGCGGGATACAAATACAATTAACCACGCCATACTCTGCATCACAAAATGGCATTGCAGAAAGAATGAATACGACACTTGTCGAATTATTGCGCGCAATGCTATCTGCGAGCGAGCTCCCAGAATACCTCTGGGAATATGCCATCATGCACGCCGCCTATCTCCGCAACCGATCGTATACGAAGCATCTTCGGAAATTAACTCCTTACGAGGGATGGCACAATGAACAACCGGATGTTTCACACTTATGCAAATTTGGCGCACCAGTATGGATCTTATTACAAGGTCAGAAAAGGGAAAGAAAAATGCTTCCTAAATCAAAGCGCCGCGCATATCTTGGATACGACGACGGTGCCGGAGCAGTCAAATATTACAATGCCGAAACGCATAATGTATTAACTTCGCAGAATTTTGAGCTATTGACTGGTACTCCAAAATCTAAACCTTCTGAAGACAATACAATGGAACCCTTGACATGCGAGGGGGAGTCTGATGGAGGCGCGCCGCCGAGAATTCCAATTATAGAACCCTACCGTAGGCAGATTGAGGCACAGCCACCCCCACAACTGCTGATCACAAATGATGAACCTCTGATCAGAGCCGCATCACCGATCAGAGAAGAACCGGATATACCGGAAATAGAACCTCATAACCTGGAGAAGCAATCCCGGAAGCAGAAACGAGTTGATAATAATGATTGCATTGATATTGATGAACCGCGCAAGACACGTGCAATGCAGAGAAATGAACCGCGACAAACGCGTGGAGTTCGTACCGACTATAAACCCTTGTTACACCTTACAGAAGAGGAAGAAGCAAATACCTTCCTGGATAACAATGAAGCCTATGCAATAATCGCTGGAGACGAAATAAACACGCTCAAAGACGCGCGGATCTCCCTTGATTGGCCGGAATGGCAAATAGCCATACAAAATGAATTGAACCTATTAAAGGAGAAGGGGACATGGGAATTGGTCCAGAAACCTCCTGACGCGATACTGATCATGAACAAATGGGTCTTTGTCCGGAAAAGAAATAAACAAGGGGAAATTATAAGATACCGAGTGCGATTAGTTGCAAAAGGATGTGCACAACAACCAGGCTATGATTATACGGATACCTTCTCACCCGTAGTCCGGATGGACACGCTCCGAGCAGTATTAGTGCTCACATCAAAGAAGGGTCTAAAAATACAACAGATGGACGTAAATGGCGCATACCTCAATGGCACATTGAAAGAAGAAATATATATGAAGCAACCTGAAGGACAAGAAGATGGAACAGGCCGGGTATGTAGGTTAGTGAAACCGCTTTATGGACTAAAGCAGGCAGGGCGAGAGTGGAATAATGAATTTGATATTAAACTCAAAATTCACGAATACGGATGCTTATTTGCAGATCCATGCGCGTATATTCGAAGGGTCAACAAGGACTTGGGAATAATAACAGTCTGGGTTGACGACACATTACTCTTTGCGTCTTCCGATTCTATGATGAAGCATATGAAAAATACGCTCAGTACGGAATGGGAAGTAACCGACCTCAGGGAGCCAAGCGAAATCGTCGGCATAGAAATTACGTGCCAAGATGACGTGATCAAGATATCTCAGGAGAAATACATTGAGAATATTCTCCGCAAGGAGGGAATGCTTGATGCGAATCCAGTCGGAATGCCAATGGATCCCAATATTAAATTATTGGCGAATCCAGATTATGATGAACCCAACAGGAGTAATTCATACACAAAATTATTAGGATGTCTACAATTCCTATCAAATTCCACACGACCCGATATCAGCTTTGCCATTAACAAGTTGGCCGCCTACACCGCTAACCCGGGTTTACAACACCACGGTGCAATAAAGCGAATACTCAGGTACTTGGCTGGTACGAAAAATCTTGGGATAATTCATAAATCCCAAGATGAGACTGAAAACAATAACCTCTTCCACAGATATGCAGATGCTTCATTTGCTAATATTGAAGATCTTAAATCCACAACCGGCTATATTTTCAAAGCGTCCGGGGGAGCAATAACATGGAAATCTAAGAAACAAACTATTATTGCACTATCCTCTACTGAAGCTGAATATATTGCATTATCAGATGCTGGACGCGAAGCCGTATGGCTAAGAAATTTATATGAAGAACTCGGATTTGCACAACAATTCCCCACAGTGATTAAAGGTGATAACGAAGGGTCAGTAATTTTAACTCAGAACCCTCAATTTCATCTAGTCTTTGCAGGTCCAGTTGCAGCAACCGAAAAAAACTGGCAACCCAACCGGACTGCAACCATGGGCAACCAGACTTCCGGTTGCAGTTGGGCATCATGGGGGCATCGCACAGTTGCAGTTGGACAGATTTGAAAAGTACTCAAACCGGTCGACAACCGGTTGCAACCGGCCAGTTATCTACTTGTATATACACTAATATATACTATATTATTTACTTATGTACTTATTTACTTAGCAAGGTTGGGGCATGCCCAAGTGACAATGGCAGATGGGCAAGGGTTTATATACCTTTGGCTCATTTGCATGTGTTTGCACATGTGTTGTGCAAGTATAAACGATGATGTGTCGCAACACGTTTGTGTTTGCACACGCTTGTACTGATGATCAAGATGCATCATCTTTTTTTTTCACCCATTTCAACTTTTCCCCTACAATGACACCTCTACGACGTCTGCTGTCCTCTCATCCATCCCCCCTCTCATTTGCCGTCCCCCCACTTGTCTGCTGTCCCCTCCACTTGTCTGCCGTCCCCCCCACTTGTCTGCCATCCCCCCCACTTGTCCACTGTGCCCCTGTCATCTGCCGTCTGCCCCCTCGCGTTTGCTGTGCCCCCTCACGTTTGCTGTCCACCCCCTTGTGTTTGCTGTCTGCCCCCTCGCGAGTCGCATTTGCTATGCCCCCTTGTGTTTGCCATCTGCCCCCTCACGTTTGCCATCTGCCCCCTCGCATTTGCCGTCTGCCTCCTCACATTTGCTGTCTGCCCCCTCACATTTGCCATGCCCCCTTGTGTTTGCCATCCCCTCACTCATCCACCGTCCCCCCCCCCACTCGTCCGTCGTCCCCCCCTCTCGTCCACCATCCCTCGCCTCAACAGCGAGTATGGCCACCATTGTCAGTGTTCCCCATCCCCCCCACCTTGAGGGGGGGATTGTTTTATTATATTTGTATATTATTATATTTTAAATTACAGTAGAAAAAGTATTATTAGTAGTCAGTATGTATTGTAAGTCACCATGTAGATGTTGGTTGCAGTCGGTTGGAACCGACTGCAACTGACTGTAACCAGGTCGGGTTGCAACCGGTCTCAACTGGTCACAACCGCCTGAGCAACTGACACCAACCGGTTGTACCTGGTTCGGTTGTCGGTTGGTACTTTTTGATGCAAATGACCAACCGGTTGGGGTCCGGTTGGGGCCGAAATGGCTGAACAACCGGACCCGACCGGACTTTAAAACTCTAATTTCATCAGAGATCAAAACACATCGCTATCCACTATCACTGGGTCCGGGATCTCGTGGCCAATAAATCAATAGAAATTCAAAACTGTCGTGATCCGGAGCAAACTGCAGACGTATTAACAAAGGCTCTGCCGAAGCCTAAATTTACACAACATAGGGACAAGATGGGAGTTCAGTCAGGTTAACCCAGCAGCTTTCCTCGCGTGAGTTGGATTTTTTCCCAACGGGTTTTTTCCACCACAGAGGTTTTAATGCAACTGGAGAAACTTATTCCACCCTTGACTTCAGGGGGAGTAATGACAAAATATTTAACCATTTCACCCAGCCGTTCTAGGCTTGAGGGGGAGTGTTGGGATACAAGCCTATAATTGCTATATCCAGAGCGGTAATTATGACATTACTAATTACTGTTACTTCAGCATTACTTCAGCATTATATACTATATATACTATATGTATAGTATATACTGAAACAATTAATTCCTGACCTCTGAGACATACAGAGGAGTGCCCCCCTTCGTCCAAAAGCCTCTAGTCAGCTTCCAGCTTTACCTCCCAACACATGGGACTCTCAAAAACTCCAACTTTGCCTCCAGGTGTCGTTGTTGCTTCCTGACGGATAGAAGTGCGACACAATGCTTGCATGAAAAGTGTATGTGTTGTGCATTGGAGAAATGTGTCGTGGATCAGAGCACATGTGTCGGTTATTGCACCTGTCCCAATGTGGGGTGTGTGTCGGGTTTGGTTGGTCCCGACTAAAATGCAAAGCCACTTCCCAGTCTGTGCATCAGGAATTTGTCATCATTCTTTGTCCTCCATGGAGGAACAGATTTGGATGGCCCCATGCTCCACCGTGCCCGGCATGTCCTGGCCCTCCCAGGCCATGCTCTCCAACGTCAGCGTGCCCTCAGGCACCAGGCGGACTGCTCCCTCGCATATACACTGTGCGACACGTTTATGGGGGAGGGGGACCGCGCTCCCACCCTCCCTCCTTCTCCACTGGGGTCTGCCCCCCCCCCGGGGGGCTCCTCGATTCCTCCCACCCCAGCAGCTATGCGCCAAGCATCGTATGAAGCTGAAGCGGTGGAACACATGCTGAATACCGCCATCCAGTGGATGGAATGTATATCACCTGATTTGCTTGCCTCTGGGATTCCAGAGCAGCTCGCCTACCTGGCCGGGGCAACTCTTGCCTCCGCCCTCCGTTTCCCTCAAGCCGAGGGCGTGATTAATCACGTCCTGGCAGGAGGGACCTCCTCCTCGGCCCCTGTCATAGGCAGCGCCCGGGATCTATCTGAAGTGTTGGACAGCTTGCCTCCAGGCACTGACACCTCTGAGGGGCCCCTCCCCCCGCGGCGTCGCCAGCGTCGGCGACGTCATTGACCTGCTCGTGCGACGGACCAGGGGGGGTAACACCCCCTATCCACTGTCGGCAAGCTGCCTGTCTGGATACAGGCGGCGCTACCACGCACCCCATCGCTATGGATGGGGCGCTCCTGGGGCTCGTCCCTGGGGCTGTCATGAGCATACCAGTAGGGGCCTCGGCCGCCCAAAGGTGTACCCATATCCACAGGCTTTAGGCCCACTGGGTCTCGGCCAGGCATTTCATCGGACGGCAGGGACGCCGGTCCGGTGGCCCATTTCTCGATGAGGGGAGTGGTTCTCCCCTCTGCCCGTTAGGGAACTCGGTTAACCTCCAGGACCTTCGGGGGCTGGGGGCTTACGGTGAATCAACACCACTCACCGGCTGGCTTCGGCTGGCCGCGCGTGGGGGGACCGATCTAGCTGCGGGTGGGGGGTCTTCCGGCATGCGGCGGCGCAAGGGCGCGGCTCTGCCTTCCCGCTCCAGTGAGCGTTATATGTGGTCTATCTGCCCGCCTTAGAGGTTAAAAGAGGGAGGAAGGTCTCACACCGGCAGGGGTCTGGTATAGTAGAGCGTAGCTTACTCTAGTATGTTTGTACTTCGTGCCCGCGGACTGTGCACGTACACCGCGCTATAAATTGTTGAACAAAAAAAAAAAAAAAAAAAAAATAAATAAATGGAGGAACAGATTTGGCAATCTCTGTATGGTGAGATTGTCAACAACAACAAATCCTGTCTTTGCTTGTAGAGCTCTAACCCATTATGTACCCTCACAATGATGGCCAGGCCACTAGTCGCTTGCGTCAATAGCATTTGTGAGATGATGTGGGATTTCAGCCATTCTGCATCCGGTCCGCCGATGAAGGTTATCGCAAACACAAGAATGACGCTTTGCAAACATTCAAAAGCATCACCCACGCCTTTCAGTGCATGGTCAAGGTCCTGCCACTTGAGGCTGAGTTGGGTTGCTCTTCAGCTAGGCCCAAGGAAGAAAGTATAAGTTCCTTGTAGCATATGCATCAACTGATGTACAACTCCACTTGGTCAACATTCTGATCCTGTCATATCCCATGCAAGCCTGCAACAGAGCTCTGGCAGATCACTGATGGAGCCACCAGTATTTCAAATAACTATTTCAAATAACCATTTCAAATAACTAGTTCAAATAACCATTTCAAATTCTATTTCATATACTTCTCCTGTTTTGTTTGTATCACATATCATTGATTGATTATCTTACTTACTACATACTCAGTACCCTGCAGAACTCCTCTGTAGTTACCTTGGTTACTTAGTTACTATAAAACCTAGATACCATCACTTGTAACTTCAGTTTGATTATTGCATTGTTACCTCTCCAACTCTCTCACTTCACCCCCTACTTCCAGAACTCTGCCAGACCTCTACTCTTATTATTGTCACCATGTAAATTGGACACTGGGCATAGAGAAGGGTGTAATCTCTTATAGATTGAAGCCAAGTCCAGTGTCACATTGGAACTCCATCGAATGCCACCGTAACTCTACCCTACCAGATCAGTTTGTAGTCATTATCAACTTTTCACTTGTCAACTCAAAGACTTTGAACTTTGTCTTAACTTTTGCAACTCTGGACCTCTGCTTCGTTCCTGACCCTTACTCTGGACTTCCTAATTGGAACTCTGCTTTTCACCTTTTTCTTACCTCAGACTTCCACACAGACTTCTGTTCCTTATCAGTTCCCTACAAATTGGACACTGAGCATAGCAATTCCATCACGGATAATCTGCATAACCTCCACCTGGTATTTTCTAAAGAACAACTCACTGCATCTTTACATGCTACTTACCTTGCTGAACCCATCTTATTTAGTGCTGTAGCCCTCGACATAGAAAGTCTGCACACAGACATCCATGTGGCTCTCCCGTTGGACCCTGCTATAGCATCACACATCACTACACCTTCTGCACCCTGGTCACTTGGGGATGACAGACTTCTTCAACCTCAGAACATTTGTAAAGGATTACTGCAATATGTGCACTTCATGTAAATGTGCCAATTCACCATGGCATAAGCCATACAGACTACTGAAACAACTACCGATCCCTGAGAAACCATAGAATTCCATCTCTATGGATTTCATAGAACACTTACCCCCATCCCTCGGTTACACTTCTGTTTTGGTCATTGTTGATCAACTTTCTAAACGGGGCATATTCATTCCTACAGTTGACAAGATCAACTCCCTGGAGCTCACCCGGCTCTTCATACTTCACATATTTTCTAAGCACAGAGTTCCATTGTGCATCACTTGTGACCACAGCTCTAAATTTGTCTCTAGTTTTTTCCAGTTATTAGGTAAAGCCCTTGACATGAAGATTCACTTCACTCTGGGTTATCACCCAGAGGCTGACAGACAAACCAAGCAACTTAATCCAACACTAGAACAGTACCTGTGCATCTTTTGCAACTACCAGCAGGACAACTGGTTGGAACTTCTTTCCCTCACTGAGTTTGCTTATATCAATGCACCTATTGCTACCACCAGCATATCACCATTCTATGCCAACAAAGGTTATGACCCTAACTTCACCATCTACCCTGAACACGAGCTGCCTTCCCAAAAGGCTAGATTATCATGGATCTTGACAAACTACACATGGAGCTCTGCCAGCAAATCAAACTTGCCCAAGAGCATTATCAAGTTCCTGCTTCAATGTCTACCCTGAAAACAAGCTGGCTTCCCAAAAGGCTAGATCCTACATTGTGGATCTTGATGAACTACACATGGAGCTCCACTGGCAAATCAAACTTGCCCAAGAGTGTTATCAAGTTCCTGTGGATCACTGCCAGAACCCTGCTCTGCCTTTCAAAGTTGGTGATCAAGTTTAACTTCATGCTGAAAATATTCACTACTAGGCCTTCAGAAAAGTTATCAGAAAAGAACCTTGGCCCCTTTGAAATCATCACCCAAGCTGGCACACATTCCTTTACCCTTTGTCTTCCAGACCACCTCTGTGCCTTACACCCAGTCTTTCACATATCCCAAATTGAACCCAGCACCCATCAACAAAATTCCTAACCAGATTCAGCTGCTGCCTCTGTCAATCACTATTGACAACAAACTTGAATACAAGATTGCAGAAATCTTAGACTCCAAACTCGATAAGTGGCAGCAGTGTCCATTGTTATATTTGGTGCACTGGTCAGGTTTAGTATTTCAAGGTCCAGTCACTAGGATCAGAAAAAAACTGAGACCGTAACCAGACTGTAACCAGTTATGGTTACAGTTACAAGATATTTAATTATGCTATGTAACTGGTAAAGACCAGTTAAGACTGGTTAATAACCAGACTTGGTCTAATTGTTAAGAACTAATCCTAATGCACAGGAAAATGGTGGAGTCTGGCAGAGTTCTGAGGTGTGACGAGGACTTGGCTTCAACCTTTAAGAGGTTGCACCCTTCTCTATGCTCGGTGTCCAATTTGTGAGGAACTGATAAGGAATGGAAGTCCATGTGGAAGTCCGAGGTAAGGAAGAGGTGAAAAGTGGAGTTCCAATTAGGAAGTCCAGAGTAAGGGTCAGGAACAAAGCAGAGGTCCGGAGTTGCAAAGGTTAAGATAAGTTTGAAGTTGATAACAACTAATATTGAACTGAGGAATACAAAGTGACTAAAGGGGTTTTATACATAGCACATGATCATATCTATGATGGAGAACAGACTGGAGTAAAAGATGTGATAAAAGTAAAACAGGAGAAGTAATTTGAAATAAGGGATTTGAAATACTCGGAGTTCCTATGGAGTTCTGAGCAGAGGTCAGAGGGGTGCTTGCATGGGATATGACACTAATATACTTAGTATTAATATTTACTATAATAATTTTATAATTCTACTTTTTCAACACAAGAGGGGACAAGCCCAGGGAATCAAAAGCCCAAAATCTAGAGGCATTATTTACCCCTAGTGAGTTTGGACCTATTTGCTTGCTAGGGCCATCTTTTCAGGGTCTTTTTTGGCAGTTTGATAGATGCCATCTTTTTTTTTTTTTTTTTGACAGTTACCATCTTTGTTTGATGGGCTATTTTCCACTACCAAACATACAACAGTGTTGTAGACTTCAAACCCCCCTCATCCCTCACACCACCACCACTGTTAACAATGCCACTGCCCCCTTGATGCCACAGCCAACTCTGGCAATGGCCAACTCTGGCAACATGGCCTCAACCTCATGGCATCTCCCCTCCCACTCTGGCAACCCCCCCTCAATGCCAGATGCTCTCTTGACCTCATGGTCCCCCTTCCCACTTTGGCAACCCCCCCTTGATGCTGGATGCTCTCTCAACCTCACAGCCTCCCCCCATGTTGCACGATGACACCCAGATGATGCCAACCTGATGTGGCCACCTCCCCAGCTCCATGCCAACCCCCCCTCTCCTGACATGACCACCTCCCCCTTGTTTTTTGTTATTTTTTTTGTGTCTTGTCAATGACACCAGTGCTGCCCCCCTGTCTCACATGTGACTGTGCAGGGGGGCATTGTAATTATATATCTACTTGGAATATGTAGACCTGTAAATGGCCAGTCAATGTGAAGTGACTGGTTGTGACTGGTCACAAACTGGTCCTCTTAGTGACCAGTTGTGACCAGTCCATAAACTGATGTATAACAGACTATGACCAGTCCTGCAAGGTCTGGTTATAGTCCCAGTTACTGCCAGAAAAAGGCAAAAAACTGGACCAGACCTTGAAACACTAGTCAGGTCAGTGTTTTACAGTCCCCCACCTATTCCAGTTGGACTCTCTAGACTCTGGAAAGTCCATATGAATTCCAGTTATTCTGACTGATTCATCCAAGATTGAACTCTCAACCTCCTGGTCTCAATAAACAAATTTGGTAGCAAGATAACAGGTAAGCCATAAGACCATTATTAGTATATGATATTATTGTTACTTTATTACCTGGCTGCACAATGTTTCTAAATAAAATATATTACATATAAAATCATTACTTGCAGGGGGGGTGGTCATGGCCCCTGGCAATGCATCATGGCACATCGACTGCACTCCTTATTTGCAAAATGTTTTTAACTAAAATATAAAATTGATATATACATGGATTAATATTTACATAGGGGAGGGGGTGGGGGAGTGGGTGCAATTTCTTTGCGGCACAATGGAAAAAGTGAGATACACAGTCGTGGTGTTGATCGATGGTTACATCAGGTTTAAAAAAGGAATATATAGGTGAATGCCAGGTCTTCTTCACTGCAGGTGAAGGGGATATATATCAATAGAATAACAAGGAATGAAGAATAAAGGCACACACCAAGTTTTTTCTCAAGTTCACTGACCTCCTTGCCTTCAGAATTGACTTTGATGATGTCCAGCTTGGATTCGTTGCTGGCCTTTCCAGTCTTGTTGATAGTCCCTCTCTTGTCATTGGTATCAGAAGAGGAAAATCTTGAGAGCGCAAGCTTTGCCTGCTTGAGAGGCAGAGCAAGTACTTTGGCAGCTTTCTTGACACCCTTGGCACCGTTCTTGACTGCCTTGGCACCGGCCTTGACTGCACTGGATAAGGATGAGGTGGTACGCATAGAATGCATTGACGAGCTTGAAGATTGAGAAGACAACTTGAGATGTTCAGGTTCCTGAGGCATCAGGAAAGTGAGACAAAAAAAATGGTTCTGCTCACCACTATATAATGCATAAGCCAGATCTCGATGGCTCTTCTTTTTTCATGCCCACCGAGTCCAACTCCTAGATGTCGGTGGCCAGCTAATTAGACCCACTTCCCAATATTAGCAATGGGAATAACCGGGACTAGTACGGCTTCCTAGGATGGTGGACAATTGATGATTGATGAGGTCGGCATTAGAGTGACATTTGTCACAACAGCTGTATAGTTCTAGTTTTCAAATAGTACCCATAAGATTTTATCAATAAACTACTTACAACAATTGACAGGATAGGCAGGGTGTCTTACTGTCCAAAACCCATAAACCGTGGGTGGGGGTATGGTGTTGTGTGGGTGTGATAAACTCAAACCTGACCCCTATACCCGTCACACCCATTATGGTATACCATGTCATACCTTAGTGGTGGCCTGTGAGCAGGGTGAGGTGGCAGCAGTGGCGGTGTCAGATGGGGAGGGAGGAGGGCCCATCGATGGTGGCCATGGTGGAGGTGAGCTGTGAGCTGGTGGTCACGATAGTCATGGGTGGTGTGCATGTGACCAGTGGTGAGGAATCTGGGTATTCCAGGTATTCCAGCTTTGTTTGAGTTTGGGTAGATTCTGGGGATTCTATAATACTATAATAAAATTCAATAATATATTTACCAGAATTAACTGCTACAGTGGAATTACCACACAAAAGAAATCCACCAGACTCTGGGGAATCTGACTGGAATCCAGTATTCCAGCTAGAATAGGTGGGGGAGTGTAAAGGACTCAATCAGTTTATGAGAACACTGACTTGGAACAGTCCTGGCTACTTGCCAAAGAACTTGAGCATGCCCAGAAAGCCATTATGTACTTCCACACACACAGTACCCCAACAAACCCAGTCCACAATAACTCCATCATTCCCCACCCTTAAACAAAGAACAAAGTCAATTCAAAACAAAAATAAAGCCATTCCATTTTTTATATATTCCATTACTATTACTTACAAAAAACAAATCAGATACCATCACCTTATGTATAACAAAACAAACAAAGTCAACGTTACCTATCAAACACCATTCATTATTATCAAACACTGTCATCTCACTTACAATACAAAAACAAAGCCAAAAAACAAAACTATTACAAACTGTCCTATCCACATACAAACCAAAGTATCTACATTTTATAGTCCTCCATGGACCTCTGTACTGTTAGGACAATGTGTTGGGATTATGTATACAAGAGTATACAGGCAAGCCAAGGCAGTTAACAAGCCTAGGGAGATGGAATACAAGTCCTAAGCTTAAGGTTAGGGTTAGCAGCAGTCTAGGGTTAGGATCTGCCACTGGTAGAATCCAACACAGCCACAGGGAATAATATTAATTCCCGAGCTGCTACCCTTAATAGACTGGCCAAGACTACAAAGACTGCCAAGACTGTCTCCTATGCTATCCAGGGAACTCCCTATAATATACAATGATAGACAAGTCTATCTGGAGAATTATATAGGGGATATGACATAGTTATTCCATTATTAACTGGTACAGGGGTCTATTACAGAATACCTCCTTTATATATTAAAGGAGTGCATTACACTATACCTCCTAACTGTGTAGTATAAATATTGCACATCATGTAGGAGATGATAATAACATTCCTCCCTGTGGCAGACTCCCTCACTCATTAGCCTTTGAGATTTAACTTCATCTTCTTAACCTTGCCCTAAACTCTTCCTGTCACTGTTCAGCACTCCATTCCCAACAGGTTATGGGCCCTGACCCTGAACTAGACATGGATTATGAAGGGGACCAAGAAGACGACCATATATCATTATTTGGGGAACCCCCTGCAAAAGAAACCCCTAAACGATCAGGAAGAGTATATACTTCCAGAGCACAAGAAAAGCGCAGACAACGGATCAATACACCAGAGGTTGATCTGGTTATAAGAATACCTATTTCCTTAATTCGGACCAAAGAATACTCAAACGTAAACAAGATCGCTGATCGCGATCATTTGACGGATGAAAACTGGCACGAATGGAAAGAGAGAATGTTGCGTGTTTTTATTAATTGTGACATAACGGGATATGTTTTTGGTCAGATAAACCGACCGGATCCAAATATAGATCCGGAGAGTGCTTACAACTGGGACAAAAATGATACTTGGGCACAACAAGTCATTATCCATAACGTTACCTCCTCGCAAATAAATCACGTCGGATCAAAACAAAGCGCAGAAGCTATGTATACCGCATTATCAGTCACTCATGAAAACAAGGCACATCAAACAGTTAATCAACTGCAGTGTCTATTATATGAGACAAAGGCTGATAATTCCGACGACCTCCTAAAGCATTTGGACGTCTTGAAGTCTTACCGAGACCGGATCAACAGGTTTCCAAATATAGAATTCCATATCTCAGATACCCGATTTAAATCGATCATTTCGGCATCCTTACCAAACTCTTGGCAAACATATGTCGAGCCCTACAACGGAAATGCAAATGATCCAAATGACTTAGATCCAAAGCGCCGCTTAACTTCGGACGCCTTTATTGGATTATTAAGGGAAGAATATAAACTTCGGCAAAATAGGAATAACGGGAATAATAACTCCGGCGGAATTGTAAACCTGGCTAAAATCCAGATGACCGCCCAAAAGGAGAAAACCCTTGAAAACCGTCTTACCGATCGTAAAAAATCCCTGAAGCCATATTGTGATCATTGCAAGCGCCCTGGACATTGGTCCAGTAAATGCCGAAAATTCCAAGGCAATAAATGCCATCATTGTGGAAAAATCGGACATCAGGCAAAAAATTGTTGGGGGAAGAAAAAGGAGAAAGATAAGGAAAAAGGGAAAATAAAACCTGTGGAACAGTCCAATGCTGTGGAGGAATTTATTGCATTTTCAGCTCAAGAAGAACATTATAATTTTGATTCCTATGATGCTTGTAACGATGCCGTAATGGACGAGCGTTTGATCTACTACGACTGGTTGGCTGACTCAGCAACAACATCGCATGTCACGCATCAAAGAGAAGCCTTCAAAACATACACTCCAATGAAAAATAATTCCGTAACTGGGGTAGGTGGATTGGAAGCTAAAATTGCAGGCAAAGGAACTGTTGAAATAATTTCAACATGCAATAATCAAAATTTTAATATTCATCTGGAAGACGTCCTACATGTGCCTGGAACACGAAACAATTTAATTTCGTTGGGGCGATGGGATGCGGCCGGCGGAAAATATATTGGAGGACAAGGAAAATTAATCCTCACAACAAAAGACGGACAACAACTTGCAGAAGGAAAGAAAATTAATAACCATTTATAAAAAATTCAAGCAAGCCGTCTAAAACTCCTGCCGTAAATCAAACATTCGTTGGAAACGTAAAACCACTTAGTTGGGAAACTTGGCACCGACGATTTGGAAATGTAGGAGATTCTGGACTTCAACAATTATTGAGCCGAAATTTGGTAATCGGTTTCAATGTCGACGAAAATAGTCCTAAACCGGATTGCGAAGCTTGCATCAGTGCAAAGCAACACAAGGAGCCTTTTCCGAAGTCGACAAAAAGAAACACGAAACCAGGAGAATTAACCCACATAGACTTGTGGGGAAAATACGCCATCAAATCTATTAATGGCAAATATTATTATCTCCTATTTGTGGATGATGCTAAAAGGTTCGTCACAATTGAATGCCTCAAAGAGAAAAGTGATGCAGCACAGGGGGTAATAAATTACCTTGCCCATTTGGAAACACAAGGCAAGAAGCCGAAGGGTATACAAATTGATTGTGGAAAAGAATTTGTTAACGAAAAACTGGAAAAATATTGCAAAGAAAGAGGTATAGAAAATCGACTTACCGCACCATACTCACCATCACAGAATGGAGTTGCGGAAAGGATGAACAGAACCCTGGTCGAATTATCCCGAGCAATGCTGGCTGCTAACCAGCTTCCAGAATTTTTATGGGAATTTGCAGTCTTACACGCTGCCTATATCCGGAACCGATCATATACCAAACATCTTCGGGAAACAACACCTTATGAAGGCTGGCACAATAAAAAACCGGACGTATCAAATTTACGTGAATTCGGAGCCCCAGTATGGGTATTATTACAAGGCCAGAAAGAAGAAAGAAAAATGCTACCTAAATCAAAGCGTCGTGCATATGTCGGCTATGACGACGGCGCGGGAGCAATAAAATACTACAATGCCGAAACAAGAAATGTTCTCACCTCTCGGAACTTCCGACTTATAGACGCTACAGATGAACCTGAGCCTCCCGAAGACATTGATGTTACACCCTCGACGGAGGGGGAGTCTGGTGGGGAAACACCGAATGTGCCGCCAACGGGTAACTCCGATCAACGGATCACGGAACCGGCAAGGCAGCCTCGGAAGCGTAAATGGAATGAAAATGAGGGAAACATAGATATCACTAGACCACGGAAGACGCGTGCAAGTGATAATGAACCACGGAAAACTCGTGGAATCCGTACCGACTACAAACATCTTTACCACCTTGCGGAAGAGGAAGATGACGAAACCTTTCTAAATATAGAAGAAGCCTATGCAATAATAGCTGGAGACGAAATAAACAGTCTCAAAGACGCAAAACAATCCCCGGACTGGACGGAATGGAAAGATTCAATGCAAATTGAATTAGACTTGCTCAAAGAAAAAGGTACTTGGGAACTTGTCGAAAAACCTCCAGATGCCGTTCCAATCAAAAATAAATGGGTATTTATTCGGAAACGAAATAAAGAAGGGGAAATTGTACGATACAGAGCGCGGCTAGTTGCAAAAGGGTATGCACAAAGACCCGGTTATGATTTCACGGAAACTTTTTCACCAGTTGTACGAATGGACACACTCCGGGCAATTTTAGCACTCGCATCAGAGAAAGGTCTAAAAATACAACAGATGGACGTAAAGGGCGCATACCTCAATGGCACGCTACAAGAGACTATATACATGGAACAACCTGAAGGATGTAATGATGGAACAGGCCGAGTATGCAAGCTATTTAAACCGCTTTATGGATTAAAGCAGGCAGGTCGAGAGTGGAATAACGAATTTGATGGTAAACTTAAAATTCATGATTATGGAAGATTAATGGCAGATCCTTGCGCATATATTCGACGGGATGAAGAAAATATAGGCATCATAACGGTATGGGTAGACGACACCCTGCTTTTTGCATCAGCAGATAAAATGATGAAGCATATGAAAAATGCGTTAACATCAGAATGGGACGTCACCGACCTAGGAGAGCCTAGCAAAATCGTGGGCATAGAAATTACGTGCGCCAATGATAGCATCAAAATATCTCAAGAAAAATATATCGAGAATGTCCTTCGTAAAGAAGGCATGATTGATGCAAACCCTGTTGGAATGCCAATGGACCCAAATATTAAATTAATTGAAAACCCAGATTATAATGAGCCGAATCGGAGCAATTCATACGCCAAATTACTGGGATGTCTACAATTCATTGCGAACTCCACGCGACCTGACATTAGCTTCGCTGTTAATAAATTGGCAGCATATACCGCAAACCCGGGCTTACAACACCACGGTGCAATAAAGCGGATACTACGGTACTTAGCAGGTACGAAAACTCTTGGAATTATTTACAGAAAATCCCAGGATGAGACTGAAAACAATAACCTTTTCCATGGATTTGCCGATGCATCATTTGCAAATTCTGAGGACTTCAAGTCCACCACAGGATATGTTTTCCTGACAGCAGGGGGAGCAATAACTTGGAAATCAAAGAAACAAACAATTATTGCATTATCCTCAACGGAAGCCGAATATGTGGCATTATCCGAAGCTGGACGCGAGGCCACTTGGCTAAGAAATTTGTATGGTGAACTCGGATACACCCAAGAAAATCCGACAATTATTCAAGGCGATAATGAAGGGTCAGTAATTTTAACCCATAACCCTCAATTTCACCAGAGGTCGAAACATATCGCTATACGGCATCACTGGGTCCGAGATTTAGTCACCAACAAAATTATTGATATTCAAAACTGTCGTGATCCGGAACAAACAGCGGACATATTAACAAAGGCTTTACCAAAGCCTAAGTTTTCACGGCATAGGGAAGAGATGGGAATTCAGTCAAAAATAACTCAGTAGCTTTCCTTGGTGAGATTGGTTTTTCCCAATGGGTTTTCCATCCACAGAGGTTTTGACGCACCTGAAAGAAAATTATTAACCACTCCAGGGGGAGTGATGACATTTACAGAACCATTCCACTCATTGTCCTACACTGCCTAGGCTTGAGGGGGAGTGTTGGGATTATGTATACAAGAGTATACAGGCAAGCCAAGGCAGTTAACAAGCCTAGGGAGATGGAATACAAGTCCTAAGCTTAAGGTTAGGGTTAGCAGCAGTCTAGGGTTAGGATCTGCCACTGGTAGAATCCAACACAGCCACAGGGAATAATATTAATTCCCGAGCTGCTACCCTTAATAGACTGGCCAAGACTACAAAGACTGCCAAGACTGTCTCCTATGCTATCCAGGGAACTCCCTATAATATACAATGATAGACAAGTCTATCTGGAGAATTATATAGGGGATATGACATAGTTATTCCATTATTAACTGGTACAGGGGTCTATTACAGAATACCTCCTTTATATATTAAAGGAGTGCATTACACTATACCTCCTAACTGTGTAGTATAAATATTGCACATCATGTAGGAGATGATAATAACATTCCTCCCTGTGGCAGACTCCCTCACTCATTAGCCTTTGAGATTTAACTTCATCTTCTTAACCTTGCCCTAAACTCTTCCTGTCACTGTTCAGCACTCCATTCCCAACACAATGCTATACCGCGAGGCACAACGAGGGATCCCTCAAGAATAACAACAAACAAAGAAAGGGGGTAGCCAAGTAGTCAGAGGCGGTCACACTAGGTTATAGCGGATTACCCAAGAGAACACGACTAGTGTCTCTGGGCGATATATTCACTCTTATATACTACAATACATGCGTTTCCCATGTGCATACCATGAGTCGTTTGCGGGCGCAGCACCATGCCTTCAGCATGTGGTGCGCAGCTCCATGTGTCTACCATGAGGTCAATCGCCTACCTACCCTTAGCCATGTGTCTGATCATGCCTAGTGCATGTCATGCCTACTGATAATAAAAGTGTCTACACTACCAAACAGACCGATTAGATAAAAGATTAGATAAGATAACAAATATATATCGTTCATATTTCGTACTCTTGACATGTACATCCTATGTTACTTTTTGTTTCTTACTTATTTTTTCCTCCTCCTTACTACTACTCCTCTATCTCTACCCCTTCTTCATTCCACTCAAAGTCCTCATTGGACTCCACTGGTCACCGCTCTGCTTGCCACACCTTGAACATGACATAGTCCTTCTGTTCTTCTTTCAGATGCTCCAGGTCCCATTGGACCTCCTCCTCATTGCCCTCAAACTCCAACTCCTCTGTCTCCCTCTCAGCCTCCACACGCTCTCAACCCCACTTGAAGTGTTCCATGAAGTCATCACTGCCGTCATTTCTGCAAACTCCCTTTGCAGCCTGGTGATCCCCACGACATATCCTGCAGGTACTCAAGCTTGCCCTTGCCCATCGCTACCATTGTTGCTGCTACCTCCTGTCACACCCTGCCCTCACACCTCTGCTTCAACCTGAAGCAGTTGTCACAAGCCAGGTGGTGGCCCCTGCCAGACCTCACACATGCTGTGCCTGCTGAACAACATCTAAAACAAATTCATTACAAGTCCAAAAAGACATGATAACAAACATCACTTACTTTAGGCAGGCAGTGTGGAAGGGGAATTTGCTGAGCTGGGGTCTTCATTGTTGGGTCATCATGTCACACTGTAAATGGTAAGGCTGAAAGAGGAAAATGCATGACAAAGGTGTCTACTGTGTTGTCAGTGGAGAAAGGAGATAAAACAGGGAGTTCTGGAGAAGATCAAGGACCCAAGTACAAAGGGATTGAAAAGGGACATGTTTGAGGGCAATGCACAGCGATCCAATCAATCAATGATTGAACTATGTGGGAGATGGACAGGAGACAGTGAGCAGACAGAGAGACTGAGGCCAACAGCACTCAATATGAGAATACATATGTGGGCATGGAACAGGAAGTCAGTGGACATGTTGATCCACACTGAATTGATGCAAGAAAAGGGCTGTGCTGCCCTGTAAATATAGAAACTAGAGTACTTAACATCAAAACTACACCATGGTGTGTAGTTGTCTTGAGGGAACTAGAGTCATTGTATAGAGTCCTTACAGAGAAAGAGAAAGTGGGGGGAAAGAGCATGCTCTATTCAAGAGGTGGGAGGGCACCTTATATACATACAAAGTTTTGGGGATATGTAACCATGTGATTGTGCACATACTCTTGTGCCAATCAGACCAAGAGAAAAGAAAAATGAAGTAATGAAAGGGTGGATGTGGACAAATGTGGAAGTAAGTATAAAACAGAATACTCAACAAAAATAAGAATGGACAGTTGTCAGTCTGGCATCGCCAAGTCCTTGTTGTTAAGCCTCAGAGTACAGGTATGGCTCAGGGAGTAGACCATCTTCAAGGTGCTCTATTGACTGTATGTCACTTGGGACCCCACCAAGCATGGAGCACACCTGAAAGATGGCTCTCAACCCTACTCATCTGCACAATCAGCCTATTGATTTGGGTGTTGAATAGCCATAAGAAAGGGAATGTAATGAGATCTGGTACCTTGAATAAAAGGGTGTCAAGAGGGTGAAAATATATAAATGAAATGAAAACCCAGACACAACTCTTCAAGCCAAAGGTGAGAAGCTTTCTAGAATTCTTGAGGGCCTGAGAAATGTGACAAATTTGTGTAATTGACATGCTGAATGGGTCAGGAGGTCTTCAGGAGCATCATGACATTCTACCTGTGTCTCAGAATTGGGGAAGAGGTTTATTAGATAAATGAATAAACAATAAAATAAGGAAATAAGGAAATTATAGAAATACTTGAGGATATTTGGCCATCTTGAGGATTCCATAAGAAGAGCATTGGAAGTGGGAAGTCAATGGGTATGTCATCTTCCCCTTCCACCTCAGCCTCCACTGATGTCCCAGCAGTGTCATTCCTGCTACCACTTGCCACCATCTTGGCCTTTTTTTCTTGGAGGGCTCATCAACTGCCTCTTCCTCCTTACTGGTTGACTCCATGGCCTTCTGCTTTTGGGCACAGTGTTCTTCTTAATGTTGCGCTTTCTCCTCCTTGCACAGTCTCTTCTCTTTGGCAGACTTCCTCTCTGCCTCCTCAGCAGCAGCCTTCTTGGCAGCCCCCTCCAGAGTAGCAAGTTCTTTGAGATGTGCCATCAGCTTGGCACGTTCCTCAGTGGCAGATGAGAGGGGAGCAGGCAGAGATGTGTTTGGGAGCTGGACATGGTGGTTGATGTTGAAGAACTGTGGACCAACAAATTCCTAAATATGGAATCCGAACACCATGTGACCTCAAAGGCTTGGTCCTAAGGGGGAAATACTGTCACATCCCATGCAAGCCTGTGACAGAGCTCTGGTGGATCACCAATGGAGCTGCCAGTATTTCAAATAACTATCTCAAATAACCATTTCAAATTCTATTTCATATATCCCCCACCCCCTTTGTATCACACATCATTGATTGATTATCTTACTTACTGCATACTCAGTACTCTGCAGAACTCTGCCATAGTTACCTCAGTTACTTAGTTACTTAGTTACTATAAAACCTAGATACCATCACTTGTAACTTCAGTTTGATTACTGCATTGTTACCTCTCCAACTCTCTCAACTATTGGGCATAGAGAAGGCTGCAATCTCTTATAGATTGAAGCCAAGTCCAGCATCACATCAGAACTCCATCAGAATACCAGCATAACTCCACCCTACAAGATCAGTGTGTAACAGATCCCCTGGTTCACCATGGTCAGCACTTTGGATGTACCATTCATGCATTATCCCAAGTCCTTTTGCTCTTAACTAATGGACTTGTGCAAGAGACAGATCCAGATCACAATTTGGAAGGAACTCTTCCTGCTGAGTGAGTAGTTCTATTGCCTTTATATTGATGCTTCTTCCTTGTAGGAGAGCATATTGAACAACACATTTATACCCAGTTGCTCCAGCTTGTACCTGGCCTCTGGGAGTGAGTGTTTAATGCACAGGAGGTGGACCTTCTTGAGATGGCTGACCTGGTATGTTGCACTTCATCACCAACCATTTGAGTAGGTGAATTGAACCCTGTCTAGATCCAGAAGGCTGCAAATAGTGTGTGGGCTGAAGACACCAAGAGTCTCAAGGGTGCTATTCTTGACTGGATTGCACTGAAGGGTCAGGTATTACTTCCCCTGCTATCACATAACATCAAGGCCAATCATGGATTTCATCATGAATCCACAGGTGAATTGCTTTGCCCCACTGGTCTAGACTAGAATCATCCAAAGTACATGCTTTATTTTGTAGTGTAGATCTGCTTAGTGTCATTCTTTGTTAGCATGAGGGATAAGCTTAAGTTGGGCAAAATGGTGGTAGCTGGTGATCAGTGGCCTGTATTTTTATATAAAGGCTACAGTTATGACTCTGAAGACCCATGGACAGGGCTCTTACATAGTTCCCTTATAATGGTGTGGGTTCTAAATCTATATCCTTCATCTCAACTCACTTTACCCAGGCTTTCAAATATATATCCACCTCACCTAGTTTCATTCATAAGGAATCTAGTGCCACCTCTGCATACATTGTATACATTGCAACTCAGGTGTGTACTTTCATTTTGGTCTGGTTTTTCATGTTCTCACTCAGGCACCCAAAGGTCCACTTTGTGCTCAGCTCTGCACCTGTATTTTCAAGGCCTGATACAACTACAGACTTGGAGTGCTTCTATCAGTCAATTTTTTACCTTCTCCATGATGCTGAAGAACAGGTAGAAGTAAATCTCCTTCTTTCATGGTAGAACAGGTAAGCTTGAATTCCTTGCTTAGTTGGTGGCTGACAAAGGGCTGATACAGGCAAATTTTCCCTGGCCAGTGGTCAGCTCCACAGTGTACAACAACTAAGAACAGTGCACTAGCAAGAATCAAGGAGAAGTGTGCCATGTTACTGAGAGCTGAGGCTAACACCCACCAGTGTTAGTCATTTTTTATTAATTATGGACATTTCAATCTATCTGTCTGTCATTGACCAAAACTATCCATAATAGTGTTCTGCATAACCTGAGCAAGTACTAGAAATCAGATAATTTTATCACCATGCTTTGGTTGTTGCCTCATTCCTCTATACCAGATAACATTCACCTGACATTGAATCAAGCATCTCTCTGGGAAGTTACGCTTATTTCTGTATTACTGGCAGCAACTGATAGGAACCACCCTTTTGATACCCCCATGATAGCTCCTCTCGAAATGTCACTTGGCATTGTTTGGTACCATATTTGTA
Organism: Tricholoma hemisulphureum; assembly: GCA_964034925.1. Lineage (NCBI taxonomy): Eukaryota > Fungi > Basidiomycota > Agaricomycetes > Agaricales > Tricholomataceae > Tricholoma > Tricholoma hemisulphureum. Next base: position 958,960 of record OZ035933.1, read on the forward strand.
GTACTAGCCATTCTTCACTAATGCTGCAGATTTATGCTCACTATTCCAAAAAAGTCTCTCCCCTGGTCATTCAGCATCATTTTCCTGATTCTGGTCATAATTTGCCATGCTTGCAGTATATAGCAAACCTCCAACACATGATGATATCATGATAAACTTTCCCTGAATGATGCTAGTTAGTTGCCCTGTAATACTGATGCCCATGTAATGGCATCTCAGGGTTGCATCTCTCCTGTCAATCCACACTCAAAAGTATACTTGTTCATAAGATCCCAAGATGCTACTCACTGGCAATTCTTTCAGTAATGAACATTTTTCTCATTGTGTTTGTACTCATCAAATGTATCTGCTTGTGCAACACTTATCATATAAATCAATGTGACCTATATATATAACCCCCTACAATGTAATCACCAGAATAGTATTTTATGATCTATTTTATTTACATTACAATACTAGGGCAATTATTGCAATACTGAACCTCTTTCTCATTGTGCATGTATTGACCAGCTTTGCCCACTTGATGCTGCTTGTCATGGAAATAAACACAACCTATATTTATAATTCTTTACAATGTGATCCAACAGTATAATGCTGATAATTCCTGATCTAATCATTCCAGACTGTCCTCTCTGGTTATCCAATATCATTCTTACAGCATTGGACATGTGTGCAAGATATTGATCATCCATCAAGTTTGTCTGCCCACTGCCACTTGTCATACAAATAGATGCAACCTATATTTATAACCCCCTACAAAGAGATCTACCAGAATTGTATTTATGATCTGTATTATTTACATTATAATACTAGATAAATCTTTATCTGACCATCCTTGATTTCCTGATGCAAATAAGAATTCAAAGTTTCACAAATTAATTTGCTAGTAAGTTATATAAGCATGGGTTCTCTAAATATATCCTCTTTGATTGTTGAAAAGCATTTGAATTTATTTACCCTGCCCAGTTCCTGTTGCCATGGCCTTTCAAATTTAGTGTCCAAACCTGATCCTGCTTGCCCCACCCTCACATTGCATATTCTTTGATTTTATAATATGTACTGTAGACATAACTGATAGTTATTCCAGTCTGCTCACTTGTAATTTTTACTGCATGTGATTGTGAATATTGTCAAATAGTATAAACTATATAGCTATTATTTCTTTCATTTCTTTCACCAACCTTATTAAATTTCCACCCACACTGTTCTTCAGTCCATTTTGCTTGATGATTCCATCCTTAACACATGAGCCAATCCATCACCCATGGTATACTGTCCCCAGTAGCTAGACCATGGGCCCATCCATCATCCATGGTCTACTGTCTCCAGTATCTCACCCATGAGTAGGGAATACTAACTAGCATGGGTTTTGCAACCTGTGTGGGTTACAGGTATGGGTAGGCATGGGTACAGGTACAGGTCACGCATTAAGTACCCATGGCCTGCACCCAACCCATCACCAAATTTCTATATATGAGAAATTATTGATGTTAGTATCTACAGGTTTTGGCACTCAGATGAGTGCCACAAACCTTTATTTACTTATAATTAAGTAATAGGAAATGGTTCCAAACATAATACACAACATGTCTCAACCAATATATAACAACAAAGAATTTGTTCTCAACAGTGAAGATGAAGACCTATACATCCAGGAACATGATCAGGACTTAGCTGATTATATGGAATTGTTTGGGCCATCACCATCTGTCTCCAGTAAAGAAAAAGCACAGCCACCTGCACCCAGCGCACCCAAAACAAAAATTACCCCTAAACAGAAAAAACCCATGATCCTCCTTTTTTTTTTTTTTTTTTTTTTTGGTTCAACAATTTATAACGCGGTGCACGATCGCAGTCCGCGGGCCTGAGGTAAAATACAACCTAGTACACTACGATTCGATCATTCTCTAACCCCCGCCAGTGTGATACCCCTTTCTCTTTTGGTAGCCGCTCAGGTGGACAGGTGAGACCACGGATAATGCCCGCAGGGGCGAGAAGGTCCGCCGCATCTATGCGGCTCATGAACCAGAAAACTCCCCCCCCAGTGGTTACCACGGTCCCCCCACGCGCAGCCGAAGCCGGTGAGCGGTGTTAATTCACCGTAAGCCCCCAGACCACAAGGGCCCGGAGGTTAACCGTTTCCCCGTCCGGAGAGAGAATGGTGGCCGCTGCCCGTGAGCAGCGGACCATGGGCCCAGTGCTGACACTGTCCCATGAAGGCACCTGGCTGTGACCGTGTACGGCCCAAACGACGCCGGTGAAGGTGGGCAAGCAGGGGGAAGAGGGTGGTTGGTAACGACCCGCTTCTCCTGCTCATCCAAACAGGCCCGGGACGAGTCCCAGGAACACTCTACCCATAGCGGCAAGGTGTGTGAGGCGCCCTGCCCCTATTTAGAGGGCGGGATGCCTGACTGCACGGGCTGGGGATAGCCGCAGCCAGCCCCAGCCTCAAGATAACGGGAGCGACAGCAGCGATGCGCTGTGTACCCCAAACATGATGCGGTCCTCATAGAAACAGAGGACGGGGTCGAGGTGGAAGGGGCCACTTGTGGGGCCATCCACCAGGGATGGCAGCCTAGGCAACAGCTGGTGCGTGGTGTGCGTCCATTGCTGTAGAGTGCGGTCCTCAACGCGATGCGTTGTGGGTCCAGAAATAGCGGCACTGGGGGAGCGTTTCCCCCTGCCCTCCGCTGTCTGATCTCGACGATCATAGATAACCCGCTGCCCCCTGCAGACAGGTGGACGACGGGAGTTGCTCAATCTCTTGTTGGCAGCAGGTGTTGCCAGCCCCGCCGCAATCCTGGTGAGCAGATAGGTCCCCAGAGCACAAGCGCAGAGTGCAGGTGCCCAGAGGATGCATGGTGGGAGGAGGCGCTGGCGCGCATACCCCTAATGCGGAGCAAGGACCCACCCATGGGGAGTGAGCAGTGTCCTGTAGCCGTAGAGTAGCCTAGACATCATTAAAGAGGTAAAAGCAGACGCACCAAACCCCTAGATCCTCTCCAGGGATCCGAAAATCCAAAGGATCGCCCCCCTTCCTAAGCGTGTTCTCCCCCCGACTCCAGAGTGGGACCCCCAGCCTAAGCCGGCAGTGTTGCTTCACCGTCGAACCCCCCCACCGATTGGTGGAAGGTGCCCCATCCCAGAGCCCAGGATCATCGAGCCCAGGTGGGTAAAGATGGCGGACAGGAGGACGCCCCCTAAGCGGGCATCCGAGCACGATCCGTGGGGATCGGTCAAACCAATCACTAGGGGGGTTGGGATAGCTCCCAAACGACCCCTGGGGAGTGGGATAGGCTGGTCTGATCGATGATCAGGCCAGGAGATGGACTGCTGGGTGACGAGCCAGACAGTGTACAGAGAGTTCCCACGGCACATGGTGGTGGTAACAAGTCAAGAAGAGATGCCCATGATCCTCCTTATCCGTTGATAGGTATCAGGAGCACCCAAAGCTCTGAACCATCTGATTTTCACATTTTTATCAACATCTCCTTACACCACATTCCACGATATCATAGGATCTCACACATCCATTGCTACCAATACTCATGCTACTATGCAGCCTCAAAACTCTTCATTGTTAGCTGCCACATCAGTTATATCGACTTCCACCTCCTGGTCTGCTCTGTCATCCACCTCATTCTCTTCTTTCCTGGCTTGGGCCACCACCATGTTGTCCTCTGGTTGCACTTGATATTGTTCAATTCATTGTTGGCAAAGGAAGAAGATGTCTTACTCACTCCAGTCAAGGCTCCATCATAACAGATCACAGAAGACAATGAGGTCATCTCCCCCAACAGGCGAATTTTCTGTGTTGAGCTCCAATGAGTATCATCCCCACACAATAACACATCTCCATTGGTAGGCCATCAAGATGCACAAGATCAAGAGGATGATGAAGAAGAAAAGGACAAGAGAGATGTTGTTAGAGATCATGGTGTAAGGTTCTACTGCGAGGAATGGTATTATCAACAGTCCTATGATTTTGGTCACACAACAAAGTTCCCAGGATTACATCATCATCCTCTCCACTCCCTCTCACCTGCCTAACAAGCCACTGGGTGCATTTTTGGATAGGAGACAAGTATTCTTACACCAGGTAGATTTCATGATCTAGTACCCACTCCTTATTCCATTACCCCTCCCCCCCTTTTTCTCATTGGCATCTGATTCTTTCTCATTTTACTTGGGTCCTCTTCACCCACTTCTATTCCCTAGCCCCACTTAGAATATCTATATAAGACATCTAGTAGATGGAAAAGGGAAGCAATAAATCATTTCCCCTCATCATATAGAGTGCAGAAGCTCAATTCCAGAGCTTATTATGGTATTATCCCTTCACCCTCTGATCATTATACCTTGTGTCAAACACCAACCCAAAGCCACCTCATACCCTTCCTTTGGTCTAGTAGGATTATCATTTGGTGTGTGTTTCCAGGTGATTCCTTGGACTGAGCATCATCACCATATCAAGGAATATTCCAACATCAATAAAATCTCAGATCATGATCACCTTACTGATGAAAATTGGCACAAGTGGAGAGAAAGGATGAGAAGGGTATTTATTAATTGTGATATAACTGGATATATTAATGGGGCTGTAAAATGCCCAAATGAATCCAGGGATCCCAAGGGGGCACGTAATTGGGACAAAAATGACACCTGGGCACAACAAGTTATTATACATAATGTTACCTCTTCACAAATGAATCACGTCAGATCAAAAATAACAGCAGAAGCAATGTATTCCACATCATGGTCACCCATGAAAATAAGGCACACCAAACTATGAATCATATACAGTGCCTATTATATGAGACCAAGGCTGATGTTACCAATGACCTCCTAAAACATATGGACATTCTCAAGTCTTACTGAGACCGCATCAATAAATTTCCTAATATGGAATTTCATATTAGACACCCAATTTAAATCTATCATATCAGCATCCCTACCATCGAGCTGGCAAACATATGTCAAACCATATAATGGCAATGCAAATGATCCGAATGATATGGACCCAAAGTGCCAATTGTCATTAGATGCATTCATAGGATTATTGCAGGAGGAATATAAACTTCAGTTGAACAGAGATACAAATGGGAATAATCATGGTGCCAACAGAAGCATAAATCTGGTGAAAACCCAAAAAGCTACTGGTCCCAGTAAATCCCTGGAAAATCATATCACCAAGAGAAAATCCTCCATTAAATCTTATTGCGATCATTGTAAGCATGCTGGGCATTGGACTAGTAAATGCCAAAAGTTTGATGGGAACAAATGCCGTAACTGTGGGAAATTCAGACATCTAGCCAAAAATTGTTGGGGGAAAAGAAAAGAAAAGATGAAAGAGAAGAAGCCCGGGGACACATCTAATATTATAGAAGAGCATATAACATTCTCAACAGATGAAGAAGGCTATAATTTTGACGCATGTAATAATGATGCCATAATTGATGAGTGTCTGATCTATTATGATTGGTTGGCTGACTTAGCAACAACTTCACATGTAACGCATCAAAGAAATGCATTTACTTCCTACATGCCAAAGGAAAATATTTCTGTAACTGGTGTGGGTGAAAAAGAGGCGAATGTAGCAGGACAAGGAACTGTTGATTTAATTTCAACATGCAACGGAGAAAAATATATTATACATCTACAAAATGTTTTACACATTCCCAGTACACAAAATAATTTAATTTCATTAGGGAGATGGGATGCAGCTGGAGGAAAATATATTGGAGGAAAAGGGGAAATAATTCTTGTCAATAAAGATGGCAAATCCATTGCACACAGGAATAAAATTAATAATCATCTCTACAAAATGGAAATGATTATTAGAAACCCAGAAAAACACCACCAACAATGAGGGTAATAATAAAACTTTCATAGGAAATGAAAAGTTACCTAGTTGGGAAACTTGGCATTGATGTTTTGGACATATTGGATATACCAGATTGCAAATGTTACTTGATGGAAAAATGGTAAAAGGTTTTAATGTTGATCCAAAAACTCCAAAACCAGATTTCAAAGCATGCATAGCCACAAAACAACATGTTAAACCATTTCCAAAATCAGTCAAAAGAAAAACAGAATCTGGGGAATTAACACACATCAATTTATGGGGAAAATATTCCATCAAATCCATCAATGGAAAACATTATTATTTACTATTTGTTGATGATGCTAAAAGGTATGTCACCATCAAATGTCCGAAAGAAAAAAGTGATGCAGCACAGGGTGTAATGAATTACTTGGCCTATTTAAAAACCCAAGGCTGAAATCCAAAAGGAATTCAAATAGATTGTGGAAAATAATTCATCAATGAAAATCTTCTAAACAGCACAGAATACAAATCCGATTAACCACACCATACTCTGCATCACAAAATGGCATTGCAGAGAGAATGAATAGGACACTAGTGGAATTATTGCATGCAATGTTATCTGCAAGTTCACTGCCAGAGTACCTCTGGGAATATGCAATATTACATGCTGCATATCTCCATAACCAATCATATACAAAGCACCTCCGGAAATTAACTCTCTATGAGGGATGGTACAACCGAAAACCAGATGTGTCGCACCTGCACAAATTTGGTGCACCAGTTTGGATATTATTACAAGGGCAAAAAAGGGAAAGAAAATTACTCCCAAAATCAAAGCAGTGCACTTATCTTGAATATGATGACAGCACTGATGTGGTTAAATATTTTAACACTGAAATGCATAATGTTTTAACTTCGTGAAACTTTAAACAAATAACTGGCAGCCTAAATCCCAAACCTTCCAAAGGTGTAACTTTAATACCCTCGACACATGAGGGGGAGTCTGATGGAGACATGTTGCCGATGGATACTTCAGATAGTGAGGAAGCGCTGATCACAAGCCTGCTGATCACAAAAGAAGCTATCTCAGAAGTGGAAACAAGACAGAATTAATGATCCTGAAGATTGCATTGATATTAACAAACCGCACACGATGCATGCAATGCAAAACAAAGAACTGCATAGAACACATGGAGTTGATACTGATCATAAACCCCTATTACACATTACAGAAGAAGAAAAAGTCAAAAACTTCAACAATAAAATTTAAGCCTATGCAATAATAGCCAGAGACAAATTAAATAGTCTCAAAGTAGCCAAAAACTCTCCTGAATGGTCCACTTGGGAAGGAGTCATAAAAATTGAATTGGATCTGCTCAAAGAAAGAGGGACATGGGAACTTGTCCAGAAACCTCCAGACACAATCCCAATTGCAAATAAATGGGTTTTCAACAGAAAACACAATAAAACAGGAGAAAGTGTAAGATATATATAGATCATGGTTAGTTGCAAAAGGATGCATGCAATGTCCGGGCTATGATTATACAGAGACCTTCTCACCAGTAGTCCAAATGGACACACTCTGAGCAATTTTAGCACTCACATCAAAGAAGTGTCTCAAAATACAACAGATGGACATAAAGGGCACATACCTAAATGGTGCACTCCAAGAAATGATATATATGAAACAACCTGAAGGATGTGAGGATGGAACAGATCAAGTATGTAGGTTGATAAAACCACTTTACGGATTAAAGCAGGCAGGGTGAGAGTGGAATAAAGAATTTGATGGAAAACTCAAAATTCACGATTATGGACACTTATTTGCAGATCCATGTGCATATATTCAAAGGGATGACAAAGACATTGGCATAATAACTGTCTGGGTCAACGACAATTTGCATCCTTGGATGAAACAATGGAACATATGAAAAATACACTCAACTCTGAATGGGAGGTAACTGATCTTGGAGGACCAAGTAAAATTGTGGGCATGGAAATTACATGCCTGGACAACAGAATCAAGATATCTCAGCAAAAATATATTGAGAATATTCTCCGCCAAGAAGGAATAATAGGCACAAACCCTGTCGGCACCCCCATGGATCCTAATATTAAAATATTAGAAAATCCAGATTATAACAAACCCAACAGAAGTAACTCATATGCAAAATTGCTAGAATGCTTGTGATTTTTATCTAATTCCACAAGGCCGATATCAGCTTTGAAGTTAACAAGCTGGCTGCCTACATTGCTAACCTGGGTTTACAACACCATGTTGCAATAAAGCAAATACTCAGACACTTAGCAGGTACAAAAACTCTCAGGATAAATTATAAAAACTCCCAAGATGAGACTGAAAATGTCAACCTCTTCCATGGATATGCTGATGCTTCATTTGCTAATACTGAAGATTTAAAATCCACAACAGGCTATACATTCCTAGCGTCTGGAGGAGCAATTTCATACAAATCAAAGAAACAAACCATAATTGCATTATCCTCTACAGAAGCTGAATATATCACATTATCAGATGCTGGACATGAAGCCAATTGGCTAAGAAATTTATATGAAGAACTCAGATTTAAACAGGAACTTCCAACAGTGATTAAAGGCAACAATGAAGGATCAATAATATTGACTCAAAATCCTCAATTTCATCAGTGATCAAAACATATCACTATCCGCTATCACTGGGTCTGGGATCTCATGGCCAACAAAATAATAAATATACAAAACTGTCATGATCTGGAGCAAACTGCAGACGTATTAACAAAGGCACTGCCAAAGCCTAAATTTACACAACATAGGGATGAGATGGGAGTTCAGTCATAAATAACCCAGTAGCTTTCCTCAAGTGTGAGTTGTTTTTTCCCATGTGGTTTTACATCATACAGAGGTTTTAATGCACCTGGAGGAAATAATAACTATTCCACCCTAGATTTCAGGGGGAGTAATGATTTATAAACTATTCCTTAACAGCCACCTAGGCTTGAGGGGGAGTATTGGGATAGCAAGCCTAAGGCTATATCCAAGACAGTAATAATAATAGTATTAATTACTGAGACTTTAACATTCTGTAGAATATATACTACATGTAATTGTGTCCATGAGACAATCACTCCTTGACCTCTGAGACACTCAGAGGAACACCCCCCTTCATCCTAAGGTTTCTCCTGAGCTTCCTGCAACACTCTCCTAACAAATGGTCATGTCCATGTAAAAGAGCATGGTCATGCTTTCCACCATGGGATTGCTGACAAAAAGATGACAAAGAAATTGACTAAGCATGACAAACCATCCTCTAATACATAGAGTGTACAGCCACAACCCTATGGGCTGCAGAAACCTGTTCATGACCCCAGCACATGACTACTATCAAATGTAGATAACATTCAGTTTGAGTGTGAGTAAGCAATTAGGGTTGTTCACAGTAAACATTTTCGGCTCATTTTCGGCTTCATTTTTGGATCATTTTCGCATGTTTGGCAGAAGAATGATCAGAATGCACCAAAAAAAGATGTAAAGAATGAAGCAAAAAATGGCTACTGTGAATGCTCTGAAACCCAAACATCCTGAAAATGAAGTAAAAATGCATTTTACCTACCTCTGGCAGTGCTCGGCACATTCAAACTCCACCTCAAACAACTTGGTGATATTATTGTTGCAAGTTCATCACCAAAACATGTACTTAGTAATTCATAGCTGGCATATTTTTGGCCCTTTTGAACTTATTGAAGCTAACATTAGAGAGAAATTCATTTTTTCTTCACTTATTGAAGCTAATAATACTCAATATAAACTATGAAAGACAAAAGTAAAGTAAACAACCATGCATGGAAAGCAGGTGGCCCTGTGCTAGTAACCCCTCCACACCATGTCATGGTAGCCCCCTCTTGTCATGTCATGGTAATGCTCGTCACATTGCAGTAACCCCCTCATCACAACCACCCCTCCTTGTCGAGTCGCAGTGGTCCCTCATTGTGTTGTCTCCTTAGCACCCCATATCCACCCTGCTTGCAGTGGGGGTGGGTGTCATGGTTCCCCTCTTCAACATGGCTGTTAGCACCTGATCCACTCTGTGAGCAAATGCTCAGTGGTGGGTGTTGGGTGCTGGGCTCTTCCCCTGTCCCCAGTCATCCCTCACAAGGTTGGGACTGGTGGTGTCATCATCAGCTGGCAGCACCCACAATCCACCCTATGAGCAGTCACTCATAGGGCTGGGAGCAGGTGCTGGGTCAATGTTTGGTGTTGGGGGTAGGTGTCATGCATCAGTGACATGGTGAGAGGGGGGTTAGCTGATGCTTACCTGGTGGGTGTCCCCCTCCACAGGTCTCCCAGTGTCCTTCACTGTTCTCTGCTGGGCCAGGTAGTCATTGTCATCCATAGTTAATATCTGAAAACTTTGTTAGTACCAAAAATGAAATGAACAAGGAAAAAACTTACCTATGGCCCAAGAGATGTCTCTTGGGCCCCTTTTTGCATTCTTTGTCATACAGCATTGTATCCATCACCTGCACCTTTGGTTCTTGTCCTGTGCTCATCATCCCCCTCATCATGCACCACCACCACCGCCGTGTTGGTTGTGTGGTTGTGGTTGTCCATCTTTGCCATGCCAGGTTCTCACTTCCACCCTGTGAGCAGCTGCTCATGGCAGTGGGGTGCTGGTGGCTGTTGTCCTCTTTGCCTCACCGTCTCATGGTAAAATAACATAGATAAAAGCTAGAAAAGCAAATGAAAACATGAGTTAGTTAAGAATAAAAGAAAAGAACTTAAAAAACATTACCTAGGGCCCAAACTACCTCTGTCGTCGTTTGGGCCCAATGTGGTTGGTCTGCAACAGTTGGTGGCATCAGTTGACGTGGGAGTGGGCATGGGAGTGGTGACAGCAGGTGGTGACGGAGTTGTGGTGGTGGTAGAGTGTGAGGGAGTCGTCATTGATGGTGGTGGTCACTGCAGAGGGATCAGGCATCAGAGTGGAGTTTGAAAGAACAACAAAAATGAAATGTGAAAATGAGTGTGAAAATGACCATTTTTGCCAAAGCGACAATAGGGTTCGATTTTTGAAAAATGAGATGAAAAATGAAATCAAAAATGAGCCGAAAATGGACCAAAAGTGGCTACTGTGAATGACTCTATTGTAAGGTCAATTGAGCAACCAAGTAAGACAATAAGTCAGTCTGAAATAAAGCAGCAATTCAGTAAGGTCAATAACCAGAGCAACAAGTAACAAGCACTGAGTAACAAATGAGTGAGTGAAAAATAAGTTCACTCAGTTAGAAAAGATTACATTACAGTCCGAAAAATTACAAAAAAAATGGTAAGTAAAGATGTAAGTTAATGTTTTTTTAATTTATGGCTTAGGTTGGAGTTCTGAGTGAGAGTGAGGATAGGATGAGTATGATGGTGATGATGAGAGGGGAGAGAGGGAAGAAGAAAGTAGGGAGAGGCTCAAAAAAAGGGATGTGAGGGTGAAGATGAGGGAGGGGATGTCAGGGGGGGTTGAGGGGGAGGGGGTGGGGTGTGAGAATGAGAGGAGTGAGGGTGAGGGTGAGGGGGTAAGGGTGAGGGATGTGAGAGGGAGAGGGGAGAGGGAGAGGAGGGGGGGGGAAGAGATGGGGAAGTGGAGAAGAGGAAGGGAGGGGGGGGGAGACAGTGGGGAGAGTGATACAGAAAATAAGGTAGGGGTGAGGGATGAGGAGGGGTGTGAGAAGGGAATGATATGAGGGGAATGGGGAGGGTGAGGGATGAGGAGGGGGATGTGAAGGTGAGGGACAGGCAGTGAAGGAGGAGAGTGGGGGTGGGATGGGAAGGGGGAGGGGTGGGATGGGGGGGGGGAGGGGTGGGATGGGGGGGGGGAGGGGTGGGATGGGAAGGGGGAGGGGTGGGATGGGAAGGGGGAGGGGTGGGATGGGAAGGGGGAGGGGTGGGATGGGGAGGGGGAGGGGGAGAGGTGGGATGGGAAGGGGGAGGGGGAGAGGTGGGATGGGAAGGGGGAGGGGTGGGATGGGAAGGGGGAGGGGTGGGATGGGAAGGGGGAGGGGGAGAGGTGGGATGGGAAGGGGGAGGGGGAGAGGTGGGATGGGAAGGGGGAGGGGGAGAGGTGGGATGGGAAGGGGGAGGGGGAGAGGTGGGATGGGAAGGGGGAGGGGGAGAGGTGGGATGGAAAGATTGCTGGCTGTGTTGTAAAGATGTGTAAATTATTAAAATAGCTATTGAACACTGATTTTTGATAACACCCCCTTCACATAGGAAGGGGCCAAAGGTCCCTCACTGTGTTGACAAGATGAGTGAAAGATGCAAGCAGAGGGTTCAGGGGGTGCAGCCCCCTGACAAGCTAAAGAAGCAGCCACAGGAGTGATGCGAGCAAAGCAAGCAGAGCACTGAAGGCACACTTCAGAAGCTTGTAAACTATGTAATAGAGAAAGTTTAACTTAATTTACATATTACCTAAGGGGGAAGCAGCACCCCAGAGGAGAGGGTAGCTTGTGGGGGCAGGGGTGTATATACCAGTTGATGTTTATTACTGTTTGGTTCCAGTAAATGAACATGAATGTATCACAACATATTACCTAAGGGGGAAGCAACACCCCAGAGGAGAGGGAAGCTTGTGGGGGCAGGGGTGTATATACCAGTTGATGTTTATTACTGTTTGGTTCCAGTAAATGAACATGAATGCATGGTGTGATGCATTGGATGTGATACATTCATGTTCATTTACTGGAACCAAACAGTAATAAACATCAACTGGTATATACACCCCTGCCCCCACAAGCTTCCCTCTCCTCTGGGGTGTTGCTTCCCCCTTAGGTAATATGTAAATTAAGTTAAACTTTCTCTATTACATAGTTTATAAGTAGATAAAGGTTTGTGGCACTCGTCTGAGTGCTGAAACATGTAGATACAAGACTAGTGGGTAACTAGTGACATGTAAATAGCAAAATGACAATACTGCCATGAGTAACTGCTCACAGGGTGGCTCTTTAGTAGTGTACTTGAGTCCTGACAACAACAACAATGACACAGTGTTGTCATCAGATGTACTAGATGCAGTGAAAAGATATGGCAGATGGTGCACCGTGGGCCTACCCACACCCATCTGACCTGTGGGTATGGGTACAGGTAGGCATGGGTATGGGTATGGGTATGCCCAAATCTACTTGCAGGTTACCCATGCCACTCCCTGCCCATGGGCCCACTCATCATCAATGGTCTCACTCACTCAGCCACATCACAACAGGCCCACCCTATTCATATGGTGTATTCTATTAACATGGGCCCACCCTTATCCTATGGTCTATCATACAAGATAGGCCCATGTTAGCTCCACCATACTACATGGGCCAAAAGCCACCATTATCTGCTCCATGTGTAATGGGTCAAATACACTGAGAGTTGTGAGCAGCAATCCATCCACTGCCAAAGACTCTGTATCCACTCCTGGGCAATCAGCCCTCAAGACTGACCCCATCACTAGATGGGACTTTCCCTGCACAAAGTGGCTAACCAGCGCCAAAAAACACACACTGAAGAAGAGGAGGAGAGCTGAGGCCAGCATCCCTCCAAAAGGGTTCAGAGAGGGCCACAGCTACAATTATTTTGATGTTTTTGTCATATCCCATGCAAGCACCCCTCCAACCTCCACTATGAAACTCTAGCAGAACTCCATAGGAACTCTGAGTATTTCAAATTCCTTATTTCAAATTACTTCTCCTGTTTTACTTACATCACATCTTTTACTCAAGTCTGTTCTCCATCATAGATATAATCATGTACTATGTACTGCAGAACTTGGCAAAACTCCGCCACAGTTACACCAAGTAATAGCCTTAGTATAAAGTCACTTTAGACACTTTGCATTCCTCAGTTCAAATATTAGCTGTTATCAACTTTTTACTTGTCAACTCTAAGACTTCAAACTTGTCTTAACTTTTGCAACTCTGGACCTCTGCTTTGTTCCTGACCCTTACTCCGGACTTCCTAATCAGAACTCCACTTTTCACCTTTTCCCTACCTCACACTTCTGCATGGACTTCCGTTCCTTATCAGTTCCCTAAAAATTGGACACTGAGCATAGAGAAGGGTGCAATCTCTTAAAGGTTGAAGCCAAGTCCCCATTGCACTTCAGAACTCTGCCGGACTCCACCATTTTCCCATGCATTAGGATCAGTTCTTAACGGTTTTCACAAATACATCATGAAAGAAAGGAAAGCAAGCTGAGCCAGACAGTGATAGCTCAGACAATCCATTGGACCCCAATGATGAATTTGTCATTGGCCACACTCATGTGGAGACTGGAGCAGCCCCTGGCCAGTCTACTGAAGGTTCTATATTGGGATCAAGGAGTTGAGCACAAGATGAGGACAAGGTTAAGATATTGAGTTCAAGTCAAAGGCAAGTGTGTGAGGGAGTCTGCCACAGGGAGGAATGTTATTATCATCTCCTACAAGGTGTGCAATATTTATACTATGCAGTTAGGAGGTATAGTGTAATGTACTCCTATAATATATAAAGGAGGGACAAAGTCATAGACTCCTGTAATAGCTAATGTTTCATTAACTATGTCATTTTCCATATAGATATGCTGTCATGGCTTGGAAGTCTTACACTTCCTGCAGGGTGTGTCTAAGACACTCCACCTAAGCTTCTGTCTCTGATAGCCTATGATAGACATGATTGTGTCTTGCCTATCCTATCATAGACATGCTGCAGGATGTTTAACTCTGTAGCATGTGTTAACTGTGGATTCCCCTAATTGTCCTTGCATGTGTTAACCTCTGTTAAACATGTGTTAATATGACTTAGCATATTCTGGCAATATTCCCTAGGTATGTTAACTGCCTTGGCTTGCCTGTATACTCTTGTATACGTATCCCAACATTCTATGCAGGGATTAGACCCTGTTACATATATCTCCTGGGTACCCTCACTTTTGCCAGAGGATGGTGAGATTGTGTCTGCGCCCAAGCACAACCAAGCTGTCTCAGTGCCTTCCATGCCTGAGCCACCTTCTGCATGATTAGACAATCATTGAATTGTCCTGTTTTTCACACACAAAATGGTTCCCCTGGTGGGAACCTAAGGGGGAGGGTGTAGTGATCCAGGTAATATCCCAGATATTTGTATATATTTTATTATGATGACTACAGCTTAAACTGGTCTATTTAAGGCCAGTTGGCTACCAAAAAATGTAACACACTTACCTCCATTGTTGACATGTTAACAATATACATTATTCATGTTCTTAATGATCTTTTAAGCATAGTTTACCCATGACTCACTACACTGACCCAGCACAGTAGCTCTCATAATGATCACCAGGGACGTAAGAATGCCATCAATGTATCATATACAGTGATGAAGTATGCAGCATGATCTTGACATAAAAGTGGCTACAAGGATTTCTTCTCATGGCCAGAAGTCTCTGATATTTTAAGTGACAGCTGACCTTGTCAAATCTGCCAATGTCTCCTGAAGTGTGGTATTATGAAGTGAAGCTCCAAGAATTCCTTGTGATGTCTATAAAGATATGGCTCACAAAAGACCTGATGAAACTGGTCACTAGTTCCAGAAAGATGTTGCCACCAGATTGCATTACAAGAGGCAGCTCTCCTTGGATTCTTAAGTAAATCTATGCAATCTATTGTTTACATCTGCTGGAGTGGAAACACCTGGCAATTTCCATCTGGTTAAATCTGGCCCCCCATGTTTTTCTGATGCAATTACAACTTCACTGGTGTGGTGTCTGCAGCTATGATTATTGTACATCATTGGCATACAGAGTTAAGACATTCAAGAAAGGTTTCTCATAGGAGTGGCATATTACTGCCCTAAAATGGATCATCACTACTTTTGACAATAAAATAGAGTGAACACCACAAACATATGTGTTTAAATCCTGATATCACTGATGCTTCTAAGGTTATTATGTTGGGCAAGAGTTTGAACTTCTGCTGTACAAACTGAAGACAAAGCAATATGTCAGACATTAAGCCCAAAAATCAAGATTGACAACATACAAACTGCAAAAATAGTGATAATAAGAATTGCATGAGTTAAAAAAGACAAACAGTCTGAAGGAATACAAATTATAAGCCATGAGTAGAAGTCACCAACACTTATGCAAGATAGCAACACACATTCTAGAATTGTTGAGATCCAGCAATAATTGTTTGCATGCCAGCATATGATGATATCACATACAACCTGAGCACATAAAATAGAATATCAGTTGAATAGTACAGTCATTCTAAATGGATGCTCACATCCTGCAAAGCAAAATTACAGGATAAGTAGGTGAATTTCACAAGAGTATTAAAGAGCAGCACAGACATCCTGAGAATTGAGTGAAATTAAAAGATCATCAGGACTGCTGAAGAAAGATTACACACCTTCTAAGCATGCAGATGCAGTGCAAAGTGAGCAAGATGACTTTTCACAGGCATCAAAAACTACATACAATCTGAGGATGTATAAATGTCAGAAAATAGTCAGAGTGACTCCACACATGCATTGAGAATGATCACTCACTTGCTGAGGATGCACAGACATCACAAAACGATCAGAGCAACTTCACACATGCATTGAAAATGATCACTCACTTGCTGAGGATGCACAGACATCACAAAATGATCAGAGCAACATTACACATGCATTGAGAATGATCACTCACATCCTAAGAATGCACAGACATCACAAAATGGTCAGAGTGACTTCACACATGCATTGAGAATGATCACTCACATACTGAGGATGCACAGACATCAGAAAATGGTCAGAGTGACATCACAAATGTATTGAGAATGATCACTCACTCGCTGAGGATGCACAGACATCAGAAAATGGTCAGAGTGACTTCACACATGCATTGAGAATGATCACTCACTTGCTGAGGATGCACAGACATCACAAAATGATCAGAGTGACTTCACACATGCATTGAGAATGACCACTCACAAGCTGAGGATGCACAGACATCACAAAATGATCAGAGTGATTTCACACATGCATTGGGAATCATCACTCACAAGCTGAGGATGCACAGACATCACAAAATGATCAGAGTGATTTCACACATGCATTGGGAATCATCACTCACTCGCTGAGGATGCACAGACATCACAAAATGGTCAGAGTGACTTCACACATGCATTGAGAATCATCACTCACAAACTAAGGATGCACAGGCATCACAAAATGGTCAGAGTGACTTCACACATGCATTGAGAATCATCACTCACATCCTGAGGATGCACAGGCATCACAAAATGATCAGAGTGGCTTCACACATGCATTGAGAATGATCACTCACTCGCTGAGGATGCACAGGCATCACAAAATGGTCAAAGTGACTTCACACATTCATTGAGAATCATCACTCACTTGCTGAGGATGCACAGACATCACAAATTGGTCAGAGTGACTTCACACATGCATTGAGAATCATCACTCACTCGCTAAGGATGCACAGACATCACAAATTGGTCAGAGTGACTTCACACATGCATTGAGAATGATCACTCACATCCTAAGGATGCACAGACATCACAAAATGATCAGAGTGACTTCACACATGCATTGAGAATCATCACTCACATACTGAGGATGCACAGACATCACAAATTGGTCAGAGTGACTTCACACATGCATTGAGAATGATCACTCACATCCTAAGGATGCACAGACATCACAAAATGATCAGAGTGACTTCACACATGCATTGAGAATCATCACTCACATACTGAGGATGCACAGACATCACAAAATGGTCAAAGTGACTTCACACATGCATTGAAAATGATCACTCACTTGCTGAGGATGCACAGACATCCCAAAATGGTCAGACTTCACACATGCATTGAGAATCACCACTCACTCGCTGAGGATGCACAGACATCACAAAATGGTCAGAGTGACTTCACACATGCATTGAGAATCATCACTCACATACTGAGGATGCACAGACATCACAAAATGGTCAGGGAAACTTTGCACCAGCTTGGGGAAATATCACATACTTTCTGCCCTCAACACATGGCAATAAAGCAGAGGTCAACAAGACACAGTACCCTGACTCACCTTTAGGGCATGTGTATTAGAACAGGGGTCATAATCATTGATTAGCATGGTTTCTCCAAAATCACACATACATACCAGCTGTCAGGAAGTCTGTTTCACAGTTTGAAAAAAGAATACCAATTTGAACACTCACAAACTTGGGTAAATAGATGGAGTTGGTCATGAGCAATTGTGTTTGACAGAAGGATCACCACTCAGACTTACTTTCTACATGCAAGAATTCAGTCTGTAACATTCAATGTGAACCAGCAAAACCCTACCTTAAGAATTCCATAAATGCTTCTCAATTTCTGATTCAAGAGTTGAGTCCGATCCCCCCCCACAGCATCCCAAGGCTAGTGTCCTCAATGATGGATCTTCAGTACATATACCACTCTCTCACCTTTTCTTGGGTTAACTGTCCTGTCAAATATGGTACACCTGCCCATTGCAATGCTTCTACCATCCAAACCTTTACCCAGTTTAAGTCTATTTTCTTCACCAACTCCTCAGCTTCATCTTTCAGCTCTCCCATTTGTTCTGCTGTCCCAAGTGCAGACAGGAACAAACAAGCATGATAATACCAGGATATAAGTGCATATTCTGGTGCATCACTGCCACTGTTGAACGCCCTGGTAATTGCTCCGAGGCATGCAACCATGAGTTGTCCATGAGACTTAGCAAGCGGATAGAAGAGGGTGTTTGACCGGGACCGATCGGTAAGGAAGTCTCGAAGCGAGGCATGATAGGATTTGATATCCCCAGCAATGTTGAGGATAGAGCGGCATCCAGCAAGCGCGGAGGGAACCCAACGACTGCCGCGGCCCTTTTCAATGGTGATTAGAACTGCGGACAGTTGGTTGACGGTGAGTGAATATCGAAGATGCATTACGGCTCCCATGACAATATCGAATTTTTTTCGCTTCCTAGCCACCTCAATAACCTGAATATACAGAGGGTCCAAACCTTTATGGAGTTTTAGAACATCTCCCAGTAGCATCATTGGATCGTCTTCCCCCCCGATGTATCGGACAGCCGTGGCTGCGTACACGAACAGACCTTCCGACTTTTCCACCAATTCGTTGAGGTGCAATTCCGACGGCCACTTTGGCGGCCCACTGTCCTTAACGCGCTGCTCTTTTGGCCAAACCTCCTCTAGTTTTTTAACGAAGTATTTTCGAATGTCGTCTTTGGATTCTGTGAGAGAGAGCGACCGAGCATCGATGCGCCCGTCGCCAGGTAGGAAACACACCTCAATTTGGGGCTCAGGGCGACTCGTAAGAAGGAATCGGAAGGGAGTTTCGTTCCTGCGAAGCCAGCTGATCAAGCGACGAATCCCTTCTTGCGAAGCGCATTCATCGAGCCCGTCGATAATGATAAGATTGGGCCCAGCAGAGTTGGCACCTGCGACGCGTCCGCGGAAGAGAAGATTCGAGAGCTGATGTTCGAGGGAAAGTTTCGGAAGGGGGATCCACGAATTATTCTTCAGACCTATGGCTTGCTCGATTTGCTCCTTCGCTAGCGGGATCCTGGCCGCGATTTGATATGCTAATGTAGCCACAAGCTTGTTGATGTCGTCACGGTCTCCTGTCTTCCTCCAAAAAAAGAACGTAGCCGCAAGCTGTCCACGATCGTTGCATTCCTCTGCGATGGTATGTGCTACCGTGGTCTTGCCAGTACCTGCAGGACCACTCAACCAGCATACGGGGGTAGTCGTCGTTGTATCAGCCCAAGATCGAACTTCGCGTAAGACCTTGGTTTGGGTTTCTGGTTGGCAAATGACAGCGTGCTCTCCCTCTCTCTTAGAGGAATTGTAGAGGGCATCCCAGACAACATGGGGGCGCAAGAAGTCAAATACAGGATGAGGCGGCGCTAAAGAAATGATCATGATACTTGGTTAGGGTACCCAAGTGAAACGTGGCGGCCACTCACTGTTGAAGATATTCAAGTTGACATCTCCACCATCTCCACCCGCTCCCCCCTTGCCGCTCCCACCCCGTCCACCGTCTCCGGCTACCAAAAAAAGTGGGTGTCTTGAATCTTGACTAGGGAAATCGTATTACATACCTTTGATATCTCCCTGTTGGGGAATTGTTGGTTGGTGCGTTATTGAATGGAAATTTCTGTAGTTGCTTACAATTTTAACATGCATGTCTTCGATGAGACGATATAGAGAGAATAGTTCGAAGGAACGATTATCTTTAATTCCTTATCGGTTTACAGTATTACTTAAGTTGATCAGCAAATCAAAGAAATGCCGACAAACGCTTCTCGTGATTTCAACCACTGAATCAACGCCTTGCTCTAAGCTAGGTACCTCTTTCGCCTGTGAGGCTGCATGTAGGTCTCGTCCCTTTCATCAACATCGGGAGACTTGCATATTTCTTCTTAGTAGGTACATATTATCGAGTTGAATCTCGTTAGACCGGTGACCGATCCCTAGTAAGATGAGCAAGCATCGATTGTATAGGGTTATACAGTTGGCATTCTGTTTCGGCAGCGAGGCACGAGCGTACGAACAGAATTTAGTCTATGAGCGAATGTCGGGTGTGACAAGTGTCACAGCTCTCGTCCACCACGACATTCACTCGCAATCTTATTTCTCCCCTGATACTGTTTAGTTTTCTTCCACAAACACACACTCCTTCCTTTTCCTAACCCAGTAGTCCCCCTGCACAGACTGTTCACATCCAATGGACCATATCACACGCAACCCACACTCAGATGAGTGCCCTGACTACAACTCAGCTGCATTTGCCCTTGTCCAAACAGCCCTAATGGCCCAAAACAACACAGATGAAGAAGGAGCTAACCAACTCCTTGTAGAGGCTTGGACACAAGACAATGACAGGCTTAAAGAAGCATGGGACGCCCAGGCACAAGATGACCTTTGGCTGCAAGAAGAGAATGATCAAGCAGCTCATGAAGAGGAAGATCGTCAACGTGCCCAGAAGGAGCAAGAAGAAGAGTCGGAAAGACACGAGCTCGAAAAGAAGAAGCCCAAGATGAGAGACTTCAGCCAAGGTGCCATGGTTGACGATTTCATAACTCCACGCCCCTCCTCTTATGCCTTAAACAAACTCGAATCCTTCGAATACGTCGAACTGTGGTACTTTACACCTGAAGGCTGTTCAGATGCCACTGAGAGTCAGAGATCTCAGGCAGACGACACTTTCAGCCTCACGAAAGTTGGAGAATCCCTAGCCCTCAAGCAATTATCAGCAGTCAAAGCCTCTCGCAATGCGATAAAGGATGCAGACCTCACTTGGAAGCAAATGATGATGGGCAAGATATTGTTCTTGCAGCACGCCCAGGAAGCCAGCTGGCCAGCAGACCATGTCAACTCACTTGCACGTTTTTTCGTCAACCTTGAAGTCCACCCCTACCGACTTCGCCCTTATGGAGAGAGGTCACTCACCCTGTACCAGGCAAGAGTCCGTTGCAACTGGCATGATAAACTCAAACGCAACCAAGGCTTCAACATAGCGATCATCAATGAGAGCCTGCTCCAAGGCATCTCCTCAGAAGTTCTGGACAAAGTACACCTCAATGGCATCCGTGAGGTCAGTAATCCCCCCACTCCTATCATGTTCAACTCAATGCTGACCAAGTGCCGACCCTCTCTCCTCACAACCTGTTCTTACACCTTACTGTCTGTTTCAATGCTTCGCTTCATGCCCCGCTTCGTGCTTCACATAATGCTTCGCTTCGCACCTTGCTTCATGTTTCCGCTTCATGCTTCGCATCATCACCCTTCCTCCCTTGAACCCCTTATGCTTCATTTTCGTGTTTCACTTCGGGCCCTTTCTTCTTTCGCCCTCTCACCTGTACACACCCGATATCCTACACTTTCTGCATCATGTATCAATAATACCACAACATGACGGTGCATCACACATTTGAACATCGTCCCGCTGCGTCACACTACAAAGATTGAGTCAATCTGCCAGATCTCACTCTCAACCACTCCCACTCGTCCCTTACTCAAAGCCCGTCCTTATACCATGCGAGACTGGCAGGAGCCAACTCCCCACCCACATTCACCACCCCCTGCAGGAGAGTACTCCCCATGCAAACGTCAAGCACAGTCCCCCCCTCCATATTCCTCTTCCCCAAAGAAGCATCATGCCCACACGGGTTTTCAGGAAGGCGCAAATCTTCGAGGCCCAACCATTTGCGCCATCTGCTTGGGCTTCTTCAGGCACGACGTCAGCAGATGTTCCTCAGACTCGTTGTGGGATGGCTCCAAAGCCAGGTGTCGCCGAAACGAACACGGACGCATCGTCAACCCAGCAGGGCTCACCCTATGCATCGACTGGCAATGGCCAATCGGATGCACCTCTTCTGGACACAACCACAAGTGCTC
The DNA here is from genome assembly GCA_964034925.1 of Tricholoma hemisulphureum. Taxonomy (NCBI): domain Eukaryota; kingdom Fungi; phylum Basidiomycota; class Agaricomycetes; order Agaricales; family Tricholomataceae; genus Tricholoma; species Tricholoma hemisulphureum. Next base: position 981,210 of record OZ035933.1, read on the forward strand.
AGGATGCAGGAAACAGGATCACAGAGCTCAAAAGTGTCCTCAAGCTCAGAAGGACTAAGACCAACACACCATACGATGCCAACGAATGGGAGCGATTACTCACAGAACTCGACCTCTCCCGGAAATACACAACGATTCCCAACCAAATACGCCATGGCTTTGACGTTGGCATCCACCCCATCACTGCCTCTTATACCCCTGCAAATAGCCTCTCTCTCCATGTTCATACCGATGAATACCAACGGATCGTCAACCGGGAGTTTGCCTCATGCCGCTACATCGGACCTCTATCCAAATCCGAGGTGGAAGTTCTCATCAGTCCATTTTCAGTCATCCCTGCTTTCCCTGGTCCCCAAACCGGGCAAGCCTGGAAGGTGTCGGGCTGTCCACAACTTCTCCCATCCACACTCACCTCGGCCCACAATATCTTCTATTAATCACACCATTGAATCTGACCTTTTCCCCTGCACATGGGGAACATTCTCGACTGTCTGTTTCACTATCTGGAACCTCCCACCAGGCTCACAAGCTTCTATTCGAGACGTCGCAGAGGCCTATTGAACCATCCCTGTCACCCCGGAGCAGTGGCCCGGCCTCGTCGTCAAACTGCGTGACAATGACCAATTCGCCATCAATACCTGCAATAACTTCGGCCTTGCATCAGCTGGGGGGGTTTACGGGCTCCTGGAGGATGCCGCAGCTGACATCTTCTGAGCTTCAGGAATTGGTCCTTTATCTAAGTGGGTTGATGATCATATCTTCTTCCGCATTCGACTTGAGCACCTCCCCAGTTACAATGACAAGAGGCGCGAGTGGCACATGCACATCATGGCCAATGGTGGCCAAATCCAGGACCGGAGTAGACTATGGTACAGAGGGAATGACATGCCCGACGGTCGCCCAGCAGAGTTTGACGAAGATGCAGGTTTCCCCCTCCAAGACCTATCTGCCACCACCCCATGTTCAACCGAAGATACCCCTTTTGCCTACTGCGACGTGGACATTGATCGCCTCTCAAACGCCCTCGGCATACCCTGGGAAACCACCAAGACAGTCCCATTCAGCTCTCGCGTCCCATATCTCGGCTTCACCTGGGACCTCAATCTGCGGACAGTCACGCTTTTGGAGGAGAAAAAGGCCAAGTACATCAAAGCTATCGAGGAGTGGAGATCCCATCCGAAACACAGGTTGGACGAGACAGAAAAACTATACGGCAAACTTCTGCACGCATGCCTCGTCATCCCAAAAGGCCGAGCATACCTCACCAATCTCGAATCAATGCTTCAAAACTTCCATAGTCATCCTTTCATCCCGCATTCCGCACCTCGAGGAACAGATCGCAATCTACAGTGGTGGGCAACCATTCTCGCAGGGCCGTCCCTCATCTGTGGCATCCCTGGACCCTACCAACTCATCAATCGCCTCGCCTACTCCGACGCCAGCTCAGGTTTTGGCATTGGTATCACAATTGGGATACGGTGGCCAGCCTGGAGACTACTCCCAGGGTGGAAATGCCAAGGCCGGGACATCGGATGGGCAGAAGCAGTTGGGTTCGAACTCCTTGTCCGAACCCTACTCATGGCCAGCTCCCCAGGAGAGCACCTCAAGGTCTTTGGTGACAACACAGGCGTCGTCGAGGGCTGGTGGAAGGGGAGGAGTAGGAACAAACTCACAAACGAGGTCTTCCGTCGAATCCACAATGTCGCAAGCCACCATCAATGCACTGTCTACACGCGTTACATACCCAGCAAGGACAACCCCACTGACGACCCTTCGAGAGGAGTGTGCCCTCCCTCTCGTCACCTTCTCCCGGCGACCCCGATCCCCCCAGAACTCCAACCGTTCATTGCGGACTTCAACGCACCACCTCATCAATCCGAACCTGCTGCTCCACAACAAGGAAGGAGGCCCACCCCTCTCCGAAAGTCAAACAGGTGCCTCACCCCTTCAAACCACCATGCCACCAGCGGCAACCTCCAATTCCGCGATGAGGCACATGCCAACCGTGCAGACTTCTGGTAACCGGGAAAGGGCGCTGAACTCCCCACTGCCTCCTCCGAGTCTTAGCACCACCCCAGCACCCTACCGTCTGCACCTCACCCCATGGCCTTCCTCACTTCGCCCCCACTGCCTTGCACGTGAGAGGCTTCGCCTCTGGAAGCCAGCCAGCTCCCGTCAACCACAAGACAACCAGGGCCAGCCACTGAACCTCACAGACGACGACCTGGACAGGGTCATGGACGTCATGGCCCACGCTTGGACTGAGAGCACCCGTGAGACGTATGGCATGGGTCTCTTGACCTACCACGTCTTCTGCGACAAGAAGGAAATCCCCGAGCCCCAACGTGCCCCCACCAGCTCGGTCCTTTTGCAATCCTTCGTCGCGAGCTTGGCTGGCTCATACAGTGGGGCAGCAATCTCCAACTACATATGGGGAATTTGGGCATGGCACATCCTAAATGGCATCGCATGGAAACTAAACGACATCAAGATGGACACCATTCTACAGGCTGCCACCAAGGTAGCACCCGAATCATCCAAGCGGAAAAAGCGACGCCCTTACACCATCGAGTTCATCATCAAGCTCAGAGGCAAGCTTGACCTGGACAACCCACTGGATGCTGTGGTGTTCGCGTGCCTCATGTCCTGCTTCTATGCCACTGCTCGAGCCGGCGAATTCACGGTGAAACGCCTCACTGATTTCGACCCCGCAATCCATGTCAAGCGCTCAGACCTGGACCATGCCCGAGATCGAAATGGCCTCCTAGTCACCAACCTCCACATCCCCAAGACCAAGACATCCCCATCCGGCGAGACTGTCTCATGGAGCCGACAAGAAGGACCATCCGACCCTGAGAGCGCATTAGACAACCATTTCCGCATCAATGACCCCCCACCAGGCCTTCACCTCTTCACGTACAAGCATAACTCCAGCCACCGCCCTCTCACGAAGGCCAAGTTCATCTCTCGTCTAGCACAAGCAGCCAGGGCAGCAGGCGAGGACCCCCTCCAAGGCCACGGCATTTGCATTGGCTCCACTCTCGAGTACCTGCTATGCGGGGTTCCTTTCAAAGTGATGAAAGTCCAAGGGCGCTGGGCAAGCAACGCATTCACACTATACCTGCGCAAACACGGACAGATCCTGGCACCATACCTCCAAGCAGTACCAGCACTACACCAGGAGTTCCTGCGGCTCACCATGCCGAGAATTCGCTGAACTCTTCGAACACTTCGGCTTCCAACTGGTAAGTCTAGCAGTCTTCCTCCTAAGGACCTCATGGGTTACGAGACTCACTCGCGCGTCGCATAGACTCCTAGAACCATGGGAGCAGCTTGTCTCGTTATCCGCCTGGGTCAGGTCCTGTCCCTCGGGTCGGATAGCACTCCATGCTCTCACCCACTTAGCTTAGAAATTGTGTATCGCTACGTCACATTAAATAATAAAACTCTACCTATGCCATTTGCTCACACCCAAGTGGCCACTCAAAGATGGCATTCTGTTTCGGCAGCGAGGCACGAGCGTACGAACAGAATTTAGTCTATGAGCAAATGTCGGGTGTGACAAGTGTCACAGCTCTCATCCACCACGACATTCACTCGCAATCTTATTTCTCCCCTGATACTGTTTAGTTCACCCACCCACCTCACCCACGAAACCCCCATGACTCCAATAGCCAGCAATTCAACAAGTCACCCCAGAGCAGCAGCAGGCAGGCACCCACCTCACCTGCAGTGCACACCCACCCACCACACCCGAAATCTCTCTGACATTAGCATGTAGATCCGATGAGCTGACAGCAGACCCACAGCGATCGAAATCTGCGAGATGCCCACCCGCCCTCGCAGCTCGTCTCGTTATCCGCCTGGGTCAGGTCCTGCCCCTCGGGTCGGATAGCACTCCGTGCTCTCACCCACTTAGCTTAGAAATCATGTATCGCTACGTCGCATTAAATAATAAAACTCTACCTATGCCATTTGCTCACACCCAAGTGGCCACTCAAAGATGACTTTCTCATAATGCATGATGTAATCATGCATAATTCTCATATTGCATAGCATTTGTACCGGAACCACCATGGGACACAGGGATATAAGGTACATAATGCATAATGCATAACACATAGGTCTGGTGGCAGTGATATGCAGTATGAAAATACCACATCTCCATGGTTAACCGCCCATTTGGTGATTTGGGCATGCCCAGAACTCAATATATAAAAATGATCTCTACTTCCAAAGGGAGTATAGCACAGAAATGTGTCAAATGCATCATAAATATCTCTTCAAAAATTTATGCATTCAACAAAATGCCCCCTGAGCCTACTCAGAAACCTCGCGAAAAGCCCCAACCCTATAAGTGAAAACCCAAGGTTCCCATTGTGAAGAATGCACCAAAAACTTTGTCAAAGAAAAGAAGCATGAGAACTTAACTCTGCATGACTGGATGACCATCTTTGCATTCATTGACAAGCACCCTAGATGATGATGAAGATAATGATTATCTTCCTCATCAAGAGGTTATAGAACTGTGTGCATTGCTGGAGAAAACATGCATTGGGTATGGGGATCTTGACACTTCTCTTGAACTACCTCATCATTTGCGCAGGTACAGAGCTCAGCTACAGCACGACCACATTCTTAACTGTTCCCAGTCATCATTACATAGTTATTTTACAGTATCCTGAGTAGTAGAACTGTCTTTTCGATAGCATGACCACAACAGCTGAACCAATGTCACACTTTGCAGGGGGGTCACAAAATGTCTCACAGCGTGACATATCTTGGTATTGCATATATCTTATATTGCATAGGTTTGAGCTGGTCCCAAGGCTATGCAGTATGAGAAAGTCTACTGTACAAGGTATCAATGCTCTCATACTTGTATGAAGGAGTGGTTATGAGTCTAGAGTCTCGTCATGACTCGAGGTCAATATCATACTTGATGTGTACACCAGTATCAAAGCTCATCGACTCTCATGTTACCGACCCACTGTCTTTTGAAATAGTGTCCACCCCTTCAGCTCACACACCTCGCAAAACCATCCCAATTCTTGATCTCCAGCTTAGGCTCCACATTCTTTTCTCCCTTCTCTGGTGTCAGCCCAAACCCTCATCAACATTTCAACAACACAATACCACTTTCGGGTTCTCCATCCCCAACATGGATGTTTCACTCTCAACATCAAGTTATGCCCAAAAGGCATAATATTGATTCTCAGGCAGCATGATTCGAACTCTTCAGTTTCAAACACGATCGCAAACTTGCTCTCGATGCCCTCTGAATCAGCACCGATATCAAAGGCAGTGTATACAGTGTTTTTTGCTGTGTATATCACTTCCCCCATATCTTGAATTGCTTTTGTTTATTATTTCATTCAGCCTCGTCTCGATGACATATCATGACATCTTCCTCCTCTTGACTGGCTATCCATATATCATGCCCTATCCACCGCCTTCATTACATTGCAGGCATCTTCAACGGGCTCAATCTTTGCTGACCTTTGCCCCAGAAGTAATTCTTATTGGGTTGGATTAACTGGCCTCAGTACTGCAGATATGAATGCCGCTTTTTCTGATATTGTAAAAGCTGGCGGAACAACTGTCTGGACATTGTATCATGCACAGCTTGGTGCACATTTTTAAAACTGATATTCAAATCTAGGGGTTTCAATGAAGTAACTAGCCCGAATGGGAACTAGTACCAAATCTGGTCTGGAAGTACCCCTACCGTTAATATGGGGGCTACTGGTTTACAATACTTTGGTATTTATCTGTCAATGGTTCTCAGATGTGCTGTTGTAAATCTTCCTAGATGGCATTGTCGCTGCCGCAAAAGCTAATGGACTCCATCTTATCGTTACTCTGTGAGTTGTTTAATATCATCCTGAATCCATTCTGGAGGTGGTAAGTTATAATACTACAGGACCAATAATTAGTGGTTTCATGGCTCTTATTCATGTTTTGGTTCTAAATAACATGTTGCAGGTCTGACTACCGAGGCGTGGATGTCTACATCAAGCAAATACTCAATTCAACCAACCATGATCTCTTTTTCACAGACCCTAAAGTCTACAAGAACTATGTGAAGGCCTTTGTCTCGCGGTATGCAACCGAACCGACTATAATGGTGTGGGAGCTGGCAGATGAACCCAGGTGCAAGGGTACCACAGGGTAGGAACAAATTTCCTCACATCATGTTTCCCTCACCAATGTTTGTCCAGAAATTGGACAGGCACATGCACCACAACCACAATCACCGACTAGGTTTCATTGATGTTGGCGTATATCAAATCAATCGACCACAACCATTTGGTTGCCATTGGTGACGAGGGCTTCTACAATGCGCCCACTACACCTACCCATCTGTATTGGTGCGTTGTCATTGCTCCCATTTGTCCTACTAAGGCACTAACAACCCACTGTAGGGGCAAAGATGGTATCGACTTCAGAACCTTGCCATTGAGTCAATTGACTTTGGTACATTCCATATGGCCCTGTTACCTTTTTTTGCCACTGCGCGCCTGACCACACTGTTGTAGTCTTACCCAGTATGCCTGTAATTGGTTGAGTCCTTCCTTTAAGTAATAATATCATCAATAGATTTCGTGGGGACAGACCCTCAAGGTTGGGGGACACAGTGGATCATAGACCACAAAACTTCACAAACCAAGGCGAGAAAACCTGTAATTCTTGAGGAGTTCGGCGTTACCAGTAATCAGCCCACCATGTACACAGCTTGGCTCAATGAAGTTGTGTCATCTATGAGGGGTGACCTTATCTGGTACGTGTCATTTGCCAGGCTTACAGGAGTTAACCCCCTAATTCAACCAGGCAAGCCGGATCACACCTCTCATGGTACGTCCTGACCTACGTGGTTATTAGACGTGATTGAACTACCTCTTCAGCGGCGACACTCCCATTGATGGATATGCTATTTATCCTGATCAACCTGTGTATCCCATTCTCACTTCACATGCTGCAATAATGAAGAAAAGCAGAAGGTGATGCTTGTACTTGCCTGGGCAAAGTAACCACTGTTGTGAGCACACTATTCTACGAAGTGGAACTCTCTTCTAGACTCACTGAGTTAGTGTTTAAGACTTAGAGTTATCTACAAAGGTGGTGGTAAGAGTGAAACAGCTCTTATTGTTTGTAGTTGAGTACAGTGGGTTTATATACCTATGTAATACACGCACAGACCATTTGTAAATAAGAGCCCATGTGATCTACTGGTCAACAGAGTCACATGATGAGAGTGGTGGAAATTAGTATTTCAACACCCCCACACAAGTAGTGTGGCACTTCTGCAGCTGCATTCTACTTGTCCTTGGTAAATTCAATTCCAAGGAGCTCTCTGCATTTGAGGAATGGTACTGCGACTAAGTTCTTTGTGAACATGTCTGTGGGATTATCCTTCCCCTCAAGGAATATGATGGAGACTTTGTCATGCTCAATGCATTCACGTATGTAATGGTAGCGAATGTCAATGTGTTTTGTCTGTCTTTCTTGAACCGGATTTGATCTGATGAATATGGACCCTTGATTGTTGCCACATAAAGTAGTAGGCACCAGGTCATATCCAAGTTTGTGAAATAAGGACTGCATCCACATGATTTGTCGGCAAGAGTCAGACAATGCCATGTACTCTGCCTCAGTGGAGCTTAACATGACTGTTTTTTGTAGGCACAATTGCCAGCATACAATGCCACTAGCAAGTTTGGCAAAGAAGCCAGTGGTGGATCGGCGCTTGACAGTGTCAGCTGCCCAATCTGAATTCGTAAACTCGATTAATCCCTTGGATTTCTCACCATCATAGACAATTTGGTAGGTTTGAGTGCCTACTAGATAGTGCATTATGTACATCGCTTTGTCTAGATGTTGTTGGCTTGGATTAGCCAAGAATTGCGACATTTTAATGACTGCGTAAGCGATGTCAGGTCGCATTCCGAGCATCAGATACAGTAATGATCCGATGACCTGCTGGTACTTCTGACAGTGTGTCGGGTCAACTGCATCGGTGTTCTCCAAAGGTTGATACCCAGACGGTAAAGGTGTGGGAGCACTCTTGGCATTTGTCATGTTAAAGCAATCAAGTACCTTTTTCAGATACGATTGCTGATCAATCATGATTTTAGCAGCGGATTTAATTACGCGCATGCCCAAGAAGCTGGTGACTTCGCCAGTGTCACGGCATTCCCAATGTTTCAAGCAAGCTTGTTTCATTTTATCCGCAAGTTGTTTGTCTCGTGACATAAAGATGCCGTTGTCGATGTACACCAGGGCGATAACAATCATCCCATTCCTTGCTTTGTGGATAAAAATCCTGGCGTCAGAACTTGCATGTTTGAATCCTATGGATTTCATGAATGCTGCAAGTTTGTGCCACCAAGCTAATGCTGCTTGTTTAAGGCTGTAAATTGCGTGTTTAAGCCACAGGACCTTCTTCTCTTGGCCTTTGACTAGAAAGCCTTGAGGTTGGAGCATATATATCTCCTCGTCTAGTTTGCCATAAAGAAAAGTGGTCTTTACATCTAGGCCGGTCATATACATGCCGTCTAGAGCTGCTAATGCAAACATGAGACGAGTGGACTTGTAGCAGACAACGGGTGAGAAAATCTCATTGAAGTCAATGCCTTTGACCTGTGAATGGCCTTTGGCCATGAGTCTGGCACGTTTTCTTCCATCTTCTTTGATGGAGAAAACCCATCAATTCCAGATCGCTTTGCGATTTGGCAGAAGATCCATGAGATCATAAACTTGCCTTTTAGAGTGAGCGACTAACTCCTCTTGGCAGGCATGTTTCCATTCAGCTTGCAGCCATTTAGGTAGGTGCAGAATATCATGATACTGTTTTGGAACTTGCTGCTTACCACTGTCCGATGGTGACACTGCTTGTTTGAGCAGTATGTGGGTAAGTGCATTTCCTCCTTCCCTGACACTTCTGGTGAGCCATGTGTCTTTGTCCATTGGATCGTAATCGTGTTTGACTGGGGGTTCAGGGGCTTGAACTGTTTCATTGGACCCCCTGTTATTGGATGATGGCGCAGCTGGAGGCTGTGGTGCCGGAGAACTAGGCCCAGTATGCCTGTTTCCAATAGAAGTTTGTGGCCAGACGCAGGAGCTACCCAGTTGATCGGTATCCACTGTCTTCTTCCAATAACGGTCTCTTTGGATGTCTCACTCTATATCTGAGGGAGCACGATTTTCTCCATACATGTTACCTGGACGAGATGGAACGTTCCTACTTCTGCCAGATCGCCAAGGGAGATTTCTCCACTCGTTCTGATCGTTTTCCCTAGGTGTAAGGTCCTGTGGGGATACTGGAGGCGATGTAGGAGGATTCTCAGTGGTGGTATCCTGTGCTTCCGAATCTCTTGGTACGTTTGACGTCAAAGGTCCTGAAGGACTCGACTTAGAGAAGGGGTGGTTAGAAGGTGGATTATTGTCATCATCACCTTCATCCGTTCCATGCTGATGGTCATGATCATCCTGGTCATGATCAGGTCATCTAGTTCCACCAAACGGTGTCGAATGGGGTGTACTAGCCTTTGGACATCTAGGGAAAAGTTCTTCGCCGAACACGGCAGTCATACCGATGAACAATGAGTTGTTCAGATGCATGAACAAATATCCCTTGGTTCCGTCTTCCACCTCATAGCCTAAGAAGGTCATGAGTTCTGAGCATGCAGCCAGTTTATTTTGGCGCTTCTCTTTTGGAAGGTACATGTAAGCACTGCAGCCAAAGACCTTGACAGCTGCCAAGTCCGGCTTTTTGCCTTCGATCTGTTCATATGGGGAAACCCATTTAGTCCAATTGATCGGAGTATGATTGATCAAGAAGCATGCGTGTCTTACACAGAAACTCCACCAAGAAGCAGGTAAACACGCGTTGAATCGCAGTGCTTGTGCCTTCTCAGTAATTGTCTGGATGGCATGCTCAGCGCAGCCATTCTGCTGGTGTTGGTAAGGGGCAGATGTTTGAATCTTGATCCCCTGTCCATGCAGAAACTGTGTGAGTTCTTTGCTCTTGAGTTCCCCCCCAGCATCCATATGGACACTTTTAATGGGCTTTCCGTAGTGGTTGTTTGCTAACACAATGAGTTCCTTTACGGCGTCAAGTGCATCTGACTTTTTGGTCAGGCAGACATTCCACAGAGCGGAAGACTTGTCATCCATGAATACAATGAAGTATTTCTCTTTGTGGTACGATAGTGTGGGAAATTCTTTGAGATCCATATGGATTAATTCAAAGACCTCAGTCGCACGGCTGTTTGAATCTGGGAAAGGCCGTGAGGCCATTTTACCCTTCACACAGCCTGGACAAATGGGAGTCAATCATGGGATCGTTATTCCTGGGAGTCTGGTACTGGAAGTTGGAAACTTGCACATGGCAGCATCATTAGGATGCCCTAAGTGCTGATGCCAAATTTGATAGTCAACAGAGTAAATCGTGTCAACATTGAAGACCAAACTGAGAATGAAGGTATTTGACACTTGTGACCACAGTCCATAAAGGGACTTGGCATCACTCAGAGGTGTACACTTCATTGTCAGTTGATCATTGTGACTCCAGACCTCAATACCATCTTTATGACCATAGATAGTATTTCTGGTCAAAAGGAAGTTTCCCATTGAGAGTAGTCACCCACTCAATTGGGATGAGTAGAAGACTGGGTACAAGCAGATAGTATGCAACTCGTCTCCTAACTCAAATTTCAGGAACACAGCCCCCTTGCCTTCAATGCAGGCTGTCGCATTATTGGAGGCAGTGGATATTTCAGGCTGTTGATCCATATACTCAAAAGACGAAAAATCATTAAGATTATTCGTGAAATGCTGAGATGTGCCACTGTCCATCAGCCAGAGAGCAGTGTGTTCCCCTAAATCATCAGAATTCTGACAATTTAGGCAGTTGTCACACTCTTCACTCACACATGAATTAATTTTATTCAGTGCCTCATGGGCACTTAAAGCGTGTACATAATGAACTATTTTTACAGGCGCTTTAGCTGCCAACCCGTTACATAAAAATGTCACTGGGAGTTTCACATGAGCTTTAGTGTGAGAAGATTGGTTGGTGACGTACTTGTGATCTTGGGGTCCCCCATAGATTTCCAGGTACTCAGCTTCCTTACACTGTTGTAGAGCATTGTCTACAGCGTCCCAAACAACCTTGTTAGAAGTTGGAGGGGGTGAAGGAGTGGATCCTAAAGATACAATGTCAGGATCTTCTGACACTTCTTCAAATTGTATGAATGGGACCGGAGGATCTGGATCTACTGGCGAGACCCTGCGTCGCTTTTCTTCACGCCTGGTAAGGTGGAGCTCCGCATGTTTGAGATTCTCCGTGTCAGGTGTGAGATTTAAAGCAGCAAGGTTATCTCATGCTTTTTGATACTCATCAAACACTGACCGAGTGCCGATTACAGCACCTGAATACGATTGAGGAACAGGACGCTTCCTCAGATCTTTTACACTGGGTGTAGGCACTTGTGCAGCTGGAGGGATGACAGTCCTGCTACCAGTGACGGTGGTCACGAGCGTTGGAAAGTCAGTGGCCAGAGAGGCCAGGTGAACCTGTTTGGCCATCTCCTTTTTCTCCTTCTGTTGTTTTCCTCCCTGCTTACCCCTCTTTGAAGTGTTGCCAGAGGTACTAGGCTGCTGTTGATCAGCATTGTCTTGCTTGGGCTGCCATTTGGGGTTGGCGCCCTTGCATTTGACAGCTGACAGCTTGTTAGCTGTTTCCCCTCTAGCAGGCTTCGCAGAAGATCGCCTTTTAGATTCAGCGATAACTGCTTCTTGGACGATGAGGAATGTGAGTTTCTCGGTGTCCGGGTTAGTTTGCAGAACTGTAGACGTGAGAGCATCGTACTCGTGTGGTAAGGTGTTGAGAAGGATCTTTGCCTGTACCACTTCTGGGATTACAACTTTGTTAGCCATGAGGCGAGAGAAGTTCTCAGCCATCCGGGAAATCTCCAGTTGTGGGTTGGAAACTGATAAGCGCATTGAAACTGCAGCTTTGAAATCGGTGAAGATTTGGGAAGGTCCCACCTTCCCAAAGGTGTCCTCCAACTCTTTCCAGCACTGAAGTGCCGTCATTGAGTTGGTCAGGAGGTGGCGCATGGATGGAGATAGACGCATGCCTATCAATCCTGCAGCACGATCATTCTTATCAGCCCATTTGGCAATCTCATTCCACAGCTCCTTCTTCTGATCACTCGTGAGAGTAGATGCAGATGAAACACAGGCGCCGGTAGAGTCAGTCCTCATGGTGACAGTCGGATCTTTCAGATAAGGAACGACCCCGGCAGTAATCTGCCAAAGGCCTTGAGACCGGAGATAGGCCTTCATAGATTCTGCCCAAGGCAAGTAGTTGGATCCGGTATGGATCAGAACAGATGACAGGGTTGAAGACATGTTGATCTCCAACATGTAGTCAGCACATGCTTAAACCCTTTTAATCAAAAAATTCTCAGCACTCCTTTAGAGTACGTGTAGAGAACATGCAGCATGCAGATAGTTCCCACACTTATAGCGGCATGGAACTGGATGCAGCGCAAAATGGTGATAGAGCATGAGAGCTGATAGCTATGAGAGGCAATGATTGCAGCCCGTTAGGGCGCAGAGAGTCTGCCAGCTATCAAGGCTCCAGGGCCCATAACCTGTTGTGAGCACACTATTCTACAAAGTGGAACTCTCTTCTAGACTCACTGAGTTAGTGTTTAAGACTTAGAGTTATCTACATGGTGGTAAGAGTGAAACAGCTCTTATTGTTTGTAGTCGAGTACAGCAGGTTTATATACCTATGTAATACGCGCACAGACCATTTGTAAATAAGAGCCCATGTGATCTACTGGTCAACAGAGTCACATGATGAGAGCGGTGGAAATTAGTATTTCAACAATGACATCTTTATATAGTCGCTCACCTCTAAATATTTTTACGAATGAGAATTGAGTTGCTGTTGTTTTGGATTGTTTTCCGCAGCTGAAGAGCACCAAGTCTTCCGATTCCTTAACTTCTGCTATGCCCCCCATCAATATTCTAGATCCCGTTCCAGAGAACGATCCTGATCTCCAGAGTGTCACATAGACCTTCCTCACATTGCATCATTCATTTCCAAGTCAGATTACTTCCAAAAAAGCGACAAATTCAGGATATGGCTGAAGGATGAGAAGGGCAAAGTATAGCCATTTTCGGCTACTTTTCAGCTACTCTTTGATCTCCTTTTTTTAGCAGAAGAATGATCAAAAAATGACTGAAAAGAAGATCAAAAGTAGCCAGAAAATGGCTACTGTGAAACCTCTGGAACATAAAAAGAACAAAAAGGATGCATCCTTGGATGGCAGGCCTTGGCACATTCAAACTCCCCCTTAAAGTTAAATGACTTGGTGAAATTTTTTCATGAGTTCATAAGTGACAGTCAATGTTGGGGTCTTTATATTTAACTTGTTGAACTTCAAGCAATGTATATTACACCAGAATAAATATACTACTACTTACAAAAATAACTGCTGCACCATTTCATTCAATTCAGCAGTCATGCATCACAGACCTCTCCAAAATCCCTAAATGTCACAGATGTCACAGAGCTTTGGACCAAAGTGCTGAAATCATCTGGAAATTTTTAAAAAGTGCTCAAAACGGGATTCCCCCCCTGGTAGCTTATTCCATTGTATTTCACTGGATGCATAACCAGATATTTCAAGGAAAAGTATTGAAAGAATATTGAAAAAGTATTCCAGTCAAAATTAAAATATTTTCAAGATACTTTGACAAAAGTGTTTCTGAAAAGATCAAAGTACTTCTTTACAATATTGAAAGCAACATTACATTGATGATGTTTTTGAAAAGTATCATGATACTTCTCAGATATGTTTTGAACATCTTTATCAGTTTTTTCTGAATACTTCAAGGGGCAATGCCAAAAACATATTTTGATAATCAAATTGAATATTTGGGTTAGAAGTATATTGAACATATGAAAAACACACACAAGGATACTTTCAAGATGTATTCTACATATCTTTCATGATATTGTTTTCATTTTGCAAATTAAAATATGTTGAAGATATTGGAAATATGGAGTATTCCAGTTTGAATATGTCTCCAATACCTTTACAATCCTAATGTCAATATCTATTCAATATTAAGAAGCAAAAGAAGGTAATTGGGTTTAAATGTTTGTTTACTCTAGACTAATCACTGCAAGAGGCTCTAGGGCATCTTTTTTGCAGCTTCACACCAGCTGCATGGCCTCTGTGGCCCAGGCACTGTGTTCATGCTCCTCTGGCTTCCAGCCATTGCTCATGTCATAGTGCTCAGGTCATCCTCGCTTATGGTGCTTATGTCTCACTTTATGCTCATATAAGGTACCTGTGCACAAGAGCCTCTGCACTGTCTTTGCTCTCATGTCCATGGTATACTCTCCTTCTTCTTGTTATTAGCTGTCTTTGCTCATGTGTATGTACCAGTAGTATCCATTAGTGACATCTGGAAATTGGCAGGGATCTGTGTTGGGATTATGTATGCAAGAGTATACAAGCAAGCCAAGGCAGTTAACATGCCTAGGGATTATTGCCAGAATATGCTAAGTCATATTAACACATGTTTAACAGAGGTTAACACATGCAGAGACATATAGGGGAATCCACAGTTAACACATGCTACAGGATTAAACATCCTGCAGCATGTCTATGATAGGATAGGCAAGATATAGCCATGTCTATCATAGGCTATCAGAGACAGAGCCTAGGATAGAGTGTCTAAGACACACCCTGCAGGAAGTGTAAGACTTCCAAGCCATGACAGCATATCTATAGGGGAAATAACATAGTTAATGAAACATTAACTATTACAGGAGTCTATGACTTCATACCTCCTTTATATATTATAGGAGTACATTACAATATATGTCCTAACTGTGTAGTATAAATATTGCACATTGTGTAGGAGATGATAATAACATTCCTCCCTGTGGCAGACTCCCTCATACACTTGCTTTTGACTTAAACTCAATACCTCAAAAATCTTGTCCTCATATTGTGCTCAACTCCTTGATCCCAATAGGTTATGGGCCCTGGCCAATATTTTAACTAACTTATTAAAAAGGGGCACATGGATCAAGAATTGGAATATGTTGGGGACCATGATGACATGGAGTCATTATTTGGAGAGCCCAGAACACCTTCAGCAACAGAACAAAACCCTAAAAGAGTTTATGTCTCCAAAGCTAAACAGAAACAAAGACAACAGAATATCCCCCCAGAAATTCTTCAAAGAGCTGAAGAAAGGTGCCAGGAAAATAATAGTCCACCAGGTGTTATTCAATTACCTATGGCAATACCCCTAATTCGTACCAAGGAATATTCAAACATAAACAAGATTGCCAATCACAATCATTTGACGGATGAAAATTGGCACAAATGGAAAGAGAGGATGTTACAAGTTTTTATTAACTGTGACATATTGGGATATGTCTTTGGACAAATAAAGCAACTGGATGAAAACACAGATCTGGCCAGTGCTTATAACTGGGACAAAAATGACATGTGGGCACAACAAGTGATTATTCACAATGTTACTTCTTCGCAAATAAATCATGTCAGATAAAAACAAAGTGCAGAAGCTATGTATACTGCATTATCGGTCACTCACAAAAACAAGGCACATCAAACAGTTAATCAACTGCAGTGTCTATTATATGAGACAAAGGCTGATAATTCCGACAACCTCCTAAAGCATTTGGACATATTGAAGTATTACCGAGACCAGATCAACAGGTTTCCAAATATAGAATTCCATATCTCAGATACCTGATTTAAATTGATTATTTAGGCATCCTTACCAAACTCTTGGCAAACATATGTCGAGCCCTACAACGGAAACACAAATGATCCAAATGACTTAGATCCAAAGCGCTGCCTAACTTCGGACACATTTATTGGATTATTAAGGGAAGAATATAAACTTCAGCAAAACCGGAATAACAGGAATAATAACTCCAGCAGAATTGTTAACCTGGCTAAAACCCAGATGACCACCCAAAAGGAGAAAACCCTTGAAAACCATATTACCGATCGTAAGAAATCCCTGGAGCCATATTGTGATCATTGCAAGCGCCCTGGACATTGGTCCAGTAAATGGCAAAAATTCCATCCAGCTTCGTCTCGAGCTATGCGCTGTAGTCATGCCGAAGAGAAGGTTGGGCTGTGATCTGAGCATTAGCTCTGATTGGAATGCTCAAGCAATTCAAGCCGCTCAGGTGGGCAGGTTCAAATTGCTTGTTGTGACTAAGCGCATATGTGTGCAAATATGAATATATAATCTCAAATGAGCATTGCAAATTTATTAGGGAGGGAGGGATGGGTCAAAAAGAAAAATAATGAGCGAGAAAAGGCTATAGTAATAATGAGATTTCAAGTATCGCCACCTTGCTCAGTGGGACGCCACTGCCAGCTCGCTTTGTTCCTTTGCTTGCAGGCACCTTGGGCTAATCCAGCTTCGTCTCAAGCTATGCACTGTAGTCACACCGAAGAAAAGGTTGGGCTGTGATCTGAGCGTTAGCTCTGATCGGAATGCTCAAGCAATTTGAGCTGCTCACCCACAAGCCGATGAACTCCCATGGCAAGAATGCACAGCTAGCCCAACCTTAGAGAGGAGGCTCAGAAAACGAGGGTGCCATGTTACTGAGATGACGAGAGGCTACTAGTTCAAAGGCCCAGATATAGGCTTGGTAGGTGAGAGACTTCCATCTGCCAGCAATTCTGACAACCTCTGGGCTGACTCCTTGCGCCAGATAAAAGGAGGCACCGCCGATCCAAAAGGAATGTCCAAACATCGTTCCCCAGCCCCATGACATTACAATGGTGTTGATCTTGCTGAGTGCTGTATCCTTGACCATAGGGCGTGTTGGGATTATGTATACAAGAGTATACAGGCAAGCCAAGGCAGTTAACATGCCTAGGGAATATTGCCAGAATATGCTAAGTCATATTAACACATGTTTAACAGAGGTTAACACATGCAGAGACATATAGGGGAACCCACAGTTAACACATGCTACAGGATTACTCATACTGCAGCATGTCTATAATAGCCTATCCAAGACAAAGCTATGGATAGAGTGTCTATGACACACCCTGCAGGAAGTCTAGGACTTACCAAGCCATGATATCATATGTCACTATTATTGACACTGTTATAGGGGATATGACATAGTTATTCCATTATTAACTGGTACAGGGGTCTATTACAGAATACCTCCTTTATATATTAAAGGAGTGCATTACACTATACCTCCTAACTGTGTAGTATAAATATTGCACATCATGTAGGAGATGATAATAACATTCCTCCCTGTGGCAGACTCCCTCACTCACTAGCCTTTGAGATTAACTTCATCCTCTAACCTTGTCCTTAACTCTTCCTGTCACTGTTCACCACTCCATTCCCAACAGGGCGGATGTCGCTTCCTGTCCATCCACAAGAAAAGGGGGTCATTCGGTCTGGCTGGGACTACAATTGCCAGGTTCTCAAGGGCCTCTAGTGGGCATAGCCCTTGTTGCTCAACTAGGTATACTGATTGTACTTCGCCTGCTAAGGCTTTTTTGGCAGATGGCAGGTCCAGTCTTGCATGCCTCTTGTTGTCCATGTCTTGGCCAAGGAATACATCTGATTGCTTCAAATGCTTCGCACCATTGAAGCTAGCCCTGGAGTGAACTGACACTTCCCCAAATCTCATCATTCCCCAGTAGGCACATGAAGCCATCGCCCAAATGCATGCCTCAAACAGGTCCTTAAGGTTGAGAGTGGCTTTGAGGGCCTGTAACATCCAAATGGTAAATGGTGGTCTCAGCGGTTGTTTGCAGCTGCCAAACATATTCCTGAGGCCATGGAGTGACCATCTGATCCTGTCATGGTGCGCCTCAGAAAGTGGCTCTGGCCAGCCCTGCATGATGTGCCAAGCTCTGACTCCAGATAAATATTTGCCAATCATGTTGACTGAGACCGGTTCAAAGGGGCAATCCATGCTCAGGGAAGAATCGAGCTCTTTCGGGTCAGTTATGGCCCAGATTGCAAATGAGTGGAGGAGCTCAAAAGAGGCTGGGAGGCGAGCACTCTCCGTAATCGAGAAAATGTCACAGAAAAGGTGGAACTTTTGAAGCCCCAAACCATAGCTGCTAGAGTCCTTTAGTGAGGCCTGCGAGGCTAAGTTCGCCAACAGCTGTATAATAGGAATATCAATGGTGGATGGTGGGGGTGAGTTGACACCTATCCACTGGAAAATCCTATCATCAGCCTTGCAGTCTGGGCACAACAGGGAAGGCTTTAGTTGGAGCCACCCCGACATCAAGCATAACAATGGCTCGGACAACGGAATACTGGGTCCAATGCTCGAGAGGCAGGTCAAAACGGTAATAGAAGGCTGGAGAGATGGGGTGGTAGGGGGAAAGAAGTCTTGTCTGTAGCTTGAGGGAATCCTTTGAGAAAACCAGGAATGTTGCCACGAGAAAGCACGTCTGTAATGTTGGCCTCGCTTTTTACATAAATTGCTTTCAGCTGTATGTGTGAATCCAATTGGAGATGATAGATCTTGCGTAAAATGTTGATTGTGCATCGATTACCACTTCCATCTGTCAGTCCCATTTGATTGGGCTCGAAATTTGACCTGAAGTAATGGCAAGTGTGGATCAGCTGAATGCACTCCAAATGGCTTGTTCTAGCCATGAGTTGGAGATTGTCAATGATCCATCAGAATGGCATGTTCTGTTCGTTAGGCATATATTGGGAATGGCATAACAAGAAGTGCAGATTGACCACAAGACTAAGGTTGATGCGTCAAATATCAAAGGTAGGAACTGCGCTCAATGTTAGGTATAGAAAACACTCGCAGCACCTCTAGGGATCGCACGCACAGTTGCTGAGGTGAATGATGAAGTTCAAGGCCAAGTACTGTAGTGATTTAAAGGCCTCTTGGATCACCTTCGATGTCATGTCATTGGTATTGTCATTGTAAACACTGGCAGAGAATTCTTGCAATCCAGAAATACCCTTTATTGGGTCTCAATGTTTCAACGTTTCAATAAAGAGGACTCTGTTGCTGATCTCTGGGGAAAGTAAAGTTTCATAGGTGCTGACATTTAGTGAATCTAGGTGTGCTTTGGTTACTGCCAAGGGGGTTGGAAGAGATGTGTCAAGGTGTTGGACCATTGAAACCTCCCACAAGTCCAATTCCAATTTTTTTCAACTGCGGGATACAGCTAAAGCACAGAAAGGGTAGATTCCCCACTCTTTCAAAGGTAATGTCATGGACTGCTCTGTTCCAATTTCATATCCTGGACACACATAAAAACACTCATTGGGAGGGGCATCTGGGTGAGCAGCTTTGTTTTCAAAAGACTGAGAAAATATTTCAAGCTCCCTGACATGAGATGCAAGCCCCAGATTGGTGGAAAGTAAACCACGAAAACGCCTGCTGTCCGTTGGATTAAAGAGTTCGACAGAATGAAAAAGCCATGGGTGGAAAGGCCATGCAAATGCATGGGAAACGAGGGAGCATTCCATGAGAGTAAACTGTTCATGACAAAGTTCAAAGATAATCAAGTCCACAATATCTTGTGGGACTGGTGTGGACAGTTTCATCCATGCCATAGATCGATGGGGGATGTTAACAAGCAGGAGCCAGCCAGAAATTGCTGTGCTTCAACTTGAAGTTGCTGTCCATGTGGAGAAGTACCACTGGAGCCCCCCACTATGACATCCCAAAATGGGAATACTTACAAATCATATAAGATAATCAATAAAGTATTTATATTATGGGGAGCCATGTTCAAATACATGTATTAAAAATCTCCCTCACACAAGATGCGAGGGGGCAGTCTTACAATTATATACATATAAAAAACTAAACCCCTCACAATGAACATGAGGGGAGATTAGTTATGTAAGGACAAAAGAACAAAAAAACCCCCTGACACAAAATGTGGGGGAGGCACACAGCCTTGCCATCCTAGGTGTGTCCTCCTAGGCGTATCGGTCCTGTTCCTCTTGTCCCTAGGTGCCTTCCCCTTCCTTGGTCGCCACTGCCCTCTTCCTGGCTGCACCTCTCCTCATCCTCATCCCTATCCCCATCTCTGCCATCGTTGTGCTTGGCATTCTGTTCGTAGCGGCGGTGCTGGGTGCTGGGTCGTGCTAGCTGTCCTGTTCCCACCATCTGGTTTGCCAGGCCTTCATCAACGTCATCCTCTTCCTTGTCATTAGTCTTCATCCCCTGGTCCCTGATGTCTGTTTGTTTCCACCCGCAAGGAGCTGCTCGCGGTGGTGCTGGTGGCCATTGTCGTCGTCTTTGCCTTGCCATCCATTCCCCGTTGTCCCTGTTGTTGGCTGTCATCCCGTTTCATCGTGTTATCCACCCCGCGAGCGGGTGCTCGCAGCGGTGGCATGGATGTGGGCATGCTGTCTTGGCACTGTTGCCGTCTCGTGGTAAGTAACATAGATAGAACCTAAAAAAAGCAAATGAAAACATTAGTTAGTTGCAAGGAAAGAACTTGGAAAAAACGCCCAAACTATTGGGATCAAGAAGTTGAGCACAAGATGAGGATGAGGTTTTTGAGGTATTGAGTTTAAGTCAAAAGCAAGTGTATGAGGGAGTCTGCCACAGGGAGGAATGTTATTATCATCTCCTACACGATGTGCAATATTTATACTACACAGTTAGGACGTATATTGTAATGTACTCCTATAATATAAAGGAGGTATGAAGTCATAGACTCCTGTAATAGTTAATGTTTCATTAACTATGTCATTTCCCCTATAGATATGCTGTCATGGCTTGGAAGTCTTACACTTCCTGCAGGGTGTGTCTTAGACACTCTAGGCTCTGTCTCTGATAGCATATGATAGACATGGCTATATCTTGCCTATCCTATCATAGACATGCTGCAGGATGTTTAATCCTGTAGCATGTGTTAACTGTGAATTTCCCTATATGTCTCTGCATGTGTTGACCTCTGTTAAACATGTGTTAATATGACTTAGCATATTCTGGCAATATTCCCTAGGTATGTTAACTGCTTTGGCTTGCCTGTATACATAATCCCAACACAAACAATATCCAGTGTCATTTGGGCCCAATTTGGTAGGTTGGTGGGGTTAGGCCTGGGCGTGGGCATGGGCATAGGAGTGTGGTGGTCACTGTTCGGAGTGGTGATGAGAGGACGTGGCGTTGGGAAAACGAGCATTGTTTGGTCACGCATCGACGACCTTTGTCAGCATTTCTATTTTTGGGAAATGTCATAGTGGGGGGGGGCTGTGTTCGTTCATGTGGAGATAGCGAAGTTAATGTTATACTAAGACTTCCTAGGCATTCTTTTTCATGTAATAAAAAAAACGCAACTCTTGCAGGCACCAAAGATTCAACTGAGGTATGTCTCGTAGCAAGGAGTCTTGGTTAATTTCATTTCGGAAACGGCTCAGTGAAATGTGACTTTGGGCGATACGTGTTACTCTCCTGAACAAAATGAACGTGACCAACCTGTAATCTGACAGTGGTTTATGTAACGGGAAAAGAAGATAATAATAATAATACAGGGATCGAACGAAAGAGACCCAGATTGATGTTAACACACTGGTTTTCTTTGCCAGACCTTCTTCTGGTAATCGAGGATGATGGGGATAAAGTCTATTAAACCAAATTCCGGCCAATATGTCCGTGAGAAATGCAGCTGGGTATTTTCACAACACTACCGAGAGTCAAGTAATGCAGGTGGATGAAACATACGAAGTAGAGCACATACCTGCCAAAGGAGAAAGTCGCTAAGCCGGTTGACCCCGCTAGTACGTACCAGAATATCTAATGGGGGGCTGCCCCCCTGAGAGGTCATCAACTGGGCATCAATATCGCGTTCGGAAATGCTAGTAGAGAGAGTATATCTGCAAGCCATTCTAAGTGAAATGAATGAGCGTACGGCTTAGCGTCGTGGCCCCGTTGTACAGCTGTCCGCACGCATGATTCGACAGCCGTAGTGATCTCGTCACGGGAGGTGTAGGGCATGCAGACATTCAAAATGGAGCTAATGTAAAATACAGAATATCAAGGAACGAAATGAGGCATGGTGCAAGCGAAACGCACCTGGCATTGTGGCATGTCATGTTCTCCACCTTTCTTATTGCTATTTGTACGTTTTCAGGGAGTAGCTCTTTCCTGCCTAGCACATTCAGTCGAACGCCGTGTTGGTTGAGTATATCACTGAGAGAAAAACTTTAATTTGACCTTTGAACTTTAGATAGATAGTCAATTCACCCCTGTTGAGAGATCTCATATAGCTTTTCCTCCAGTAGTGTCATTAACGCGTCCACCTCCTCCCGTGGTCGCTTGAAATTTTCGATTGAAAACGCGTACACCGTCACGCACTTCAGTTTAAGGCGAAAGCATATTTCTAGCACCTATCAAGTCCCATGGGCGATGAGAATCAGGAACCCATTCGAAGCCAAAATAACGAATGACCTACCCTCTTTAGAGCGGCAAAACCATCTGAGTGGCCTTCTTGTACTTTTTTGTTATTCTTTCGTGCATAGCGTCGGTTTCCATCCATGACAAAGGCCACATGTTTAGGTATTGGGCCCGCAGCGAGGATTGTGAGTAGAATGTCCTGGATCTTGTTAGTAAGCTTGCTACGTATCCAGTTCAACGCTTGAAGGAACATTGGAAGAGATGTGAGCGTGGGAATTATTGAGTTATTAAACTTGAATTTCATTCTGGCAAGGTCAAACTTGTGCAACATTTCCCGTTTTCCTTCATTGAAGCCTCCACAAATTCATGGTCCTCAGTAAGCGCAAGAGGACCGGCGAGTTTGTTATTTGGACGCCTCCAGGGCAAGCCGCCGAACCATCCGATTCAGCGCCTCCACCAAAAGCCAAAAAAGCGCGTACCAAACATGCACCACAAGAGCATCCATACGTCCCGCCCGTGCCCGCAATGTCTTCGGCCTCTTCCAAACCCACCATGTCCTCTGATCTGCCTTTGAAGAAATCGCGCAAGAAACCTGGTCCAAACACCTCACAGCCAGAGAAACGGGGGGCGATCTTCAAGAAGAAGTGTCCCCAGAATATCTTGGAAAGAGTCGAACGCGTTATGTCACAAAGGTAAGCCGTCAGTTCCTTTCGATTCCCGACCGGTGTCCGAGATGCCCTGTAGATTCTTTATGATCGATAGACAAAGGACGCCGGGCGAACTTAAAGAGGTGTTTAGTGTCCTAGGATCAACTGGGAATGTGGGTGGTTTTGAGGTCCATTGACGTGTTGCTGATACACACCACGATCGCCCAGGTTTACACAGTGGTAATCGATCGCCGGCCGAGCTGTAATTGTGAGTAATTGTAATATCACCGTTCCCACCAATGTCGTTCGAGGTAACTTCGCAGGTCCTGATTCGATGAAGGGAAATCACTGCAAACACATTGTTCGTAGCATCCCTTATACCTTACGACACTCCTTCCTAATTCCGCCAATGTGCAGTTGTTCATTTTCCTGAAAGGCTAGTCCTCATATAATTTTCCCGCTCTTTCGTAATGACAACCAGTTTAGTTCTACAAGTCACGCAGTCATCCGGACATTGGTATCAGAAGTGTGTCTCGTCTCATATCCGCCTCCATCATATGTACTCACCCTTGGTTTCAGGGCTCTCCTAACCTGCGAACTAGAGACAATATTTGCCGGAGCTCCGTTAGCTCCTAATTCTGTCGCTAACCCCCGCATCCGCGAAGCCCACGCACGCGCCACCGAGAAAACCGCAACCGTCGCATCGACCTCTTCCATCACAAACGCGAACAAGCGCATGCCAGGCCCGGACGACGACTGCCCCATCTGCTATGAAGGTATGCATGGCGTCAATGAGAAGACCCTCGTGTTCTGCCAGGACTGTGGGAATGCCCTGCACACGGAGTGTTTTCAACAATGTATGTTGCTTCTCTCCGTCTCCGATGTAGCTTCATCATCAAGCTTGTGCTTCTCGCGTTCAGGGCAAGCTAGTACCGCAAGGGATGGCAAACCACTTACGTGCGTGTGGTGCCGCGCACGATGGGTTCTTCCTGCCGGTGTGGGACCAGGTCCGTCGGGCAGCAATGCGAGGCGAAGTGAAGGATACATCAACCTTGCTGATGTTTCTGGGATCAGTCCCGTCCGTGATACTAGTACTTGTAAATTTGGCTTCCTTTATTATTCGATTAATTTTTTGACCCCCTGTTATCTGTAGACTATCACGGACCGAGGACAGGCCATAGATACTATGGGTATCAAGATTATGATGAATGACCTCATGCCGAAGGTGTGTGCATATGTCTGTGGTTGGAGTGGAGGTCGTCCGCCTTACCTCCCGGCCTTGATCTCATCTCTACACAGGCTCTGCTCTGAATATTTACGTTACTATCTTCTTGATAATGTGTTGGAAGATTACGATCTCATAACATATGGCGTATAGTCTTATTATTTATATCTGATTTGTCTAATCATCTTGTCTTTGTTCTTTCTGCTGGCGGTGTAATTTTCTCCAACTATTCGTCTTCCTCAGTCATCAACGATTGGGTTATAACCTATCGTTCCGTCGCAACGTTACAACCAACAGAGACCACTCTTACTCGGGACAGTCATCAGCGTGGGGATTGGATTTTCTCACCAATGGCGGGGGAGGGTATCTGGGGGTGTTCCTTCAAGCTACCCACACCGCTTACGGTGGTACCTGAAGAAGGAATCGACATCTCCTCTTCGGACGGAAGGTTGCTCCTCCGTGGGGTGTCGTTGCACCATCACATCAGTACCAGAACGAGGGAGTTTTACGCCTACTTCGACACTCCAATTAGAAGTACAGATGCAGGGACGGGGACCCACAACCTCATGATGGATGTATTGCTGTACTCCTTTTATTCAAGTTCGATTTACAGCCAGGGGGTGGGTCCACAGGCTCCGTCTGCCTCATGGTCAGCATCTATTCATAGTCAGGAGATTCCTCCATGTCTCAAGAGCTTACATCACACCCTACAGGTATTAGCGGTTTCTCAACATTAATAACTTGGAAGATGCATGAAACGTAGATAGGAATATATCTTATCAATTATGTGATATGACCCAAGCAAGAATCACAACGCGTCGATGGAAAAGAGGAAAAGATAACATGGTCACGTTATCAGATATGAAATATGAGGCTTACAAGGAGCACTTCAATATTAGCGGAATCCTTCAGCTTGAGCCCTGTATAGCTTAGCGTATGTCCCAGTCTCTGAGCGAATTAATTCCGCATGTGTTCCACGTTGGATGATCTGACCTCCATCCATGCACCTCGTGAGTTGCGTCAACTAGCAGCCAGATTCTACATTAAAGCGCAGACTTACAGAATTAAATCAGCGTTCTCGACGAGATAGCCGAATCGATGGGTAACAAAAATCATAGTCTTGCCTTCCCTCATTTCGAGGAACCGGTTAAAAAGATCTCTTTCAGCGATAGGATCAAGGGCGGATGTTGGTTCGTCAACGACAAGGAGTTTTATGCTGCTATTTTTCAACCTCATGAATGTACGGGATCTGTGGAAAAGTTAAGTTGGATAATAAGGGGCAACAAACATACGTACGCCACCAAGCGCTGTTTCTCGCCCTCCGAAAGCTGGATTCCCTTCCTAGTGCCTGAGTGACGTTGATATTCTTCCATTGTGGCATTGCTTATTCGCCCTGAACCACAGCCGTAGAAACTCTGGCTGACAAGAGGCGGTGGATCAACAATAGCGTCGTAACCGAGCCGCTGAAGAACGTCGTAAGAACCCCCTAGGCGTGCTGCTTCATCAACCATGACCGTATTTCCAAGATCGTGTTGCGTAAGGTCAGCTAAACCCATCAACAGATTCTCCCGAAGTGAAATCGGATAGATTTCTTCTGACTGAGTGAGGAAAGCCATTGAGCGTCGCAACTGGTGGACATCGTAGGCATGCAATGGCTGGTCTTCAACGAAGATGGATCCCGACTTTGGTTCTGCCAACCTGGGGAGGAGCTTAAGAAGCGAAGTCTTACCGCTTCCGTTGACACCTACAATCACCACTAGTTGTCCCGGGTGAATGTCTACTGAGATGGGGTCGGCAGTGCACTTTTCAGTCGTCGCTCCGTTTCTCGTCGGGTACCGTAGAAGTACGTCTCTAAAGGAACGGTTGGCGAACTAGTGAGAACGCGCAATGCCCACAACTCACTTAAAGGAAAGTTTCATCCCTCTCGGAGAGCTCTGGAGGTTAGGATATTCTAGAAGGCTCTGCTCACGGGTCGCCCCTAGTGAAAGCCTCTCGTAGAACGTGCGTGCCTCGTAAAGTATTCCCGTGAGGGTTGTTGGATCCGCACCTCGTCTCATGTTCTCAATACTGCTGCAGATAGTATACATCGCCTGCTGAAAGAAAGTCATTGTCGCCAGTGTCGAGGAAGATAATCCCCAAGGAAAAGATAGTGTGTACAGAACCTGGGATGGCAAATTATTTGTGGCTCAGATTACAAAAACTACCAAGACGCACCAGGGGATAATCGACGACAATGACGCGAGCAACCATCCAGTACCATGGAGGATCTTGCCGGAATGCAAGAGCCAGGGTATCGGATTTTACGACGCCTAATCCATCTGAGGTACGTTTGTATTCTATACCGGATCAGGTGAAAGGAAGTGGTTGCGGCTGAGCTTATCAACTTACCTGCATAGAGATATTGAGTTGCACCATCTTTCGCAAGAGTGTCTCGGTATTTCTTATCAAATGCCATGCAGTAAAGGCTGTTAAGCCGATGGTAATCAGCGTTATCCGTCCAGAACATAAAACCTGAAAGTAATTAGGATAGAGTGGTAAGCAACAGGATGAAGGGAGGCAAACCTGCCCCGCCAAAGCGATTAGTTGGCATCAAGAGCAACACGGAAAAGGAGAGCACAACAAGGTACGTCATAATCAGGGCATCAGGATTGTTTTTCGAACATATCACATATGTAAGAACGAATATCTCTAACCAGAGAGTCAATATATCGCGGACCCTGCCAAAGAGATCCTCGAGCATTTGCAGCCCGGGCGTATAGTCACCGAACTGATTGGGGTTGGGAAGAGTCGCATGGCAGAGGTCAGCTGCGAGATCTTCAGTATTCAGTACTGATCGACGATAAAACAATCACTTTCTGGGTAGAAATCTGAATCGAGTCGAAGACAAGCTACGATCCATGGATAAACGAATTGAATTCAGGCTATGATACGACGGAACTAACCTCCGACGAGCTGCGGAATAAAATGGGCCCTTAGATGACCCCCTAAGTTCCGCACAATCTCGTCTCTGATGCATTCCGTTCAGGGAAAAGAAGAATGGGGTATGAAAAAAAGAGCAACTCACCGAAGTCGTTGGACGATCGTCGTCGACGACGTTAATAAAACCCACATCAAGACGAGCGGTTGCAGGATGTCTCGACTGTGGCCGTTGAAACCTGAGGTTGAGATGGAGTTGTGAATCTAAATACGATCAGTGAATACTATAACATAAAGCGCGAGATTTAAAGCACGAACAACATCAAGAATTAAATAAGAAAGATATAATGAAAGAGCAGGCGCGATGCTGATCCACAGAAACGCGAAGATGTAGGACACGGAACATCTTGGGGCAATAATGCACAGTTCGTACAGGAAACGCCAAATAAACCGGGTGGAATCCAACGCAACGAGGGCCTGCGTGAAAGAAAACTTGGAAGCACTTGCTCTCCAAGAAGAAGACTCATACGCGATATTGAAAATGCCCCAAGTTTCGTGTTCGACACCCTGGCCAATAGAAGGAAGAGCGTTAGAGGTAACCTCCACTATACGACTCGGAGTGTTTGATCTGTTAGGCGTCGGCATTTTCTTCTGGGGAAATGTAAGGCGACAAGTGGGTGTAAGAGTAGCAATTTACCAGTAATAGCCTTAGCCATATTTAAGAATACGGGGGTCCTTTCATTGGAGGGGGAATGGCCGCGGCTGCTTGTTGATCTATGTAGTCGCTTGTGGGCCTCTAGTAGGAATGGTGACAAGGGGGACGGAAGGAGGGGCCAATTACCACGATGCATGGTTCAAGTTGATGTATGAGTTGACAGGAGAGGAAGGCTATGCAAATGGAGGAAGTTGCTCGTCCACTTCAAATGCGCCACACAGGAAGGAGTTTAGAATTACAACTGTCCCCAAGCAGCGTTGCACGGAGAACAAGGAACGTACGTTTCTGCGATCAGCCGCGGTTGTTCAACTCGGTGACAAGGAGAGCAATTAATCATAACGAGGCAGTGGGAGGGGTACTTATTGTGGGATAGCTATAGAAAAACGAGGTTGATACTAACTCTCCAACAATAATATGAAATCTCGTTGCATGCTCGAGGCTATCTGTGGGCGCTTATTTACCGTCAGGTGATAGAAAAATTAGAATTTAAACACAGTGGAACGGGAATGAACGGAGTTCAGGAGGCACGTATAATGTCCTCTAAACGTGGCGGATTTAAAAATTCGATTTTAATTCCTTGGGGACTAGGAGCGAACTCGGAGCCTCTGACTTCAGATGAGAAAGTTGATGGAAAAGATAAGTGAAGTCATGACTCGTGGATTCACGTACTGTACGGAGGCGTCGCTCGGAATTCCGGACCCTGGGGATATTTTTGGGAGATTGTTCACTGGATTGAAGCACTCAGGTTCTGAGTCGTCAGTGCCACTGTTGAACAACAGTTTGTTCCTGTTTGGATTGGCGGTCTTTGCCCATTGACTGTTTGAAACACTGCCACGAAATTTCAAGTTTGGCAATGGCTTCCTTTTCTCCATCACACTCACGAAGCAGTTCCCCTACGGAACGAATAAACTCATGGGCCACGCAAACCAGAAATCCTGTGTCTTTGCGCCTCTATAAAGTGTTGGGCAGTAATTTCGAGGACGACGCGACCAAGGAGGCAATGCGCACGCTTTCAGAACTCTATGTAACACCTGGACGAGTTCTATCTGAAGCCATCCCAGGGGAGTCAGCTGCCAAGGCAAGGAAGAATCTTCGGAGAGATATGGAAATGAAGCTTGCGGAAGGAAGTCGTCAGTTTCTGAAAGCCTTTGGAGAGGTGGACGAAGTGGGTTCGTTCGCGACGTGCACCCTATCCTTGCTGCAGCTAACACCTCCAAACCGGCAGAAATTGGACGACTTACAGCGCCATATAAACGACATGCGACGAAGTTGTGACGAGGCTGAGGCTCAACTCGTTTTAACTACGGAATCCAGTAAGACCCTTTTGGAGAGAGCGGGTAATTTAAGGGAAGAGAGGTATGTGCATGACTTTTGCTTAGACAGCAGAGATGAAGTTTTTTTTCAGGCAAGATGTGGAGAATAAGAAATCTATCGTCACGCTCTTCCTGGCCCGATTTACGCTTAGTGACGAAGAAGTAGAAGCAATCGTCTCCAGAGATGTACCCGTTGGCACGCAGTTTTTCGAGGCCATGGACAAAACGGAAAGGATTAGAGATGACTGCAGAGTCCTCATGGGCGGGGAAGACGGCCCCACCAAAGCTGGGTGGGTTATTGCTGAATTTTGCAAATTCAGTTTGGTTAATGATTGAGATCCAGCGTTGACATCATGGCGTCGACGTCTTCACACCTCGAACAAGGTTACGAGAAGATAACTCGTTGGTGTTCCCATGAGTTCCAAGCTATGGGCCGCGACATGCATGTGGACATCACCCAGACGATGCGGAAGGCTACCAGGAGGCTACGGAAACGTCCAGAACTACTAGCGTGCGTTTTCATTAATTGCCTGGGTTTCTCTTCGCTGACAGGCACTCAATTGAAGGGAATCGCTAACTTTGTTTTCACAAACCCGGCAAGCCACACTGCTATCGTCCTTTCTAGCAGCCTTGACACGAGGAGGCCCCTCTGGTTTGCCTCGCCCAATTGAACTCCATGCCCACGATCCGCTACGATATGTTGGGGACATGCTTGCCTGGGTTCATCAAGCCATTGCTGCTGAACGGGAGCTCCTCGAGAGTTTATTCGGACTTAGTGGCGATGGCAGGATGGTCGGGAGTGTTAGGGTGTTTGATGGGCAAAGCGAGGAGGAAGATTGGATGCGAGAATTGATGGACGCCTGCGTCGGGAAGTTGTGCACACCTCTCAAGGTAGTGTTTCCGATTACCATTCTTTCAGTGAATTCAACCACGCAGTAGGTCCGTGTGCAACAGACAGTGCGGTCCCAAGAGAGCAGCATAATGTCATACAAAATCGCAAACCTGCTACAGTTTTACCTGATTACGATGCGCCGAACCATTGGAGAGAACGCCTTTCTATCGTCAACCCTTTTGGAGTCAGTGTTGACCGTATCACGGAACTCTACGTTTTTTATGGATGATTAAACAGGATCACCGACGTTGCGTACAGCGTGTTCTACGAATCAATAGAAGCGCAAGGTCGAGCTCTCCTACGTGTTCCTCTTGTGTGCTACATCATCCCTTATCCTTCATCCTCACTAAATGTCCGTTAGGATGTAAATGACGCTTCACTGAATCCACCCCTTGCGATCCTGGACCATACCCAGATATTGCGCGAGATTATGGCGGTTTACCATTCTTCTTTACTGGGTGATGACGACAAGGGTGACCAAGTTGCTGGCTTCGAGAAGATTCTTGATATTATGGTTGATCCCGCTGTCGAAATGTGTGTCAGCACCGGCGAAGCGAAAAAACGGCTGCGGCCGAGGTGGGACCAAGCCGTCTACGTCCTAAATTGCCTCAGCTATCTTCAGGTCTGTGCACCATATTTCGGCCCGAAATGTTTGTAATGTTTCTGCAGAGTGTTTTGGAACCCTTTGCGTTCACGCAGGAAAAGCAACAAAAAGTGCAGAAATTGATTGAAGAAATGGAAGCTACGCTTACCGACGAACATGTACGTCCTGCTTCCAGCCGCCACCCTCGAAAGATAGTGACACGGAATACTCTAGTTCACAAATATCATGGTCGACGCTGGAATTAACGAAGTGGCAAAAATCTGCAAAAATCGTCCAACAAATGTATATACTCCCCTTGTTTTATTTGTCCTCACCTACACTGAACAATGCAGGAACCGCTATCTCACATCCCCTCAATACTACCTTCCGAGTTGCAGGCGGCATTACGCAACTTTTCATTATGGCTGTCAGGCCCAGAGGTAGTACAGTCCCACCGTCTCTCGCGGCTTACTGTGCAGCGCCTGCACTCACAAATACACCGCACTGCGCTAGAACGAATGGCACGCTCATACCAGAAGATATGCGAGGAAGTGAAAAAGCCGGAGAATAGGTATGAGGCTGCGTCAACCCTTTTAGGAAGTGAGAGACCGTTCGGTCAGGTTCATTTGCTATGGCAGATATTTGGTCTGGATGAGGAAAACGAAGAATAAATGAGATTTTTTGTTTCGAGATTCGAATTACGTAACACTAAATGTTCTCAGCTCTTGGAATGATCCTCATTGTCTCCCTGGTTTGTATTCTAGATACCCGTTCAGGCGTCATGCATTCATGCACAACGGGGTTTCTTATTGTTCCCAATCTGCTTTGCTAGCACTGTACCGCCTATCTCGCCCGCTGTGAGACAAGTTGGTGCTGACTCGTAGATCATGAGAACAAGTTGAATATGCCAGTGGACACCCAATGGACACCCTCACGTTGGGACAAGGGCCTCGCCTGTTCTGGGTGACGTAATGCTGCCTTTCATAAAATATGCCATTGTTCTTCTCATTATAAATATAGTTCTCTGAACTTGCTCAGAGCATCAGGAACCCGTGGACCCCCACTCTCAGTCAAATTGGATCCGTCATACCTTGCCACAAACCTCTCAACCACCCACGTCGCCGCTCCCCTTGCACTCTCACTCGGAGTCACAAACATGCACCCAGAACATTCGTATACTCTCACTGATCCTAGGTACAATGATACTAGATGTCGTCGCGCATCCGCGACCGTTTATCATCATCAGTATGGGGACCGCGATGGACAATTTTACCGAGAGCAACGGTTTCCTGGTCATGGACCACTGGCAACCTATGAATTACCCGCATGTTCAGCATACGGTGCCAGACAACGTCATTTTAGTATGCATTATCCGAATTCACAGGCACGGACGCATCAGGCCCCTATATATCAGGCGAGTTGGTACACCTCTCATCGCATACATTAATTAAATTTGTCTCAGATTTCAGAAAATTCTCCCACTCCGTCCAGACTGCACCCACATTGGCTTGAAGTCGATCAAGCCCAACAATATCAGGCCCGTCGTGCTTCGTACGAACGGGCCATCCGTGGTCGAGATGAGAGTGTCAGTCGCCATCCGGATTCACATCGACAAACCCGCAACTCCAGAACATCACATCGAGATACAATTCACACACCTGGACGCTCGCGAGATGGGCACACGAACCCAGGGAAGGGACACCCCTACGAACAGCTGGACATCACAGACAGGAACACATCGCGTAATGATGACCCGAGGCATTCGTCCAGGCGCCATGCTAGGCATCCGAGTCGTTCTCCCAGGCATTCTAGCCTCCCTCCCAGACAGTCGGATGCGGTGTATAGAGCCACAGATACCTTTCGCGCGAAACCATCGTCGCTGTCTCATACGAAGCATCACACTATATGGAACCAGCTGCGTCGGACGGTCTGGTACATAGGGAGTAAGTTGGCTTTTCCTATTCGAGAGTCGCATGCTCTACGAGGGGCGTCTGCGACGTTGAAGAAAGACCGCAAAGGACGACGGAAATATAAATATTTATGATGTGAACGACCTGTCTCCTTATGTTTCGGCATCAAAAAATTTGTTGGGATCTCATTGAAGTATTGTATTTGAACCTTGATTGGTGTTTGAACGTGGTCATCCGGAGCCTTACTTTTGGTCTATGAAATATATCATGAAACATATGGTGCGGCTGGGGGAGTTGGCAATAGGCTTGTTTACAGTAAACATTTCTGGGCCATTTTTGGTGTGTAGAATAGGGTTGTTCACATTAGCACTTTTTGGTCACTACTTCAAATGAAAGATGGAAAATGACTTTAAAATGAAGTCAAAAAGGAGAAAATGGGCCTATACCCCCCATTTTCCAAAGTGCCTCCTTTTTGTCCTTGCTACTGTTGGGATGAGGTCACTGAGAGCAAATGGAAGTTCATGCAGATGAGGAAGTGAGCAACCAGAACAGAGAGGGATGTCCTTCTCCTATAGTATGTAGCATTATATACAGTGACTGACTCCTTAGGATCTACTTATTGTATTCAAGTTCTCCGAGTCACTCATGCTTACCTTCTAATGAATTCCACAACCTTGATTTGTCTCATTGGCACTCATGCATCCCTGTATGATACTTGAAGTATGTGATACATAATGTGGTTGGAGAATGCCAGGTGTGGAGTTATATTCCTGCTTCCACAATAGCAATGATAGCTGGGAGAACCTTTTACTGACATGTTCGTGGGTGAGCTCATGACCTAATGCCATAATCCTTGATGTGATACAGCAATACTCGTCCCCTCGTATTTCCGATAGCAAGATACTCACTCCGGGCAGAAAAATCCATGGCGGTTACATGGCCCAGAGGCGTGCTTGACGTGGGCCAGTTCGAGAAAGATGTCAGTGAGGGAAGGTGGATCTGAAAAAGTATGAATATCAGTAAAGTGCCTCGAGAAGTCGATGGTTACGAATGGAAAATAATGACAGAAGGATAGCAAAGGATCATCGAAGATCAGATCTGACTGCGACCAGTGGCCGCACAAGCATTCAATACTCACTAATCTCATTGCATCCTTCTTTTCTTCACTGGCCATAGCCATTATTTGGGCATCGTGATTGAATTTGAGTGTCGAGATGGCCGTCGTGAGATTGCCTATTGATTTCGCAGGCTTGGGATTGCTGCCCAGCTCAACAATAGAATTACTGGCGGAGAACGCGGCAGATCCATAGACGTTCACAAACCCCGTGTTCGAGCTGCGGCAGAAGACGAGTTAGTTCAACAAATGGATTTGAAGAAAACAAGATACTGACCCAACAGCCAACCACCCCCCATTTCCGCCCACCGCACTCCCCGTCATAGCTCTTCCAGCACCCCGAAACCCACCCTCGTCCTTCCACCGCCGCACACAGCGCCGCTCTCCCACATCCCATAGGTACACCTCCGCATCCCCACTCAGCACCGCAAGGTGCCGGTGATCCCCACCGCCAGTGCCCAAAGCGCCCGTAGATGCACCCATGTCGGGTGCCCACCAGAGTGCACGCACCCCGCCACCGCCGCCGCCGCATTTCAGGCTCCCAACCACCTGCCCTGCCCCGCTCTTCCAGTCAACGAGGTGGACATAGCCTCCGCGTCCTGCGACGGCAAGGATGTCGCCCGTGTAGGGGCTGAACGCAGAGATCTCCATGCCCTCTCCCCCACCTCCGCCCTTTATGTCACCACCTCGTCCACGCTTTCGGACACCATCAGTTGCATTGGCGGAGTTAAAGGTTGTGCCCCAAAGCCCGCGGGGGTGCTTGGAGGTGATGCCCGATTGGAGGTCGTGCGTGTAGAAGTAGGGACGGGGGCCAGCGAGGAGGAGGGCGGAGCCTAGAGGATGGAAGGTTGCGCTGCTTTGTGAGGTTAGTGGGAGGGAGGGGAGGTGGAGGGTTTGTAGGAGGGGAGAAGTATGGCCATCAATCTAAGGAATAACTGAGTCAGTTCGTAGTGATCACAGTGATCGCACTTACGTTGAACAACCGAATTCTACGGTCAGCGGTTCCTACACAGAGCACTGGGACTTTCTCGCTCGGATGGAAAGTCACTACCTTGACTGCCCCACAAGCGGACCCTTGCGCTGCCTGATTCGCGTCCCGGAGTCTCTCGATGGCCAGCGTACCCGCAGGTAGCACAACCCCAGCGCGTGATTTGCGCCGGGAAGGGGCAAGGATCCCCGATGTGGATGAAAGTAAATCACGGACGCCTTCCTCATCATCCCCAAGAGCGTTCCGCTGTGCGTCTCTCGCTTTAGCAGCCCACTGAGGCTCCGGATTAATACGCTCGTATTGCCTTCGCAAGCGAGTTTCATACTCTCTCCCTGAGAGCGATGATTCCGATGGTGCGTCCCGTAGCTTCTGGAGGCGGGGTGCGGAGAGAGAGACGGTTGGCGAGTCGGAGGGGTCTTCCCACGCTGCTTTTCTAGAGTTGTGGATCTGGTTTGGGAGTTCAGGTGATGGGGAAGGCCGCCAGGGGGACTCGGCGAACAGTAGACTTTCTAGTCGTCTTTCTTCGTCATCTTTGCCTGCATCCTCTGTTATGAATCCGGAACCCAATGGTTCAATTTCTTCGTCGTCTTTGCTTGCATGATCTGTTATGAAGCCGGAACCCAATGGTTCAATTTCTTTGTCTCTCGTAGTTTTCTGGCGCTTCCGAGGATGTTTTGGCATTGGAGCTCAATTTTTTTGTGGTATCACGTGAGTGGTAGGACTTTTCGTCAGTGATGATCCATGGCTCAAGTCTCTAGACTCGGTCTCCTTGATGCTGTGGCTCGTCTGTTTCACAGATGACCTTGATCAACCTACAGGAGCTTATGATAGGTGTCTAGGTAGTACACTCATGCGGGAACTGAATATCGAATCCTCATGTCATGTTTGAAAATTGAGACATGTGTTGACCCTTGAGTCATTCAAAGTGGACTTTAGTTGTTCATGTTTGTTCATTTGCTCACTATACGTATTCATGCATCTGCTTCATTTCGTCCCACAACCGCTGCAACTTTCAATCACTGGATACAATGATTTTATGAGTATTTAGGTAATCTTTTAGAAAAAGGCTTACTGCCCAATCAGCACAGGAACAGAGGTGCCTTATCTTCCCACAGCTCCTCATCCAAAACCAGTTGAAAGTAAACAATATCTGGCTCTCTATGTGGTTCCCCCCATTTGATATCATAGTCCCAGTCAGCGATGACATCAGGATCTTCAACCATCTCTGGATCATCAGGGTAAATAACTAAGGTGAGTGCACCCGTATACAATGGAAGGCTACATGTAATGGCCTTCTCAGAGAACCTGTGGGCCCCTTGGTGAGCAGGAGGAAGCAAGAATTGGGTGGTACAAACAGGACATCTTCTCGGTGTACTTGGTACCATCTATCAAGCATGTCAAGATTCGTTGGGCAGTTGTGGTCGAAATATAGCCTGGTGCTTGTGCCACATGCATCGGTATCACTATCCAAGCTATCACTTGGACTGGCGCCAACCGTGCGCGCGGCAAGGACTTGTTTTGTCAAGGGCATCTTGAGATCTGGAGCTGCATTTAGGCTGCAGCATCGTGTGAGTAGTGTCCATTATATGAAGCTGAGAAGCTTGAATGCGAACAATCTGAACAAGCCCTGGTAGTAATTTCCCAACGTTACGCCTTTGTGGTTCCTTATCTGCCGTAAAAATCGTATAGTGATATGAAGCCGAAAAAGCTGATGCAAACTCACGCGAAAAGCAACATAACCGTCGATCAGAGGGCCCTCGTCTTCCTTTATCATGACATGCAGCTCATCCAATGGGGGACTAGTCACATATTCGTGGGTGTATAAACGATGCTGACATAGCAGGATCTCAGGCTCATTCTTTGCGATGCGCAAATGGACCATTTCGAATGCCGAAGTCTTGCACAAGTACATGTAACTCATAGCCCGGAATACTGGATGGAGGGCAACGGACACTTTTGACCGGATTGCGTGTTTTATCGGGATGACTTCCGAGAAATTATCGAGGTTGCCTGGAACGATGTGAAGAGATAACTGGATGTGTTTGTGACAGAACTCACATTTAGGAATTCCACCCTCGTATGACCAGTTACAAACGCCCACACGTGGCCGACAAAGGAGTTTGGCCATTTCTCGGGCAGTGACATGTGATGGTATACTGAGCCCAGCCATCGTACATGCTTGGATACATTCGATGTCGGTGATCAGTGGACGATAAGCGCGGCAAGTATCAGCCAGAGACAGCTTGTCCGCGATTGTCAGGTTTTCATTAACCTTCAGGGCAAGCTCCACTGGTAGATTGGAGAAGAAATCGGTTTGCTGTAACCTCTGAAGCCTGAGGGTCATGATGTGTACCAGGACCCGGAAAATCCCTATCGAGCCTAGATACCAAAAATCGGCCTTTCTATCGAGACGGATTTTCGTCCGTTTCGTCGATCCTGTCTCTAGCTGTCTGGGGTATCTGAAACCGGTATCAAGATTTTCAGAAGCCTGAATTTGTCTGGAAATCAGTAATCCTCCAATGTAGCTCTCTTTGCGTAGGCAATCGAATCTTAAATGCCTAAGCCCGAAAAACATAAAATTAAAATAAACGATAGTAAACAATCATCAAAAGAATGGTCTTCGATTCCCAGGGTCAAATATCGGCAGTGGATGAGCCTACAGTAGTATCGACGGATGGTGATTACTTGAGAAACAAACAGGAAAATTGCAATGGTTGCATACCTCTGTATTAAACACGTATTCTGGGAAGTTAAAATGTTAGGTATACATAACCATGAACAACCGGTGTTGCAACCTACCATTCAACGGCAATACACTCGCGTCTGAGAATAGCAAATATAAGTATTTCAGTGTCTCGCTCTAGAGGGTAGCATAAGCGAGAACTGCACAGAAAACATAAAACAAAAACGAACCATCAGAAACGTCTCCATCTTATCCTCTAATTTACTTCCCACGTCATCAACATTCATGATGCTCGCATATCCTCCAGTCTCAATGCGACAATACTTTTCGATCGCTTGGAATATCTCCCAGCCGTAGTTCCGATACCGTACATCACCAGTCAGGCGGAAGGCGATAAAGAGTGACTCTACAGTCTCTGGTCTGAAAAACGGGATTCGGTCATACGGAGGCTTAGGGTACGAAATGAACTTACCGGAGGATATACCGGGCGTCATATGGTGGATCTTCACCAGCAGGTCTGAAATACGAGGAAGTGACATGGCTTACAGGACCGATGGACATCATACCGTGCGCCCTTGATGTACCAGTCTTCCCCGCCATTCCCGTCCAACTTGTCCATCTCCGTGCGGAAATATACAATTTCCGGCGACAACCCGCTACCTGGAAGTTAAGCGGCATATTTCAATGCAAATGAGAACACATCGCACGCACGTCGCAGTGTTCTTGTATGTGTCCACACATGTGTTGACAAGCTCAATCCCTGTTGCCCAGTCCCGCTTGCCTGCATCAGAAAGCTCTACTGCCGTGGGCGGAACAGATATATGGGAGGTCTGCCCTTCCGTGGTGGTTGCGCCTAACATAAGGGAGCCACCCAGGAAGCAGACAAGGTGGTCTTGCTTTGCGTGTCGGCGCCATTCGCTATCACAGAATACGTTTGGAGTACCAACGCTACCGATGAGGGGTGACGTACATTTGCCCAGTGGATTGACGGTCTGGGACGAGCTCGGCAGTATATGTTAGGCTTTTTCCCAAGCTTTTCTGAATAAGATTGTCATGAATAGAGCGCATTGCGTCTTCGTACATCTGAAAAACGCATTAGTCGGTGTACCAAAGAATGACCTCACGCTTTACCTCGCGGTACACTTCTTCCGTGCGATTCTAGAGTGACGAGGCTCAGGCACTTTTATAACGAGTTTCTATCGGGCTTACGCTTTGGAGATACTGTTTTCTGTACGTAAGGCATCAGAAGGAGGTGATAGATAGTAAGTAGAAAAACGTACAGCAGATATTCATAATACGAATCCCCGCGAGATCCAAGCCGAATGGGGGACATGAGAAATTGACCACTCTGTGCCCTGACATGCATAAATGGTAAATTTGGCTATCGTTATACAGATAATAACTCACCCCAGGTATATTGGGGCTAATCCAGATGGTATCCTTGCCGCTTTGATTATTTTGATAACCTATCAGTCACCTCATAAACGATGCAGCTCCTCAAAAGAACGAGAGGGTAGACTTTTTCTGCCCTATCCCAGTATTCACTATTCTCGGTTAAGAAACTGAGGTACCGAAACTCTAGTTGGAGTGTTGCAGCCTCTGCAGTACTCACTATACCAGGAGAGTCTGGGTCATCAATACCTTGGCGAAGGCCTAGGTTGACCATAGAAAACGGGAGTCCCGACGGCGTTTCGAAGACTGGAAGCATGCGGTCGGCCAGCTCAGTAGCACGCTCGAGATACAAGGAATCTCCCGAGGAGAGGTGGTAGGCAGACAGCAGACCTCCTAGGATACGGATCGTTGTCTGCATGCATGTAAGAGGTTGCCGAGGCAGGAAATCAGGTGGAGAACTTACTTCAAAGGTATTGAAGC
This sequence comes from Tricholoma hemisulphureum, assembly GCA_964034925.1. Classification (NCBI taxonomy): domain Eukaryota; kingdom Fungi; phylum Basidiomycota; class Agaricomycetes; order Agaricales; family Tricholomataceae; genus Tricholoma; species Tricholoma hemisulphureum. The sequence goes on from OZ035933.1 coordinate 1,020,521, forward strand.
GCGCATTACGGTCAAAGGATAAGGAGCTCGCGACCCAAGCTCTCGCTCGATTGTATTCCTCATCAAGGCCCATGATTTGCATGGTGTCAATCGAATCGACCACTGTATAACCGATCCCCCCTGCATCAGTCAAGTTCGTGCCTTTCCGACTGATGGGTTTGTACTCGTCATCTCCCATAGCATCTCTCTCTGCAGCGCAAGTTAAGCTCAATGCAGAATATGATGAGAAAGTTTAGTACCATACGCCAGCCATGCATGCTACAGGGTGGGGGGTCAGACCCAGACGAAACAGATGGTCAAAAAGGCCAGCACCTTAAAAGCTTCCACCACCGCGTCCCGCTTCACAGCGTCTGCCGAAAAGTCAATAGGCCCTGCTGCTCCTGGAGTCGGATTCCATTCCTCAGGGCCTGTAACTGATAGACTGAGAAATATCTTCATCAAAGCGTCAGCCGAAAGCTCGTGCCCCGAAGGACCGGAGCACATACTTGGTATAGAAGGCCAACGAAAGCGAAGAAGATTAAGCCTAGGGTCAATCTGACATAATTCGACGGTAGCGTCTGTGAGACCATGAGGAGTAAACGGGTGAGGAAAGGTTAGAGTATCCGTGGCCTTCCACACCTTTTCTCTGACATTGGCAATAGTTGTTTGTGCGCCGGTCACTACTTCGTTCCGAGTCTTCTTCCTTCGCAATCTGGTCTCCTCCATGTCCTAGCCTGGTCCCAGCCAATTCTGAATCGACACATCAGACTTGCAAGTTGAAGGTAAGTCCGGGTTAAGAATTTACATGATGATTGTGCGAAGCGGGAAGCGAGTGACAACTTTAGCCCGTAAAAGTCCCGCCGCCACGCAGGCGCTTGGTGTATCCCCCTTGTTGTGCTGAAGAGGAACCCTGCCAACTATCGTCAGTCTTCAGAATTGGGCGCTGAACACTGAGCGCTGGATCCTGATAGCAGGCTTCGATGTTGAAACAAAGTTATGTCGGAAGCAGTTCAAGAACAACATCGACGCCAAGACTTTCAACCCCGCTGTCACTTTCAAGTTTTTCAAAAATGCATCCGATTACGTTTCTGTTCCATTTTCTTCTAAGTGGAATGCAAGAGGAAGTCAGTCTATTTATCTAGGATGTACGCTACCAAGGGACGTTGATCCCCAAGCGGCAACCTCAACAGCACCTATAATATACCATTGAGCGCGGTGATTCAGTATACCAAAACCGAGGTCCCAACTACATATACTACACAAGCCGTGGAGTCGTTGCCCTGGTGAAAGAATGTCCGCTTAGCTGCTGTTCAAGAGGATCAAGGGGGTGCACAATATGTCACGGTACGAAACGGAGAGCGATGGTTGACGACAGTAGGTTGGATTGAAGAGAACCGAGTACACTTGTCGCGAAGAACATGGGGAATCCAGTATAGCGAAACACAAATTTGGATTGACACGGCCAGAAATATTGCTGTTGTCGACATGTCCCATAACGGATCGCGACAACGTGTTATCCGCGCCTCTCATTCTTTTTCCACAACCCAACATCCATGAAATTCCATGGCACTCCATCGAAAATGACAGGGACTTACCGTCCCCCCAAACCGAAAATGATCAACTCACCGAGCAGCCTCCAGCTAGCAACCGTCTCCATCCCGAGAAACTCTTGTACAACCAGCTGAATACTAGTATGGCATTCGTGGCTCCAGATGCAAGTCGTCTTCACAGGCTCCTTGGTAAGGCCGGCATGGAAGCCGAACGTCGAGGGTTGTGTAAGCAGTGGGGATGAAACGGAGATGTTAGAGTATCACAGATGTACCACATACGCTATTGAGCAACTCCACCAAAAGGCTGTGCAGGACTGTACGAAGAACGTGCGTCACACTACATAAAGGAAGACAGGGGGTTGAAAATGAGCGGTGAAGAACGAAAGAGAGAGGTACAATAAGAACACTGTTCACAAGGATACCAGATAGCACACCTCGGTCCTCGCCGAACACCTCCTTTGAATTTGCGATCTTGTGAGATCTGGGCACATGGCTTCAGGTGAAGATCAGCGTCGTTGCCAAGTTAAACTCACAATATACCTGCTCGTCATATCTGAAGAGCAGATCTGAATGCGCTAAACGGTCCTTCGAGCTTCGCATTGCACCCCCAATCTCGGAAGGTCTGCTGGAAGAATTTATCAGGTGATTACAAACGAACGTGCACCCGCCCCTTCCAATGACTGGATCTACTAAAATATCACTGCACAACATTGCAGGCGCAAAAGGAGGGGCGATAGTGTCCGCTTAGCTGTGCTGTCCGAGAAGGCTGAGGGCTCGGGAGTGTATTATAAGAGTAGTATGGAGAACAATTCGCTAGATGGAATAGAGGCATTGTGAGGGAGGTGCATCGGTCGAGGGAAAGAGGGCTCTATCATGATACTTACTGTGATCAGGCATCACTCCAGGTCCAGAATTTGGGCAACATTGAGCCTGGCATAGCCCCCTCCAGGTCCGGAATCTCGTTCCGCTGGCTGTGCTGCTCCCATGTCATTACTCTCGGCTACATACTTCGAATGACAAGAAGCCGTATATTGAGGGACATGTATGTGGCAGCACCTTAGGGGAGTGGACTGTCCCAAGCAGGGTGACAATGGACATGGTGCGTAGGCTGCTCCTTTCAGAAAAGAAGCTACTTTTGATGTTCTAGTGTAACAAGTTGTGCATTATAATAATCGATATCCACTCCACGCCCCGACGTGCTACTCATCCCACAGATCCGAGTGCTCGCACACTATTCCAATCCCATTTTATTCGGAGATCCTTTTGAGACTCCGCGTTCGTGTATACTGTTTTCATCTCAAAACTGTCGACCATTCTGCCGTTGTTTCTAGCGCTATAGAGAGAACAAATAAAGAAGAGCCCATCAGGGCTAGCATCAGAGACTCGGAGAGCCAAGATCAGCAATGAGGTCTCTCGAGGAACCGTAGGACCTGGATCATAGATCTGTAAGTGCTACATAACAACACAATCCATTTTAGTAATTGCACGTTCCTGTTGCATTCAATTACAGGAATCTACATATGCTGTTAATACGCTGCGGCGGAGCCACGGCCCATTCACGGCGTTTGACCCTCTACAAAAGGATGAGCCCTATTGCTGTTCTTTTCAAGATCATCCATGGGTGACGCACCCCAGACCACAGCGGAAGGAAGGAATATCAACGCACGTACACCACTGATCCTGCTCCATTCGACTTGACGTTGTTGACGCTCCTATCATACAGTTCGCCAAAAACGAGGACGAGGCGGAGGCTGGGCCCCAATTCCAACATGAACTCGAAGAGGTCCAACAACTCATGCCAGCAGCGGAAGGTGGGGAGCTGCCAGTGGTCTAATTGCAGTCTACAGTCGCTGACTGATCGCCATTTCCTAGTACCGCCCAACGAACCCAGAGCTGTACGAGTGACGTTCCACGGGCCCGACGACAACGCGCTGATTTGGAAACTATACATGGAGCAAGCAAAAAACTCTGACGACCAGCTCGCAAGCGTCTTAAACGGCGACCTAGACCCGCTTCTCATTTTCGTGCGTATTATCACCCGATATCTCCCGCGATACTTCCTCAACGCGTTTGCATACCCTATTCCATCAGGCCGGCCTTTTCTCAGCAATCCTTTCCGCTTTCCTGATCGAAGTTCGGCGAGATCTGCAAGACGATCCCCAAGCGCTCACAAATGCCCTCCTCGCCACCCTCATCGCCCAACAAAACGCCACCTCCCCCCCCACACCACCCGTATTCCACCCCTCCTCCACCACCCTTTGGGTCAACGGCCTTTGGTTCTCCAGTCTGATATTCAGCCTGATGAGTGCGCTCGGCGCGAGCCTCGCCAAGGGATGGGTTGCACAATATGCCTCGGTTGCATCTGGCACTACATGGCAAGACGCCTCCCTACGCCATCACCGCTTCAAAGGCATAACAAGGTGGCACCTCAGGGTGATAATCCAAAGCCTCCCGCTCCTCATCCACATCGCTTTCTTCCTCTTCGCCACCGGCCTGGTGATTCTCCTCCTCAAGGACAACAAAGCCATTGGTGCCGTAACCCTGGCTATGGTCGTCGTTATCGCGGTCCTGTACATAGGGAGCACCCTCCACCCCGCCTTCTCGCCAGACTCGCCGTTCCGCATGCCAGTGTCCGATTTCCTCCCGCGGTTCACGCGGCGCTCGCGGCAGTCGCGGCAGTCGCGACGACAGAGTCTGTCTGTGTTCAATAATGATTTACTCAAGGGACAAGCCCTAACGTGGTTGTTGGCGGAATCTCCGAAAGACACAGTTATCGACGAATGCATCAAGGCCATACATACCCTCCCTCCTGATATCAGAGAGTTTGTAGACGGGAATGAGCTTAGTCATTTCCCGTCGTAGGTTCAGGTACAAGGACGGCATTTCGCTTAGGGGCGCATTTCGAGTTGGACTTGTGGGCTTTTGTTCGTGATAATTCAATAAGTAATTGGTGAGGCGGGGCGCGCCACAGACATGCGGCTGTACTACATACAAGTCAAAAGCTATTATATTGCTATCCTAATACTCTTTTCACATGACATCTAGTAGGTTCTATTGAAAGCCCTATGACGACGAATGACAGAACGAACGACGGCAGGCGATGGCGATGACCACCTGCCAGTGGGAACAAAGGAACATTTAAAAAAGAACATTAACGTCTGACATGTGTCCACACATGTACAAGCTACAGGTGTTGACAAGTCCTCGTTTGGCAGTATCAGAAAGCCCTACCGCCGCGAGAGGAACAGAAATATGGGATGTCTGCAGTTCTGTGGTGGTTCAAGGTGGGCCTAGGATACCGCCCAGGAAACAGGCAGACAAGCCATCAGCAAATCAGTGAGACTTCGTGATGGCCTTCTCTTAGACCTATACACTCAACTCTCATGTGTTGTCAGCGCTGCTTGCTGTGGGCAACATATATTGATTATTTGTAATGATTTCTGCATATTGTATCAAAGCCTCGACACCTTAGGCACCACCTTCTTTGCTTAGTCAGACCCTCAGAGGCCCCTTATTTGTATCGATGACAATGGGCCCTCTTATTACATAGTACTGTCCCTCATCGTCATATCTCGCAAGACTTGAAAGCATGCATTCCTGTTCTGTTCTGCGCAGCAGATCTGTAATATCCTTGGAATATAGAACTCACTTGTCTATACCTCGCTTGCGTACTTCAGCGCCTATGGAGTTGCACACAATCCTCACAATGGTTACTCGATTCAACAGATATCTAATTCATCTCCTCCCTAATTGATATATGACACTCGATGAGATACAAGATCTCTAACAACATCGAAGCATCTATACTTTAGTCCTTACGCTCTGCAGAACTCTTCGACTGTTTACAAAGTGGTGCTAGCACGCGCTCTCGAACACGATGATCTTCGGTCAGCATTTATGAATCGCATTGTTGACGAAGTCTAAGATCCACAGATGATCATGTTCCTTGATGAAGCTGCAAGGAATCGATGGTCATCACAGGTGGGCACTTGTAGGGAAAAGATGTACAGAAGCGCCCTCCCAAACGTTATTCCATCCTTCTTCTCTTGACACTCGACAGAATCTTTAGTACATACGACATCATTCTGGGATCCGTGACGGCTGAGCGCTTTCAAGTGAGTGGCCTTCCCTCATCATATCCATCAATAATCGCAACTGAGGTAATACTTGTACAGCATACCCAGTTTCGAGCTAGTTTCGAGCTCGATATGCTCCTCCGTCCGTTGCCTATGGATATTGGGATCGTACATTGTTATCGGGAGCCAATCGTGCAGCTAATGTACATCTTCGGTGCTTCAATTGCTCTTGCATATTTTCTCGAGTTCGCATTCAAGTTCCAGTAGATCTACTACAAACAGCCCGATGTGCAGCCCCTCGACGTGCAATATAATCACTATTTTCCTCAACCACCGTTATTCACCGACTGCGCCACTTCGACTCCTTTTTGTGCGATATCTAACCCTCTCTCCGCGCGGTGTGCACTTAAGCGAAAGCGTGCACGCCTCTCGAGCGCATCGTTTTCAGGAAGAGATCTTGCTGCGTGATAGTGCTCATCGAAATCCCGAGTTGCAACACTGAATTCACCACCATAATGTCGAACAATTAGTTCCTTTTCTTTAGGCATCCGGCGTCCTTACCTTTCAGTATGTTTTCTTTGGAGAAACAAGTCGCTAGTGGGGTAGGCGGGCTCAGGTGCAGGGGTGGCCGAGACCAATGCGACACCGCAAAAAGAAGCAACAAGAGCGAAGTATGTGTATTTCATCTTTGTTTGACTTGAAAAGCACTCGAGCGAAAGGGATTTCTCAGACCAGCTGAGGGGTTAGAGAATCGATCGGAGTGAGATAGCATCCTACTTATACTGAGTCATAAGAGAAGCCCTGAGTGGAATCATCTGGAACCCAACGACTGTCGTTGCCGGCCTGCGATGGAATAGCCTCGAAGATCCGTCGAAGGCGGTTGTATGCGACCCCAGGGACTTCGTTTGGAAGATAGCCTTCACATATTACTCGATTGTGAGACAAATCACTTGTAAGTGGCGGCCGACCAGGGGGCCGGGAATTCGAAGGCGTGACTGTATCAAATACTAAAGGGGAAAATCAAGGTCTACGACGATCAATTTGTGAGTTCCCACAGGCGACAGGATATGTAAATGAGAAGTACTGAAGTTGATACACAGAAAATGGTGGTAGGAGGGTCGCCGGCTGTGCGTTGCATTACTTGCAACGAATCCATCGCGTGACTGAGATCAAGCTACAAATCCGATACAGCTGGGCGTTGTATCCTTATACATATCCCTTCTCACCGGCTTCACCTAACGTCGCATACTCGGATCCATCTATTGTTAGATATTGTAACTACTGTCCAATATGGTCTAGTCAGTCACATAGGCAAAATCAAAATGTCCCTCATGTCACACTAGCTATGCTGACAGTGGCTGGGGCTTGACACCATGACAGTGGTCTTGTATAATGAATGAGAGCACCTCAGAGACAATTTCTGTGTTCTGCTGAACAGTTTGATGGGCTGGGTGCTAAATTGGGAAAAACCCAGAAGTCAGTCACCCACCCAATACTACAGGCATCTGATGCCTAATGTCCTATGTTTTATGTCCTAGAACATGAATTTCTGTATTGGAGTTGTTTCTGTGGCATTTTGGCCCAAGTGTGTTTCCACACATTCACCCCCAGGTCAACCTTGAGTGGCTGGAAAACAGTCAAAATCAGCCAAAATCAGCACTTGACCACTCAATATGATGGACATTTGATGCTTTATGTCAGATGTTTTATGTCCTAGAACATGACTTTATATACTGGAGTGGTTTCTGTGTCATTTTGGCCCAAGGATGTTCCCACATGTTTACCCAGATCAGCTTTAGATAGCTGGAAAGCAGCCAAAATCAGCATTTTTGGCCTATTTCCCCCAACAAATGGCCTGTACCCCAGGATCCCATGATCCTCTGGGTATTTTGCTTGGCACTAGTGTTTAAAGGTCCAGTCTGGTCCAGTATTTCACCCCTTTTGGGCTTGGACTGGGACCAGGACCAGTCTATTTTTTACTCAAATACATAGGGATCAAGACCAGACTGCACAAGACTGGTCCTAAATGGTCTGGTCTCAGTCTTGGACCAGCCTCAACCAGTCTTTTGTACATTAATCTACTATAATTAAAGTATTCAACAAATTAAATAAGTCACTCCCCCTCTCATTTGCAAGTGAGGGGGGCAGCATGAGTCAGGGGGCTTTAGAATACTCTACAAATAAAATAAAATAATTTTGCATGGGGGGTCACTAATGATGTGGCGGCATGAGGGGGTTGCTAGTGATGAGGCAGCGTGGGGGGGTCACTTGTGATGAGGTGGCACAGGGGGGTTGCTAGTGGTATGGTGTTGCTAAGACTCCACCCCACAAGCAGGGGCTCATGGGGCTGGGGCCAGGTAGCGCTGTGGTATTTCAGTGAGTTCTGTCCTATAAAATAAATAGTAAGTCAATTATAAAAGAAAAACAACAGAAAAAAGGCTTACAGGGCCCAAATGACACTGGATGTCGTTTGGGCCAGGGGGGGGGGGGGAGTGGTGGTGGTAGTACAAGGGGATTAGTGTTGTTTCTTGATGCATTGTTGACAGTGTTGTTAATTATTTGTGTGGGATCAGAAAAAAAAAAAAAAAAATGGCATCTATCAAAAAATCACTGTAGCAACACTAGCCCTATCAAATAAACATGTGCAAACTCACTAGGGGTATATAAACCCTTGAGATTTCACTCTTTTTGATCCCCTGGGCTTGTCCCATGTAGTGTAGTTAGGTATAATTAAATTAAATTTGTTATTATATGATAAATATTATTAGATAGTAGTAGACCAGTGGTCCTGTCCTTAACTGGTCTTAACCAGTTAAGGCCAGTCTTTTGTAAGGTTGAAATCTCATTGGACCGAGACCGGGACTGCTCTGTACCTGGTGTAACCAAGACTGTAGGTCTTGGTGAGACTGGTTATGGTCTGGTCTGGTCCATGGTCTTTTCCAGTCTTTGAGACTGGACCTTCAAACACTACTTGGCACAGACCTCAAATGGTATGTGTTCTGTTCAGTGTTCATGCACATAACATTAAATGTTAGAAAACAACAAGATATAGGATCATGACTGACTACAGGGGATGACTGACTACCTGAAGGTCCCCAGCATGGTCAAACAGTCTAATAATATTAAGTATTCCAACAGAATTGTGAACCATGGCTATACAATTGGAACAATATATTTCTTCTACTCTTGTCTATTAAAAAAGGATAAACTGATCAGCAACCCAGGTGTGGTGGCAACCCTGGGTTGCCAGCCAAAAGGGTTGCTAATCAATAGCTAGGGGTTGTCTGGTTGCCTGGAGACTGGCTGATGTTGGTCAGCCATGTGAACCTATCAGGTGATTGCAACTGATGTGATGGTGTGTTTTGGGCACGTTCAGTGGGCTGGAGGCAATTTGACATGCCATTCATGATCTAATGCTAGTCGGTGGTGAACTGCCAGTATGTTATAGCCTTATAGGGACTAACATTCCACCAGATGGCAGTGTCTTGCAAAAACATCTTCTACTAGATATACAAAATAATGCAAAATGGCTTGACCCTTAGAAGACCATTTTGCAATGTAATCTTCTGACTAGAGGTTTCATTAGAAGCCTCAGTTTGCAAAAACCCTATGTCTACAGAGACCTGCACTGTGGGAGCCCAACTCATTTCCTAATAGAGACAGTGTATGAATAATTGAACAATTAAATTGTAGCACATATTACAGGGCATGTATGTTGGAGATGTCTCAAATCACATAGGCAGGCTAGTTATTATTCATACATACATCATCATCCTCACTATCTCAGAGAGCCTCAGATGGAATGACTTCCTCTCACTCTAGTGCTACATATTCCTCAATATATCACCAGATGTGTTTGCAATGGCAATGCATTGCATGGAATTGTGTTGCTTGGTCATTCACATAGGTGCATAAGCCTTCAGGTAATGCTAGGTCATTAACAGGAGTCACCACCTTGGCATGCGCAGCCCATTGAGATGCACAAGTCTCAAAACAATTTTACACATTTCATATCTTCCTGCAGGAGCTCTACCTCTTCTGCCCAGTGGTCTGCATGTGCCTTGCTTTTGCAGAATTCAATCTGAAGGTCCATAACCACCTGTATTAGAACATTCAGGTTGACAGCCAAAAGAACATTATCATCTTGTAGATACTCATCACTGCCCTCCAGAGTTCTCAGCCACTTCCAGATCCAGGTTATGATGTGACAACCTTCTGATGTACATGGTACCTTATCCTGGGACCTTGATTTGGATAACTTCTTAGAACATGTAGGTGCTGATGCATCTGTTAATCCCTTGATATCTGAGTTGTTCAAAAAGGAAAAGTCCACCTTCCAACCATGCTGGTTCAATACTGGAGAAAGTGTGCTAATGACATGGCAAGCAGCCTGGTATTTTGCAGTTGCTGCATACACTTTCATCTTGAGGTGATTGACTAGGCCTTGTGAGTGAGTGTTTCTATGCTGGCCCTGCTGGAAGCAGTCCTTATCGATGTACACATAAGAGCATAGATGGAGGTTGCTGCAGAGCTCCTGCAAAGCATCCTCAGCCTGTGCATGACATAACTCCACTTCAATGAAGCAAAGACAGGGATCACACATGACCTTGGACACTGGGGTGATAGCAGAGGGGAGAAAAAGTTTAATGTTTATGACAAGGTCTTCAGGCTGATCTGGTCAGGAGCTGTGCACATCTCATTCACAAAGCACATGCAGGCCAGAGATATAAAGATGCTATATACTGATCCAAGAGAGGATCTTCCATCAAAGTACATTGGTACAGACCCGTACCTTAGTCTTTTGCTCATCCATTGAGTGTGGGCCCAAAGAATGCACCATGATAGCCAGCTGACATCTTAATGATGTTAGTGCAACAATGACAACCAGTCAAATGATAATGTACTATTGCTCCTGGAAGTCCAGGCCCATTGTTATCAATTGTGATGCTGATACCTCCTCATGCAAGACATATGCAGTGCCAGTGGCCATCTGCTCAGCCTCTTCAACTGCAAGTCATTTACAAACAGCATCCTGTGTGATAGCTTCAAATGACCATAAGAACATGCAAACTGAACAGGAGGATTAACTACAAACTTTTGAATCGCTTCTCAAATGGATTCAGTTTCATATGGTCTTCTTCCCACTCACAAAGCTCTCTCTCCCACCTATCCACACATTTGTTTGATAGCCCTAGTACAAACTGGTGATGGAGGAATTTCTCATTGCTAGCCTCAGCAACTGCATCTTTTATCTTTTGTAGCAATAATATCACTATAAAGATATTACCAACATTTTGGGAGTAATAAAGATGCAACAAACCCATCAATGTTGTCTTCTTCCAGTTCACATCTCCAAAATGGTCATCTAAAGTATCTCGATGGTGGCCCAGACCCATCTCCACTGTGCTGGTTGCCACTGGGTTGATCTGTGACCAGCTGCACTGAGGAGCTTCACCATCAGTCTTACCAACACAACAGTTGAAGTTGAATGAGAAAACAGTCTGACTGGAAACCTATCCCATAATTAGGGATAGGTAACACTAAAAGGCGGAGGGAAAAGGGAAGAACAAATACAACACTCACTGTCAAATCACCAGTGTGACAGGACAACGACATGGTATTAGAGGAATCAAGAATACAGGAGTATAGGTACAAGCGGAGTATATATGGGGGAAAGGAAGAATGGGGAATCATGATATGATGTGTAGTAAATATGATAAGTCTGAACTGTGCACAAATAAATGCCAATAGTGTGTATGTAAGCCAGGCTTACACCCTCCCACTCTTAGAAAAGTGTCTGGGTCACCAAAAAGAAAAAAATTAGTAGTTAGTGAAATCATAAGAGTTAAAGAAATATAAAGTCCACTTGTCATCAACCAAATGACAGGTGCATTAAAAAACCCAGTGGGAAAAAGCTACTGCATTCCCTCTGCCTTATGAGACTGCCAAACATCCAATGCTTCACAATCAAATAGTTCACATTGAGGAAGCCAAAGATTGTCGCTTTCAGGGTAGCCAGCCCATCATACCAGGTATTGATATCCTCAGCCTCTTCTCCTCTCATCAACAACCTTCTCAATGTGGAATTCCTCCATCCTGTTCTCGGTCAATACAGGTCCAGGCCATTCATGTTCATGAGACGGGAACAGTATTGTGTCGTTTTCAATATGTTGTTTCAGTGGGGATGCATGGTAGCGAGGGAATATGTTAGGGGAATTGGGCACATGCAAAGAGTAAGAAGAAGTCTCTGGGAATGCCCTTATCACTGTGAATGGGCCATCCCATCAGGGAAAGAATTTTGCCACACAAGACTTATCGCCTGCCTTGAACTCTCAACATCGGTGAAGAGTAGTGAGCATGACTTTGTCGCCAACAGTGTAGGTGTCCTCATGACCCTGATATCTGTTAGCATAGAAAGCTTCCTCAGGAATTGGCTCTGTGTTGAGACTAGGAACCAAAGAAGAAATGATACAAGGGCATTGTCCCATGCGGATGTGGAAACCTGAGTAACCAGTCGAAGCATTCACCAAATTCATCATGTTGAATCGAATGATGGGTAGTGTGCAAACCCAGCCTTTCTGGTTATGTTCCACATGGAAACAGATGCATTGGTTCAAAGTTTTGTTAGTATGTTCACTTGCACCATCAGTCTGTGGATGGTAAGCAGTGGACATTTTCAGGTGTACACCTGTCAATTCATGCAGAGCTTTCCAAAATTTTGATACGAAATGTTTATCATGGTCTGTTATTAATTCCAATGGTAGTCCATTCTCACAGTACCATTCATTGAAGAAAATCAATGCCAATTTTGGGGCTGAAATATCGGTACAAGTGGGGATCAGCCAGACATCTGATCCCAACCGGTCTGTCACAGTCAAGATGCAGTCATAGCCCTCGTCTTCGGGCAGAGGGCCTACAAAGTCCAAACATACAAAATCTCCTCTAGTCTCAGCGATCAGAAGTGGATGTAGAGGTCCTTTCACTTTTGTCATAGAACTCTTGTTGTGCTGGCAGTCTGCACATGCTGGCACATATGCGTTTTCAAGGTCCCTTCACATGTTTGGCCAGTAGTAACAATCACATATGTTTGCATAGGACTTCTCAGCCCCAAAGTGTCCAAGGGAGTCATGGGTGAGTCTGAAAAGGTCCTTGCAAAGTGTTCCATAGTGAGGGATCATGAGTCAGTCACTGATGTACCACAGCTCATTTTCATATTGAATTCCAGGGATGCTCATGTGCCTTCATAAGAGCCTACCTCTGGATTTCTATTCATTTTGAAAATTCATCTTATCATTCTGTTTTTCACATGCAACATGTTATACATGTCGATCACATGTTTTCTTCATGGACACTTACCTTGTTTATCGCAACCTGACAACCTGACCAGTTGGACCTCCTGAATGCAAATTCCCCTTCCACACTGGCCTCACTCCCAATATTGCCACATTGTTCAACACCTTACACTGTCAAATGAGATGATTCCAGATGGGCATTGAACAAAGCAGGTGGGGGTGGAGGTGATGTGGCACCAGCAGATGTTTCAGTGTTACACTCTACTGTTGCAGCATGTCAGTGGTATGTAGTTTAGCTGTGGGAGAACTCACTCACCAGATCCCCCAATCCTTCCTTGTCCTTCAAGGACACATTGAACCTCTCACATCCCTTTTGGAGGGAAGGAGAGGTCCAGTGATCTGTCATTGTCATTATCAGCAAGTCTAGATAAAAAATCAGTGATGATGATGAAAAAAGACTATTGATACAATAGAGTTAGTGTTTGAAGGTCCAGTCTCAAAGACTGGAAAAGACTGTGGACTGGACTAGACCATAACCAGTCTCGGTTACACCAGGTATAGAGCAGTCCCGGTCTCAGTCCAATGAGATTTCAACCTTAAAAAAGACCGGCCTTAACTGGTTAAGACCGGTTAAGGACAGGACCACTGGTCTACTACTATCTAATAATATTTGTTATATTATAACAAATTTAATTTAATTATATCTAACTACATTACATGGGACAAGCCCAGGGGATTAAAAAGAGCGAAATCTCAAGGGTTTATATACCCCTAGTGAGTTTGCACATGTTTATTTGATAGGGCTAGTATTGGGATCAGGAAGTTGAGCACAAGATGAGGACAAGGTTTTTGAGGTATTGAGTCAAAGGTAAGTGTATGAGGGAGTCTGCCACAGGGAGGAATGTTATTATCACCTTCTACAAGATGTGCAATATTTATACTACACAGTTAGGAGGTATAGTGTAATGCACTCCTATAATATATAAAGGAGGTATTCTGTAATAGACCCCTGTACCAGTTAATAGTGGAGTAACTTTGTCATATCCCCTATAACAGTGTCAATAATAGTGACATATGATATCATGGCTTGGTAAGTCCTAGACTTCCTGCAGGGTGTGTCTTAGACACTCTATCCAAGGCTCTGTCTCTGATAGCCTATGATAGACATGGGTATATCTTGCCTATCCTATGATAGACATGCTGCAGGATGTTTAATCCTGTAGCATGTGTTAACTGTGGATTCCCCTATATGTCTATGCATGTGTTAACCTCTGTTAAACATGTGTTAATATGACTTAGCATATTCTGGCAATATTCCCTAGGCATGTTAACTGCCTTGGCTTGCCTGTATACTCTTGCATACATAATCCCAACAGCTAGTGTTGCTACAGTGATTTTTTGATAGATGCCATCTTTTTTTTTTCTTTCTGATCCCACACAAATAATTAACAACACTGTCAACAACACATCAAGAAACAACACTAATCCCCTCATACTACCACCACCACCCCCCCTGGCCCAAATGATGTCCAGTGTCATTTGGGCCCTGTAACTTTTTTTCTGTTGTTTTTTTCTTATAATTGACTTACCATCTATTTTATAGGATAGAACTCACTGTAAAATACCATGGCACTACCTGGCCACAGCTCCATGAGCCCCTGCTTGTGGGGTGGAGTCTTAGCAACACCACGGCACTCTTGACCCCCTGTGCTGCCATGTCACTAGCGACCCCCCTGTGCCGCCTTGTCACTAGGGATCCCCATGCTGCCTTGTCACTAGTGACCCCTGCACCACCTTGTCACTAGCGACCCCCTGTGCAAATTTTTTATTTTATCTGTAGAGTACTCTAAGGCCCCCTGACTCGTGCTGCCCCCCTTGCTTGTAAATGTGAGGGGGGGTGACTTATTTAATTTATTTAATTGGTTGAATACTTTAATTATAGTAGATTAATGTAGGAAAGACCTGTTGAGACTGGTCCAAGACTGAGACCAGACTGTTTAGGACTGGTCTTGTGTGGTCTGGTCTTGGTCCCTATGTAGTTGAGTAAAAAATAGACCAGTCCTGGTCCTGGTCCAAGCCTGAAAGGGGTGAAAGACCAAACTGGACCAGACCTTCAAACACTAAATAGAGTTACTTTTTAGGATATAGAAACACACCAATGACAAGATAATGGTGGAATATGGAAACGAGAGACTGTGAAAGAGCGTGGATAACAAAAAGAATGTCAGGAAAACATAGGGGAAGTGCATAGAGGCAATGGAAAAGTGTGGGTGATCACATGCTATTTTTGACTGGCTTAGCCACTCAGAGCTGCTCAGAGCTGCCTTGGGGCCACAGCAATCAGCCCACCTTGTGAGCCAGAGCCACATTATCGGCTCGGGCACTTGAGCCAAGCCATGGGCAGGCAACACTGGGCCATGGCAACACTGGGCTGAGGTGAGGACCTCTACCATCTGTCTTGAGGATCAGGCCTCGATCAGGACTTGCACAAACCTATGGAGTCAGAGGCCTAAAATTCAAATTATTGATTTGTGCATATGCTCATGTACACTAGCAATAATACATGTGCAAGTACATTTTTGTGGTGTACTCAAGTCTCAGGTGCACTCAGTCATTGATATATTTTTTTGGATCAGCAAACTTTCTGGCCCTCGCAACAGTTTAAAATGGTTATAGTGGTGCATGCCAGCTAGTTATTACCCTGAGATAATCCCAAGACAGGGCTCGGGAGGTTGTTACTCAATTTGAGGTCAATCTGTTATGTCCGAAAAAGGAAACCACGTAATGGGAAATTATCATATATAGAAGGAGGGTCGTCGAGGGCTTGGTAAAAAAATTCCGAGCGGATGTCAGTTTTTCTCGTTCTGCCACACCCTTGAGGGTATGGGTTGGTAAGAGGGATCTGGATTCTGGAAGATATGGGACCATGCAAAGCCAACTTCACAGCCCAGACTCACAACTAGTTCTCGCTAAAATTGTGCAAAGCACTTTGGGCAGTGATTACTGCTGTTGAAGATTCTTAGTTCTCGGCCGTCACGACGACAGCATTTTTAATGGACAAGAGTAGAAGAATTATATTGTTCCAATTGTATGGCCATGGTTCACAATTCTGTTGGAATAATATTATTAGACTGTTCGACCATAGTTACAATATCCAACGATAGATGGATCCGAGTATACGACGTTGGGTGAAGCCGGTGAGAAGGGATATAAGGATACAACGCCCAGCTGTATCGGATTTGTAGCTTGATTTCAGTCACGCAATGGATTCGTTGAAAGTAATGCAACGCACAGCCGGCGACCCTCCCGCCACCATTTTCTGTGTATCAACTTCAGTACTTCTCATTTATATATATATCATGTCGTACTCGCAAATTATTGATCGTCGTAGACCTTGATTTCCCCTTTTAGTATTTGATACTGTCACGCCTTCGAATTCGCGGCCCCCCTGGTCGGCCGCCACTGAGTGATTTGTCTCACAACCAACTGAGTAATATGGTACTTAGCTCACAAGGTCCCATCTTCCGCAACAAATAATAAATGAAGGCTATCTTGGGTCAGCGCCAAACGAAGTTCCTGAGGTCGCATACAACCGCCTTCGACGGATCTTCGAGGCTATTCCATCGAAGACCAGCAGCGACAGTCGTGGGTTCCAGATGATTCCACTCAGTATAAGTAGGATGCTATCTCACTCCGATTGATTCTCTAACCCCTCAGCTGGTCTGAGCCATAACCATTCCCTTCGCTCCAGTGCTTTTCAAGTCAAATTGAAACAAAGATGAAATACACATACTTCGCTCTTCTTGCTTCCTTTTGCGGTGTCGCATTGGTCTCGGCCACCCCTGCACCAGAGCCCGCCTACCCCACTAGCAACTTGTTTCTCCAAAGAAAACATACTGAAAGGTAAGGACGCCGGATGCCTAAAGAAAAGGAACTAATTATGCTGGTGGATTCAGTGTTGCAACTCGGGATTTCGATGAACAGTACCACGCAGCAAGATCTCTTGCTGAAAACGATGCGCTCGAGAGGCGTGCGCGCTTTGGCTTCAGTGGACACCGCGCGGGGAGAGGGAGCCGAAGTGGCGCAGTCGGTGAATAACGGCGGTTGAGGAAAATAGTGATTATATTGCACGTCGAGGGGCTACACCATCGGGTTGTTTGTAGTAGATCTACTGGAACTTGAATGCGAGCTCGAGAAAATATGCAAGAGCAATTGAAGCACCGAAGATGTACATTAGCTGCACGATTGGCTCCCGATAACATGTACGATCCCAATATCCATAAGCAACGGACGGAGGAGCATATCGAGCTCGAAACTAGCTCGAAACTGGGTAATAGGTATGCTGTATAAGTATTACCTCAGTTGCCATTGTTGATGGATATGACGAGGGAAGGCCACTCACTTGAAAGCGCTCAGCCGTCACGGATCCCAGAATGATGTCGTATGTAATGATTCTGTCGAGTGTCAAGAGAAGAAGGATGGAATAACGTTTGGGAGGGCGCTTCTGTACATCTTTTCCCTACAAGTGCCCACCTGTGATGACCATCGATTCCTTGCAGCTTCATCAAGGAACATGATAAGTCTCTCACACTGTTCAGTATATAATACACGTACTTTACGTCTCCCCCGAGGGAGAAAATATTGTGAACTATACGTGGCCAGCGGACTGGGCCTGTGGTGCATGCATATCGGATGGGCCCACCACATAAATATTGGATTGGCTAGCTAGTAGGCCAATCAGAACTCTCGTGCATAGTAGTGAATTAGGCAATGTAGTGAAATAATCATATTGACCTACCCAGAGGATCGGCTGATGAAATGAGCTAATGGGGCCTATCAGAACTCCAGCGCAGGGGACCCAAGAAATGTAGTGGAGTTAGATAGTCTGTCTCCAGGAATGTCTTCAGGAATGTCTTTAAGGAATGTCTCCACGTATGTCTCTGGGAATAGGTCACCCAGAGAATGTAGTGAAAAGGGTCGCCCATAAATTCCGAAAGTCTCTGGGAATCGGACTCCAGGAGGTAATCAAATAATAGGGTTGTTCACAGTAAACATTTTTGGGCCATTTTCAGCTCATTTTCGGCTTCATTTTTGGATCATTTTCGCGTGTTTGGCAGAAGAATGATCAGAATGATCCGAAAAATGAAATGAAAAATGACATGAAAAATGGCTACTGTGAACGCCCTGGAAAGCAAAAATCATAAAATTGAAGCAAGAATGCATTTTACATGGTCCTCGGCAGTGCTGGCAAGTGCTCGGCACATTCAAACTCCACCTTAAAGGACTTGGTGAAATTTTTTTCTCGAGCTTGTACCTTATCAGTCTCAACTTATTATTCAAAGTGCAATAAATATGTATTCTTTCGTACTACTAACAAAAATAACTACGAATAAAAAAGGGACCACATGCAGAAGGCAGGCCCCGTCGTGATAGCCCCCCTCCTTGCCACGTCATGGTTACGCCGAGCCCACCGCCCCTTGTCGAGCTGGTCCCCCATCACATCGTCACCTCAGCACCCCGTGTCCATGCTGCAAGTAGTTGGCTCGCAGCAGTGGTGGGGGGTGCTGTTGTTGCCGTCGGCCCTTGTTGTCGGTCGCTCTCCTTGTTGGTGATGTGGCCATCAGCACCCGATCCCCCCATGCGAGCAAATGCTCGCAGCAGTGGGTGTCGGGTGCTGGGCTATCCCCCCCATTCTCCAGTCGCCATTCCACCCGTGATCCACCCCACGAGCAGTTGCTCGTGAGGCTGGGGGCAGGTGGTGCATCATCGGTCACCGTTGTTGGGGTCCTGGCATCCACCGTCATTCCCGCAGCTGTGGAGGGGTGCCATCGTCGTTCCACCTGCGATCCACCCCACGAGCAGTTGCTCATGAGGCTGCAGGCGGCTGGTGCGTTGTTGGTCGCCATTGTTGGGGGTTCTGGCATCCCTGGTCGTGCCCACAGCTGTGGAAGGAGTCGTCGTCATGCCTGTGGTCATTGGGTCGTCACTGGCTGTGCTGGGTCAAGGTCTCACATTGGGTGAAGTGGGCGCCATGGATAAGTGACGTGGCACTGAGAGGGGGGGTTCCTAGTGCTTACCTGGCAGGTGTCCCTCTCCACGGGTCTCCCAGCGCCCTCCCTGATGTCCTGAGCCTAACCAAGACCCCTCACATTCCGTTTGGATGGGGAGGAGGGGGAGTGCAGGCAGGTGTGGGCGTGGGTTGTGCCACATCGCCGCCTGTCGTTACTGGTAGAATAGATCCTAAAAATAAAAATTACAGTTAGTTAACATATAAAAACAAGAAACGAATGAAGAAATACATATCCTAAAGCCCAAACGACGGTTGCCATCATTTGGGCTCGCGTTGCATCCAAAACAGGTTGTTTACGACCACTCGCGGCTCCTGCAGGCGTGGTAGTGGGCATGGGAGTGATGATGGGGGGTGGTGACGAAGTTGCGGTGGTGGTAGTGGGTCGAGGGAGGGAGGGAGCGGTGGCAATGTGGAGTCGGAGTGGACGGTTGTGAGGGATGATGTTAATCGCACATTGGGTGTCGGAGTGGAGTTTGAAATAACAACAAAAATGGAACGTGAAAAATGAAAGTGAAAATGACCAACTTTGCAAAATGGGGGGGGGGGGCTCCATTTTGCAAAAATGATCATTTTTCGGGTCATTCTTGACTCATTCTGAAGTTAATTTTTGAAAAATGGAAGAAAAATGAAAACGGAAAATGAAGTGAAAATGGCCCGAAAATGGCTACTGTGAACGACCCTAATACAGGCCTGTTGCATGAGTAGTGGTTTGCAAGGCCTGGCCCAAAGCCCTAAAGCCCGGGCTGCCAAGCCTGAAAAGCCTGAACCAAGCTGAGCCATCACACAGGGCCCAGACAGCCTCAGGGCTCAGCTTAGGATTCTGAAAGCCTGAGCCGAGCCCTTGAGCCTGGGCTTTTAATAGAAATTTAGTAGAAAATAATATCATGTCATGCTGCTCGGCTTGGTTGAACTGTACAGTTTTTCAGCCACCTGACAAAAACGGTGCAACTGACCCAAGCACAAGGTTACCCCTAATGGCAAAGACCTCAACATCAGTGCCATCAGTGCCATCAGTGCCCTGCCCAAACAGATTCAACATCCAGCAAGCAAAGTCATCGACCCAGAAAACATTGCTGATGCTCAGTTGCAGTCTCACAAAGATGCAGTCAATGCAAGATGGATGGAGGAGGTTTTTGTTCAAGGTGTCATGTAGTTACGATGTCAACGCATATTTGAGGTGTTTCCCCTCTGAGCTGCAGCCTAAGCCTGGGCCAAGCCTGAGCCCAGCCTGAGCCCTCTACCTGGGCTCAGCTTGATGTCTATGAAAGCCCTAGCCCTCCTAAGCCGAGCCTAAGCTGGGGCTATTGAGCCGAGCCGGGCCCTGCAAACCACTATGCATGAGGCAGATGTTTGTATGCTATAAGTAGTGGACATGTTGCATGCAACAACCATGGCACCACGCTTGGAAACCCAGCTGAATTTCACCAAAATAGTTGCACAGTACATGGTTGAACTCTTTCAGCACTGACTTCGACCAAATTGCCATCAGGAGCTGGAATCACCAAATAGCCTCAGTTTACAGTTACTCTGCAACTGTCAACACATTTGCACAATGGCAGCTGCAGCGTTCGGAAACCGAGGTATGACAGATACTTAATGCACGACCCCAAACCACATTTACATGTAGTGGCAACCACATGGGATGCCGACCAATATACAGATGCAGTTACCCTGAAACAAAATGGCCGGAACCCCAAACAGGAAGCCAAGCTCCGGAAACGATATCCTCCATTGAACCCAGAACCCACTCCGGGGGTTTTGCTTGTGAAACCAGGGATTGTTACAGATTGACATGGGAATATTTTGGTTTGGCATCTCCCTGAAGTTTTAAGTCCAACACGACAGGTATTATATCTTCTCCTGCAGACAACCAAGCTAAAAAAACTTGGAAGAACTTATTATGGGAATCATGCCAGATCCTTGAGCCAATGCTGGAGATCAATGAAAGGAATTAGAGGGGAGAGGCTAAACTCTACCAAATGAATAGATCATTAAAGTTGGGTGAAGTCCATCTCTCGCCAGCTTGGCACCAGGTGGGGGAAGAGGTATGTAAATCAGGTTAGTCTGGGATAGCCCACTTACTCTGGCTTAGCATGCACCACCAGAAGTGTCCACATCGTTGAAGGCCACAAATTCACCTGGGTGGAGATGGCTGAAAACCATCTTGGAATACTCCGCGTTATGTGGAGGAATATTAGCAATCATTCACCCGGAGCAGTATAGATTGGGAATCAAAGCCATGCAAATGCTACTAGATAATCCGGAGCTAGAACAAGAGGTCGATGAAGTAGAAGCCATTGTCGACCTGTGGGCATCTCCATTTGGAGGACTGTCAGTCATGAGCAACTGACAGACTCCAAACCATTGAGAGTCAATGGACAGTTTACTTGGTATGACTGTCTGACCACCATTGGAAAATACAACCACTGCTGTTTGGAGCTAGAAGGAATAGGAGTGCGTTTATGTTATGAGCCTGGGACAATAGTTGGGATTGCTGGAAAGACAGTGGTCCACAGAGCACAGGCTATCAATGGCGACCGGATGTGCATTGCACATTGGACTCGGAATCGTGTTCACAAGAGGTTTGGACTTTGGGCTGGGACCTGGATGAATGTGTCAAAATATGATTATAAAGAAACTACATAATACATTTCCAAGTACAAAATCTATCCTTCCATCTGCTGCCTAGCTTGGGTACGGAGATTGTACCAATGCATTAGAATCCTCTGCTCATGTGCAAGCGCAATGTCATTTTGTTTTAGTGTTGCCACGGCCTTTTCCCATGTGTCTTGCAGAGTGTTGTAGGTCTCCATGATCAACCAGAGTTCAGCTTGGTCTCCAGTGGCGAGGGGGGTTGCCAGGATGTTTGTCCAGGAGATCCCTGTCTACATGACATGTTAGTGTCATCCAAAACTTCAGAGACTAATTGTGAATTATACCTGCATGCGGTGGACATTTAAGTACCTCTCCGAGTCAAAAACATAGTTCACCATGTGAACATCTTGCTGTCCAGGGGACAACCACCATGAATCAAGATATTCTGGGACCTTGTGTGAGGGATCGTGTGGATCTCCGGGAAGGCAAATAACTTGCCCAAGCGCCTCATCCAGGTCCAGACTCTCATCGCCCAAGTCATGAGCATATAAGGCTCGCTGTTAAGGCAGAGCCTCAACTACTAAGTACAAGTTATCGAGTTCGTAAACGACGAGGCTTTCGTCGCTAAGTTTAATCACGCTAAGACGGAGGCTTTCCGCTTAGGTTGAGTTTGTCAATGAGCAGTTAAGGTAAGATTGCCTAGGTCAAGCTAAGGAGCCTTGACCGTAAACTACTACAGTTTATATAGCTACAGGTATCTAGCTAATCGTCTAATAGTATGTGAACACATACTACTTGCTGCGTGCGCAGCGATATAGCTGTTATACTACAGAAGGCTATGTCTACTGTAAAGTAAGTGGCTGCGCTTGTTGCTGCACTACAAACAAAGGTATCTAATGGGCGCTGCCCGTCGAGTCAGTATTTGCTAAATATCAAAAAGGAAACGAAGTAAAAGAGAATGAACATAAGGGAAATCGTAACATCACCCCCCCTCTATCATCGAAGTTTCCGACTTCAATCTTTTCAGAACTCATCCATCGTCGACTGAGATGTGTTCGGCATTCTGTAAACCCAGAAATGTGTGTCTCCCGGTGGGTTGATTGGAGGTGGCGGAGGAGAATGATTTGGGCGACGGGGAATGTACGCATCTTCGGGGAGTGAGACCAGCTCCAGGGGGACAACGACGAGATCTTCTTCGGCGATTGAGGTGGGGCGGGGTAGAGGCGTCAGGTTGTGATTGAGGTTGACGAGGAGGAGGTCTCTGTCGACATGGACCGAGCGTTCAGTGGAGCGGATGGATTGGAGGGTGAGGAAAAGGAAGATCAACCAACAAGTAATAAAGAATAGAAATATTGTTAAGATGAGGATGTTCGAGATCTGCATGGTGGGGTGTTTGCGTTGTCGAGTTAGCTTCTTCTTCTCTCCTTTAATACTGGCGAAAACTAGGGTCGGGTTCTCCTGTGATGTTAGCCCAAGCGTCTCCATCAAATGTCGCTAAAAATTCGGCACCCGGTTCCTGATCGGATCTGTCATCAATGGGGACCTGTCGTGGTGGAGTGTTACGGTATCTGGGAGGGGGTCGGTTCGGGTTCGATTCACAGTCTCGTGAGTAATGACCCAGTCCTCTCTTCCTGCAGTGAGAACATTGGTAGAGGTTGCAATAAGAGGCAAAATGCCCCTGTTCCTTGCATTTGAAGCAATATTCTCTGTGCATATGCAGCGGCACTTCCGAGCTAGGCTGGGTGGCAGAGAGTCACATCAATGGACAGACGAGAGGGGTGCGGTTTTGGGGCAGGCTACGTGAAGGCTGATATGCACTGCCAGACACTTCGCGGGCTGACAGTCTGTGAGCGGGAGAGGTCGCGGATCCAGAAGGGGATGGTTCGTTTCGAGAGCGGGATGAACCGGCGAGTGACTGGCGGATTTCTTTGCTATTCTGGGTCAGGGGCGGCTGGTGGATGGAACAGGAGGGTCGTACCGATTTCTGTAGTCGCTGACTGCGGATTCTAATCCTTTCTCTAGCATCTGGCACAACATGCTGTGGGCTAAGCGATTCAGGTTGATGATATTCTCGAGAAGAAGGTCGTATTGTCGGAGGGGTTCTTCGAGGTCATTGTTCAAAAGGTCGCGAATGAGTGTAGCCCGGTTCGCGGGGTCAGAGAGGTAGTCGTGAATGGACTGGGCGAGAGGGGGAGGAATGGGGAGAGGTCGAGCGCCGGCAGGGATCGAGGTAGACATAATAGACAGGTTGTTCAAGGTGATGGTTGCAGTTTGGTTTGCTGGTCGGTTTTCAGAGGTGTTTCTTCTCTTTATATGCCTTAAGGAGGTCCGCAGCATTTCCCAAATTGTCCGTAGGTTCCCAGGTGTTTTCTGAGGTGGGGTAACCTCGCCACTTCACCAAGAACACATGTCCTCGTCCACGCTTCCTATGCGCGATGATTGCCTCGACTTCGTGTTCCTCTTGTCCACCGATGAGGTCAGGTGGTGGCCTCAGGTAATTAGGCCCATGAGTGTCCGTCTCGCGATAAGGAGTCAGGAGGGCGGCATGGAACACCGGGTGGATTCTCCACTGATGAGGAAGCTTCAGTTTGTAAGAGAGTGGCGACAGTACCTCCTTAATAGGGAAGGGTCCTTCTCTTTTTGGGGAGATCTTCCTTGTGACGTCTGTCAGTTTTAGGTTCCGCGAGTCCAACCAGACCTTCTGTCCTTTCTCGAATGGGGAGAACTTTCTCATGACCCGTTCCGCCATGACTTGTCGAGCCAGTTCGTGCGCTGCCAACGCTTCTGTTCATGCTTTTAATAACTGAATGAAACGTAGTTCAGCTGCGGGCACGTCACTCTTCTGATACGCCACCGGTATAGCCCTAGGTTCATAGCCCATCATTAGATAGAATGGGGAATGTTTCACCGCTGAGTGCGTCCTTTGATTGTGCCCGAATTCTGCTGTGGACAGGAGTTGCCTCCATGTTTCAGGGTTGTTGGTGCAGAACATTTGAAGATAGACCTCGACCTCTTGGTTTACCCGTTCTGTTTCTCCATCAGTCTGAGGATGAAATGTGGTACTCATCGACAGTTTGATCCCAAGGAGTTTTCCGAGCTCTTGATAGAGCTTCGATGAGAATCGAGGGTCTTGATTGGAAATAATCCTGTCTGGTAGTCCGAATCTGGTGTAGACGTTTTTCAAATACGCATCCGCTGCCCCTAATGCATCAATCGTCTTGTTGCAAGGGATTAAAATTACCCCCTTCGTAAGACCATGGTCTACCACGACCATGATTGAATTGAATCCGTTCGAAATGGGTAAATCCATGATAAAGTCGGTTGTGACTAGCGTAAATGGTCGTGTCACCATGCTTTTGATTGGTGTCAGAGGCGGTGTCGTTGGATGTGTGTTGACCTTCATCTGTTGACATTTTGCGCAGCCTTCTACCCATTTCTTGATTAGCATCATCATTCCCGGCCACCAGTAGTCTCGTCGAATGAGTTCGATCGTTTGGTACTGTCCTGGATGTCCGGAAGGTAACGAGTTGTGATACTGTTCAATGATTTGTTTCTGTAGATCAGCATTCGGCGGCACGTAGCAACGGTTTTTAAAGAATAGGATATTATCTTTTACTTCCCAATCAGCCAGATCGGACCTGATCGGGGGTGTTCTGTTGGTTTTCAGTGCTTTGATCGCATCAGCAACTAGTTCGTCTTTCATAGTTGCTTGAATGAGGGCCGTTTGCATTTCTGTATCGATGACATTGACAAAGACGTTCTCTGGGAGGAGTGTGATGTTTTCGTTGTCATTTTCTATTCCTTTGCCCCAGTCTTCTTGTTGAGAAAGGGCATCGGACTGTATCATCTGCGATCCAGGAACGTGTAGTAATTTTAGCTCAAATTCTGATAAGAACAGACTCCACTGGGCCTGTCTTCGGTTCAGCTTCTGAGCGGTCCTGAAGTACGTCAGGTTCTTGTGATCGGACAAGATCGTGACGGGGTACGGGCTTCCTTGGAGGTAGTGTCTCCACGTTTCTAGGGCACGTATGATCCCGAGGAGTTCTCGATCATAGATCTTGTAGTTCCGCTGTGTTGTGTCGAGGGAATGGGAAATGTAACCACAAGGGTGCCATTCTCCATCTGTTCCCTGTTGTCGTAATACAGCGCCGGTAGTGAATTTTGAGGCGTTGGATTCAATGGTGAAGGGTCGCTCCGGGTTTGGCATCTGTAAGATTGGTGCCTGTGCAAATTTGGCTTTTAGCGCGTCAAAAGACTGTTGACATGCCCTTGTCCATTCGAATTTGACGTCTTTTCGAGTCAGGTCATTCAGGGGTCTTGCTAGTTCAGCGAATCTCCCGATGAATCTTCGATAAAAGTTTCCGAAGCCTAAAAAGGATCGTACTCCTTTGATGTTAGTCGGTGCCGGCCAGTCTTTGATTCCTGCTAGTTTTGTCAGATCCATTGATATTTGATCCGGTTTGACAATCAAGCCGAGGAATTCGACTTCTTGCACGTCAAACTTGCACTTTTCCGGTTTCAAGTACAAGTCGTGTTCTTCAAGTCGTTGCAGAACCCGTCTAGTCCGTTCCTGATGTTCTTTGAGATCTTTTGAGAAGATGAGGATGTCATCCATGTAAATGACTATCCATCCTTTGTCAATCATGTCCTTGAAAATCTCGTTCATCATTGCTTGGAACGTAGCGGGGGAGTTGCATAATCCGAAGAACATCACCGTTGGTTCAAATAACCCTTTATTCGTTTTGAAGGCTGCTTTCCATTGGTCGCCCTCTTTAATCCGAATGTTGTGGTATCCCCATCTAATGTCGAGTTTTGTGAACCATCGCGCTCCTTTGAGTTTGTTGAGAAGATCGCTGACTAGTGGAAGGGGGTAAGTGTTCTTAACCGTTCCATTGTTCAGGTAGCGATAATCTTGACATGGTCGGAGGGTTTCTGAGTCCTTCTTCGCGACGAAGAAAAAGGGGGAGGCCATTTGGGATTTTGACAGGCGGATGTAGCCTTTCTTGAGATTTTCTTCAAGAAAGTTGTCCATCTTGGTTTGTTCGGTGGGTGACAGTGGGTAGACCTTGCAGTCTTCTGGTACAAAATCGTCTTTCAGATCAATGGCATGGTCCCATGGTTTGGATTCAGGGAATCGTTCGGAAGCGGCTTTCTCAAAGACCCGTTTGTAGTCTCGATAATGTTCTGGTAGTAGATCATCGAGAGTTTTGGCTTTTTCCGGGTTATCTGTCTGATTGTTGTGAGTGAGTTTCTGTGAAATGGAAGTCTTCGCTCTTATCCAAATCCCTTGTCCGAAGCAAAACCTTGGGGTAGTCAACGAAGAGACGATCCTTGATATCCTAGTTGTTTTTCTGGAGTAGGAGTATCTTGGTGTTTTGTACTCTTTGGTGAGGGGTGGTTCAGTGACGTTGTTGGGATCGAAGATTCCTAAGACCGGTTCTCCTTTGACATAAGCGATGATGAGGTCCTCGTTTTTGGGTAGAGTCTCATCTTGGAGCGGGATGTCTTCTTTAGGAGGGTTTGGGGTTTGTTCCGTGATTGGTTTTTCTTCCGGTTCAGGGGTGATGCAGGAAGTGATGACGTGTTCTTCTTCCTGTGCTTTGTTCGTGATCTGTTGTCCGAATGCCGTTTTGCCCATTATTTCCCTGGTTTTGGCCACAATCCTTCTAATATGAGTGAGCCGTTCTTCGGGGAAGGTGAGGGTGCCTTTCTTCCAGTCGATGTGAGGGTTCTCTTTCTGGAGCCAGGGTAGTCCGAGGATTACTGATTCCTTCCCTAGACCAGTTACCAAATACTTCCCCTTTGTCTGCGTATCTCCGATGGTTAATTGGGTCGTGGTGGAGTGGGTCGTGCCTTCTTTATTCAGGGTGCCACGGCTGCGCGTGAAGTCTCGATCAATGAATGTTTCTGCAGCTCCTGAGTCGAGGAGTGCTTCTGTTTCGATGATTCCGGTTTCCGTTCCTAGCTTAACAGGGATACACATAGATTGTTTGCCCATATTAGCTACTAGTACAGAGGAAACCAATAACTCAGCGGGGTCTGACATCGTTCCAGTCCGCTTCTTTAAAAACCCTTGTCTTCAAGGATGGCGAGGGCCTTCTCCCTCTCTTCTTCGTCTAACTCTGCCATCATGGAGCGGAGATTCTTGTAGACCCCTTCACCAGTCTTCTTCTGCCAGGGTTTCGGAGCAGACGTGGTGGCAACGGTCCCGTCTTTTCTGTGATCTCCGGAGCAGTGTCCGGGCTTGTGACAGATGAAGCATAACCCCTTTCTCATGTGTTCCATGTGCTCGGAGTTGGACAGGCGGTTAAGATCAAAGCCGGGTTCGTGTTTGATGGTGGTGGTGGAAGGTGCGGGGTAGGTGGCGCGTAATTTCCCCGTGATGGCGCGTGCTCTCTTCCACTGCCCATCGTACTTCGCGGCGGCTTTCATCATGTTTTCGAGGGTGACTGGGACTGTCTCCATGTTGTAGATTTTCTCTACAAGCTTGGGGTTCAGTCCATCAATGAAATATTTGATGAGAGAAACATCTTCATTTATCCCAGCCCTCCCTTTCAGGATTCTAAACTGCGAGATGTAGTCTTCAACATCTCCAGTCTGTTTCAGGGTTTTGAGCCCGTGGCGTGCATCTCTGGCGTCGTCGATTGGTGAGAACGCATTTCTGATTTCTGTTTTGAAGGCTTCCCAGGTCCCCCATGGGGTGGTCTGTACTCCCTTCGCTTCTGCCCAACCTGCTGTAGTTCCTCCATTCATAAAAGAGAGGGCGAAGATGATCTTCTTGTCGTCGGTGTCATAGACATCAGGGTTTGCCCTCAAGTAGAGCGAGACTTGTGAGAGGAACTTGCCAGTTTTGGTTTGTTCTCCGTGGAAGTCGGTGGGCGCGCGAAGCTTAATTTCTTTAGGGTTCTGTGTGGCCATGTCGATAAATGGGTCGGGGTGTTCTTTGTCAGGATCCGGTTCTGAGTCGGATGATTCGAATTCTTTGTTCTCGAGATATTGAGAAGGTTCAGTGGCGGTTCTCTGGCTAAACCAGCGTTCTGTGGGTTCAGAGTAACGTACTAATCATCCCTTGTGTCGATGCCACAAGGAGTCAGGTTTGGGGGTGGCACCACGAGGTGGGCGGTCAGGGGTTTGTCGGTTTGATCCTCGAGATAAAGCGTCTGCTCTTGAGGAAGAGACGAGGCTTTCGTCGCTAAGTTTAATCATGCTAAGACAGAGGCTTTCCGCTTAGGTCGAGTTTGTCAATGAGCAGTTAAGGTAAGATTGCCTAGGTCAAGCTAAGGAGCCTTGACCGTAAACTACTACAGTTTATATAGCTACAGGTATCTAGCTAATCGTCTAATAGTATGTGAACACGTACTACTTGCTGCGTGCGCAGCGATATAGCTGTTATACTACGGAAGGCTATGTCTACTGTAAAGTAAGTGGCTGCGCTTGTTGCTGCGCTACAAACAAAAGTATCTAATGGGCGCTGCCCGTCGAGTCAGTATTTGCTAAGTATCAAAAAGGAAACGGAGTAAAAGAGAATGAACATAAGGGAAATTGTAACACTCGCAGCAGGGATGCAGCCCTCACAAGAACTTGGGGAACATAGGGATAATGTGCCTCTGCCATCATCCAACCTACTGCCAGTAATGCCTGTTGCTACTGATGTTTAGTAATCATGACACCAATAAAACAAATCGATTACGATTTCAACTGACATCTGCATCCCCCACCAATCCATCTGTAGATCAAGCCCATTATCTTTGTTATCTTTGTAATACCTCTGCCAAGCACCCACCACAGCCTGGACCCTTGATGTGGCATATATGACAAGCGCCTGCCCTTGACATGCAGAGTCTGATGGAACGGGTAAAATCCTGTCACTTGCCACTACATCTTCTGAAAGTTCCCATGCACAATTTATCCTAGTTTGAAATTCTCTGGTGTCAAAAGGGAACCCAGGGCTTTGCAAGAAAGTCCTGTTCTGGGCCCGCACATGATCAATGTTATGAAGAGTAGTCAGTAACTCCGATGTGGGTGGGACCTGAATGGAGAGAATGTTAAATGGGCTTGGGGGACCATTATCCAAGGATCCATAGGTTTCCAGCAGCTGTTCCATGATGATGGTGAGGAAACCTGATAATCAGATTGTATTGTGACAGTCACAACGTCAACTGATTCCAAATGAAATATTCCAATGCAATGGATACTGTGAAGCAAACAGGAGGTTATGCACCAAAGACAGTATCATAGGATGGATTCACAAGCTTAAATACTTTCAGAGCAGCTGAACCTAACATATTCCACATTGATGCCTGCCTCAATGCATAAGCAATAGCTCCTGGGGAACTTTGGGAGTTGCTTCTGGACTTTGCCAACCAAAATTCTCCCTTCTGAGTGAAGTAGGCAGTAATCCATACCATCTCATGCTTTGTAATGCTCAACTCCTCCTTCCATCGATGGTAATGGGCATGAGCCTGGTGTCAAAGGTGAGTTGATCCTCCGAAGGTTCTTGAAACCTTCACATCCTGTCACAGCCTCTGAGTGAGTGTAAAAGGGAAGAGAGAAAGAAAACGCGTCAGAACATGCTCTATAAGGAGTGGAAGGGAAGAGTATGCAGTCCTTGAGTAGTCCTGGTGTGGTAGGGCTACGAGCTCTGCTTGTAGACCCCACAGTTCGGACCACCTCTCCATTGGTCTGTGTGCTGACATGTTATTGTGATAGATGCCTACCTCAAAGCTGACAAGTCACCAAGTCATGTGTTTGTTGATTCCATTAACTTTTCAAGTCTTTTTGTAGTACTGTTACTTATACTAACCATCCCTTCACTCCTAAGTCCACAGATCTCTGATTCCCACACTGTTTGGGACCCAGTTTGCTTGTCATCCTCCTTGATCAAGCTCGGAGCAATTAGCTGAAGAATCTGGATCTGATGGGCTCTGTTGGGGATCTCGGGCTCCTTCTATTCCCTTGTCCTGTCATCAATTTATCACTTACTGTTTGATGGCTGTCATTCTACATGCTTTTCTCTACCATATGGGTGCTGTGCTGGAATCTGGAGTCTGGAACGTAGGGTCAAGTGGCATCATCTGGAGGGTCCCGCGCTTGAACTGGGGCAGGCGACGCAAGTCAATAGGGCCTATGGATGATGTTTGTCTCCCCAAGCCATTGTTCAGGCTCTCATTTTCAGTATGCATTCATATGTGCTTTTTTTGTGTGTTCCTTGTGCACCCTGCTTCCTTTGAACTTTCATGGCTTAATTAGTTTAATTTGTTGATCTGCAGTCAGACCGATGCAAGAGTATGCACATCGGTCCGTTTTTTCCTCTCATTTTGTATTTAGGTGACCTGCCACCTCGCGAATGCAGCATTAGATTCTTCCCCCCTCTTTTTGCCCTGTTCCTCTAAGTTATAATCTCTACAAGAGAGGTTCGAGTTCACTACACAATAAGGTGTAGTACTAGTATAGTAGTTTTTAGAGCTGACTCTTCACTTTTCAGATCCCTCAAGAATTGGGATCTGGCAAGCATCGACTACAGTTTCATACATCGGGTCCCGAGCCTTTGGAATCTCACCCCCTCACTCTCGTTCTACCGTCCTTCATCTATTGTCAACCTCTCGTAGCTGTCTACAGTAATGAGATCCATTGATCAACACCCATGGTCACTCTTTCCCTCTCTCCTCTCGCGATCTCGCATTTGCCCACTTTTACAGACCTCTGCTATCCACTCCCCGAAGTCTTTGATGACCAGAATGAGAACCCACAAATACTCCTCTTACCCTACCACACCGGAGGACAAGGCACATCTACAGGAGAAGGGGAATGACAAAGAGTCAAATGGGAGTTGCTGTAAGCAACAATCAAGACGAGAGGGGGCGCGTCGAGCAACAGTAACAGTAAATACCGGAGTCTCAAGTGAAGGAGACTTGGGGTGCAGAGAACACTCCAAAGAGAGAAGGTCGAGGCTAACAGGCAGAGACGGGTGAAGTGAGGACTTGGCTGAAAAGTTACACTGTTGAGTGTAAGGAAATCAAGTAACTTGAGGCTTGCAGACGGGGAACATGGGAGTCAAAGAGTATGAAGATGAATTGTTTGAGAGGGTCCAGGCCCTCTTTTATACAAGCTAGAGGTATGGGCTATATGCACT
This sequence comes from Tricholoma hemisulphureum, assembly GCA_964034925.1. Classification (NCBI taxonomy): domain Eukaryota; kingdom Fungi; phylum Basidiomycota; class Agaricomycetes; order Agaricales; family Tricholomataceae; genus Tricholoma; species Tricholoma hemisulphureum. The sequence goes on from OZ035933.1 coordinate 1,052,215, forward strand.
TTGATTGCACACATGCTCTCATGCCGAACAAACTGTTGGGGATGACAAACAAAATAATAAAAAGGTTTGAAATAGAAAAATAAAGAGTCCAGGTAAAAATAGAAATCTTGAAGCCTGTGGTTGGTGCACAATTGTTGGTCCAGCTTAGTCAGGCCTGCCTCTTGGGGTGCCAACTGCCAGGAATGGCTCGGGGAGGGGGCTAACATTGAGGCCCTCTATTGACTATACGACACCTGTGCCCCAAGCAGGCGCGGAGTACCATCTGACGTGCCCCCTCAATCCTACTCATCTGGCAGATCAGCCCATTGAGTAAGATTTGACTAGCTGTAGAAGGGGGAATGTGTTGACAAGTTGGTTCTTGAAAGAAATCCAGAAAAATAAAATATAATATGGAAAGAATAAAAATAAAACCCAGTCCATGCAAGTCTCCTTCTTCAGAGAGGTCGGTCACATCAAGGAAAGGATGTCGGCCACTAGGGGAAAAGGTGGAATTACAGGCAAACATGTATAGGTCGTATTGCAGGTGTTGCAGCTTTCTGTGAAAGGTCTGTAAAGACAATGATAAATTATCAATACCAAAAAGAGGAAGTAAAAAAAAGAAAAAGGGTTGTCAGGCAGTAACACAGATAAATTGGGCAATGAGGAGGCCATCACAGAAGATTCTCAGAAATGGAGAGTTGATGGGTGTGTTGGCTCTCCCTTCCACACTGGAGCCAGTGAATTTTGTAAACTGTAGTTGACAATCAGTATCAAAGCATAGATAGATTAGCATTTCACCTACATTCTTGAAGCATTTCACCAGCCTCAACCTTCCTATTCAAGTTCATTGTCCAGAACCAGGCCAATGGCTTGTCTTGTCTGTGGCCTCTGGCTGATAAATTCCCCATTCCTACAGATCTCACTGCTGCTGTGGAGACCTTCAGAGAACCTTGAACCACTCCTAAAGCTATAATCACATCTCTAGCCACATGGTAAATCCATTGTTGCTGTTGAACGTGATGAGTAACCGCATGGACCTTTGACCATGCACGCCCCTTCTTAAATTTGCTCTTTGCTAGACATAGGTCCTTCCAGAATATGAATGTCTTTTCTCCGAGGGCCATTCAAATGGCCTGCAGGGCATTGTTCGCTTGTCCCACTCTTAGCTGAAGTTCCTTTGCAGCAAGCTCTTGTAAACCCAATGAAGCAATGTCCGAACTGACAAATGATGATGGAAAAGGAAGTTGATGAGTTTCAGCAAAAGTAACCAAGGATAGAGTCCCTCGAGGAATGAATGGGTTTTCATTCACATCTTGTCCACCTTTGGAGTCCATCCTATATTTGTCGTCTGGAACCAAGGTAGGACCTGGGGGGGTGTCGATCATCATGGAATAAGTATCAAGGGCTTGTTCATTAAGAATAGCATCTGCATGAGATACAAATGAGTCAATTTTTGCATTGAGGGATTCTCTTTTTGTCGCCAAGTTGACTTTCTCCCTAACTGAGAGGATATTGCCTGTTTGACATATTGAGTTTCTCAAGGACAGCCTAGATTTAGGTTGGTTAATGTAATCAAGGAAGACATCATTGACTTACTGTGCATCCTGGACCTTCAATCCCTGTGCCAACCAAGAGGTCTCTCCTTTCCTGTCACTGGAGGATACCTTGGCCATCAGCAGCTCCAGTTGTGAAGAGGCATGGGTTGTTGTGGCATATGTATCCATGATGTTAGGATTATCTAGTTGTTTGCTCATGCAATGATTGGCAATTGCTTCCCAATTGGCAAGTTCCTCAGGCTGTGAGCACTCGGAGAACATCTCCAAGTCACTTCTACTCTCCTCCTCACCATCTAAAGCCTTTTGATATCTCCGGCAAGTGGTTACAACTGTAAAATAGTGACATCCTGGTAATAATATAGGACCTGGAATACTTACTGATATTTTTTTTCTATTTGAATCACCCATATGATCATCAAGCATCTCAGTCTGGGAGGCGATGGTTGCATTTTGAGTGCTAGGAGATATTTCATTCAGAACAGACCAAAGTGATTCCAGAATTTCTCTGTCAACCTGGCCTGCACTGGGGATTAAGGTAGGTGAGAATCTTGCAAAACACTCCCACAAGTGTCCTCCGACATGGAAGAGGCCAATTCAAAGATACATTGCCACCAAAATTGGAATTGAAAGGTAATCACTTTCTTCACACTGTGCTGCCTTTCTTTTATAATGCTGGCACATCACATCATAAATGAGAATGATGAATTTCAAGCCAGCAACATTGGAGTTCAAGAGTGCTTGGGACAAGGAGTAATCCATATTTGCTTGCCTGTCCGGAAAGAAACTCCAGAGTGAGTCTTCTAATCATGAGAAACCATACCTTTTGCCCTTCTGAAAATCTACCACTGCACTAGGGCAAAAGCAGCCATGTTGCTCACATGCAGTTGCACCAACTCCAGAGATATCCAAGCCCTTATGCTTGACAAATTTATCCTTGATCACATGATGTTCATTGCAGATTGGTTTCTATCGTGATAGTTAGATAATGTTTGCTAAGTTCCTGGGGACTGACCTCTTTCACCTCCTTTGCCAGTGCTAGATGAGCTTTATATTGATTTGGTTCTGTCATAAAGAATTGTCCATGGGTTAGGTGTACATCCTGGAGTGCATTGTCCCATTGCTGGTGTATTGCTGTGAAGTTGCTGTCCATAACAAATGTTCTGGTGTACGAATAGCTGAATTGGATGTCAGTAAAATGACAGGAAAAGGTATCCACAACAAAAAAAGCAATGTACTGATCTGGGTCAGACTGCCAATTCTCCAGAATATTCACCGGCAGTTGTGGACATGCCGCTGATAGGCTTCCACCAGGTATGGGTGACGAAATCGTGTTTTGCAGTATTGTAGGGTCACGGGCAATCTTCCTCTTTCTTCTGTTTCTTTCCATTCCCTTTTGAAAGACATGCGAACACCATTTGTTAACTAAACCTACCTATATTTCACTTTTACGGACTTCACACTCTTCATAGCCACTTCGCAGAGTTTGCGAACTGATCCACTTTGTATTTACCTGGGTTACCCATAAGTAGTTAGTGTAGACAGTCCGTTAGCAATGGACGTGGACAGTATCCACATTTCGCATAGTATCCACTTTGATTTAGTTAGTATAAAAAGCCTATGTAAAATATCAGAAACAGAGATCTTGTCTCCCCCTTTCTCAACACTAAGGTTTCAACTTTTGTCTCCTCTTGTGCTCAACTGCGAAGTCGACTTGCGACTTATTCCAATATCATCACTGCATTATTCTGACCAGGAACTGGGACAATCCTAGTTCATTGGTAAAGTATTTTTCAATAAACTGCGTTATTAGATTGCAAACTACTGACTATCTTTATCGCGACATTTCGCTAACCTTGCCTACTAACTTTGCATTCTTTGCACTTCATTTAGGCTGTACATCGTTAACAGCAGACATCACAGAGTTCCACCCTTGTAGAAGAAGGCCGGTTCTGGGACCCTTTAAGCTAACTCTTCCCCCTTCTAGTTGTCCAGTGCTTTTTCACAGCTTGGAATGCTAGGACCACATCAAATTTGGAGCCCACCATGAGGGGTTTTTCTTTAAAGATTTCATCAGAACAACCTTTGACAAACCAGGGATTTTCATCCAATCCACTTGATTCAGTCCGCCATACCTTCAAATCCACATACCACCGTCGATTTCCAACTGACCCACTTTGACCATCAGAAGCTTTTAGCGTGATATTCAACCAGGCATTTCTACTACAACCAGCAACCTTTGAAGAACAAACGCCAAACACATCAGACTCACAAGAATCATCTCCAATTAATTTGCCACTTGCTTTGCAACTACCAAAACCAGTTACAGTATCAACGATGGCTACAATGACACCCAATATGCCCACTAGAGGACATTCTAGTGCACCAAAGTTTATGCAAGACAAACCTCGCGAACTCGGACGATACTTCGCAGAACTAGAACTGTTGTTCCGGTCATGCCAGATAACAGTTGATGATCAGAAGAAGCTACATGCATGTCGCTATGTCGTGATTGAGATCGCAGAACTCTGGGAAGCCTTACCAGAATACAATGCGACAGTGACTTATGCTCTCTGGAAGACTGCGATCTTAAAGTTGTACCCCGGAACTAGCAGCACCGATTGTTGGACAGAAGCAGACCTAGACAAAGTAGTCGGTGAACAATGGCATTTAGGAATCAAAACGCTCAAAGACCTCACGGACTACTACAGGAAATTCTACACCATTTTGAAGTTCCTTATAGATCAAGCTAGGATCTCAGCAAATGAGCAAAGTCGCGCATTCATTTGAGGAATACCTCATCACCTTTGGGAAAGGATGTTAATGAGGCTGATGATTATGCATCAAAACCAAGTGGCAAATCAAGGCTACACTCTCGTGCAGTTATACGATGCAGCGGTGTACATTCTAACTGCAGAATCTCCCAATTCGCACAGCAGTTACTCCCCAGCCCATGATCTAACTTCGCAACAGTCTTCGACATCTTACAATCCTTCCTCGACTCCCCCTCCAGCAACAGGTATAAAGATCAAAGATTTGAACAGTATCTTCGAGAAGCTCGCACAGACGATAATTGTAGCGGTCAATGCAAAGACAGGAGAAAAGCCTTTGCAGGACAATTGCCCACTGAATTCAGGCAATTGCAACTTCTGTGGCGAACAAGGTCACTTTATTTTGCAGTGTCCAAAGTTGACATTGTACATCTCATCAGGAAAATGCAAGCGAAATGCCGAAGGCAAGGTTGTTCTCCCCTCAGGATCATTCCTTCCCCACGTGATTGTTGGGAAGTTCTTAGCAGACAGACTGGACAAATATCACAGGTTGAATCCTGGACAAGTAATGGTTACATCGCTCTCCACATCCCCAGCAACATCCACAATGATTTATGACCTTATCCCCTCTTCGCCTGAACCCAAGGTAGTGGTTACAGAAACTACTACACGCATTTCCACAGAGGAACGTATCAATGCGCTTGAATGCGAACTCCTCGCACTTCGCACGAAACCCATATTCGATGGAGTCGAAATACCACGGGTTCGCAGAGGACCCCCAAATTGTACAACAGAAAGTGACAATGCTGCAACATCGACCAAACCATAAACCACTTCGCAGCCCCCTGCCCAGACCTCACAGACAAACGCGCAACCAACAACTACAGCCACACAACCAGTCCCAGCTATAGCGAAACCACCTGTACACCCGTTCACAAACATTCCAGAAGCACAGTATACCCCACCAACATTGTGAACTGTCACCACACCAGAGAAAGAGAAACCGTCCAGAGAACCAGCCTATAGGACTATCACACCCATCTACAACTCGAAGTTCGCTGATGAAGTATACACCTGAACAATGAAAGCACTGTTTGTTACCCTATCACCAGAGGAATTGCTATCCATTTTGCCAGAATATCGCCAGAAAATGCGCTATGCAGTCACCCCCAAACTTGTATATCCAACAGAGATAGAGAAGGTTTCAGATACAGTTGCCACCCACTTCCAAGATGAGTTACCACAACTAGAACCTGATGAAGAAACCAGTTTGCATGGCACCAACGGAATACCCCCTCCATCCAATGCACTTATGGTCCAAGATGCATACGACACTTATTTGAGTGATCTACAACCCAGTGAAGAACGAAAGACTATAACCATTGCAGAGGAATCGCATGCCCTTCGTTCAATCATGATGCTAGTTGATAACCAGGAGCATATCAAGGCAATTATCGATCCTGGTTCGCAAATCATCGCGATGTTGGAAGCTGTCTGTTACAACCTTGGTTTACATTTCGATCCAATGATACAACTTAATATGCAATCTGCGAATGGCGAAATAGATCACTCACTTGGATTAGCAAGAAACGTTTCATGCACATTCGGCAAAGTCACTCTCTACTTTCAGATCCATGTTATTCGCAACTCAGCCTATGACATCCTCATTGGACGGCCATTTGATGTGTTAACCGAAAGCACTGTCAAGAATTACAAGAACGAAGACCAGACGATCACTATCATAGATCCAAATTCAGGACAAGTCAGCACTATCCCTACAATCCCTAGAGGAAAGCCTAGACACATTGGGGGTTTCGACAGAAAGGCCCAGATGGAAATTTTTGCATACTTTTGAGGAATTGATTGATGATCAAGGAGAAACTGCGATCCTTATAGATTTCAATTCACTTCAAGATTCAGCTTCCATTTATGCTTATGCCCTTCTTCCTCATTCAACTTCACTGGTTCTCACGGATTCGATTGTTTCCAGATCCTATTTATCAGCTTGCGATTGCTCAAACAGCATAGAACCAAGCTTTGATCGACTATTCTCTCTTATACATTCCTCCCATACTTCGCAGATATCGCATCCCTCTTACGAACCCTCAACGACCTCAACTTCACCACTATCGACTTTTATAGATACTATTCCCAAGAAAAAAGGAGTAGTGACAAAGACGAAGTACAAGCCAGTCACACAGAAAGTCTGCTCCGTTGTGGCTGAACTACCAGAACGATATTGCATAGTGCGAAACATATTAGGCAATCCATTGACTGATATGCCAACACTCAACCCAAATTCACTTCCATTTATCCCCACAGGACGTTATACAGAAGATCGTCGTAAAGCCCTAGACGCAAAACACAAAGATTTCTTATGGCCTCGCAAGTGAGATTTAATGTACAACTTCATGTGTAAACAGAACGAAGCCTTCGCATGGGATGACTCCGAGCGAGGAAGCTTTCACTCCGATTTCTTTCCCCCAATCGACATCCCAACCGTCCCCCACGTACCATTCATCGAGAAGAACATCCCCATACCACCAGGAATATACGACGAAGTCTGTGCTATCATTCGCAAAAAGATCGCAGCCAGCGTATATGAACCTTCAAATTCATCTTATCGCATGAGATGGTTCTGTGTTCTGAAGAAAGATGGCAAAGGACTAAGACTTGTCCACAGTCTAGAACCGCTCAATTGCATTACGATCAGACACTCTGGAGTCCCACCCATTCCCGGCCACTTAGCAGAACAATTCGCTGGTAGGGCATGTGGCGCAATGTTGGATTTATATGTTGGATACGACAAACAACTCATTGCAGAGAGTTCGCACGATTTCACCACCTTCCAGACACCATTTGGCGCACTTCGCTTGGTTACCCTGCCCACGGGATGGACAAATTCGGTCCCTATCTTTCATGATGATGTTACATTTATCCTACAACCAGAAATCCCCGACCTCACAATTCCTTATATTGGCGATGTACCAGTCAAAGGTCTAGCTTTGCGATACATCCTCAAAGACGGATCCTTCGAGACCATTCAAGCAAACCCTCAAATTTGGAGATTCACATGGGAACACTTTAAAAATGTTAACAGGATCATACAACACATGAAGTACTGCGGAGGAACATTCTCTGGCACAAAACTCTTGATTTGTGTTCCGAAGTTTTGGGTCATTGGTCACTGCTGCACTTACAAAGGAAGAATAGCTGATGAATCAAAGGTAGCAGTGATCAAGAATTGGGGACCATGCAACAACATTTCAGAAGTTTGCGCTTTCTTAGGGACTGTAGGAGTCCTTCGCAACTTTATTCGCAATTTTGCACAATGCGCACACCCATTGGTGAAACTTACACGCAAAGATATTCCATTCAAATTCGGTGAAGAACAAGTCAAAGCACAAGAACACCTGAAGACAGCCTTACTTTCGTCCCCTGCATTACTACCAATCAACTACAATTCGGAATCTCCAGTCATACTAGCAGTCAACACTTCATACATTGCGATAGGCTACTTTCTATGCCAATGCGCTCCAGATAACCTGAAGATTTGATACTACAACCGTTTCAGATCAATCACCCTCAATGACAGAGAAGCTAGGTTTTCGCAACCAAAGCTAGAAATCTACGGCTTATTTCGTGCTTTTCGCGCCCTCCGACTCTGGCTTATTGGTGTTTGCAACCTAGTTGTTGAGATGGATGCCCGCTATGTCAAGGGAATGCTCGCTCACCCTGATATTAATCCTTCTGCAAGCATTAATCGCTGGATTATCGCAATATTAACCTTCCATTTTACACTAGTACATGTCAAAGGTGCTCTTCATGGTCCTGATGTGTCATATCCCATGCAAGCCTGCGACGGATCTCCGGTGGATCACCGACGGAGCCGCTGTCATATCAAAAAGACTATTTCAAATTGTATTTCAAATTACTCCTGTTTTGTTTATATCACATATCTATCATTGCTGATCATCTTACTTACTGCGTACTCCGAGTGCTCCGTTGATCCCGCCGTAGTTACCCCGGTTACTTACTTACTATAAAACTTAGTATAATGTCACTTGTAACTTCAGTTTGATAATTGTATTGTTATCTCCACAACTCTCTCACTTCTAAGTCCTCGCTCTCTCTTAACTTCCGGAACTCCGCCGGACCTCCGCTCTCATTACCGTCACCTTATAAATTGGACATTGGGCGTAGAGAAGGGCGCAATCCCTTTTAGATTGAAGCCAAGTCCAGTGCCGCCATGGAACTCCGTCGGAACTCCGTCGTAACCCCGCCTATGAGATCAGTTCGTAACAGTATTATCAAACTCACACTTCTTACGCCCATTTTCACGAACCTATTAACATCTTATGTCAAGTTCACAAACAGTCACTATGCGTACACGCTCTACTACCAATTCGCAATGCGCGGGTCTCCGCAGTGGATTGCAAGCAGTGCGCAGATCCCGACTTTCCTCACCAACCCTCCACCGACCTTTGTCAACCTTTGGTACTACACCGCGACCTTCGAACATCTTTCCTGGCCTGGGCGCAAACCCAGAAAACCCTGACGTACCACCTCCAACAACACCGCCGGTTCCCCGCGGTACTCCGGTCGACAACCAACCTAGTCATGGCTACCCTGATGGGCCTGATGACCCTGATGGTGACGACAATGACCCAGAAGGTGATGACCATCAATCCATTCCCGAGTCGGAGCCCCGCAACGACCGGTTATTCCTACACGTACTACAAGAGTTATCGGACAGCATCCGCTCCTCCCGCCAACCCCGTAATGAAAAGGTCAAAGTACGCAAACCTGACACATTCAACAGAATGGACCCGCAGAAGCTCCGTGATTTTCTAATCTCTTGTAACCTTCACTTCCATGACCGTCCTACTCTTTTTGCATCTGATGAGAAAAAGATTCTATTCATTCTTTCTTATCTGAAGGGAGCAGCACTTGGTTGGTTTGAACCAGGGCTGATGGACAACACCAATAGTGCCAATTGGATTTGGGACTTTGAAGCCTTTATCAATGAGCTCGAGACCAACTTCGGCCTGCACGACCCCATCGGAGATGCCAAAAAGTCTCTCTACACACTCAAAATGAAGGAATCAGCACACATCGTCAAGTACAATGTCGAATTTTGGAAGTTGGCAGCCCGAGTTGATTGGAACGACTCGGCACTCCGTGAAGCGTACTTCCGCGGACACCCGCTACGGATCCATGTTGAAGTCCTCCGAGGAGGCAAGCCTACAACATTACCAACATTAGGTCTCAAGGCCCAAGAAGCCGATGAAGTCTACTGGATGCAGAAGGACGAGGCAGCGCTTGAAACCCGCCCCGCCAAGTCTAACAACAACAACAACAAAACTGACGACGCTTCCACCTCCGGCGGTAAATCCGCAAACTCCGGCGGTAAATCCAAGAACTCTAACAAGTCCAACTCCGGTAACAACTCCAACACTTCCAACAATGCTAGTGGCTCCAGCAACAACAAAACAAAGCCCTCAATAGCCGACAAGTTAGGGAAGGATGGTAAGCTCACCAGAGATGAACGGGCCTGCCACTTGAAAGAAGGGTTATGCCTTTATTGCGGAATAGCGGGTCACGAGGCAAAGGATTGTAGGAAGGCAGCTAATCCTAAAGGCAGAGCAGCGACAACGGAAACCGCTACACCGGCGGCCCCCGCGGTGACCTCTGCCGATTCAAAAAAATAGTCAGCAACCCTCTAGTTGCCTCCGCACGGGCTGGGGGTTGCGTTGACACCGACCGTGCACCAAAGGAGGTCCGCCTCAACGCCGCCGCTCTTTTCGACCCTAAATCTTTTCAAATTGCTTTAACATCTATTTATGACCCTACTATGATTACTCTCTTAGACAGCAGTTCAACTCATTGTTTCATAGATTCATCGTTTGTATCAAGTCACAGTATTCAGATGACAACTATACCACCGATACGGCTCCGCCTTTTTGATGGAATGTCCAATACATGGATAATGCAACAAGTACAGTTGCTAGTTTCATTTCCTACTGGCGAGTCATTCGACATATTGTTTTACGTTACTCCACTTGACTCTAGCAACTCCGCCATACTTGGACTAAATTGGCTTAGGCAAATCAATCTGTTGATTGACTGGACCTATGGCCAAGCCGCTTTCCGGACGTCTGGGTACAGAGGTCCTGCACCGTCGACATCCTCAGGTGAAGCAATTCCCTTGCCAGAACCTAACAAATCTCCCCTAGAACCGTGTCTACCCGACACGTCGGCGGAGTCTCCGATATCCGCCGCCGTCACCAAACCCATCAACATTTCGATCATCAATGCCGCCGCTTACGCTCATGCTGTTCACCTTCCTGGCTCCCAGACGTTCTCGGTCTCCCTCTCTGACGACGGAGTCTTTGGCAAAGCCGCCGCGCCTGTCGTGGAGGACGCGCCAGACTTATCCAAAGTCCCTGAGGAGTACCATGAGTTTGCGGACGTCTTCAGCAAAGGAAAGGCCAACACACTCCCACCACACCGACCTTACGACCTCAAAATTGAACTCGAGGAAGGGGCGGAACCTCTGCCGGGTTGTATGTACTCCTTGTCCGCCTCAGAGCTTAACGCTCTCCGCGCGTTCATTGAGGAAAACGTCCAGATAGGTTTCATACGGCCATCTAAATCCCCGCACGGAGCCCCGATCCTTTTTGTTCGCAAGAAGGGCGGTGAACTCCGGTTATGCGTCGATTATCGTGGGCTTAACAAGCTTACAAAAAAAGATTGCTATCCACTACCCCTCATCTCCGACCTACTTGACACCCTGCGCAACGCCCGCGTCTACACCAAAATCGACGTACGACATGCTTATCATCTGGTACGTATCGCCGATGGCGAGGAATGGAAAACTACATTCCGTACCCGTTATGGTTCCTTTGAATGGCGTGTAATGCCTTTCGGACTTACTAACGCTCCCGCCGCTTTCCAACATTTTATGAATGACATTTTTAGTGATATGCTTGACCTCTCTGTCATTGTTTACCTGGACGACATTCTGATCTACTCCAATAACATGTCTCAACACAAGAGGCACATTAAGGAAGTATTACGATGACTCCGCAAACACGGCCTTTACGCGGCTCTGCAGAAATGCGAATTCCATGTCGACACCGTAGAATACCTCGGTTACATTCTCTCACCAGAGGGCCTACGGATGTCTGCTGACAAAGTCCAAACAATTATGGACTGGCCAGAGCCTCGCAAGATCAAGGACGTACAATCGTTCCTAGGCTTTTGTAATTTCTATCGGTGGTTTATTCACAGGTATTCCGATATCACTGTTCCCCTTACCAGACTAACTAGAAAGAACGTCCCCTGGACTTTCACTGACAAATGCCGACAAGCCTTCCAGAAACTCAAGGAAGAATTTATGCATGCCCCGGTCCTTGCACATTGGACTCCGGACAACACTATGATTGTCGAAACAGACACTTCCGACTGCGCGCTCGCCGCTATACTGTTGACATACACCGCCGACGGCGAGCTGCACCCGGTCGCCTTCCACTCCCATTCCTTCACACCTCCCGAACTCAATTACGACACACATGACAAGGAGCTACTAGCTATCTTTGAAGCCTTTAAACATTGGCGTCAATACCTTGAAGGTAGCGGAACTCCGGTCTCCGTCGTTACTGATCATAAAAACTTAGAATATTTTTCCACCACGAAACTACTCACATGGTGGCAAGCCCGCTGGTCCGAGTACCTCTCCCAATTCAATCTCATTATTCGCTTCCGTCCTGGGAAACTTGGTACAAAGCCCGATGCTCTCACTAGACAATGGGACGTCTACCGCAAAGGGGGAAATAGCGATTCCATTACGCAGCGCTGTAGCCCTCGACATAGAAAGCTTGCACACAGACATCCGTGCGGCTCTTCCGTCAGACCCCGCTATAGCTTCGCACCTTACTACACCTTCCGCACCCTGGTCAATTGGGGATGATGGACTTCTTCGTCTCAATGATCGCATCTACGTCCCGGACTCTGCGGACCTCCGACTACGCGTTCTCCAATACAAACACGATCATATCCTTTCAGGCCACTTCGGCCAAAATAAAACATTACAACTGGTACGCCAAGAATATGTTTGGCCTAAACTCAGAACATTTGTAAAGGATTATTGCAATACGTGCACTTTGTGTAAACACGCCAAGTCACCGCGGCCTAAGCCGTACGGACTATTGAAGCAACTACCGATCCTGGAGAAGCTGTGGAACTCCATCTCTATGGATTTCATTGAACACTTACCCCCATCCCTCGGTTATACCTCCATTTTGGTCGTCGTTGACTGACTTTCTAAACAGGGCATATTCATTCCTACAGTTGACGAAATTGACTCCCCGGAGCTCGCCCGGCTCTTCATCCTTCACGTATTTTCCAAACACGGAGTTCCATCGCACGTCACTTGTGACCGCGGTTCTGAATTCGTCTCTAGGTTTTTCCAGTCACTAGGTAAAGCCCTCAACATGAAGATCCACTTCACTTCGGGTTACCACCCGGAGGCCGACGGACAAACCGAACAACTTAACCAGACACTAGAACAGTACCTGCGCATCTTTTGCAACTATCAGCAGGATAACTGGTCGGAACTCCTTCCCCTCGCCGAGTTCGCTTACAACAACGCGTTTAGCGCTACTACCAGTATATCACCGTTCTACGCTAACAAAGGCTACGACCCTAACATCACCGTCTACCCTGAACACGAGCTGGCTTCCCAGAAGGCTAGGTCTTTCGTCGTGGACCTTGACAAACTACATACGGAACTCCGCCGGCAAATCAAACTTGCCCAAGAGCGTTATCAAGTTCCTGCGGACCGCCGCCGGCACCCCGCTCCGCCGTTTAAAGTTGGTGATCAGGTCTACCTTAATGCTGAAAACATCCGCACTACTAGGCCTTCAAAAAAGTTGTCAGAAAAGAACCTTGGTCCCTTTGAAATCATCACCCAAGCTGGCACACACTCCTTCACCCTTTGCCTTCCGGACCACCTCCGCGCATTACATCCGGTCTTTCACATATCACAAATTGAACCCGCACCCGTCAATACCATTCCTAACCGGATTCAGCTGCCGCCTCCGCCGATTACTATCGACGACAAAATTTAATACGAGATTGCAGAAATCTTGGACTCCAAACTCGATATGCGGCGGTGGTGTCCGTTGTTATACCTGGTGCGCTGGTCAGGTTATGAGAATACTGACTTGGAACAGTCCTGGTTACTTGCCGAAGAACTCGAGCATGCCCAGGAAGCCATCGCGGACTTCCACGCACTGTACCCCGACAAACCCAGTCCACAATAACTTCACCCTACATCAATAAAACAAAGTCACTTCAAAATTAATAAAGCCATTTCATTTTTCCTTATACCGTACTATTACTTACTAAAAACAAAGCCATCAGATACCGTCACCCTACATACAACAAAACAAACAAAGTCAACATTACCTATCGAACACCGTCATTACTTACAAGAAAAACAAAGCCATTTCATTATGATTCAAAAAACTGTCATCTTACTTACAACATTACTTATCAGATCACTCCTTACTTACAAAACAAAAACAAAGTCAAAACAAAAACATTACAAACCAATCTATCTACATACAAACCAAAGTATATACATTTTACGGTCCCCGTTGGACCTCCGTACGTACTATGTTACTTGTACTTTCTTTTTCTACTACTATTCCTCCATTTCTAACTCCCCCTCCTCCTCGCTCCAGTTCGAGACCCCGTTGGTCTCCGTCGGCTCCTGCTCCGCTTGCCACGCCTTGAACGTGGCGTAATCCTCTTCTTCCACCTCCAGCCGCTCCAACTCCTGCTCCACTTCCTCCTCTTCACCCGGGTACATGAGCTCCTCCACCCAGTCCTCGTCTCCCTCCTCAGTCTCTCCGCCCCACTTCTGGAACTCACTCAGCTCCGTCATGACCGCCGTCAGGTTCGTCAATCCCTTCGATATCGATGCGAGCCACCCCACTAGTTCCTTGAGGTGGTCTCGTTGACCTACCTCCACTGTCCCCGCTGTCGTCGCCCTCGCCCCTCGTCGCACCCCGCCCTCGCACTTCTGCTTCAGCTTGAAGCAGTAGTCGCAGGCGAGGCGGCGGGTCCCGCCGGACCTCACGCATGCCTGACCCGCATATCGACACCTAAAACAAATCAACTAAAAAAGAAATAAAAGTGGTGACAAACACCACTTACCTGTTGCAACGGGCCTCCGTCAACGGCCCCACGGTCTCTCTGCTACCAGCGGCCTCACTTGCCACCGCCTTGGTCTTCTTCTTCTTGGGCGGCTTCGTGACCACCCCTTCGTTGTCCTCGGTGGCGGACTCCGTGGCCTTCCGCTTTTCTGCGCAGCGTGCCTCGCGACGACGTGCTTTCTCTTCCCTGCGCTGTCTCTTCTCTTCGGCAGCCTCCTTTTCCACCTCCTCCGTGGCAGTTTTCTTCGCGGCCTCTTCCTGCGCGGCGAGTTCTTTGAGACGCGCCATCAGCTTCGCGCGTTCCTCAGCGGCGGACGACAGGGGGGCGGGTAGGGATGTGTTTTGTGAGCTGGACATGATGGTTGGATGTTGAAGAACTGCAGATGTCAAAATTTGTTGGGAATGGAGTGTTGAACAGTGACAGGAAGAGTTTAAGGACAAGGTTAGATTATGAAGTTAATCTCAAAGGCTAGTGAGTGAGGGAGTCTGCCACAGGGAGGAATGTTATTATCATCTCCTACAAGATGTGCAATATTTATACTACACAGTTAGGAGGTATAGTGTAATGCACTCCTTTAATATATAAAGGAGGTATTCTGTAATAGACCCCTGTACCAGTTAATAATGGAATAACTATGTCATATCCCCTATAACAGTGTCAATAATAGTGACATATGATATCATGGCTTGGTAAGTCCTAGACTTCCTGCAGGGTGTGTCATAGACACTCTATCCATAGCTCTGTCTTGGATAGGCTATCATAGACATGGCTATATCTTGCCTATCCCATGATAGACATGCTGCAGGATGATTAATCCTGTAGCATGTGTTAACTGTGGATTCCCCTATATGTCTCTGCATGTGTTAACCTCTGTTAAACATGTGTTAATATGACTTAGCATATTCTGGCAATATTCCATAGGCATGTTAACTGCCTTGGCTTGCCTGTATACTCTTGTATACATAATCCCAACAAAATTCCTAAATACGGAATCCGAACATCACATGACCTTGAAGGCTCGGTCCTATGGGGGGGATACTGTCATATCCCATGCAAGCCTGCGACGGATCTCCGGCGGATCACCGACGGAGCCGCCGTCATATCAAAAAGACTATTTCAAATTGTATTTCAAATTACTCCTGTTTTGTTTATATCACATATCTATCATTGCTGATCATCTTACTTACTGCGTACTTGGTGCTCCGTTGATCCAGCCATAGTTACCCCGGTTACTTACTTACTATAAAACTTAGTATAACGTCACTTGTAACTTCAGTTTGATAATTGTATTGTTATCTCCACAACTCTCTCACTTCTAAGTCCTTGCTCTCTCTTAACTTCCGGAACTCCGCCGGACCTCCACTCTCATTACCGTCACCTTATAAATTGGACATTGGGCGTAGAGAAGGGCGCAATCCCTTTTAGATTGAAGCCAAGTCCAGTGCCGCCACGGAACTCCGTCGGAACTCCGTCGTAACCCCGCCTACAAGATCAGTTCGTAACATGATGGACTTTCAAGGCGACCAAGACAACCAGATGATGAAGAACTAGAACAAGATGACTTCAAAGATTGGGTTGACCAACTGCATAGATTCATTCATATTATTCATGACCTCTCCCCACCTCCAACTTTGCACGGCACCAAAACCACTCCCTCATTTATATTGATTCTCACTAGCGCTCAAATCTCAAGTCAGGAGGAGGAGAGCTATGCTATAGTTCCATGCTCCGAAAACGCGAAACAAGACGATTTGAAGCTTGAAGCAGTACGGGCTTGGCACGAAGACTTACAGAGACCTAGTGAATTAAATGATTTGCAGTATGCTGCTTTCATCCGATATGCAACTAGATTCTTCTGTGATCAAGACCGCCTTTGGAAGAGAGACTCCCATGGAGCTCACAAGCTCGTTATTCCGCACCACCGATGACTAGACATCCTGTGAAATGTTCACGATAACATTGGACACAAGCGATATTATGCAACATGCAATGCACTCCTACTACAATTCTTGTGGCCCCACATACATGCAGACCTGCTATGGTATGTGCAAACATGCAGACCTGCTATGGTATGTGCAAACATGCCACATTTGCCAGGTACAACAAACCACAAAGATTTGAATTCCCCCTGTCGTCGCCACCCCAGCTCCCTTGTTCTCAAAGATCTACATAGATACGATGCACATGCCGAAGTCAGGGAACTTCAAGTATCTCGTTCAAGGACGTTGTTCACTTGTCCACTGGCCAGAGTTTCGCATGCTTGCAAATGAGAACGCAACCTCGCTAGCCAACTGGATATTTCAAGATATCATTTGCAGATGGGGAGCACTTCGCAAAATAGTGACAGACAATGCCCCCGTCTTCCTCAAAGCTCTTGCAGTCTTAGGACGCAAGTACAAGATCCATCACATTCAAATTAGTGGCTACAACTCCAAGGCAAACGGCCTGGTAGAGCGAGCCCACTTTGACATCAGACAAGCATTGTTCAAAGCAGCTAATGGAGATGAAGCGAAATGGTCCCAAAGCTCTTATTCAGTATTCTGGGCAGAACAAATTACAATGAAAAAGATGATGGGTTGTTCCCCATACTTCACAGCCACTGGCACACATCCGCTGATTCCTCTAGACATTGTCAAAGCCACCTACCTCCAACCACCTCCAGACTCTGTGCTGTCTACCACCGATCTCATTACTAGATGAGCGATCACACTGCAGAAGCGCAAGAGCGACCCAGCAAAGACACATTCCAGAGTCTATTCCACGCGAAAACAAGCCGTGATACGATTTGAACAGAAACATCTTCGCACCATTCACGACTTTAACTTCAAATATGGTGACCTCATACTGATGTGAAATACAAGAATTGAATATTCGCTGGATCACAAACTCAAACCTCACTACTTAGGCCCTCTAATTGTTATCTCTAGGAACGAAGGAGGAGCCTATGTTGTTTGCGAACTCGATGGAACAGTCATGCATAGGCCCATTGCAGCATTTTGCCTGGTCCCCTATTACGCTCGATGATCTATTCATATTCCCCCTGATGCTATTGACATTGATATGAAATGCCTTCGACAATCAGAAGAAATGGACTTAGCAATGGATGAAGAGCAACAAGAACTACTTGATCCAGACAGCGATAGCGATGATATGCCTTAGGAAATTCTAAGCGGCGATCGTGGGAGAATTGTCGAGAAAAACTTGGGAAAATTCTCAAGAACATATAGGAACTCACAGAATAATTGAGCACCAAAGGACGAGCATTAGTATGGGGAAGCGGGACTGTGGGACTTAGGAAGCGTCAAGCGCACGTTGAGCGTCCGATCCCCAGCCGTTTTGATGCCAGGTGTTAATGCAACGTACATATTAATCGACGGATCAGGGCGGACAGGCACAGCCACCCGACCGACACCTTAGGAGCCCATAGCAACAGCGGATCAGCTTAGAAAATCAAGCATCAAGATCAAAAGATCGACATCGTACCTGATTGATGGCGGGGCGGAACACCATAGGAGATGAAGGCCGAGCAATAGAGGGCATTATCTAACATAAGTCGGCAAGATTTCCTTTTATACCATTTTTCTATCTCATTTAACAGACCGTGCGGACGGGGCAATATCACCCCATCGCGATGTGATTCTATCTTCTAGGGTAGCTCCACCGAGCTATTTCCAACATACCATATAAAGGACAGTTTCATTATCTATTTCATATTTCGTACTTGTACAAATACTAGGGGTAGTGTAGCTGCGCAGTAGAGAAGTTCAGACCCCAGAATATACCTCTCTCACAAATCTCACATCTTGCTCATCACATGACACGGCGAGCACGCTCAAAGTTGTGTAAAGACTCGGAACCAAGGACTAGGACATAGGAAATCGGGCGTGGGAAGTTTCTCCCTTGCGCGTCAAAGTTGTTGAAAGCTCAGTGCTGTTGACAATGTCGGGCTCGTTGAGCTTACTAAGGATAAAGGATTAGGAAACCAAGGATCTAAGGAATAAAGGAACGAAGTTTAGGATCTTCGGACTTAGGGTCGAAGATTGGGAAACTGAGGCACAAGGACAAGGATTTGAACTAAGGATTAGGAATTCTAAAGGACATAGGAACAAGACTTAGGGAAAGCTTACGAAACTCTTAGGAAATCGGACTTAGGAAACCCTTAGGAAATCGATGGGAAAACGGAAAGACATTAGGCAGGATCTTAGGAAGGATCTAAGGATATCAAGAATATTCTAAGGAAGAGGCGAGCTTAGGAAGGAACCTTAGGAACTAAAGGCTTGGCAATAAGTTCTGCAAGGGAACTCTTTGGCCCACTCGCAACCATTCAGATAGTGCATTGGTGTGTGTGTTTTGTGTTGGTTAGGATATAGGATCTTGGTGTCAGACGCACACCACCCGTTTCAGCGTGGAGTTCGTACCGACTATAAACCCTCGTTACACCTTACAAAAGAAGAAGAAGTGAATACCTTCCTAGATAACGATGAAGCCTATGCAATAATTGCTGGAGACGAAATAAACACGCTCAAAGACGTGCGGATCTCCCTTGATTGGCTGGAATGGCAAATAGCCATACAAAATGAATTGAACCTATTAAAGGAGAAGGGGACATGGGAATTGGTCCAGAAACCTCCTGACGCAATACCGATCGCAAACAAATGGGTCTTTGTCTGGAAAAGAAATAAACAAGGGGAAATTATAAGATACCGAGCGCGATTAGTTGCAAAAGGATGTGCACAACGACCAGGCTATGATTATACGGATACCTTCTCACCCGTAGTCTGGATGGACACGCTCCGAGCAGTATTAGTGCTTGCATCAAAGAAGGGTCTAATAATACAACAGATGGACGTAAAGGGCGCATACCTCAATGGCACATTAAAAGAAGAAATATATATGAAGCAACCTGAAGGACAAGAAGATGGAACAGGCCGGGTATGTAGGTTAGTGAAACTGCTTTATGGACTAAAGCAGGCAGGGCGAGAGTGGAATAATGAATTTGATGGTAAACTCAAAATTCACGAATACGGACGCTTATTTGCAGATCCATGCGTGTATATTCAAAGGGTCGTTGATGACTTGGGAATAATAACAGTCTGGGTCGACGACACATTACTCTTTGCGTCTTCCAATTCTATGATGAAGCATATGAAAAATATGCTCAGTATGGAATGGGAAGTAACTGACCTCAGGGAGCCGAGCAAAATCATCGGCATAGAAATTATGTGCCAAGACGATGATGATACTCAGTCCGAGGAACCACCTGGAAACACACACCAAATGATAGTCCTACTAGACCAGAGGAAGGGAGCGAGGTGGCTTTGGGTTGGTGCTTGACACAAGGCAAGATGATAAGAGAGTGAAGGGATAATACGATAATAAGACGACGACTCGTGCTTCTTGAGACGAGATAATACGATAATAGGACTCTGGAATTGAGCTCTGTGCTCTATATGACGAGGGGAAATGATTTATTGTTTTTTTCTTTTCTATCTACTAGATGTCTTATATAGATATTCTAAGTGGGGCCAGGAAATTGAAGTGGGTGAAGAGGACCCAAGTAAAATGAGAAGGAATCAGATGCCAATGAGAAAAAGGGGGAGGGGTAATGGAATAAGGAGTGGGTAATGGAATAAAGAGTGGGTACTAGGTCAAGAAATCTACCTGGTGTAAGAAATCTACCTGGTGTAATAGGACTTCCCTCCTATCCAAAAATGCGTCCAGTGGCTTGTCAGGCAGGTGATAGGGACTAGAGAGGATGATGATGTAATCCTGGGAACTTTGTCATGTGACCAAAATCATAGGACTGTTGATAATACCGTTCCTTGCACTAGAACCTTACACCATGATCTCTAACAACATCTCTCTTGTCCTTATCTTCTTCATCATCCTCTTGATTATGTGCATCCTGATGGCCTACCAATGGAGACGCGCTATTGTGTGGGGACGATTCTCATCCGAGCTCAACACAGAAAATTTGCCTGTTGGAGGAGATGATCCCATTATCTTCTGTGACCCATTACGATGGAGCCTTGACTGGAGTGAGTGAGATATCTTCTTCCTTTGCCAACAATGAGTTGAACAATATCAAGTGCGACCAGAGGACAATGCGGTGGTGACCCAAGCCAGGAAAGAAGAGAGTGAGGTGGATGACAGAGTGGGCCAAGAGGTGGAGGTCGATATAACTGATGTGGGAGCTAAATATGAAGAGTTTTGAGGCTGCAAGTAGCACGAGTATTGGTAGTAATGCGTGTGAGATCCTATGACGATTGTAGAATGTGGCATGAGGAGGTGTCGTTAAAAATGTGAAAATGGGATGGTTCAGAGCTTTGGACGCTCCTGATACCTATCAACGACGCAATCAAGATATCTCAGGAGAAATACATTGAAAATATTCTCCGCAAGGAGGGAATGCTTGACGCGAATCCAGTCGGAATGCCAATGGATCCCAATATTAAATTATTGGCGAATCCAGATTATAATGAACCCAACAGGAGTAATTCATACGCAAAATTATTAGGATGTCTACAATTCCTATCAAATTCCACACGACCCGATATTAGCTTTGCCGTTAACAAGTTGGCCGCCTACACTGCTAACCCGGGTTTACAACACCACGGTGCAATAAAGTGAATACTCAGGTACTTGGCTGGTACAAAAACTCTCGGGATAATTTATAAATCCCAAGATGAGACTGAAAACAATAACCTCTTCCATGGATATGCTGATGCTTCATTTGCTAATATTGAAGATCTTAAATCCACAACCGGCTATATTTTCAAAGCGTCCGGGGGAGCAATAACATGGAAATCTAAGAAACAAACTATTATTGCACTATCCTTTACCGAAGCTGAATATATTGCATTATCAGATGCTGGACGTGAAGCCATATGGCTAAGAAATTTATATGAAGAACTCGGATTTGCACAGCAATTCCCCACAGTGATTAAAGGCGATAACAAAGGGTCAGTAAGGCCAATAAATCAATAGAAATTCAAAACTGTCGTGATCCGGAGCAAACTGCAGACATATTAACAAAGGCTCTGCCGAAGCCTAAATTTACATGACATAGGGACGAGATGGGAGTTCAGTCAGGTTAACCCAGCAGCTTTCCTCGCGTGAGTTGGATTTTTTCCCAACGGGTTTTTTCCACCACAGAGGTTTTAATGCAACTGGAGAAACTTATTCCACCCTTGACTTCAGGGGGAGTAATGACAAAATATTTAACCATTTCACCCAGCCGTTCTAGGCTTGAGGGGGAGTGTTGGGATACAAGCCTATAATTGCTATATCCAGAGCGGTAATTATGACATTACTAATTACTGTTACTTCAGCATTACTTCAGCATTATATACTATATATACTATATGTATAGTATACTGAGACAATTAATTCCTGACCTCTGAAACATACAGAGGAGTGCCCCCCTTTGTCTAAAAACCTCTAGTCAGCTTCCAGCTTTACCTCCCTACACACTTTGTCACAGTAAAGTTGAATATCCGCTGGCCACCTCAATGGCAAGCGGCTTGAGATGCTGTGGCACAAGAATTCATTGAATTGAAGTATATACAACTATGTAGAAAGTAAGATAGGACCTATAGGATGAAGTATACTGAAAATTAGGATGAAATGAGTTGTAGAATTGGGTATGATTTAGGATAGTGCTGGCAGGCTGAGAATGTGAAGCTTGTGGTTGAGAAAGCGTGTGCGAAGAGTGCCATAGACAACATCAAGGTCCCGAGCTGTTTGAGCAATATTAATCTTGATGCCATTGTGCTTTTCGCAAATAAGGCGGTGGCAGCCCTCTTGGAGTAATGCTTTGGTCTCATCACTGGTGCACTCTACCATGCGGTGATGGACTGTCAAGCAAAAACGCGACAACATGTACACTGCTCAGGCTTCTGGGTGGACCTTGAATTTTGATGAGTTTTGTCATGCTGTCTCTCTTTGCTCTTGAACATGGACACACCACCCTGGAGACTTGTAGAGAGTGTGCTAC
This sequence comes from Tricholoma hemisulphureum, assembly GCA_964034925.1. Lineage (NCBI taxonomy): Eukaryota > Fungi > Basidiomycota > Agaricomycetes > Agaricales > Tricholomataceae > Tricholoma > Tricholoma hemisulphureum. The sequence continues at coordinate 1,074,738 of OZ035933.1, forward strand.
CATATTCTGGTCTAGTGTAGGTGCCCTGTTGAATTTTTTCGGGCTTTGGGAGTGGTTTTTGCCATGGTGAGCAAGGCTTTTTCATTTGTATCACTGTTTGATCACTCCAGCTACCATTTCTTGACTACTTCCACAGCATGTATTCCTTAGTGAAATTTTTAATACATCCATTACTACTAGTAAATCAGATCCCGTAAAACTCCAGGGGGATTGAGCAAGCAGATAAAATGTGAAAATTGAATTTCAGACTCCCTTGGAGATTTCAGACCAATTGGGCGATATAGTATGTAGTTGTTGAGCAGGTAAGGAATCAGGAAAACAGAACGGCAATCAACAAGAATACACATAACATCTGCATTGACAAGGGCGGTGCACCATTTGACTGTGGCTGTAACTAAAACAGTTTACATGTGGAATTGCATTTATTGCACATCCAAAAAGATTAGAGATCCTCTTCTCTCTCATTGACCTAAATCAATGAGGAACATGAGCGTCAGAAAACTGAGATCACGGTATATTTGCCTTGACTCCATATGCTGTCTCTGCAGCTTGACCTAGGCTACCTGCTGCAACTAAGATAGAAACTATTAGTATCAGTTAATGGACATAAATAGTACATACTAAACACATGTCCATTTCTCCCCTTATTGAATCCCCAGCTACAAATGATGTGGATGTCAGCAGCATGAGAGAGCTCTGACAGATGACGCTTGCCTATTTTGCACAATCCAGTACCTAAGATCAACCAGAGCAATTAGCAATGTTACATACTCATTTATGAAAGGAATCTGCACAAACGGTCCTTGCCCTTCCCACCCTTCTTGAACTTGCCATAACTGATGATCACCACTGTAAATGTTAAAAACACTCAGGGTGAAAAACAATAAGAATGCACTGGCATGACCCTCATAAGGGCAATCAGTCTCAGGCCAGTCGGGGTGCCTATTATCTTGAGTGAGTTAGTCAGAAGCGCTGAACAATGGTTATATTTGTAGAAACCCTACAAAACACCACATCTTTGTTATGACTCACAACCACTTGAGCGTACTTCACAAACCCTGTAGATAACTGGAACTAGCTGCAAGTTCATGTAAAGACAATCGAGAAAATGCTGGCATCACTCACTGAGGAATACAGGGGACCAATCGTCTACATAAACTCAATATATGAGGTGATGGTCAGTACAGTGCAGAATGGGCAAGACATATGGAGATATGCTCCTGCATTTGATCCCACACTTGAATTCCTTGATCACCAGTTCATGCATCTTGGAATTCGATGGAATCAGTGAGATACAGAAGCCTGCCATATGTGTGTGCAAAACACCCAGCCTGTGGAGGCAGTCACTGATGGGGGATTTCACATCATTCATGAGATACGGACGTACATTGCATTTAGGAGAATTTCTAGAAGACCAAGGAACACACGACTTGGTGGCCATATATTCACCACCAAGCTATTTAACAACATTAATCCGAAATGATAATTGAATATGAGACTAGTCCTCACTTTACTTCAGATGTTCCTAACCAGGTTGTCAGGGGTTGTCTTTGTGTATTGGTGGAAAAAGAAAAGAGCTCTGACATACAAAAATGTATTTTCTGTTGGTAGCATCTCATTAGAATATAAATATGTCACAGGATGTTTAGGCTCACTGTCTTGCAGAGACATTTGCTTAGCACATGGCCAACCAAAGCGGGGAGAGCTCCATGGGTGTCTTCCTATGAAACTTAGTCATAATAATTGCCTTGGGTTGCAGAATTGATAAGAAAGGAAAGTAAGGGCTAACAGAAGGAATTCACCTCAACCATAGTTGTGATCGTGAATGAAGCTGTCAGTTGTTTGAGTTTTGCATTCTTGTGGTGTCATCGTAAATAAACTTACCACACAGCTGCGTGTTCTCCTGGTTTTTTTGAGGTGTCTTGAACGTTGTTTGTGGATTGAAGCTGTCGGGAGCACGACACACAATATCACAACATGCAAGAGAGTCTGCATATTCTTCTGCAGCCTTTTCACCCACATCCATGGCATCCATAAATTGTGCATCTGAGATTCGATAGCCTTCTGTGAGAGGTGGACATGTGTCACTGCCAGTGGAAACTTGAGCCGTGCATATATAAGATTTTATATTTAAGGAGTCCAAAGCAAAGCTTACCAGGAACTTTTTTGAATGAAACCGTTCCATACTTCAGCACTTTGGAGTTCTTCATTGTGCTATATAGTGTGCATCTGTTAAGGTCGTGCAAAGTGGGGGCAGGCAGAATCGGAAAACGCGCAGTGAGTCCGAAGGGGAACAAACAGGACTTGGCTTCAACTTGTAAGAAGTTGCGCCCTCCTGTTGATCCGGTTGTCCCTGATTTCAGGAGTGAGTTTTCGGGTACGCGGAAATGCGTCGGGGGTTCCGAGGGAGGAAGAACTAGAGAGTTGAACTGGAATCCAACTAGAGTTAACAAATCAATATTCAAACTGGATAGCTCGACCTAATGTGTGAGCTTATATACTAAGTACAAATGTTTCTACTATAATCTAGCATAGTCTTGAATAGCGGGATTGGTAAGAAGATTACTAAGTAGTTACTAATAAGTCGGGCATCGCACGGTGTCTCCGAGGTCTGGAATATTCTACACCTTTCTTTATCCTGATTTCTGAGTCATTCCTGTACTGCAATTGAATACCACTTTTGGAGTGATCATGTGAGTACCACTTCGGGTATCCGTCGGTAAACCCGTCGGGTTTTGCGTAGCCGGCAGAACGGTGCATGACAGTATTTCCCCCTTAGTGCCAAGCCTTCGAGGCACGTGATAGTTCATCTTCCGAAATTGGTAATATCCGATCTTCAACCACAACCACCACATCCACCACCCAAACGAAATGCCCGCAACCAACAACACCCCTGCCTCCTCGTCGAAAGGAACTGCCACCGACATTGAGGCGGAACTCGCTGCCATGGAGGGGGAGGAGGTGGCCGAGGCCAAGAGGAAGCAGGAGCGGGAGGGGAAGAAGAAGAAGCTGGCCGAGCTCGCAGAGGCCAAAAAAGCAGAGGAAGCGGCAGCAGCAGCAGCGGCGGAAAGCTGCAAAAAGCGCGAAGAAGGCTGCCAAGCGACAGGCAGAGGCGGATGAGGAGGGAGACGAGGCACCTGCCTCAAAAAAGAAGAAGGTGGCCTCTGTGCCAGAGGAGGCCGACGGGAATGACGAGCTGGCACGGGTGGCGTGCAGAAAGTGTGTAGCCACTTATTCTTTTAATTCTTTTTTTTTCTTGATAATTTTCTAGATGCAATCTTCAAAAGGTCGACTGCGTGCAATCGGCGGGTGCGTGGGGCAGGACCTGCAAGGTCTGCCTCAAGGCCAAGCAGAAATGCGAGGCTCTCTGGGATGAGGGTCCGGCGGGTCCGAGCGGGGTTTCCGCTCTGGGTGAGGCGGGGATGAGACTGTTTGAGAGGCTAGTGGTAGGGGTGGAAAGGATGGGGTCGGAGCTGGAGAAGATAAATGAGAAGTTGGATGGGATCACGGAGGTGATGCGGCACGGCGCGGTGGATGAAGCGTATGAGCTCCAGGACGTGGGGCTCGACGACAAGTGGTACAACGAGTGGCGGGACAAGGAGGAGATGGCGGAGGAACTCCGAGGAATGGAGGAAGAAAACCGGGAGTTCCGGGAGTTCCTGCGGCAGCGGGAGAAGGAGCACGAGGAGGATGACGAGGATGTAGAGGTGGAGGTAGTGGATGCGGAGTAGGTAGCAGGAATGCCGTACGAAAGTGCGGAAAAATTGCTAGTGAACAAAAATGTAAATAAAATAGAATCTTTTGTAATTGTCTTGAAATCTTTAAAATTGGAAACTAAAATGAGATAGAAAGAAAAATCAAAGCGGTAATGGTCCGGGTTTGCGCGGGTAACGCGCGTGAAAGTCCGAAACTAGTTCTTGAGCATGATCGAGTTCTGTAGCTGGTAACCAAGAGTTTTCTTCGTCGGTACCTTCATACCCTGTCCATCGGACATAGTATAAAAGTTTGCATTTCCTTCGATTATCAATCTTGGAGTCTAAGATCTCGGCAATCTCATACTCGAGTTCATCATCAATTTCAATGGGCGGAGGTGCGGGTTGTACCCGATTTGGAATTTGGTTCAGGGTTTCCGATTCCAATTGAGAAACATGGAAGACTGGGTGGATAGCGCGCAAATGCTTGGGTAACCGAAGGGTAAACGAATGTGTACCAGGTCGAGCAATGATTTCAAAGGGACCGAGGTATTCTTCAGAGAGTTTCTTGGAGGGTCTAGTAGTGCGAATGTGTTCTGCACTAACAAAGACTTTTTGTCCGATACGGAAGTCTGGAGCGGGTTGCCGTCGGCGATCCGCGGGACCTTGATATCTTTTCTGTGCGGCGGACATTTGCATACGGAGCTCTGCATGAAGTTCGTCTAGGTCCACAACAAATTCACAGGCGCGCTGAGAAGCGAGTTCGCGTTCAGGGTGGACGGTAATATTCGGGTGGTAGCCTTTATTGGCATAGAATGGAGAAACACCAGTGGTAGCACTTGGTGCATTGTTGTAAGCGAACTCCACTAGAGGTAAGAGTTCGGACCAGTTATCCTGCTGGTAATTGCAGAATATTCTGAGGTACTGTTCCAGGGTTTGATTCAGGCGTTCTGTTTGTCTGTCTCCTTCTGAGTGATAGCCTGAGGTGAAATGGATTTTCATGTCTAAGGCTTGTCCTAGTGAGCGGAAGAACGCGGAAACAAACTTGGGACCGCGATCGCACGTAACATGCGACGGAACTCCGTGCTTCGAGAAGATGTGGATAATAAACAATTTAGCAAGCTGTGGGGCGGTGATTTTGTCCACAGTGGGAATGAAGATTCCTTGCTTTGAAAGTCGATCCACTACAATGAGGATGGAAGTGTAGCCAGATGATGTGGGTAAATGCTCGATAAAATCCATGGATACGGAATTCCACGGCTTTTCCAGAACCAGAAGTTGCTTCAGAAGTCCGTAGGGTTTATGTCGAGGAGCTTTAGAGCGTTTGCAAGTTGTACAAGAATTGCAGAAATGCTGTACAAAGGTTCTGAGGTTTGGCCACACATAATCTCGACGTACAAGCTGGAGTGTCTTGTTTTGTCCGAGGTGTCCTGACAGGATGTGATCATGTTTGTACTGTAGGATCTTGAGTCGGAGGTCATTAGCATCTGGGACATAGATGCGGTTGTTGCGGCGTAGTAGACCACTATCATCAATGGTCCACTTGGGGTCGGATGTGCGCGGAAGTTGCGCGGTCTAGGGAGTAAGAATCTCGGATGGTTTTATGGAGTTGGTCAATGTCCATAATAACGGCTGTTCTAAGGACTGGAGAGGCAAAGTAAGTGGCCCATAATGAGGAAACAAGTTGCTCATTAGTGAATATAGGGCGCAAATTGCTCGGATTTGCCATGGCGAAGTCGCTATTTCCCCCTTTGCGGTAGATGTCCCATCGTCTAGTTAAAGCATCGGGTTTGGCCCCTAGCTTACCAGGATGAAAACGGATAACCATATTGAACTGTGAAAGGTACTCAGACCATCGGGCTTGGCGTCGAGTCAGCAGCTTTGTGGTGGCGAAGTATTCCAGGTTTTTGTGATCAGTAACCACATCAACGGGAATTGCGCTGCCTTCCAAATATTGGTGCCAGTGCTTGAATGCCTCAAAGATGGCAAGTAATTCTTTGTCATGAGTGTCATAGTTCAATTCGGCGGGAATGAAAGAGCGGGAGTGGAATGCAATAGGGTGAATTTCTCCATCAGTAGTGTGGATTGAAAGAATAGCGGCAAGTGCATAATCCGAGGCGTCGGTTTCAACCATCATCTGAGAGTCAGGTACCCAATGAGTGAGTACGGGGGTGTGGGTGAATTCTTCCTTCAAATGGTTGAAGGCCGTTCGACAGGTGTCGTTAAAATTCCAAGGCGCATGTTTGCGGGTTAAGCGGGTAAGGGGTACGGTGATTTCGGAATATCCGTGAATAAAGCGGCGGTAAAAGTTGCAAAAACCGAGGAAGGATTGAACATCCTTCACTTTGCGGGGTTCGAGCCAATCCATAATAGACTGGACCTTATCCTGGGCCATATGCAAACCGTCGGGTGAAAGGATAAATCCGAGGTATTCAATGGTATCTCGGTGGAATTCACATTTTGATGCTCCGGCAAAAAGGCCGTTTGCGCGCAATCTCCGAAGTACTTCTTTAACATGTTTCTTGTGTTGTGACATGTCTTCAGAGTAAATCAGGATGTTGTCAAGGTAAATGATGACGCAAACGTCCAGGAGATCATGGAAAATGTCGTTCATGAAATGTTGAAACGTTGCGGGTGCATTTGTGAGGCCGAATGGTACTACTAACCACTCGAACGAACCATAACGGGTGCGGAAGGTGGTTTTCCACTCTTCTCCGTCGGCAACATGCACCAAGTGATAAGCATGACGTAGATCAATCTTGGTGTACACGCGGGCTTTTCTCGGGGTGTCTAGAAGATCAGAAAGCAAAGGTAGCAGATACCTATCTTTCTTGGAAATCCGATTGAGGCCGCAGTAATCGACGCAAAGCCGTAATTCTCCGCTCTTCTTTTTAACGAAGAGGATCGGTGCTCCGTGAGGGGATTTTGAAGGCCGGATGAATCTGTTGTTTAGGTGTTCATCAATAAATGTGCGAAGTGCCTCCAATTCAGTAGGGGATAGTGAATACATGCGTCCAGGAGGAGGTGATGCGCCTTCTTCTAGCTCGATCTTTAGGTCATAAGACCGGTGGGGAGGAAGGGTATCAGCCTTCTTCTTGCTGAAGACGTCAGCAAACTCGTGGTAGTCTTCCGGGATTTTAGAAAGATCTACTGCGGGCGGACTATTGGAATGCGCGGCATTTGGAGCATTGATCAGAGAAATGTGTGTTGGAGATGTAGGAATGGGAGGGTTCATATTTAACGCGGGTTTCTGGTCAGAGGGGTTCGGAATGGGTTCAGATGGATCAGGCAGCGGGGCTGCTTCTCCGGGAGATGTCAGAGGAGCTGGACCTCTATATTCAGCAGAACGGAACGCAATATGGCCTGTAGACCAGTCAACCAACGGGTTGTATTGTCTAAACCAATTAAAACCTAGAACTGCTGAACAGGAAGAGTCGAGCGATGTTACATAAAACTTGAGGACTAGTGTGACACCAGTCGGGAAAAGTATTGGAAGTTCCGCTGCTTGGGTAATAATGGAATTACAAGTTCCATCAAACAAGCAGAGTCCGACGGGTGGAACCGCGAAGGTAGGGATGCTATGGTTGTTCACAAACGTAGTGTCCATGAAACAATGAGAAGAACCGGAATCGAGGAGAGTACGGACGGATGCGGAAAATGAGGGGATTGTCAGGTTGACGTAAAGGGATTCAGCTTTTGAAAGAGCGGACGCGTTGAGTCGTACAAATTTTGCTACACGGTCAAGGTCAACGCAACCCTCAGCCCGAATAGCTTGATCCAGAGGGTTGCTGATTATTTTTTTTGAGTCCGCGGAGTCCGTCTTGGACTTGCTGGACGTAACCGTAGCAGCGCAGGCTTTAGCCGCTTTGGACTTCGGACAGTCCTGAGCTACATGACCCTTTTCTCCACAGTAGAGGCAAAGGCCTTCCTTCATTCTGCGTTCTCGTTCTTCCGTAGTGAGCTTTCCATTTTTGCTCACTTTGGTAGTATCTTTAGACTTCTCCTTTGAAGTCTTCGGATTTGGTTTACTACTCGAGGATTCGGAAGTCGTCGGGTTTCCCGAACGGGACGAGCTATTGTTTCCCATTTTGGAGTTGTTCTGGTTGTTGGACGATTTGTTGTCTTTTTTGGAGGAAGCCTTATTTTCGTGATTGGCTTCTTCCTTCATCATCCAATAAATTTCATCGGCATCTTGCGCCTTAAGGCGCAGAGCACTAAGTGTAGTGGGTTTCCCACCACGAAGAACTTCAGTGTGTAAACACAGCGGAAGTCCGCGGAAGTAGCGCGTGGCGAGCGCAGATTCATTCCAATCGAGTTTTGAGGCGAGTTTCCAGAACTCAACATTATACTTGAGGATATGGGATCCTTCCTTCATTGATAAATCTGTAAGCGCTTTTTTGGCATCACCAACGGGGTCGTGAGGGCCGAAGTTGGCTTCTAGTTCATTGATGAATTCTGTGAAGTCCCACATCCAGTGAGCACTGTTTGTCGGGTCCATGAGACCAGGTTCAAACCAATTGATTGCTGCTCCCTTGAGGTAAGAGAGGATGAATAAAATCTTCTTTTCATCCGAAGAGAAGACATGGGGACGGTCTCGGAAATGCAAATTGCAGGAGACAAGAAAGTCTTGCAATTTCCACGGATCAGAACCGTCAAAAGTGTCGGGTTCCCAAACTTTGACCTTTTCGGGTCTTGGGGCGGGATTGGGTTGGCGGAGTGTACGGATGCCTGCGGCAAGATCGGACATGACTTGGAGGAACCTATCATTCTCGTTTTGAGGTTCGTCATTGTCTGATTCATGGTCGCTGGGGTCGTCAGGTGGATCACCGTCGTCACCATCATCATTGTTGTCTGGTTTGGGCGGGTTTTCCGTGGGTTCTTGTGGGTCATCGACATATTCTAATGGTGTGGGGGTACAATTGTCATTGTTGTCAGAATCTCTGGCAGGGGTTTGACGCAGCTTTGCCGCAATGTGCGTGCTAATAGATTCTGCACCAGAACCTATAGGACAGAATGCGGAAATAACTCGTGCGGAAGTACCAAACATAGTACTGCTGCGTCGTGTTTGGTTTAATCGGGAACGTTGCTGGGAGGTTAATCCAGCACGTTGAGAGTTTCGGGTGGTTCGGGGTTGGCTAGTTGTTTGAGTAACCATGTTTGAATAATAATTTTCGGATCAATGGAGTGTGAGTTTGAATATACTGTTAAGGTCGTGCAAAGTGGGGGCGGGCAGAATCGGAAAACGCGCGGTGAGTCCGAAGGGGAACAAACAGGACTTGGCTTCAACTTGTAAGAAGTTGCGCCCTCCTGTTGATCCGGTTGTCCCTGATTTCAGGAGTGAGTTTTCGGGTACGCAGAAATGCATCGGGGGTTCCGAGGGAGGAAGAACTAGAGAGTTGAACTGGAATCCAACTAGAGTTAACAAATCAATATTCAAACTGGATAGCTTGACCTAATGTGCGAGCTTATATACTAAGTACAAATGTTTCTACTATAATCTAGCATAGTCTTGAATAGCGGGATTGGTAAGAAGATTACTAAGTAGTTACTAATAAGTCAGGCATCGCGCGGTGTCTCCGAGGTCTGGAATATTCTACACCTTTCTTTATCCTGATTTCTGAGTCATTCCTGTACTGCAATTGAATACCACTTTTGGAGTGATCATGTGAGTACCACTTCGGGTATCCATCGGTAAAGCCGTTGGGTTTTGCGTAGCCGGCGGAATGGTGCATGACAGCATCGAACTGTCACCCCATCAATATTCATCCCAACATTAAATCTATATATGACATTGATATGTATGATGGTTTCTAGAGGACCGCAGGATGCACCCAATGCATGACTTGTTTGAACTGCACTCCTTGTGACATTCCATAAGATTATTCATTGTTGTTGGTGGTGCTAACGGCTGGTCAGTGTATAAAACAAGATTCTCTTCCTACTAGAAATAGTGAACTCATCCCATGGCACAAGACTTTATGAGCAACTAACCATGTATTGCAGAGCATCACACTTGCAACCATCAGTGTTGATCTTGAAGCACAAGGACAAATCTGGAGAATCGCTAAGAAAAGAAATGGTAGGATGTGGCCAACATACCTCCCTCTGAGCATGTAGCAGCCGCATTTGACATAAATGCACCACAGGAGGATAAAACGTACAATATAGCGGAACACTTCAGCTCAGGAGTGTAAGCCTGATCCCAGAAAGTGATTCCAAGATAACCAGACAGATTTGAACTGCTGGCATCTGCTTTCGCCTTCATCCTGCTCAGGGCATAAGAGAGTTGTGCCGCGCTGAGGCCAACAAGACCAGGAGGGAAAAGACTGGGGAGGTCTCCTGTTTATTTTTCATTAGTGAGGGATGAAAAGTTGTAAATAGTTGCTTACGTCGCATCAAGACTTTGCCACCGCTGACTGGTTGGACCGTTTTTTGAACTTTGTAAACTCCAAATACGTATTTGGCTTCGCTCACCACTCTGTCACCTAGAAGAAGTTCAACATCTGTGCAACACCAATTCATAAGATCATACCATTCAAATCCAAGGCAGTCATAGTAGTGTCCGTAACTTTTTCTGGAGAGAAACTGGCATCGATGTCCCCCAAGCCCTGCAACAGTACCAGATAAAGATTCAGAAGGGTCTCCATTTCCGATTTATCAATATGGCCATCACCATTGATATCTACTGTAGCGAAAACTTTCCGGTGCTGGGAGTCAACTGCCATACAGGGGTAAGCCATTCTCAATCATGGTCTTTTGGATGGATGATGTATGTTGGAAAATGGTTTGGCCAATGAAACTACTTCTAGGATTCTTGGTGTTGAGGAAGTCAATAAGAGGAGACTTTGCCAACATGTCACCAGGAGAGAGAACAGGATATTCAGACCATGGCAAAAAATCTGGGAGAGACAGGTTTGGTGTAGGTATCACTGGAGGATCCTTGATGCAAACGATTTGTTCTGGGGAAAGCACAGAGCAATTGAGGGAAGGACTTAGTTGGACCAGCTTGCCAGCAGGTAGATTGTTCTTTTGCTTGATCAAACTGCATGAATTGTTCAGCTGGACCTACAAGTATGTTACAGCAAGCATCTTGATGTTGTTGAAATGGGGCATACCCGGTAGATCTCTCCACATGCCGGAAGGATGCATGCAATGTCCCTGGGTTGCAGATTTGAGCAGTTGAGTTTTGTATTGAGCGCCATAAACTGGTTGAGCTGCAAGCCATTATTTGTGGTGAGATCATAGCAGATGTCTCCCAGGGTGACAGTGATTTGATTCTTGCATGGAACAGAGGGGGTGATTGGTTCTGGCAAAGAAGGGGGTAAAGTTGGTGGGGGATCACTGGGTGGGGTAGAAATGGGTGCTGCAACACAAAGCAATTGACTGGGAAAGATAGTTCTACATGTAGATAAATGTCAGTAACATGAAGTTCAAAGAAATTGGAAGAATGCATATGTGCAGGAGAAACCAGGATTGAGTGATGTGAGAACAGCCTCAGAAATGTTCTGAGAGCTCTCAATCTTTGCACACCAATCCCCTGAAGCAACCTGATACATTTTGCTGCATGGGAGTCTGAGGCAGACACCGGTTCCGATGGCAAGCAATGCACAGTTGAGACCTGGGTTCAATGCGGATAGCTGAGCTGGAGTTATGTGCGCCGCACTGGCAATTGCAGAACAATCTAAAATTAAAAGGGTTTTCATGAATTAGATGGATGGCTATAAAGATGAAGGGACTCACTGTCCCCAGCTAGAATCTTGTATAGAGTGCCGCACTCGCTTTGGACCTTGACAATCTGTGCATCGGATGACACCCTTATGAATGTTAAGACTTGAGGAGGATTCAGCATAGGACAATCTGCATGATTTTGAACACATACTGGCTGCGATAAAAGCTAGGAGGGTTAATTTCATCAGGAGTCCCACTTTGAGCGAGGAAAAGAAGTGTGCATGCACATATGTATATTTTTTGAGTTGGCAGCCTGTGATCGATATTTTCATTCCTCCGGCCATTGAGGAAGAAGCTCTACAACTCCATCAAGATCCCAACTATGGCCTAATCAGCAACATAACTGTGATGCAATTGTGTGACTATGAGCGGCCGAGAAGCACGTCAAGTGCCCGTAACCACAATTGCAATGGAAGCCCTCAAGAAATTCGATTGGTGTTGAGGAATCCCATGTTGAGCACGTGAGAGTCTGCAAACCGTGAGAAATGCTGTGACACTATTACTGTAGCTATGAGTTGCTGCTGAACACATCAACGCTCGGTCAAGTCAGGCAGCCCTTTTTGTTGATAATCAGGATTGCTGGGTTGCTGATTAGTTTAGTGGGGCCAAGGAGAGCCTGAGGTGGAGTGCTGGAGAAGAGCGTGGTTCACACTGTGCTCTTCTCCAGCACTCCACCCTCTGAATGTAAGCCTGCAACCAGACTCACGACACAAACATGCACAGCCACCACGAACATCGGCGAACATCGGCACACATTGATGCTTACAATGGCTACACAGCCACCCTGAACATCGGCGAACATCGGCGAACTCATATATCAACTTATGCTCGATGCGGCCACTTTCCAACATGGTTTCAAATCTCATATATATACCATCTTTTTTTCCTTTGTTGCCCCACTCTTTACCTTGTGCAACAAAGGTATAGTTTACCGACCTTCTTATGTATCTTAGACTGACTCTTTACCTTGTGCAACAAAGATAACGTGATCCTGTCTTACCGTCTGACTTAGTGAGGCTACCTAACCAGGCAGCCTTTCACTGAACTACAGTAGTTCATGCCAATATGGTGGTGACAGTACATAGAATTTACTAGAACATCGATCTTCTTGGAACAATCACCCCTCTCATCATTTTCCTCCACTTGAAGCCAATCTGGGATGTATCTTTGGGCCGCTGTGAGGCATCCAGGGTCCTTCATGTGTGCGGGTGATATATCCTTTACAAGTCACCAACTGGAGCAATACTAAGGAATACTTATTAGCGACTCGCACACTTCCAAGGCCTTGAAGAGGCTTGCCCTCGCCCTTTTACAATGTACAGACTAGTTCTCGTTCATCTCTCTGTTGTCTTTGCCAGTAGGCAGGCACTTGCAGATGGCTTTTGTAAGTCTACAGTAGTGATTTTCCACTGCGTTTATCATTCATTATGCATTACAGGGAACCAGCTTCCTCTAGGCATTAATTCCCATCTTGTGGACTGCAAGACAATAACTGTCGCAAGCGAGGATGGATGCACCAGCCTCGCAACTCGCTGTGGTCTCAGCGGCAATACTTTCATGTCCTACAACCCCCGTTTAAACTGTTTGAAGCTTACCACTGGGCAGGTGAGTGAAGAGCAAGCTGTCTGAGTGTAGTCTGTGGTGTAACTCACACAAATTAGTGGGTTTGTTGCACAAAGGGAACCTTGCCTTCAAAGTATGACCAGTTGACCAGCCTACCCCCCTAGTTCAACTGATCATGACTGATATTCAGACAACCCCATCAAAATCCTGATGGATCCTGCTATTCAGAGAAAGTTGCAAGCAGTTTGATGTGTGCTGCCTGGGAACAGAAATACGATATTACTGAAGCTGTGAGTTCATCCTCACTATCTCATTGCACACTACCTGCTAATCAGAATGACATACGGATATCAACAAATGGAATCAGAACACTTGGCAGTAAGCAACGTGCTCTCAAAGTTGATGGATGGTCAAAGTTTTTGGAATAGCTGGACAAATTGTTCAGCATTACAGATTGGCATGAAAATCTGCCTCTCCCCAGGGAAAGCTCCATTACCGGCAACAAACTCCAGTACGTGATTGTTCTTCTTTCACCCTGAGGGCATGGAGTTCTGATACATGTCGTGTGTTTCTTTAGGTATTCCTTGTGGCTTAGAGAGCACCGGAAACAAAAAATGCCCACTGAAAGCATGCTGTGGAAAGTCAGTCTTGGTCTCTGCAAACCCAGCTCATCTTTACTGACCTTGGTTTGATTTAGGTGGGGATTGTGAGTATCCTTGCAGCACTTTGACAACCATTGCTAATCTCTGATGCAAAACCTCAAGTTGCAGACTCACATGTGTCTTTCGACTTCTTTACAGCAACTGTGTGTAATGTTATTTCAACCAATTCAGTGAGGAATTTTGCTCAGTAGTCAAGGGGGGAGCACCTGGAACAGGATGTCAATCCAACTGCCAGCCACTGATTGATTTTGACAAACAAGGCGGTGGCATCCCATCCCAAAACGTCATTGGATATTATAGCAACTGTTTGTATATCCTCTTGCTTCTACCGAAATAATGTCTGATCCAACTGTGATGGACTTCAGGGGCGTCCAAGCGCATGTGCAATGGCATTCCAAACACCATTGTGCCCGCTGTTCATCCCAAAGACCTCAATCCATATGCATATAGCCACATTGTTTATTCCTTTGCTGGAATATCATGAGGAACTTGGACACTAACAGAGACTCTTTCCAATGACAAAGAACTCATTGCGGAACTCCAAGCGCTGAAGAAGCAAAATTCTGCTTTGAAGACGATGTATGCTGTTGGCGGATGGAAGTTCAATGTACATTTGTTTGGTTCTACTCTGACTTCTATCTTGACACCAAAACTTGACAGAAACAATTGATTTTATGTCTGTATAGCTTCTGGGAAGATGTACTAAAGCAGCTTTTCCTGTCACATAGGACCCTCCAACACAAGATATTTTCTCAAAGATGGCAAGCACTTCTGCAAGCCATGCTGTCTTCATCAACAATGTTCTAAGCCAGCTACAATCATATGGATTTGATGGCATTGATATAGTACATGTCTCCCTGACCCCCTAAATGTGGTTCTCGATTGATAATTTATTGGAAAGGATTGGGGTAGGTGCTAGTTTCCTACTTTATCTAGTCCACCCATTCCTCTCATCAATGTAGAATACCCAGGAACAGAGCGTGGAGGCACTGACAATGATGGACAAAACTTCTTGTCACTTTTGAAAGAATTTGAGATTGCAATTGACAAGGCTGTTCGACCAGTCATAATCAGTTTCACTGCACCAGCATCATACTGGTGGAAACCCTTCATCTCTCCTTTTCAAAGCAGCCATCTTATGTCATGTTGTCAATAGGTATCTGCAACAATTCCCCATTGCTGAGATGGCAAAGCATGTTGACTGGATCAACCTCATGACCTACATATGTTCTTCATTCTGTCCCCCATGCCAGTCTATATGCATTCCTTTTGTTTTATTAGGATATTCATGGTTCCTGGGACATCAAGTTCAATACTGGAGTCCTTCCTCACACTGCCATTCCCAAAGTCAATCCCGCAGTCAACATGTTTGTTAAAGCCGGTGTTCCGTTGAGTAAGTCTTTCTACAGTTGGGCATATCCCTCATACATTTGCTGTATTAACATGTTGTCCAGACATTGCAAACCTTGGAATCGGCTTCTATGGATGGACATTTACCCTGGCAAATTCAGGTTGCAATACTGCTGGTTGTCTTATGACAGGCGGTGGTGCCCCAGGTCCCTGCACTGGTGCGTTCCTCCAGTATAGCTTCAACCCATTCAATCTAATGTGGTGATTTGTGTACAAGGCAAGTTGGGTTTTTTATCTTATGGGGAGATCAACTATTTGATTCAGACAAAGAACATCAATCCAAAATATAACGCAAGTTCACAGACCATGGTACTTACCTATGATAACCAATGGATAGGGTGCATTTTAAAACTTCGCGACTGCACTATCTCCCGACCATCCGATATTTGTTCCTTGACGCATTCTCCCTTCTAGTTACAAGAACCCAGACACGATTGCAAACAAGTTGAAATATGTGATAAAGCACTCAATGCCTGGAGGTAGATACCGCATCCCACATTTCTATTGTCATACAAAATGATTACATGGCACATAGTCTTGATTTGGGCCATTGATTTGGATCTCAACAGCCAGCTAACAAACACAGTAAGCACTTTCTTCCTCCCTTTCTTGTGATTCTGCTTACCTTGTGCAAGGTCATTGGATCTTCAGGAAGACCCGTCATGTCATCAACGGACTGCCCTGCTGATGGCATCTGGCCTCACACTCCCCAAGGGATAACAGCAAGTATCCCTTGTGACATGTCAAATAAAACAGGTCCAAAAAGGACTCGTGCTTGTGGAGGTCCAGTATGGGGCAAAGCAATCAAATGCAATGTCAGTGAAGCTATGGCAATGGCGTTTGGACAATGTTCCAGAGAGCTTTAGTTTGAGTGAATGGCGGTGGTCATCAGAAATGAGTGGTGATAAGCGTGCATTGCATCAGCGCGAGTGTCATGCTCGCTGTGCACTGACTTGTGTACATGAGATATGTATCAAATGATAAATGTTTTACTTTACAATTAACGGAGGGGCCGTGGCTCATATCCTTTCATGGTTGGCAAGAAATGTTCTTGTTGGTACTTAAAATACAAGCATTTCTTGTGATTGATATATTTAAACCCCTTCTTGTAAAGTCACTGCTGAGCAGTTGCCAACGAGATTCTATGTCTAACTCGCAAATGGATTTAGGGAAACAGCTTATACTCCATATAATAGGGTTGTTCACGGTTGCCATTTTTCATTCATTTTTGACTCATTTTGTCACCATTTTCCATTTCATCTTGATTCCATTTTTCTCAAAAATGAAACTGAGAATGAATAAAAAATGAATGTAAAATGGAACCCTACCCTCGCTTTTGCAAAAAGGGAACCAAAAAATGATCATTTTTCATCTTTTTGGCACTGTGCCTGGCAAGCAAAATGCATTTTTGCATCATTTTTCTTAATTTCACTTCCCAGGGTGTTCACAGTGCCCATTTTTCACATCATTTTTCATTTCATTTTCAGTTCCCTTTTGTGCTTTCCTCTGCCAAATACATGAAAATGGCCCAAAAATGAGTTTGAAAATGAGCCAAAAATGAGCAAAGAATGGCTACCGTGAACAACCCTAATAGGGTTGTTTACAGTAGCCATTTTTGGCTCCTTTTTGGCTACTTTTTGATTTACTTTTTGATTACTTTTTCAAAAATGAAAGTTCAAAATGACTTGAAAATGAAGTCAAAAAAGAGCCTTTTTGCAAAATGGGCCTATACCCCCAATTTTGCAAAGAGCCTCTGTTGGGATTATGTATACAAGAGTATACAGGCAAGCCAAGGCAGTTAACGTGCCTAGGGAATATTGCCAGAATATGCTAAGTCATATTAACACATGTTTAACAGAGGTTAACACATGCAGAGACATATAGGGGAATCCACAGTTAACACATGCTACAGGATTAAACATCCTGCAGCATGTCTATCATAGGATAGGCAAGATATAGCCATGTCTAACATAGGCTATCAGAGACAGAGCCTTGGATAGAGTGTCTAAGACACACCCTGCAGGAAGTCTAGGACTTACCAAGCCATGATATCATATGTCACTATTATTGACACTGTTATAGGGGATATGACAAAGTTACTCCATTATTAACTGGTACAGGGGTTTATTACAGAATACCTCCTTTATATATTATAGGAGTGCATTACACTATACCTCCTAACTGTGTAGTATAAATATTGCACATCTTGTAGGAGATGATAATAACATTCCTCCCTGTGGCAGACTCCCTCATACACTTACCTTTGACTTAAACTCAATACCTCAAAAACCTCGTCCTCATCTTGTGCTCAACTTCCTGATCCCAATAGGTTATGGGCCCTGGCCAATATTTCAACTAACTTATTAAAAGGGGCACATGGATCAAGAATTGGAATATGTTGGGGACCGTGATGACATGGAGTCATCATTTGGAGAGCACAGATCACCTTCAGCAACAGAACAAAACCCTACAAGAGTTTATGTCTCCAAAGCTAAACAGAAACAAAGACAAGTGAATATCCCCCTGGAAATTCTTCAAAGAGCAGAAGAAAGGCACCAGGAAAATAACGGCCCACCAGGGAATATTCAATTACCTACGGCAATACCCCTAATTCGTACCAAAGAATATTCAAATGTAAACAAGATCACCGATCGCGATCATTTGACAGATGAAAATTGGCACGAATGGAAAGAAAGGATGTTACGAGTTTTTATTAACTGTGACATAATGGGATATGTCTTTGGACAAATAAAGCGACCAGATGAAAACACAGATCTGGCCAGCGCTTATAAATGGGACAAAAACAACATGTGGGCACAACAAGTAATTATTCACAACGTCACCTCTTCGCAAATAAATCACGTCGGATCAAAACAAAGTGCAGAAGCTATGTATACTGCATTATCGGTCACTCACGAAAACAAGGCGCATCAGACAGTTAATCAACTGCAGTGTCTATTATATGAGACAAAGGCTGATAATTCCGACGACCTCCTAAAGCATTTGGACATCTTGAAGTCTTACCGAGACCGGATCAACAGGTTTCCAAATATAGAATTCCATATCTCAGATACCCAATTTAAATCAATCATTTCGGCATCCTTACCAAACTCTTGGCAAACATATGTTGAGCCCTACAATGGAAACGCAAATGATCCAAATGACTTAGATCCAAAGCATCGCCTAACTTTGGACGCATTTATTGGATTATTAAGGGAAGAATATAAACTTCGGCAAAACCGGAATAACGGGAATAATAACTCCGGCGGAATTGTTAACCTGGCTAAAACCCAGACGACCGCCCAAAAGGAGAAGACCCTTGAAAACCATCTTACCAATCGTAAAAAATCCCTGAAGCCATATTGTGATCATTGCAAGCACCCTGGACATTGGTCCAGTAAATGCCGAAAATTCCAAGGCAATAAATGCCATAATTGTGGAAAAATCGGACATCAGGCAAAAACTTGTTGGGGGAAGAAAAAGGAGAAAGATAAGGAAAAAGGAAGAATAAAACCTGTGGAACAGTCCAATGCTGTGGAGGAATTTATTGCATTTTCAGCTCAAGAAGAACATTATAATTTTGATTCTTATGATGCTTGTAATGATGTCGTAATGGACGAGCGTTTGATCTATTACGACTGGTTGGCTGACTCAGCAACAACATCGCATGTCACACATCAAAGAGAAGCCTTCAAAACATACACTCCAATGAAAAATAATTCCGTAACTGGGGTAGGTGGATTGGAAGCTAAAATTCCAGGCAAAGGAACTGTTGAAATAATTTCAACATGCAATAATCAAAATTTTAATATTGGAGGACAAGGAAAAATAATCCTCACAACAAAAGACGGACAACAACTTGCAGAAGGAAAGAAAATTAATAACCATTTATACAAGATGAAAATGGTATTAAAAAATTCAAGCAAGCCGTCTAAAACTCCTGCTGTTAATCAAACATTCGTCGGAAATGTTAAACCACTTAGTTGGGAAACTTGGCACCGACGATTTGGACATGTAGGATATTCTGGACTTCAAGAATTATTGAGCCGAAAATTGGTGACCGGTTTCAATGTCGACGAAAATACTCCTAAACTGGATTGTGAAGCTTGCATCAGTGCAAAGCAATACAAGGAGCCTTTTCCAAAGTCGACAAAAAGAAACACTAAACCAGGAGAATTAACCCATATCGACTTGTGGGGAAAATACGCTATCAAATCTATTAATGGCAAATATTATTATCTCCTATTTGTTGATGATGCTAAAAGGTTCGTCACAATTGAATGTCTCAAAGAGAAAAGTGATGCAGCACAGGGGGTAATAAATTACCTTGCCCATTTGGAAACACAAGGCAAGAAGCCAAAGGGTATACAAATTGATTGTGGAAAAGAATTTGTTAACAAAAAACTGGAAAAATATTGCAAAGAAAGAGGTATAGAAAATTGGCTTACCGCACCATACTCACCATCACAGAATGGAGTTGCGGAAAGGATGAACAGAACCCTGGTCGAGCTATCCTGAGCAATGCTGGCTGCTAACCAGCTTCCAGAATTTTTATGGGAATTTGCAGTCTTACACGCTGCCTATATCCGGAACCGATCATTTACCAAACATCTTCGGGAAACAACACCTTATGAAGGCTGGCACAATAAAAAACCGGACATATCAAATTTACGTGAATTCGGAGCCCCAGTATGGGTATTATTACAAGGCCAGAAAGAAGAAAGAAAAATGCTACCTAAATCAAAGCACCGTGCATATGTCAGCTATGACGATGGTGTGGGAGCAATAAAATATTACAATGCCGAAACAAGAAATGTTCTCACCTCTCGGAACTTCCGACTTATAGACGCTACAGATGAACCTGAGCCTCCTGAAGACACTGATGTTACACCCTCAACAGAGGGGGAGTCTGGTGGGGAAACACCGAATGTGCCGCCAATGGGTAACACCGAATGTGCCGCCAATGGGTAACACCGAATGTGCCGCCAATGGGTAACTCCGATCAACGGATCACGAAACCGGCAAGGCAGCCTTGGAAGTGTAAACGGAATGAAAATGAGGGAAACATAGATATCACCAGACCACGGAAGACGCGTGCAAGTGATAATGAACCACGGAAAACTTGTGGAATTCGTGCTGACTACAAACATCTTTACCACCTTGCGGAAGAGGAAGATGACAAAACTTTCCTAAATATAGAACAAGCCTATGCAATAATAGCCGGAGACAAAATAAACAGTCTCAAAGATGCAAAACAATCCCTGGAATGGACGGAATGGAAACATTCAATGCAAATTAAATTAGACTTGCTCAAATAAAAGGGTACTTGGGAACTTGTCAAAAAACCTCCAGATGCCGTTCCAATCTCAAATAAATGGGTATTTATTCGGAAACAAAATAAAGAAGGGGAAATTGTACGATACAGAGCGCGGCTAGTTGCAAAAGGGTATGCACAAAGACCCGGTTATGATTTCACGGAAACTTTTTCACCAGTTGTACGAATGGACACACTCCGGGCGATTTTAGCACTCGCATCAGAGAAAGGTCTAAAAATACAACAGATGGATGTAAAGGGCGCATACCTTAATGGCACGCTACAAGAGACTATATACATGAAACAACCTGAAGGATGTGAAGATGGAACAGGCCGAGTATGCAAGCTAATTAAACCGCTTTATGGATTAAAGCAGGCAGGCCGAGAGTGGAATAACGAATTTGATGGTAAACTTAAAATTCATGATTAATGGCAGATCCTTGCGCATATATTCGACAGGACAAAGAAAATATAGGCATCATAATGGTATGGGTAGACGACACCCTGCTTTTTGCATCAGCAGATAAAATGATGAAGCATATGAAAAATGCATTAACATCAGAATGGAACGTTACTGACCTTGGAGAGCCTAGCAAAATCGTGGGCATAGAAATTACGTGCGCCAATGATAGCATCAAAATATCTCAAGAAAAATATATCGAGAATGTCCTTCGTAAAGAAGGCATGATTGATGCAAACCCTGTTGGAATGCCAATGGACCCAAATATCAAATTAATTGAAAACCCAGATTATAATGAGCCGAATCGGAGCAATTCATATGCCAAATTACAGGGATGTCTACAATACATTGCAAACTTCATGCGACCTGACATTAGCTTCGCTGTTAATAAATTGGCAGCATATACTGCAAACCCAGGCTTACAACACCACGGTGCAATAAAGCGGATACTACAGTACTTAGCAGGTACAAAAACTCTTGGAATTATTTACAGAAAATCCCAGGATGAGACTGAAAACAATAACCTTTTCCATGGATATGCTGATGCATCATTTGCAAATTCTGAGGACCTCAAGTCCACCACAGGATATATTTTCCTGACAGCAGGGGGAGCAATAACTTGGAAATCAAAGAAACAAACAATTATTGCATTATCCTCAACAGAAGCCAAATATGTGGCACTATCTGAGGCTGGATGCGAGGCCACATGGCTAAGAAATTTGTATGGTGAACTCGGATACACCCAAGAAAATCCAACAATTATTAAAGGCAATAATGAAGGGTCAGTAATTTTAACCCATAACCCTCAATTTCACCAGAGGTCAAAACATATCGCTATACAGCATCACTGGGTCCGAGATTTAGTCACCAACAAAATTATTGATATTCAAAACTGTCATGATCCGGAACAAACAGCGGACATATTAACAAAGGCTTTACCAAAGCCTAAGTTTTCATGACATAGGGAAGAGATGGGAATTCAGTCAAAAATAACTCAGTAGCTTTCCTTGGTGAGATTGGTTTTTCCCAATGGGTTTTCCATCCACAGAGGTTTTGATGCACCTGAAAGAAAATTATTAACCACTCCAGGGGGAGTGATGACATTCACAGAACCATTCCACTCATTGTCCTACACTGCCTAGGCTTGAGGGGGAGTGTTGGGATTATGTATACAAGAGTATACAGGCAAGCCAAGGCAGTTAACATGCCTAGGGAATATTGCCAGAATATGCTAAGTCATATTAACACATGTTTAACAGAGGTTAACACATGCAGAGACATATAGGGGAATCCACAGTTAACACATGCTACAGGATTAAACATCCTGCAGCATGTCTATCATAGGATAGGCAAGATATAGCCATGTCTAACATAGGCTATCAGAGACAGAGCCTTGGATAGAGTGTCTAAGACACACCCTGCAGGAAGTCTAGGACTTACCAAGCCATGATATCATATGTCACTATTATTGACACTGTTATAGGGGATATGACAAAGTTATTCCATTATTAACTGGTACAGGGGTCTATTACAGAATACCTCCTTTATATATTATAGGAGTGCATTACACTATACCTCCTAACTGTGTAGTATAAATATTACACATCTTGTAGGAGATGATAATAACATTCCTCCCTGTGGCAGACTCCCTCATACACTTACCTTTGACTTAAACTCAACACCTCAAAAGCCTCGTCCTCATCTTGTGCTCAACTTCCTGATCCCAATAAAAGTTGAAGGAAATTCTTGATTCTATCAAAGCCACAAACTGGACACTCTCTGAATTCTTCTTCTATCTTTTCCATTTGGAAGGCAAAGATTCACAGCCTGTAGTTCAAGAGAGTCAGCACAAGCAGGTGGTCACTGGGATGTTAAATGGAACCTCAAAACCCCCATTTCGTGTTGTAATTGACCTCATACACCGAAATGCAGGGCATGTGGACTACAGAAAGGATGATGAGACAAGTATGGATAACGTGTTTCGACCAGGGATCCGACCTGATAATATCAGACATGCAAAACCGGCACTCACTGTATGGGCTGTTTGCTTGGTGTCAAGTCTTGGATGGGCAGAAGGACAACAAATGATTAGGTGAGAAATGGGTTTGCACTGCTTTGAGGCCTACTACTTCAATTTCTCACACCTGGTATGCCCATAAAAAAATTAAATTCATATTATCCTGAGCAAAAAAAAAACTTACATGATTATTTCCAAGCTCTATGAGTGGTGTCACAATCAAAGCAATGGGATGGGAGGGTGGTTGGGGTATTCCAGCAACTGGGTATTTTAGAAGATGCTCCATAACAAGTAGTGGAGCATAGAAAGCAGCAGTGTTACTGGAGCCAGTGGACACAATAAGTATGAGAGGAATTTTATCCAGTGTGTGAGCCCAAGATTCAAGCTGGAATGAGTGGGGGCCATTGGTCCATTGTGGGACATGCTGTTCAATGATCCCACGAATGCACATGCGCCCTTCCATAGATCGCCATGAGTGCGGCTTGGGCTTGGGGTGCATGCCTCATGTACTCTTGGCAAACTTTCGGACTTAGGTGTAACATGAACACATGACAAAGCATCCTCTTTAGGCTATGTTTGGTACAGCTTGGTGTCCAATAACTACAGAACTGACCCTTCACTACGCCACCCTTAAGTTGATAGAGACTAGGTAGAGGTCTGAGGGAAGGGCCCAGGCGTCAGAGCAGAGTGTGAAAGAACAACAAAAAGTGAAGGCAAAAATGAACACAAAATGGAGGCTATTGGGATCAGGAAGTTGAGCACAAGATGAGGACAAGGTTTTTGAGGTATTGAGTTTAAGTCAAAGGTAAGTGTATGAGGGAGTCTGCCACAGGGAGGAATGTTATTATCATCTCCTACAAGATGTGTAATATTTATACTACACAGTTAGGAGGTATAGTGTAATGCACTCCTATAATATATAAAGGAGGTATTCTGTAATAGACCCCTGTACCAGTTAATAATGGAATAACTTTGTCATATCCCCTATAACAGTGTCAATAATAGTGACATATGATATCATGGCTTGGTAAGTCCTAGACTTCCTGCAGGGTGTGTCTTAGACACTCTATCCAAGGCTCTGTCTCTGATAGCCTATGATAGACATGGCTATATCTTGCCTATCCTATGATAGACATGCTGCAGGATGTTTAATCCTGTAGCATGTGTTAACTGTGGATTCCCCTATATGTCTCTGCATGTGTTAACCTCTGTTAAACATGTGTTAATATGACTTAGCATATTCTGGCAATATTCCCTAGGCATGTTAACTGCCTTGGCTTGCCTGTATAATCTTGTATACATAATCCCAACAACTTTTGTGCAGGATTATGTGGCTGGTGCTTTTTGGTAGTACTATGAGTCTCTGTGTTTAATGCTGGCCTACAAGGGGTCTCCATGCTTGATGAGTTCCTCCTCTCACTCGAGATTTTATCCATCTCATCTACTGATCAAACAGATACGACCTCATGTGAGATATGTTTCCTGTGTAATTTTGGCTGATGACAACTGATGGGACCCCCTCACTATGCCACTCTTAAGTTGGAGCAGACCTTATGTTAATCTGATTGACTATCATCTGATATATTAGGTTAGCTACTGGAGACTAACCTCTACCACCACAACTCTGTCACCACCTGCTGTCACCACTCCCACACCCACTCCCACATCAACTAACCCCACCAACCACCGCAAACCAACCACATGGGGCCCAAATGATGACAGAGGTCATTTGGGCCCTAGGTAATTTATTTTTCAAGTTCTTTTCTTTTCTTTTTAACTAACTAATTGTTGGGATTATGTATACAAGAGTATACAGGCAAGCCAAGGCAGTTAACAAGCCTAGGGAGATGGAATACAAGTCCTAAGCTTAGGGTTAGGGTTAGCAGCTGCTACCCTTAACCCTAGAGCAATGGCAGTCTCCTATACAGGAATAGACTGGCCAAGACTACAAAGACTGCCAAGACTGTCTCCTATGCTATCCAGGGAACCCCCTATAATATACAATGATAGACAAGTCTATCTGGAGAATTATATAGGGGAAATGAGGTCACTATGAAGTCATTGCAGTATAGCTCCTTTATATATTATAGGAGTACATTACACTATACCTCCTAACTGTGTAGTATAAATATTGCACACTTTGTAGGAGATGATAATAACATTCCTCCCTGTGGCAGACTCCCTCATACACTTACCTTTGACTTAAACTCAATACCTCAAAAACCTCGTCCTCATCTTGTGCTCAACTTCCTGATCCCAATACTAATGTTTTCATTTGCTTTTTCTATGTTTTACTATTGAAGATTGGGTACTTGACCACCTAAGGATTTGTGGCACTGTGACACCAAGTGCACCTAAGAGAATGCCCTACCATCTTGCTTGGACATCGTCTAGGATGATTGGAAGGTAGCCTCTGGTAGCTAACCTGATAGATCAGATGATAGTCAATCTGATTGATATAAGGTCTGCTCCAACTTAGTATCCTAGACCATCCAGCCAGGTTTCCAATAAAATGGACCTGCATTTCCAAGTTGTCTGAGTTTCCAGGCTTTAGCTAGCTTCTGGTGGTTTCCAGTGGTTTCTCAACTTGAGCAACCTCTGGAAGCTGACACAGAGGAATACTGATGCTCTGGGCATCATTCATCCCTTTTCAGTACTTAAAGCTATGCTTAAATCTACTTTTGGAGTTACTTATTGTCCTTAGCTGCATTTTGGGTGATACTTAAATGCCCCCTTATTGTAGTACTTAGACTAGGTGAAATAAGGAGGCCAGTAAGGACAAATTAAGTGGATTCAGCAGAGGACCCTACTTTTTCTAAAAATCTCCTTAACAGTCATTTACTTAATTCTAATTCATCAGGAAAATCAAAAAAAATCTTAGGAAGCTTAGCCTGCTTATTTCTCAGATAAGCCTGCCAAGCAGGTCAAGTTACTTATATTCTGCTTAGAAGACTGGTCAGTAAGCATGAGCAAAAAAATAAGCATGTCATAAGCATGTCAAGTGGCTGAAGTGGCTAGATAAGCAGTGGGGACATATAAGCATGGTAAAGCATGGAAGGTTGTTAAGCTGAAGCAAGATATTAAGTACATGATACAATCTGAAGCATGAAAGTACAGCTATAGGATATTAAAAAGTGATCTCGAATGCATGGTGATTGATATACTTGTTTACATAGAACCTAGTAAATGTGTCGAGTGTGTCTGAGAATGCTAGAGTCCTTGAAACTCTAGCATGACCAAAGACAGGAAGAAGATGCGATGCTCAAACAACAGTATCAAGATGGATGATAGAACTGGGGGTTTCATTGTTGTCCAGCTCAACTACCCACATACCTGTGAGGTTATCTGGTGAATTGCCCATGCACAAGAACCAGAGCACAAGAGCACATGGATATTCAATGCCTTCATGCAAGAATGAAAAGAACAGTGGCACATGGGCAACATCGAGGCCTCACATACTCTTCATTGATGAGTCAGTGTTGACTAAGATGGTGTCATAATGAGCAGGACCCTTCCTCCAAGATTCCACTGCATGTATATGTTTGCGATGCATGCCACCAACCCCCAAGATGTCACTAGGTGCATAGAATGTGGTGATGGCAGAAGGGTAGATTGTTATCTTGCCATAAAATGTTGGGAGGTCTGGGGTATCGGTGTTGGGGACATAGTCAGGATGCTGTTGGTTGTAGATGAACTGCTGGATGAGATAAAGAAAGTTAGGCTGTTTGATTTTGTCGATGATATTGTCTGGGTAAACTTTGTGCACTATAAACAAAAATAAATATATTTCCATGATATTGAGTCCTACAATACTTACATGCTGTTTTTGCCAGGTCAATGTAGGCCTCCACAGTAGGACCATCCCCATCCCCATCCCCATCCTCACCATCATCATGGTTGTCATTGCCATTGGGATTGACATTGCCATCATTGCCAACAGAGAATTGTGGTAGGTTGTGGTCAGAATTAGCTTCATCTGTTTCTATATTCATATAAATTGGTTTAGAAGATCATCAGAGTGGAAACTGAGATACATACAAAGAATTTGGTCCCAAACTGTAGATAAACATGTGCCCTGTAGCATCCCATGGTTGGCAAATCAGCATGCGCAGTGGCAAGCTTATCGAGGCGCTAGTTGGTAAGGAGCATTTGACTAAGGGCTTCATAATGGCTCAAGCATTGCCATGGCTCCTTCACAGCCTTGATATGCTTGGATTCTGTAATTGAGGAGCAAAGGCCATTTGGAGCCCCATAGGCACAAATGAATTTCACATAATGAATGAGGGAGTGTTGTCTTGGAAGATTGAAGCCATTAGTATGAACACCACTTGTACAAAAGATTTCATAATGGTGGTGAAACCACTGGAGGGCATTGTCTAAGGCAGCAAGACTGTGTGTATCATGTATGTCATGTTGAGCTATATAGCAAAATTCTAGGAAGGCATGCATCATCTGCACCATCTCATCTAGTACATGACCTTCGATTGCTGGTAGATAAACCTGGATGCAAATTCATTAGACTTCAGTAAGTGATTAATGCAAAGGAATTACATGCTTTCATGAGTGCCTTCAAATTGTCACCAGTCCATTGTTTAAAGTATCTGCCTTCTGGAAAACATCAAAGCCCTGCAAAAGATGGAGCAAGTGCTATAATGTAATCAATTCAGTAATTGATACCTTATTAATAAAGAGTGAAACCTTACTGCTGATCAATATCATCAAGTATCTTTTGCACTTCTGCTGGTGGGTATTCTGCTGTGATATATTCACCCACCCATGTAATGAGATGGTCTTTGAAAACACCTTTGATTAGTTGATGTAGTAGATTGGGTGCTAGAAGCTCATGGATATCTGCTCAGGGGAATGTGCTCATGAATGGCTAAAAGATTACATTAGATTTAGATAAATATAATTGACAAACACTTACAACAATATCCCCAATGAGTCCATATTCATCCCATAGTGTACCAAGTTCAAACTCCTCAACTAGCAGCTCAGTATGTGCCTGAGATTGTCACACATGCTGACAAGAGTCTAGGTCTTTTGCAGGGACAGTACATCTAAAAAGCTCATCAGCAGGTGCATTTCATTAATGGGAACACATACTTCGCACACCAGCCTTGCACAATGAACAATCTCAGGTGTCATCATGCCAGGTTTGAGAGATTCAAGGATTTTAGCTAGTGATGAATGTAAAAGCTGTCAATGGAATTTATGAAAGTTTGCATCATCACGAAATTCACAAATTGCTAGTGTTTGAAGGTCCAGTCCATTGAACTGGAAAAAAACCAAAACCAAACTGGACTGAACCATGGTCCAGTTACTTTTCTGGTTGTGGTTGCCTCACATTCCTTAGCGAACCGGTTGCAGTTACCCAGATTGTATGTATATCAAAGACTGGTTCAGAACCAGTTAGAACTGGTCACAACTGAACCCCTCTGAACCCTGACCTGTATAAGTCAGATAAGTATATCTAGTACAAGGTATATAAAACCTATATAGGCCAGATAACTAAATATATTATATAGTAAATAAACTCTACATAAAGTGGGGCATGCCCAAGGGAAAGGAGCATGAAAAGCAAGGGGTTTATATATGTTGAGGCTGCGCATGGACCATTTGGTCATGTTTGTGCTGCTAAAAAATAAAGTGGCCACAACAATGCCACGTCTACCTTAAACCACAACCACCAACAATGACACTCCTTCCACCACAACACTCCCCCAGCCACGACAGTGCCACAGTCTACCTCCCACCAACATGGCCGCCTCCCACCACAACACTCCCCCACCCACGATGGCCACCTCCCACCATGATGCTCCCCCAGCCACAACAGTGCCACATCACACCAATGATGGCCGCCACCTCCCATTAACAATGGCCGCCACCTCCCATTAACAACGGCCGCCACCTCCAACCATGATGCTCCCCCACCCATGATGGCTGCCACCTCCCACCACGATGGCCACCTCCCACCATCACAACACTTCCCCACCCACGATGGCTGCCTCCCACCATGATGCTCCCCCAGCCACAACAGTGCCACGTCACACCAATGACAGCCGCCACCTTCCATTAACGATGGCTGCCACCTCCCACCATGATGCTCCCCCACCCACGACAGCCGCCACCTCCCACCAAGATGGCTGCCTCCCACCACAACAATGCCACATCACACCAATGATGCCCACCTCCCACTATGATGCCCCCCCACCCACGATGGCTGCCACCTCCCACCCACGATGCTTATGACGTGATGCTGCCCCTCCTATGACAGACAGCCCCCCCTCAATGATTCTAGATGCCAGTGATGCCCCTCCCGCCCTCAATGACACTGATTACAGCTGACCCCCCCCCCTCCCTTCATTCTGACCACCTCCCCCATACTAACCAACCCTTACAGATTTATTTTTATGTGTCTTAGTTCTTTTTAAATTACCTACAATGCCCGCTTGCAGGCCCCTGCCTGTAAGGGGTTTTAACTACGTTTAAGTAATTTAGTTAGGTTTAGCCTGATGTGACTGGTTTAGACCGACGTGAGTCAGTCCATGACCGGTTGTGGCTGGACCCAGTCATAACCAGTTGTAGGACTGGACTGGACTACACTGAACTGGTTTTGTGTGGTCCGGTCCGGTTATATGTAGTTCTTTAATATGAATGAACCGGTTTCGGTCCTGGTTCATCCCAAAAAGGGAAAAAAAACCGGACCGAACCGGACCTTCAAACACTAAAATGCAACTTAGTAAGTTGCATTTTTTCCTTTCATGACTTTGCTAACACTGTGACAATCTTTAGAATCTGGCTCACAGTCCATCCATTGTTGTATATACCTTGTAGAAAGTCCCCCACCAGCTCTCGTTTCATTACATATGCCTGCCTGCCACCTTGCCAGATTCAACTCTGGCTTGCCATGCTCTTCACGGCTCCTCAGAGTCTCGCTTCCTTCATGATTGCTTAGCACATTTAACATTTTTATTGTATCCATGCTTGGACATAAATACATGGCTTTTCATGCTTTATCGTGCTTAATAGCCTGAGCTGTGCTTTGAGGTTTTCAATGCTTAGATTCGCATTCCAAATTTTTGACTGCTTAAGACATTGCTTAGATTTGTGCTTAGATCTGTGCTTAGCCCTAAGCCCAGAATAAGCCCCAGAATAAGCCTCAGGTAAGCCAATTCATGGGAAGACCTGACTTAGTCGGGCTTAGTGACTTCTGGCTTAGCGGTGCTTAGAGGAATCCTTAAGCCACGATAAGCACGGCTAAGTGTCAGTAAGCAAACCTTGGATTTTCCTGATGCCTTTCAGCTGTAAGTAATAAGTAAGAATAAGGAGATAGTAAGTCAGTCTTAGATTTTCCTGATGGGGAACTAACTCGATCCAGTTCCTGCTTTCTAAGCACCAGCCTCGACCCATTCTGCATTGTGGTGTGAAGAATAAGTGAAGAAACACGTATTATTGGTAAGGTAAGGGCGTAAATATGATACATTTTCTTATTGATCATGCGGAACTGATATTAATTATAACAAGAACCATGGCATATGGGCATATGATTCCAACGTCGGGAAGAAAAAGAGAGACAAGTAGAAAGCAGGTCCTCCTAGACATTTGCAGCGACGCCCCCAGGTGCGTTTCTCACTTCGGGGCCGGGATATGCATCGCCATCGCGGCCATGCAAGGGGGCCTTCATCCCATGGTCGCCAGATTGCTGGCTGAAACAGCTAGTCAACAATATGAAGGTCACCATTGACCAGTTGATCCAGGCGAACGCAACGATTGCGATGAGGAGACGGCATTGGTTATTGAAATGACGGCAGAACGTAAGGTTGCCATGCCAGTAATGCTGCATGATGCCCACGTCAGAGAGTTTATAGGGTAGGAGAGAATAATACTATGACATACAGTGGCTATCGCTGCGCCGACAAGGCCCATGACCCATATAACGAAAAGCCAGAAGTACTCGAAGACGTAGGAGGACATGAAGCCTCGGTCCGTGCGAGATCCGATTGCGAACATTCTTCGAGATCGTCACCCATTGCACGAAAAGAAAATCAAAAACGATGCTCACGCCCAGAACGACCAAAGCAAGGCAAAGATGTAGGTCACAAGCAGCTCCACGACGATAGGGTCTTCACTTTTTGTTAAGGGGGGCATTGGGAAGAGACAAGATAAAGCGTACCCCAGTAGCTGAAGGTACCGGCCTTGAGAGGATCCATGTGGCCCTCGTGGGCCCTGGATTTTGTGTAGTGGATCCTGGCGGAGGTCAAACCGATCATGATGATCGAGAAGACCACCTTAAAAGCTCGGTTAGCATAGACGGAGCATGCTGCTAAGAGGTGTACTGCCCACCAAGGCGGAATAGAGCGCGATACGGATGGGGTGGAAAGCCATGGTCAGAAGTGAGTGTCTTAGACCCGGCCGTTTCAATGGTTTTTATGTCTATGTATGGCTTAGGTGAGCAAAGTACATGAATGACCTCATGATGCATTTTGTTTACGAGTCACGCGTCACGTACTTAATGCTCAAGCAACCGTGGGGCGGTTTCCCAAGCGCATTCGTAGGGTGCAACCATGAAATGGTTGTGTAAGTACATTGGACGGTGGAGGGCGGGAAGCAAGAGGGTCGACTGCGGATTGGCGGCAGGCGGCAGCGCTTCCCAATAAGTAAGTTTGTTGTCATTGTGATCGCGTAAGGTGCCTGACTCAGGTCCCGTAGAAAAGGGGCAGATAAATTTACAATTACCATGACTATAAGATTCTGAGCACTAGCTACACCTCGCTTAGTCAGACCCTGGCACAGTATTTCTGTCATAGTAAGTCGGCAATAATAAAAATTTTATGACCATTTTTATCCCAATTCACCTGTAGGCTGTTCCCCAATTCATTGCCTGCTAAGTTGCCCTATTCAGGCCAACATTGATCAGCCAGTGCATCCTGGTGTAGATGGCACAATCTTGGCACAATCTGCCATCACTACCATCTCTTATATTTGCTGGGAATGCAGATAGAAATTCATCACTTTTGTGCTAAGTACTCTGAATATGTCACATTTAGAATCTTTGCTCAGTGCCTTGTGCATATGTATATATCATCTGTTCAGATTGTCCAATAAATTTGAAAGTTCAGATTCTGTGAATTTTGCCAATTTTCAAGTAATATATATGAATTGGAGATATATTTTAAGATTTTATCTAGCCTTGACCTTTTCAGCCCAATTTCCTGATGC
The DNA here is from genome assembly GCA_964034925.1 of Tricholoma hemisulphureum. NCBI lineage: Eukaryota > Fungi > Basidiomycota > Agaricomycetes > Agaricales > Tricholomataceae > Tricholoma > Tricholoma hemisulphureum. The sequence goes on from OZ035933.1 coordinate 1,106,806, forward strand.
AAAGAACCAGTCATCAGGTTGGAGGAACAGGACCAGGGGGTGCATGGAGAAACCTCACATGATCACAGGACAGGGGGCTATGGCCAGGGACATGGCACTAAATGAGGGTACACAAGTGCATACTGCCAAGGCATAGGAACACAGGGTGGCACAGGGACAGGGTGCATAATCAGGGGGGTCATACAGGCTTGTAAGGCTGGGGGGGTAAGGAGGCACATGGTAAGGCTGGGTACACCAGGCTTAGCATCTGCAAAATCTGTACATACAGTAGCAGCACACACTGTAAGTCAAGGCATGCAGGAAATAATATTTGCACAAAGTGACTGTCATACAGGCAGAGGATAAGTACTACCTACATACACAAGAGCTATTGTATTTCGTATCCTAATACCCTTTTCCACACACATATATAGGAGTCCGTACATTAACAGTTCGGAACACACCAGGCCCAAAAATAAAAACGAAGAAGTCCGACTCGGATGAAGGAGCAATAATAAATAAAAAAAGGACTCAAGAATCTAAGTACCTTGTCAGCAGTGTTTCCACATTTTGACATAATCCCTGCCAAGAAGGAAATATCACTAAAATAAACGGATAAAGAAAAAAAGAGTGAGACATACACGATCATTGCGCGGTCCTCGACGTTTGACGGCCAGGTGGAGTACCACCGTGCTTGTGCTTGTGCGAAATCGTGCATGGGATCTAAAACGCGCCAAAATCTTTACATCAGCCGTGGGGGAAGGTCGAAAGGAGGGGAAAACCTACTCTGCGCTCGGTCTAGCCACGGTTTGTTTCCCTGTCCCTCTGGGAACCACCCGCTCGTCGAGCCGACCGCGACGTTCAAGATCAAGTAGAATTCTGTGCACATTCCTCAGTCAGAACAGAGGAGAGGATGAGAGCCGTGACGCACCCTGGTCGAACGGGGTTGCGTTCGTGCCGTTTATCCACGGATTCCGAAGCGCAACGAGGCTGGAGCCGTTGTATACCACCGCCGGAAATTCGCCACGCTCGAAGAAGGGCTTGTTGAACCGCATGTCGAGGAGCGTGTGCAGCCGCGTGTCCACGGAGATCCGCCTTTCATGTAAAAAAAATGAAACACCCATATTCATTAGTTTAGCGGATGGTAACCAGGGAATCGACGTACAGAAATTCATCCGTCCATTCGAGGGTGTACGTCCGGAAGTCCTGGTTGAACCCGCGGCGGCGCTCTGTCCACCAGCTGTATGATTTTGATACCCCGTTTAGGTTGGGCGCGGGGCCCCAGTTGAGGGAGCCTTGGACGTAGTTGCTGCCGCTGTAGGGGGGGTGGGGGTTTGGCTTGGAACAAAGGGCGGGAAGGGGAGGGAAGGGACGTACTGTGCGGTGTATTGGCGGTCGTTCCCTCGGGATTCGACCATGTCTATTTCGCCGCTGAGCGGCCAGGGGCCATATGCCTCGTCGCGCGGGAGCATCCATATTGCAGGCCACAGCTGTTGTTACGATGGGTGTATTTAGAAAAAAAAACTGTGGTGCGATTAACGAAGCGCGGTGCGACTTACCCAATCTCTGTGAAAAAGAAATATAGGAAGAAAAAAAAAACCCTGTAAGTCGGCCGTGATTGTTCTTTCAACATGTAGGGCTTACCCGGTCGGCATCTTGGCTCTTATCTCGACTTTTCCAAACTTGATGCTAGCACTGTACCGAGTGGTCAATCGCGCACTCTGCACGGGGTTGATGATAGTGCCGGCGGTGGCGTTGGCAACCTTACTGCAGCTCTTGTAGTAGTTGTCCGCGTCAAACACGCGCTGCCCGTTTTTCATGATGAAGCCGTCGTCCGGGCGCGTGACGTTGAATGTGCAGTCGGTGATGTTGTACACCGTGCCGTCGAAGATGGCGCTGGAGGGAATGGAGTCGGAGGTGAGTGTGGGGACGATGTAGAGGTGGCCGTCTTTCACGAAGGAGTTGTTTGTCGAGGCAGTCGTCATTTCGAATTCACCGTTTCTGCAGATAAGGGGTGGGGTGGGGGGGATCGTCAAGAGAGCGCTAACACCAGTTTACTTTATATTACAAACCCAAATCCGTCCATGTTGACCTCTCTCATGAAACTCCCTCCTTTCCCTCCGGGCTCACCAAACACCTTGTTCGCATCATCAAAGTTCTCTTCAAAGACAAGACACAGAGGCTGCCGATCGAGCATCACGCCCTTGTACTGGAAATAGCACTGCAGTCCGCCGATTGCAGCGCCGATCGCCACGATGGCGTAGACGAGGTAATACGAGATGACGGCGTGCGGAGTGCGGGAGCGGGCAGCGGCCCATGGCTTTGGGAGCGAGCCGGGGTTGGCGATCATATGGGAGGGCATGCGGGGGGCCTTTTTGGGGGGCCCGGGGGTGGCAGTGGTGGGACGTACGCCTGCGGCGACGATGTTGCTGGGGCTGGGGCTGGGGACGGTGGCGCGGGTGAAGAAGAAGCTAGGGACGCTGGAGGAGGCGGAGATGGGGCGGAGGTTGTTGGAGGAGGCGGAAGCGGGGCGGAAGGGCGGGCCGTGGTGGGAGTGGGATTGGAGGATGGAGCGGGGGAGGGTGGAGTCGGCTGTACCGGGTGGGGTGCGGTGGACAGAGGAGATGGAGGAGGAGGACGGGGCGGCGGCGGCGTGGCGGAGGGATGGGGGCCGACTGGAGTCGGGGGAGGCCAAGGGATCGGTCATGGTGGCGGGGGTCGGGGCGCGGGAGGAGGAGAGGGAGGGTGGGCTGTTTTGGGTCAAACAACGTTGGAGGGGGTGGATAAGAGGATAAGTTATAAAGTGGGTGCTTACAATGCTAGAGGACAAAAGGTACACAGGCTTGTCCTCGAGTCGATCCGACACCTGTCAGTGGCAAGGGGAGGATGGCAATCCGTTTACGAGAAATCTGCTCGATGTGAGCTATTTGTTCCGTGATGGGGCAAGCATCGTGGCAGATGTTAATTGCACGTTCTGTCCTTGCGGCATAAAATCGCATTTAACGTCACATCCAGTCCGTCGCCAAAACAGGGATTTGAGGTACCTGTTAAGGGATAGTCCCACCCTCGATCACGGACTTTAGAGGGGCTCGGCATTAGTGTGTCCGATTCATCTCAGTCTGTCTCCATCGAAGTTTGCCTGTTCCGTCTGCTGGAGTTCATCGATGGAGAGCGAAAAATCTGTAGTCGAGGTTGAAGTAGTTCGTCAGCAGTGCATGGTTACGACGATAAGAACCTAGGATGACAACCGAGTCACCGAGTGAGTGCCGTTTCTGATGCGATCTATCAAGATATGTCGATTGTCTCGTGTCAGCGTGTGCGTAACCATGCTCAGCAAAATCGATAATTTTTCTCGCATTGTACTCAGGTATGCTGGGATATTTTCAAGGTACAACAGGGGCAGTATGCCAGGGCATGTCTTCATATCACGGCAAGTGTACCTGCTTGAAGAACTTGAAGGTCAATGTGCACACTCGAAGCGTAACGTACAAGAGGGGGACAAGAATCTCAAATGAACTTTTGGTGCAAGAGAGGCACGAATGATGACGCCCGTCAGATGTTCGCACCCCGTACCATGCCCACATGCAGCTTTAATCCTGCGAGTGCCCAATAAAAGCAGGAGCATATGGAACGCAAAAACCGTCATCTTCCGAGAGCTTCGGGGCCGTCAGCAGCGAATTCCGCAGAGGGGAGCGAATGGACGGACTTGACATCGGTTGAGATAAATTGAAGTCCCCAATGCCCCCCCCCTTGGGAAGAACGGCAACATCAACCAACTTGAAACTCCCTTTAAACGCCTGAAGGTCACACGAGGCGTGACATGGTGACGACCGTTGGCAGGTTGCACCAGGCCTCTATCCGTCCAAAAGGCAGATGGGCAGGACAGACGTATAAAGAACTCCTTCCACACGCCAAACCATGGGTTCCTTGGCCCTGTCTAAGCCCGACTCTTCCTTCCTTCCCCCCTTTCCCTTTTCTTCTTCTTACTCGTACTTGTCGATAAAAAATTCCATTAGACTACCATGTCCGCCGGTGCCATTACCCTCCACAACAGCGACTACGACCTTTGGGATGCGTGGCTTCACAAGATCTGTCTGCACCATTTCATCCACCATTTTGCCTTTGATGTGCTCACTTACCCCTTGGTTGGCAGACGAATGCACCCAGCGCAACAACTGGTTCATGCCGACAGAGGAAACGATCTCGACAGGTGTAGCCCTCCGTGTCGACAACGGCTTCTTCCGTGTCTTTCCATACGAGAACCCTACCCTCGTTCCCTTCGAAGCAGCCGTCCGTGGCCTCAACCCTGTCGTCGCCGTCAAATTGCGCAGTTCCTCCGTCCTCGCCGCCATGGCGAAAGTGTGCGAGAGCTGTCCTCATCACTCTCGGGGATGAAAAATGCTAAATATAGCTCTGTTTGCAGAGAACCCCACGAAGACTCCATCTACATCGACCAGAACACGCGCATCCAGATTCTCGAGAGTATCCACCAACTCCCCAGTGCCGAGAAAGACCAATGTGGGGCGTTCATCGTACGTCCCCCCTCCCTCCCTCGTATACATTTCTGATCCCTCCCTGTAGCGCGACGAGTGCTCCTTGATACTATGGAGTTACGCACTCGAGTCCATTATGCCTCTATGCACAGACTTTGACGAGAAACTCATCAAGCACATCTGGCGCACCCGCAAAGTCGCCCGACGCTCGACCTTTGTCCCCCCGTCCACCACCGCACCCTCGGTGACCGGCTCCCAAGTCGAACTCAACCTCCCCACTACTACCCCGTCCACCGATGAACCTGTGGAGCTGAGTGAAAAGGCGATCCCTGCTACTTCTGGTACAGTGGAAACGCACCCTACTGCAGCCCCGAAGAGGAAGTGGTGGAGCTGGCGTCTGCAGCCGGCGGCGCCTCAGGCTTCGAGTGATCCGGAGAAGGCGGCTGGGCGGAAGAAGCCGCGGAAGCTGATCCTGCTGGGCCCGCTGTATGCGGGTTGCGGGGCGGCGCTTGCTATGTGTAATGCCGCTTCTCTTCTTTTTATTTATTTATATCATTGATTTGATTTATTTAGATTTTGTGACCGCTGGAGTATCGGTGCTACTTCAGGAGTATGCATTGGATGGCGAAACGGTCCGGTTTGCCCTTCTCGCGACGATGCCGGTGATTTTCTGTGTTTCCCTGGTGAGCACAAAATGCTTCCGAATTCCTTGCCTACTGCCAAGCCTGCTGATTCGTAGTATTGTCGCCATAGTTCTTCTGTCTCCAGCTCGTTGGAAATTTGTCCTTAATGTTCGCTTGTTTCACTTCCCTTTGAATTTATCACATGCTAATGATGTCCTCTCAGCCTTGGCCCGGTGAACCAGTATCACGAAAACTCCATGTACTACTCTGCCATCAAGCCCGAGCCCAACCCCGAGATCGACAACAACCTCCCGCACGTCACCATCCAGCTCCCCGTGTACAAGGAATCCCTTGAGCTCGTCATGTGCGTACCCTATCTCGCCTAGTCCCCAACTAAACTAAACCGTGTTGCCGTCTAGTGCCCCGTCGGTGTTCTCCGTCAAGAAAGCGATGCAAACGTACGCCCGCCAGGGCGGCACGTCAGCCATCTTCATATGCGACGACGGCCTTCAGCTCATTGGTACGGACGAGCGCGAGGAGCGTATTGCGTTCTACGCGAACCACAACATCGGGTGGGTCGCCCGGCCTGGACACTCTGGAGACCCTGATGGCTTCAAACGGGCTGGCAAATTCAAGAAGGCGAGCAATATGAACTATGGTCTTGGTATGCACCCCTCCCCCAAAGGTCGACGACAGCTACTGATATGTGGTGGTGACGTAGCTCTGTCGCTCAAGCTTGAAAAGTTCCTCGCGCAGCTAGTGGAATCCGGAGAGGAAGACGGGCCCGGCGAGGAGTGTCTTGAGGACAAGGCGATGCGGATGGCTGAAGAGGAGATATTCGAAGAGAGCGGGAGTCGGTTCCGCCCGTGGTGTCGTAATGGGAAGAGCATACGCGTTGGTGAGATTATTCTCATCATCGATTCGGACACGATCGTACCTGAGGTATGGAACGTGCTTTTGCTTTTTTACTTTATGAGTTGTGGGATGCTGATATATCGGTGGGTGATAGGATTGCTTTAGGGATGCAGCGAGGGAGATGGGAGAGTCCCCGGATGTGGCTATCATCCAACACGAATCCGGTCAGTTCTTTCTCTCTTCCCCCCCACCTAAAAACTCACTACTACATACGGCGTGGCAGACGTGATGCAGGTGGCGAACCATTACTTTGAGAACGGCATCACCCACTTCACGCGCCGCATCAACAAGTGCATCTCTCTCGGGTGTGCGAATGGCGAGGTCGCACCGTTCGTCGGGCACAACGCGTTCCTGCGGTGGTCCGCCGTGCAAGACGCGTCCTTCATCGACCCCGCGGACGACCAGCGGAAACAGTGGAGCGAGGCGAACGTCTCGGAGGACTTTGATCTCGCCCTGAGGCTGCTCCTGAACGGGTACACCCTACGGTGGGCGACGTACAGCGAGGGTGGGTTCAAAGAGGGCGTGTCCCTCACGGTGGTCGACGAACTTGCGCGGTGGCAGAAATACGCTTACGGTCGGTTTTATTTTATTTTTGGGGACGGTTAGGCTGATTGGACATGTCGGAGCTAGGATGCAACGAGATCATTTTCAACCCGCTCGTCAAGTGGTGGCGCAGTGGCCCGATCAGCCCGCAGCTTCGCGGGTTCGTGTGGTCCATCGCACCCGTCCATTACAAGATTGGCATGATGTCCTGTAAGCACCCAGTCCCCCTCCCCTGACTCACGCTAAATGCATATATCATCCCCCCTCTCTCTCACACCCAGACATGTTCTCGTACTGTACGTTTCCCCCCCTCTACTCACCCATCCCCTAAGTCACGAATTCCCATATCACCTTTCTCAGATGGCATCGCCGCCGCGACTCTCGGGTCGATCCTCAACTACCTCCTCCTGGGGCTCGCCCCGCAGATCGACAAGTTCTACTTGCACTCGTTCGAGATCCTCCTTGCGTGCACGGTCGTCTTCCCTGGTATTGGGAATCTGGGGTTCACGCTGTTGGAATATCGCCTTGGCCAGCGCAACTTTTTTGCGGCGCTCATTGAGAACCTGCGCTGGATCCCGTTCTTGTGGGTTTTTATTTTGTTTTATATTTTTGGAGGGGGTTGATAGGGGGTTTTCGTTCGTTAGCCTGTTCTTCTTCGGCGGGTTGAGCATCCATTTATCGACGGCGTTGCTTGCGCATATGTTCTCGTATAACATGTGCGTACCTAGTCATTCTTCGTTTTTGTATTATTATTATTTGCTTATTGAACAATCAATAGGACTTGGGGGTCGACCGTCAAGGAAGTCGAGCGCTCGACGTTCTGGATCGAAGGTCAGTTTGATTCCAATGTTCTTTCAAACACGACGTCGTTAATCTGTTTCTCCTTTCCTTCACACATGACACAGTCCCCCGTATTTGGCAACGCTTCAAACTGTCATTTGTCATCTGCTTCTTGTGCATTGTGATGGTGGTTGTGTTCTCGAGCAACGTCGTGCCGTTTGAGTGGCAGATACCCGGGTACGACTGGCCCCTGATTATCCCCCTTGCACTCGTCGTGGGGTCCCACATTCTTTTGCCGGTATGTTCTTTTTTTCTTTTTTCGGTGTTGGTGGCTGATTGCTGGTTGGGCAGATCGTGTTGAATCCTTGGCTCATGATCTTCTCGTACTAAATTAACAACAAACAGTCAATTCAGAGAAAACAAAGAAACTTACAGATGTCGTGTTCTTCAATACCGACAATTCGCAGTTATCGCAATTTCACGAAGGACATATTTCATGTTTTGACATGTTTTGCATTCGTACATGCTTTTTTTCGCTACTTAAGAACGTTCTGATAATAATGTTAGTATTAGACCACTGGACACTATCCTTATCCAACCCTCTCTTTATCCAACACTTTCCTTGGGTTCGCCGACTACGTTCTTTTAGGTTTGCTTTGCTTTGGGCCTATTGCTCATGTACACTCGCTTGTTTTCCTTCTTTTCTCCCTCTCCTTCTGCTGTTTCCTCCCCGCCCCTAGGGGTTGGACTTTGGAGAAGGGTAGCTGTAGTACCTTGGTGTGGATCTGTAGATCTATTCAAATATCTTTTGTTAGTAGGTTTCCAGGGGAGGTTGTATGGTGTATATATATACATAATCTACCATCACCATGACCATTCTGAATCTAGCACTCAAAAATGGGAATGTGTCTGAGTCAATACCAGAGCAATGTGGTGGAATTGAGGTGAGTCTGTTTATACATTTGTATAGTGTGTAGTGCTAGATGTGTGATGCTTGGACCAGTTGCATGAAGGCAGGGGGGCTCTTTGAGGCTTGAGCTAATTTTATAGACCTTGCCCAGTTGCCTGCATACTACTAGTAGGCTAGCCTGAAGTTGGAAGAAACCACTATCATGTAGTGGTGTAGTGGTTATGATATATATTTTGCTACCCTGGTCACAGTGAATTGGAAATACAGATGACTGGACAAGAGCTTGTCAACACCTGTAGCTTGTACAGGTGTGGACACATGTCAGACGTCAATGTTCTTTTTTAAATGTTCCTTTGTTCCCACTGGCAGGTGGTCATCACCATCGCCTGTCATCATTCATCCTGTCATTCATCATCATAGGGCTTTCACATCAGGAAATTGGGCCAAAAAGGTTAAGGCTAGATAAGATCTTAAAATAAGTAAAATATCCACCATATCTGCAATTCTTACATATCACCTTAAAATGCTAGTTAAGGGATGCTAGCATTGACAAAATTCACAAAGCCAACCAGAATTTGAGCTCTCAAAATCTTGGGACTGTCTGAACAGATGATATACATATGTAAAATACACTGATAAGTGTGACATATTCAGAACACTTGGCACAAATGTGATGAATTTCTATCTGCAGTCCCAGCACTTACAAGAGACGCTAGCAATGGTGGATTGGATTGTGCCATCTACAACAGGATGTGCTTGGCACTTGCTTATCAATGTTAGCCTGAATGGGGCAACTTGGAGAGCCATGTAAGAAATTTAGATCTAGATCATAAGGTGCCAGAGTGAATAATTGTCATAAGAACTGCCAGGGGGACAAGAAAATGTCCAAAGTCCCAAGGTTTATAAGAGATGGTAGCAATGGCAGATTGTACCATCTATAACAGGATGTGCTTGCTGATAGTGTTCAAAGGTCCAGTTCACTGAACCAGAAAAAAAATAGAAACTGAACTGGCAGGGCATTCAGTCAAAAAAGACGTGGTCTTCGCTTCCCCCAAGGACAAAAATATAGGCTAAAGTTCATGGCCAGCAGACTGGGCTGATGGGACAAAGGTGGCGGATGGGCCAATGGGATGAAGGTGGTGGATGGGCCGATGGGGGGAAGTACCAGAAGAACATGCATGGGCTGATAAGCTAGAGCATTGCATCAGCTGCCATATTTCTGTTGCCAGAGGCTGGCCAAAAGACCCCCAGACCAGAGAGCTCTGGACTGGAGCAGGTGGATCCGGATGTCAGAACCCAGGGGCATTCAAATAATGGAATGTATTGAATTTTGGAGTAAACAATACTATCAAGGTAGAGAAAACATCATATTATGTTCTTTCTGTCTGAGCAGCAATTCTGTGTTTTCCATTGTGGCTGTCAAAGCCTGGAACTGCTTGTGGAGTTGATTATTTACAGCAATGTGGGATCTCGACATCTTTAACAACTCACGATACCCAAGTTCAATAGCTTCCCGATACTGAGTGATTTGCTAAGCAGACTGAGCTATTCCATCTTCATCTCAAGACCAAAACAACTCACCTTGGGAGCAAACTCCTGGGAGGTTGCTGGAGTGGAAGGTGTGCAGCCAGGGATAGCATAGTCTGATTGACCGGGAAGGAGCAACCTCACAGTAGGCCAGGGGATATCCGGTAATTCGAAGTCAGTAAGCGAGAAGGAATCATTGTCGAAGTCATCCTCCATAGGTGGATCAAAGCAAAAGCAATAATGACAGGGGCTCTTCATGGTCCCATCATCAGAGTCATATTCCGTAGAACAGGATGTGCAATACTTGGATGCCGATTCTCCTCCCACATTGTGTTCCATAGGATTACAGGCAATATCCCAGAGTGGCAGAGGGATGGAAAACGTTCCAGAGTTGTCATCATCTGACAGGACATCACTGAACCTACACTTATCTAAGAAATTGAAGGACATGCCCAACAAATAAATGGTTGTCACTCACAGGTTGGGGAATCAATCTGGACATGGCAGTCCTTGGCCATGGGAAGGCGGGACACCCGAGTATTGATCTCCATATTTTCAAAGCCATATGGGTCTAACAGGGCAGGCACATGGTTTGAGGCCACTGGATCCTCAGGGAGTTGGGTGGAAAAATCACAGAACCCTGGGAACATGAAGTCTCCAGGGGCAGGGAGGTTGAAGTCTCCAGCAGCAGGAAGGCTGAAGTCTCCAGCATCTGGACTGGACGCCAGAGGGCATGAGGTGGCCGGAGAAGGTGCTCGGCAGATGCAGTCTCCAGCATCCAGGGGGCTGAGGCCACTGTTGGGATTATGTATACAAGAGTATACAGGCAAGCCAAGGCAGTAAACATGCCTAGGGAATATTGCCAGAATATGCTAAGTCAACACTAGGGTTAGGGCTAATGCACATTAACCATAACCCTAGGGAATGGACAGTTAACACATGCAGAGACATATAGGGGAACCCACAGTTAACACATGCTACAGGATTACTCATACTGCAGCATGTCTATGATAGCCTATCCAAGACAAAGCTATGGATAGAGTGTCTATGACACACCCTGCAGGAAGTCTAGGACTTACCAAGCCATGATATCATATGTCACTATTATTGACACTGTTATAGGGGATATGACATAACTATTCCATTATTAACTGGTACAGGGGTCTATTACAGAATATCTCCTTTATATATTAAAGGAGTGCATTACACTATACCTCCTAACTGTGTAGTATAAATATTGCACATCATGTAGGAGATGATAATAACATTCCTCCCTGTGGCAGACTCCCTCACTCACAAGCCTTTGAGATTAACCTCATCTTCTTAACCTTGTCCTTAACTCTTCCTGTCACTGTTCACCACTCCATTCCCAACAGCCACTGACATTGGGGAGATCAAAGTTGCCAGTGGCTGGGAAACTTGCTGGAAGGTGTGAGGCGGAATCATCAATCCCTGGGAGGTTGATGTCACCAGCATCTGGGATGCCCGCCGGAGAGCAAGGGGCACCCAGAGAGATACCTAGGTTGAAGTCGCTGGCATCTGGGAGACTCGATGCATGGTGTGAGGCCAAATTAACCATCCCTGGGAGATTGAACCAGCCAGCACCGGGGAGGTCAAAGTCACCGGCATCTGGGAGGACACTTGCTGGAAGATGGGAAACTTGTTCAATCCCTGCAGCATCAGGAAGGTCGAAGTTTCCAGCATCTAGGACAGCTGCCAGAGGGCAAGGGGCAGCCAGAGAAATACCTGGGAGGTCAAAGTTGCCGGTGTCTGGGAGACTTGATGCATGGTGTGGGGCCGAATTAACCATCCCCGGGTTGTTGAACCAGGCGGTACTGGGGAGTTTGAAGTTGCCAGCATCTGGGACACTCACCAGAGGGTGTGGGGCAGAAACCCGTTCGATCCCCAGGAGGTTAAAGTCTCTGGCATTGGGGACACTTGCCGGAGGGGGTTGGGCAGACAGACTGCTGATCCCAGGGAGGTCAAAGACACTTGTATCCAGTACACCCTCTGGAGCCCCCATGTGTACATCTTGAAAGTCAAAGTTGCCTAGATCAGGCAGAGCACCCACCGGAGGACAGAAACTTTCCTCTGGGGTACCATTAGACACTGTGAGCTTGGCAAGATGGTCAATGCAATTTCTGGTGTGTTGTGTCATGACCTGTTCACAAGGACAGGATGATGTGCTTAACTCACCTGTATCCTGGCCCAATGCCACCCATTGTGAATTGGATGGGTGGAGGTCAGAAGGGTGGTGGGAAGGATGGTTGGATGGGTCTGGGGGATCCAATTGGACTGGAGGTGAATTCCAAAAAGGGCTCTTTGTGAACAACTGAAAGTCATATGCATCAGGAAGATCAGTAGTGCCTGTGGGACCATGGGGATATGTTAGTGATGGTTCCCTCTGTAATAGTGGGAAATACCGGAGCCCAGGACTGCTCCAGAAGTAGTGTCCAGAGAATGCCTGGCAGGAATAACCTCCATGTCAAAGTCCGATGCATCTGGAATGACACTGGCAACCTCAAGCAGAGACGAGGTAGATACTAAACTTCAAACCGATCAGCCTTTGGGGATAAATTGTATGACCTCCAGACTTTCCTGTTGATGCCAGCGATGGAAGGTGGGGAGTGCCATCTTTGGGGTGCATGTATAGGTTGAAATCCTCTGCAGATGGTAAGGTGTCGATGAATGATTTTGGCATTGATCAAGTGTTTGACTGAATGCGAAAGACAGTAATCTGAAGCTAATGAAAGTGTAATGATTGGCACAGAAGTGAAACAAAAATCATTCAAGTCCCAATCAACAAAGGTCATGAGAGATAAACAAAGCCCTGTGACCACTGCCAATTATGCATCGACTGCAATTAACGACTTCCTGTTATACCACAAAACGCATGTCTACCTCGGGTGTTGCAGTAACTGCCTCAGGGCCCCACTCTATTCTTGGTCAGCAGCCTGACATGGAATGGCAACTTTGTAATTTCATCCAGGCTAGACCTCACAGTCAGGATGAGGACCTTGCAATGATATGGGAATTGGTGAGTTTTACCATCCTAACATTCCATACATGTTAACATATTGGGATCAGGAAGTTGAGCACAAGATGAGGACAAGGTTTTTGAGGTATTGAGTTTAAGTCAAAGGTAAGTGTATGAGGGAGTCTGCCACAGGGAGGAATGTTATTATTACCTCCTACAAGATGTGCAATATTTATACTACACAGTTAGGAGGTATAGGTAATGCACTCCTATAATATATAAAGGAGGTATTCTGTAATAGACCCCTGTACCAGTTAATAGTGGAGTAACTTTGTCATATCCCCTATAACAGTGTCAATAATAGTGACATATGATATCATGGCTTCCTGCAGGGTGTGTCTTAGACACTCTATCCAAGGCTCTGTCTCTGATAGCCTATGATAGACATGCTGCAGGATGTTTAATCCTATAGCATGTGTTAACTGTGGATTCCCCTATATGTCTCTGCATGTATTAACCTCTGTTAAACATGTGTTAATATGACTTAGCATATTCTGGCAATATTCCCTAGGCATGTTAACTGCCTTGGCTTGCCTGTATACTCTTGTATACATAATCCCAACATAACACCACTTCCATCTCTGTAGGGACAGTATTCTAGAGCATGAAAGGGAACCAATATCTCTCAAATCCCCCAGTACCTCCTGCACACGCTGAGGATAGTGGGCGAATGGGTACGGCAGCACAATGCACACCCCAAAGAGCCAATACCCTGGCACAATATCAGGGACATCATGGAGTATGGCATGGTCGCTCTCACCCCAACTGTGCCTCCTGCCCCAGTACCTGCCTCCAACCCTGATGCAGCCCCGGAATCCAACCTGTTGGTGATCACCCCATGACCAATTGTGAGCCTGCTGTTGGAACCTATGGCTGCCACTTGTGAGACAACTACAATGCCTAGCGTGGGGGGTGGTGCAAATGGAGAGACCAAGTCGAAGGGGAAGGGATTCACCAATGCAACGGAAGCGGGGAAGGCCTAGCGGATAGTGGCAAAGGTGAACAAGCCACAGGTGACCACCTCTGTAGCATCGAAGAAAGTGAAACTCACCATCTCACCTGCTGAGGTGCCTCTCCATCACCTCCAGAGCAAATTGCCTGTTGCCTCTGGATCTTGGACCCAACCCCCTGCGAAAAAACCCTGGAAGGCCACTGGAGCGAAGTCAACCCTTGGGATGGCAGACTCTGAACAACCTCAACCTCCTACCAATAACATGGCAGACCCAATTCCTCACCCTGAGCCCCCTGCACATCAACACTGACAGACCTCGATCCAGGCAAAGAACCGAATACCCCATCTGCACACCCCAGCTGGGCTCACCGAAGATCATATTTGGTCTTCCATAGAAAGGCTGGGTAAGATTTGTGCAGAATGCGAGAAGAAATCCATGACAGATCACTGGGAGTGTGTGTTCTATGGGACGAATTACAGCTGCTACTGGTGCACTCAGAAGAAGACAGGATGTAGTTTCATGGTACTCTGGAAGTCACTTTACAGGCAGAAGAAGAAGTTGTGACTTCTTCAGTCTATGGCCAATGGTTTGGGGAAGAAGTGGAAGAGAACTGAAGAAACTGATGATGAACAGGATGACAGCAGCAACCCGGAGATTATCAACACACTGGCAAAAGTCCTGGAGCCAGTCAAGGTAACTGCAAATGTCAAGGTAATGGCAAAAGACAAGGCCAAGAAGAAAGGCAAGATCCCGGAGAAAACCCTGGAGAAGCCCATCACCATCATGGAGAAGGCAAAGTCCCCCGTCATTGCCCCCATGGCATCCTCAGCTAAGGCATTAACAACATTAGCAGGGTGATCAAAGGGAAGGCAAACAACTCCAGATGAGAGAAATTTAGTTCCCTGGAAGCGATGGGGTGTGTAATTACCTACACTTTTTCTCTAGTTTTAAACACTTATTTGCTTCAGTCATGAATGCTGAACATCTCAGCGAGGACAAGCGGTGGGAGGACCTCAAAGCACTGTCTCCGGATCACCTCCATTGACATGCAGTCTCTAGCGTCATTTGTATTCGCTCCGAGTACAAGGCGATGCAGTCCACCATCGTGAAACTGGAGCAGCAGAATCAGATACTTCTGGACAAGAAAAAGGCAATGAAGGGATGGATTCAGTGCATGAAAGAGTTAAAAGGATGGCTGGAAAGGGATGCGAACACTGTTGATGCCCAGATGGCAGATGACACACAGATGGAGGAATGCATGACACAGATGTCCTGGCAGCTTGAGGAGGTGTTGGAGCAGAACTGTGCCTTGGATTTGGAGCTCGATGGGGTGATGAAATGCCTGCAGGAAGTGGAGGAAGCTCAGGCCAGACAAAACAGGAAGGATATGCTGGATGACAGTGAGGATGAGTTGGATGATGACAGGAAGGACAGCGACAATGGCTCATCTTCGGACTCTCCCACTTCCCGGCCAAACAGTGCCCCCACAACTTCTGAACTTGTTCCTCCATCTCCGGGCACCCCTCCAGAGGGTCAACTTTCCTCATCCACACTCCTTACCATGATTCCTGTGGCCCCTGTACCCCCTGTTCCTCCAGCTACCATCACCACAGCCAAAATCACTCCATGCATATCATCCTGGCCCTGCTCACGCCAACCATCTCCAGCCAGAGGCGATTCCTCCAGTGCCATTCTATGCCCATGATCTCGCTCAGTTCCAACTTTCATTCTGCCAGAGGTGCTGGAGTTGATAACAGAGAAAAATACTTTGACTCATGGAGACATGGACATTTCATAGCGACTTTTTCTATGAACACCTTTTTATTTTCAGTACTGTATCTACCATCCCAATGTGGGGCAGAAAAATAAAAGTAGTTAGGTGTTGAAGTCAATTGTCTCTGAGTGACAATGGTGGAATGATGTATCAGCTCAACTCTTAAGGTTGTGCCTCCCATGTAAGTCTCCATCATAATGGTCCCCAGCTGGAGCCTTGCTGATTGCCTTCCGAGGCTTTGGTCTAGAAGTGGACTTTGCCGGCCAAACCTCCTTCTCCTTGCCTTTACCTGACTTGTTCCCACCTGGAGTTTGGCCCCCTGTCAACTTTTGTCTTTTCATTTCTGTCTCTATCCTTTGCTTCTGCTTCATGGAAGGGACCCTGATCCTATTTGTAGTGACTGTATCCTGAGATATAGTAATGATTGTGTCCACCGGACCCTGTCTTGGATCTATCTTCTCTCCGGTCGCACACTGGTAAATGCTTGCCTGTGAGTCCAGGCTACCCTCTCTTGGTGTCTGGAGTACGGGCTCCGGAATTGCTGGACACTCCAGCTGGTAGAGCTCCACCTCTGGCTCTCCCTGAGAGGTCTCCAGCAAATCAGTCTCTGGCAATCCATATTTATGGACTGAAGGGATGGATGTCCTTTCCTTCTGGCAGACATGTGCATCAATGGCTGCCTGCACTGCTGGATGATCAATGTTCAGTTTGCCACTGTCAGTATACAAGTTGGTGGAACTATTGCCAGCCAGAATCAAAGAGATGGAGACTGGGCCTGCCAAGGTGTCCTGGGGAGCCACAAATGCAGATGCAATTGGCAAGCTGGGAGATGTCTTCACTGGCCCACCGGTGGGGTCCCATTCTTCATCGGCAAGGGCAATAAGCATGTTAAGTCTTGAGGAAGGTCCTTCATCATCCCCTTCACTTCCTGAGGTAACTACTCTGAGTCTCTGGCACCATGCCCATGGCTTGGGACTTCCAACTCTGTCTGATACATCATCATCATCATTGTTGGCCATGCCTCCGAGTGGTGCTGCTGGTTTGCATCCTGTGTTGGCCCTGATGATTGGTGGCAGAGTTGGCAGAGGAGACATATCCCTGTTGACTTCAAATTATACAGCATCCTTGCTCTTCCATTCAGCCTTTGGTATATCATTTCCGGCATGAATCAGGACTTTCTCAAACTGAAAAGGAATACCACCATTATTCTGAATAGGTAACCACCTCTCAAACAAGAGCACTATCTCCCATTTATGCATCTTGGATGGATCCCATAGTATGACATATCCATCCAGAGCGCTGGCTGAGACTCCAGCTGTGTCTCTGGATCTCAACCCTGGACATGCAAGAGGCATGTACTCCAGCTGGTTAATCGTTTCCAATTGTCTCACCCTTAGCTCCATCCATGGGACAAAGCTGGTGGAGCGACCTGCACCATAGTCTGCCCAACTGTTACTATCTGCTGGAGATGATCAAAACACAAACCCTCACTGTATAACTTTTCAAGATATGCCTGGAGAATGTCCTTCTGATAGTCCAGGTACTTGCCTTTACAAGGGTAACCAACCAAACAGTTCAGGG
Source organism: Tricholoma hemisulphureum (assembly GCA_964034925.1). Lineage (NCBI taxonomy): Eukaryota > Fungi > Basidiomycota > Agaricomycetes > Agaricales > Tricholomataceae > Tricholoma > Tricholoma hemisulphureum. The sequence continues at coordinate 1,123,921 of OZ035933.1, forward strand.
GGAGCATAGGCTGTCCCATTGAGCCAATGTCGAGGAGTTGCTTGGGCTTGGTTAGTGAAGCAATCCTCTCTGGAGCTTCATCACTGGACATTCCACTCAGATTGTCATGGATATAGCAGGAGAAGTCGCCCATCAGATCCAATGTCACCCAGTGTGGGTACTGGCATTTGAAGCTGAGTTTCTCATGGCCCATAGTGTCATTAGAATCAAATCTGCAGTCTAATTTTGATGACCGTACTTATCGTAACAGATTCAATTGCTTACATGGTCCATTTCTTCCTTCTATCAGTCCAAATCCATGCTCCCAGAACCACCATCCAGACTCCCATTTCCAAGTACATGGTCCTAGCAAACCGATTTATCCGCTTCATCAAGGACATGTCTGCATCCCTACAAGAAAAATTAAGTCCAGGCGGAAACTGCTTGAATTCACATACTTTCGATGTTTATCAGCTGGTGGTCCACTGTTTGACCATTGCAGCTGCATTGCCTCAATCTCTGTGTTCTGCTTGGGATCTGCCTTGATTTCTTTGTTTAATTCCTCGTATACCTTTGTATATAGGCCCATGTAAGGCCCAGAGGGTTTTGTAAGACTGGAATTTATTTTCATAATCTGTTCATGGATTAGTTCCCCATGGAGTGCTGCAATAACTGCCTTCCGCTTTGGAATCTCACCAATGTCTACCTTTGCCAGAGTTTGAGCATTGGTTGCATACCAAGTCCTAACATGCTGTCATCATGTTACGTTGGTATCACACATGATTTCTAAGGGACCCACCTTCCGCAAGTCATCTTTGGAGGGTGGTTCTGGCAGCTTTTGTAGGTCAGCCATTGCGCCTTCTACCACAAGTCCCCTGGGCTTTTGGTACCTGGCTGTCTTCCAATCATCAACACGGGCCAGAAGAACCCTTTGTTGCTCAGTAGTCCAGTTGACGCCTGTTTCCATTATTTCTAACAAAACTCTGGGTGCTTCTACCCATCTGTTGCTCTCCAAAGTTTCATTACCGAATGCATCAACCGATGGCCACTCTCTGGAGAGGTAGAATCATTGGAAACCAACATAGCCATGAGGTTAATAAAGTGATGAATTCAATGGCAGGAGTGCTTGGAGGGGGTGATGTGCTGGCAATGGCAAAAATCAACACTGAACCATCGGAGTTTATTTCAATCAGGGCGGCCCTAGTCATGAAGATGGATCATCCCTAGTGTTTGCACTAGTACTACTATGTATAAATGTATGCTGGATTACATAACCCGGAACATTTGGACTCCTTGTTACCCGAAGTATGACTGGAGTTTTGGCCGCACCTAGAATACATATCACCGAGCTCTTTCCATGGCGCAGCAAGGTGGGAATGGCACTGCGATGATGCTCTAGCATGGTGCTAGCAGGTGGGAACCACAGACTAACAAAAACACAAAGAATAAGTTGGGCTGTTACCTTGGTGAGATCCCAATGAATAACTTGGTGAGACCCTGATGGATAACCTGGAGCTGATACCATGGCACAAACAAGAACTGCATTGAGATGCTAAGATTTAGCGGAGAATTACTCCAGTGCCAGGGGGATTAGCCAGACAATGAAATGAGAAGTATATAAAGGCTAAGGAATATATACCTCTCAGCATGTTCAGATGGCAAAGGGATGCATTCATACAGTCTGAAAAGGGCCAACCCTTATGACCACTGTACAGACTAACACCGTCCAAGGTCCCTGCACCAGAACCATTCCAGTTCACACATGACACTCTCCACTCACAAGTCCATGCAAGTCATCCATCAGAGGTAGCACTCAAAGCTCTCCAGCTGGGTCAAATATGCTCCATTATGTCGGTGCACAGCTGCTCCCACTTGATGGCGAGTTCCGGACTACCAAGATATAGTTATCCAATCCTTTCAGGGAGGGCTTTCTTAAATCTTTGGATAAACACAGCAGGACTACATTGAGGAGTGGATCCCAAAGAAATAGTTTTACCTCCAAGCCATGATGGATAATGAAGTTCCAGTATCATGGACATGTCATGGGTGTAATGCCATGGATGGTGACTGGAAATGCAACGACTGCTTTGGGTCTCCGGTCTTCTGTGCAACCTGTTGTTGGGACCAACACTCTAACCTCCCTTTTCATTGTGTAGAACATTGGACTGGACTATACTTCAAACCTGCATGGCTCTTCCAAGTTAGTGTGATTCTAAACATGGGTCATGGTGGGGCTCCATGCCCTGCCTACCTCAGCTCTGATCCTCTGGATATAACTCTGCCTCCAAACAATGGCTATGAGGATGACAACAAAGATATTACTGAGGGGGATATCCAAGGAAACATTGTAACCTATCTTAGAGAGGTGGCAGGCATCTACAATCTCTCCTCTGGGCCCCTGCCCACTCCAGATGACTGCCATAAGATGATGGTGGTGGATATCTCCGGAGTCCATCAGATCTGGACAAAATGGTGCAACTGTCCCAACTCTAGGCTCTGGCAGGAGGAGCACCTGTTACAAATGAGACTTTTTCTGGTCAGCTACAAGAATATTTGAACTTGTTTTACCTACAAAGTCCTCAAGGATGCCCGCTTGAATAACTTGGAATGCAAATCCTCTGCCTATCAATACTATGAAAAGCTCTGGAGATTAACATCACCTCTATTCCCCAGAGCTGTTGAGGTTAGTCTCAACATCCAATCCACTGCCTACCTGACCAGGTTGTAGGACCACTATCGTGAGCTGCTCTGGGCACTCTGAATAATGCAGGTTCTGAAGGAGAACAAATGGACTGGGATGGACCCTGGAGATGCAGTATTGCCTGGATCTATGGTGACATTCTGTGCGGTGATGTGTTCCTAGCGTTCCAAGCTGCAAAAAAGCACTGGACAACTAGAAGGGGGAAGAGTTAGCTTAAAGGGTCCCAGAACCGGCCTTCTTCTACAAGGGTGGAACTCTGTGATGTCTGCTGTTAACGATGTACAGCCTAAATGAAGTGCAAAGAATGCAAAGTTAGTAGGCAAGGTTAGCAAAATGTCGCAATAAAGATAGTCAGTAGTTTGCAATCTAATAACGCAGTTTATTGAAAAATACTTTACCAATGAACTAGGATTGTCCCAGTTCCTGGTCAGAATAACGCAGTGATGATATTGGAATAAGTCGCAAGTCGACTTCACAGTTGAGCACGAGAGGAGACGAAAGTTGAAACCTTAGCATTGAGAAAGGGGGAGACAAGATCTCTGTTTCTAATATTTTACATAGGCTTTTTATACTAACTAAATCAAAGTGGATACTATGCGAAATGTGGATACTGTCCACATCCATCGCTAATGGACTGTCTACACTAACTACTTATGGGTAACCCAGGTAAATACGAAGTGGATCAGTTTGCGAACTCCACAAAGTGGCTATGAAGAGTGCAAAGTCTGTCAAAGCAAAATATAGGTAGGTTTAGTTAACAAATGGTGTTCGCATGTCTTTCAAAAGGGAATGGAAAGAAACAGAAGAAAGAGGAAGATCGCCCCGCAACCCTACAATACTGCAAAACGCGATTTCGTCACCCATACCTGGTGGAAGCCTATCATCTCCTCCTGACTTGAAGATGAGGCTGCCCTCGGCCTCCAAGTGGCCAATTCATCATCTCTTGAAGATTTTCGCTTGATCAATCACTCAGGGGTGCATATCGCGACATGTTCAGAAAGTGATAATTGACTGTGCGTTCACTCTCTTGCAGACGGAATACTCGCGATGGAACTGGACCTGTAAAAAGGTCGCGGTATTCGGCTTCGTACAAATTTCACGGCATAGGCGTTGTGACTGTGATCGCGGGAACACAAAGTGATTTGGCAGACGTGGAAGTGCTGATGGGCTTGATAGGAAGGGGAGGAAGCAGTGCTGGGAATGTTGGTGTAGGTGGGATTGGTTTGTGCATGTATTGCATCGCAGCTATGGGAGGGACTTGTGGAAATCAGCTCAAAAGAGAAGATGTCGAACTTGATGGTTCAGAAATAGTGCGTGTGAAGAGGCAATGCCGCTCATTGAGCTGGAAAGACTGTGGAGAAGGCACTACATGGCAAAGACAGCATCCAAGGGTGATACCTATGAAAACTAGGCTGAATAAGAACAGAAGCATTGCTAGCACTGTGAACATGGAAGCGTCTTTAGAGTTGGTGATGGGAGACATAATGTGATAGGTATGAATATGGCGAATAAGGAGATGGAGGCGTAGCTTTTGTTAACATTTTAATAGTTGGTTTGGAATATAATGTTCAGGTCCCCATTTGATGGTGGTGTTGACATAAAGGGTATAGTGTTGGGGGAGAACCGAAGAGAGAAGACCGGAGCCGAATAACACTGAAAAAGGCCTAAAGTCCCCTGACCAGGTACTGTCCCTAGTTCCAAGGTAGCCAAAGAGTGACTGAGCATGTACATGTAGAACCAAAAGTTGAAGAACTTGGAAAGATGTTGGATTAAAAAGGGAAGTGAAGCAGCATTGTTGACACGTGACAAATGATTGTGAGAAGTTTGCTAAGGTAAGTGTGATGATGCAAGTCCTAGGAGTTTGTTGCAAAGAGGTGCGAAACATCTGTGAAGCTAGAGAAAGAATGGAGTTTGGTACCAGTTCAGGCAAGAAAGCAATCGCAGATTGGCAACTGGATGGATGCAAAATGTGTAAGCTTTGCGAAGTCAAAGGAGAGTGGGAGGGACATAGTGAGATGTCCATAAAGTCTAGAATGGATTTATGAAATGGAGGATGTATGGAAAAGAAACCCAAAAGTGTGTTCGCCAATATCGCGGAATTGTGCAAAGTATAATGGTGATGATGCGAAGTGTCTTGTTAAATTTTCAAGTGTTTCTGTATGCATGGTGGGGAGGCTACGGGCCTATCCAAGGCGCGGTCATGTGATGTTGAACTTGTTTGTTGATATCGGAGTTCGAGCGTTTTCTTCATTGCGTTCACATACTCGATTCTCCACATCTCATCTCCGCTTTACTCTGAAAATCTTTGCTTCATTCTTAAAGAAATGTCTTCTATCCTCATCTCTAAAGTCCAGGCTGTCATTAAGGACAATATGATGACCCTTCCGGATGGCGTCGGGGAACGCAAAGATTACGAGGCCTGGGGTAAATGGTTCGCCAAGAACTGGGTGCGTCGCAAAACTTTCTTTTGATGTTATAAATCAATTTATTAGTATCTTTGGCACAGGCAAAACTGGAAAAGCTTGCAAAGGACCCAGAGGCCGACAAGGATATGAAGACCACCCTCTTTGAAGCACACGAGGCATTCGCTCGCTTCGACAACCCAGCATGGTGCGAATGGGGAGGTGCCCTCTACCCCATGATTGTCAAGGAGGCCCCTTGCACTGTGGACACCTTTGCGGACTGAGTGAAGGCACGTGCTATCTGCCTTGAAGAAGCATCCAATGTGTACTTGGCCGACAAGATGACAGAGGAAGAGTTCGCAGTTCTTGAAGCATCTTTGAAGGAGGAGGAGAAGGCTGATGCAAAGTTGGTGGAAAGACCGGTGGAGTCTTCGCCAGTAGTGGCAAGGACTTCGCTGGACGTTGCGATGGATGTGGAAGTGCAGGGTGAGGTCTCCGGTAAGCAGGAGGGGAAAGGAAATGGGAAGGAAAGGGAGGTGGAGATGGATAAGGGAGAGGATGAGAAGGAGGACGACGTGATGGTCATTGACAAGGCTGCGGGCAAGTTGGCAACAGAAGAAACGCTGTCGAGACAAACTAGGACGAAGCGGTGGCGGGTCCCCAGTTCGGAGGTCACTGTACCCGACCGATGGTCACCACTCCCTGGTGCTCAAATGGCAGCATCAAGGGGGCGAAAGGCGTCAACTGCGCCTCAAATACCAGTGATGTCACTTTGTGGCGTCGAAGGACCTGTGCGAGATTTCCCTTAAGTCATTTTGTGCGCTGTTTTGTTAACATTTTTACATAGTGCGATCGTTGCAGTGGATTTCAAACGGTGCCCCCTTGCATCATTCCAGAAGGCAAACCCAAATGTGTCAAGTGTGCCTTGGACAAGGTGGGTTGCTATTGGGAGGGGGTTTTGCGTATGGGGAAGGCGAAAGGCAAGGCGAAGGGAGAGGTAACGGCAAAGGCAAAGGCAGAGATGGTCACGACGACTGTCCCACAACCCAAGGCCAGGCCTTCCAAATCGAAGGTCAAAGTGGTAATCAGTGTGTGGTGTTTTATATATATATCATTTTGCAGTCATCTCATGTTGTTCGCAGATGGGAGGAAGTCGCAGGCATCGACATCAAAGACATGCGAAGCCGAACCTCGCATCAAGAAGGTTCGGATTGTTGGGCCCAAGGTCTCAAAGCAACGCCGGCACATCGACTATGAAGTTGGGAAGGAGGAATTCGTCCGCCTGGCATCGCATGTTGAGTACCTCAAAAATGAGCTTACCACCCAAAGGATCCACATCAAGGAACTTCGCAAGGCCTTCCTGGAGGCCAACTCCAGTGATGAGGAGGAAGATGAGGAATTTTGATATGGTTTCATTGTTTTTGAATGTTCTTTTTCTTCTACTTTTGCAATGCATAGAGACTTGGTTTGAGCGCTTTGTATCTAAAAAAAAGAAAATCTTTTGCAAAGTTAAGGATAAGTCCAGTGAGGTTGCAAAGTGAAGGAAATAGTTGTAAAGTAGTTTTCTTGTTTTGCGAAGTGAGAGATAGTTTCTAAAGATATTGCGAAATTCACTGGGTTCGCAAAATGAAAAGAAAATGGAAAAGAAAAGAATGAAAGGGGAAGGCTCAGTCATCATCATTGCCGGTAAACCCCTAAGGATCTGCGCAATCATCAAGGGAATGATATCGCGACTTAAGAAAGAAATGAATGTATGAGTGGGGAATAGTAGCAAAGTTTCCAAAAATGAAAAGATATGTAAGAAAACAAAAGAGAGTTGAAAGTAGAAAATGGATACAGTACTAGGATTTGGATGATTCTTCTTGATTGTCACTGAAATGGGTGGTGTGCATCTGACACCGAGATCCTATATCCTAACCAACACAAAACACACACACCAATGCACTATCTGAATGGTTGCGAGTGGGCCAAAGAGTTCCCTTGCAGAACTTATTGCCAAGCCTTTAGTTCCTAAGGTTCCTTCCTAAGCTTGCCTCTTCCTTAGAATATTCTTGATATCCTTAGATCCTTCCTAAGATCCTGCCTAATGTCTTTCCGTTTTCCCGTCGATTTCCTAAGGGTTTTGTTGGGATTATGTATACAAGAGTATACAGGCAAGCCAAGGCAGTTAACATGCCTGGGGAATATTGTCAGAATATGCTAAGTCATATTAACACATGTGTTAAGCTAGGACAACACTAGGGTTAGGGCTAATGCAGATTAACCATAACCCTAGGGAATGGACAGTTAACACATGCAGAGACATAAAGGGGAAGCCACAGTTAACACATGCTACAGGATTACTCATACTGCAGCATGTCTATGATAGCCTATCCAAGACAAAGCTATGGATAGAGTGTCTATGACACACCCTGCAGGAAGTCTAGGACTTACCAAGCCATGATATCATATGTCACTATTATTGACACTATTATAGGGGATATGACATAGTTATTCCATTATTAACTGGTACAGGGGTCTATTACAGAATACCTCCTTTATATATTAAAGGAGTGCATTACACTATACCTCCTAACTGTGTAGTATAAATATTGCACATCTTGTAGGAGATGATAATAACATTCCTCCCTGTGGCAGACTCCCTCATACACTTACCTTTGACTTAAACTCAATACCTCAGAAACCTCGTCCTCATCTTCCTGATCCCAATAGGTTTCCTAAGTCCGATTTCCTAAGAGTTTCCTAAGCTTTCCCTAAGTCTTGTTCCTACGTCCTTTAGAATTCCTAATCCTTAGTTCAAATCCTTGTCCTTGTGCCTCAGTTTCCCAATCTTCGACCCTAAGTCCGAAGATCCTAAACTTCATTCCTTTATTCCTTAGATCCTTGGTTTCCTAATCCTTTATCCTTAGTAAGCTCGACGAGCCCGACGTTGTCAACAGCACTGAGCTTTCAACAACTTCGACGCGCAAGGGAGAAACTTCCCACGCCCGATTTCCTATGTCCTAGTCCTTGGTTCCGAGTCTTTACACAACTTTGAGCGTGCTCGCCATGTCACGTGATGAGCAAGATGTGAGATTTGTGAGAGAGGTATATTCTGGGGTCTGAACTTCTCTACTGCGCAGCTACACTACCCCTAGTATTTGTACAAGTATGAAATATGAAATAGATAATGAAACTGTCCTTTATATGGTATGTTGGAAATAGCTCGGTGGAGCTACCCTAGAAGATAGAATCACATCGCGATGGGGTGATATTGCCCTGTCCGCACGGTCTGTTAAATGAGATAGAAAAATGGTATAAAAGGAAATCTCGCCGACTTATGTTAGATAACGCCCTCTATTGCTCGGCCTTCACCTCCTATGGCGTTCCGCCCCACCATCAATCAGGTACAATGTCGATCTTTTGATCTTGATGCTTGATTTTCTAAGCTGATCCGCCGTTGCTATGGGCTCCTAAGGTGTCAGTCGGGTGGCTGTGCCTGTCCGCCCTGATCCGTCGATTAATATATACGTCGCATCAACACCTGGCATCAAAACGGCTGGGGATCGGACGCTCAACGCGCACTCGACACTTCCTAAGTCCCACAGTCCCGCTTCCCCATACTAATGCTTGTCCTTTGGTGCTCAATTATTCTGTGAGTTCCTATATGTTCTTGAGAATTTTCCTAAGTTTTTCTTGACAATTCTCCTGCAATCGCCGCTTAGAATTTCCTAAGGCGTATCAATGCGTTTGTCGCGGTTCATTTCTCTGCATTGCACGCGTCTTGCGCGGTTCATCAATATCAATGCGATCATTATTATCAACTCGTTTCCACTTCCGGGATTGCTTCTCCGGGTTACGAGGTTCTATTTCCAGTATATCCAGTTCTTCTCTGATCGGTGATGCGGCTCTGATCAGAGATTCATCATTTGTGATCAGCAGTTGTGGGAGTGGCTGTGCCTCAATCTGCCAATGGTCGTGTTCTATAATTGGAATTCTCGGCGGCGCACCTCCATCAGACTCCCCCTCGCGTGTCGAGGGTTCCATTGTATTGTCGTCGGAAGGTTTAGATTTTGGAGTACCAGTCAATAGCTCAAAATTCCGCGAAGTTAATACATTACGCGTTTCAGCATTGTAATATTTGACTGCTCCGGCACCATCGTCATATCCAAGATATGCGGGACTTTGATTTAGGAAGCATTTTTCTTTCCTTTTTCTGACCTTGTAACAAGATCCATACTGGTGCGCCAAATTCGCGTAAATGTGAAACATCTGGTTGTTCATTGTGCCATCCCTCGTAAGGAGTTAATTTCCGAAGATGCTTCGTATACGATCAGTTGCGGAGATAGGTGGCATGCATGACGGCATATTCCCAGAGGTATTCTGGGAGCTCGCTCGCAGATAGCATTGTGCGCAATAATTCGACAAGTGTCCTATTCATTCTTTCTGCAATGCCATTTTGCGATGCAGAGTACGGCGCAGTTAATCGTATTTATATCCCGCATTCCTTAGAATAGTTTTCCAATTTTTCATTGATGAATTCTTTTCCGCAATCGATTTGAATCCCCTTGGGTGTTCGGCCTTGTGTTTTTATATAGGCCAAATAATTTATTACTCCCTCTTGGCGTCATCAATGAATAATAAATAATAGTGTTTTCCGTTGATGGACTTGACGGCATATTTTCCCCATAAATCTATATGCATCAATTCTCCGGATTCAGTATTCCGTTTGACTGATTTTGGGAATGGTTTAATGTGTTGTTTTGCGGCTATACATGTCTCGCATTCTGGTTTTGGGGTAGCCAGATCAACATTAAATCCTTTTACCATATTTCCGTCGAGTAGTAATTGTAGCCCAGTATATCCGATATGTCCAAATCGTCGATGCCATGTTTCCCAACTGAGTGATTTTTCATTTCCACTGAAAGTTATATTATTTTCAGTGTTGTTGGCAGTGTCGCTCGGGTTTCTAATAATCATTTCCATTTTGTAGAGATGATTATTGATTTTATTCCCATGTGCAACGGCTTTACCATTTTTATTGAGGAGGGTTATTTCCCCTTGTCCCCCTTTGTATTTTCCTCCTGCGGCGTCCCATCTTCCTAGTGAAATTAAATTGTTCCGCATTCCTGGAATGTGCAGAATGTCTTTGAGATGAAGAATATATTTTTCTCCATTACATGTCGCAATTAAATTGACATTTCCTCGTCCTTCTATTTTTGCCTCTTTCCCTCCTACACCTGTTACGGAAATATTTTTCATAGGCTCATAGGAGGTAAATGCTTCTTTTTGATGCGTTACATGTGAAGTGGTTGCCGAGTTGGCCAGCCAATCATAATAAATCAGACACTCATCAATTATGGCATCGTTATTCCATGCATCAAAATTATGCCCTTCCTCGTCTGCTGAGAAAGTAATATGTTCTTCTACTATCATTGAAGTATCCCTGGGCTTCTTCTCTTTTGCTTTCTCTTTCTTCTTTCCCCAATAATTCTTCGCGTAATGTCCAAATTTCCCGCAGTTACGGCATTTGTTCCCATCAAATTTTCGGCATTTGCTCATCCAATGCCCCGCGCGCTTGCAATGATCGCAATAAGATTTGATGGAGGTTTTCTTTTCGGTAATACAGTTTTCCAGGGATTTACTGGGACCGGTAGCTTTCTGGGTTTGCACCAGATTTATGCTCCCGCCGGTTCCATTATTATTCCCGTTCCGATTTAGCCGAAGTTTATATTCCTCTCGTAATAATCCTATAAACATGTCCGATGATAAGTGGCGCTTTGGGTCCAAGTCATTGGGATCATTTGCGTTGCCATTGTATGGCTCCACATAAGTTTGCCAAGACGATGGTAGAGATGCCAATATGATAGATTTGAATCGGGTGTCGGAGATATGAAATTCCTTATTAGGGAATTTATTGATGCGGTCGCGGTAAGATTTCAGGGTGTCCATATGCTTTAGAAGATCGTCGGTAGCATCGGCCTTTGTCTCGTACAGTAGGCACTGAATATGATTTACGGTTTGATGTGCTTTTTTTTTTTGTGAGTAACGGATAGCGCGGAGTACATCGCTTCTGCCGTAGTTTTTGATCCGACATGATTCATTTGCGAAGAGGTAACGTTATGTATTATAACTTGCTGTGCCCAGGTGTTGTTCTTGTCCCAGTTGCACGCCCCCTCGGCATCCCTGGATTCTTTTGGGCGTTTTACGGCCCCGTTAATATATCCAGTGATGTCACAATTAATAAATACCCGTTTCATCCTTTCTCTCCATTCGTGCCAATTCTCATCAGTAAGGTGATCCCGATCAGAGATCTTGTTTACGTTAGAATATTCTTTGGTACGAATTAGAAGGATCGTGGGCTTCTTTTGTTTCGGCGGGATTCCCGCCTTGGGCGTGGCTGGCGGCGCTCCCACTGTAGCGTGTTGGGAAGTGGCTGGTGACGGCCCAAATAATTCCATATGGTCAGCTAAGTCCTGATCATACTCCTGGACGTATTCTTGAGGGTTTTCTTTGTCACTGTCCGGGACAAATTCTTCAATATTGCTTGGGGCTTTTGACATGTTGTAGAAGGTTTTGTAAATAGACTTTTGGGTTGTTTAAAATAAGCCAGGGCCCATAACCTGTAGGGAGGTAAAGCTGGAAGCTGACTAGAGGTTTTTAGACAAAGGGGGGCACTCCTCTGTATGTTTCAGAGGTCAGGAATTAATTGTCTCAGTATATACTATACATATAGTATATATAGTATATAATGCTGAAGTAATGCTGAAGTAACAGTAATTAGTAATGTCATAATTACCGCTCTGGATATAGCAATTATAGGCTTGCATCCCAACAAAGTGTGACAAAATTTACAGTGCCTCTTCATTGCTCTTGAACATGGGTACACCACCCCTGGAGAATTGAAGAGGGCATGTTATATCATGCTGGTCTAGTGTAGGTGCCCTGTTGAATTTTTTCGGGCTTTGGGAGTGGTTTTTGCCATGGTGAGCAAGGCTTTTTCATTTGTATCACTGTTTGATCACTCTGGCTACCATTTCTCGACTACTTCCACAGCACGTATTCCTTAGTGAAATTTTTAATACATCCATTACTACTAGTAAATCAGATCCCGTAAAACTCTGGGGGGATTGAGCAAGCAGATAAAATGTGAAAATTGAATTTCAGACTCCCTTGGAGATTTCAGACCAATTGGGCGATATAGTATCCTGGAAACGAAAACAAACTCTTTGTTAGTAAAAATGCAAGGCTCCTGAGATACCAGGCGCGAGGTTGTACCCACTGGTACAGCCAAACCTAACGCTCTAATGTAAGTGTTGGCTAACATGATGAAGCTGACAGATTCGCAGCCTATTGTTCATGATGAGTCACAGTATGTTATTACTTGCTTATGCCGCTTTATACACCTTCAGAACTTGCTGAAAGAGGACTGCTAACGAAATCCATCACGAATCAGGTCTGCCTAATTGCAACGGTCATACGCGCAAGAAAACTTTGTACAACACCAATTTTTTATCTATGGATCCACTATCATCGCTGTAATAAATATTTCTTGTTGTGATGGCATCAGGAAAACCCAAAAATGCTTTTTCCTCCTTTTGTTTCTTAACATTGAAAATAAGTGAAATAAGAGAGATAAGTAAAGAATTTCCTTATATTGTACTTATCCCGAACCACATTTAAGTGCAACTTAGGTCAAGGTCATCTTTTTAAGTATATAAGGATGGTAAGGAAAATAAAGTGCATTAAGAAATATATAAGCCATATGCAGCATTTCCAACAACAATTCATCATCATCTGCGAAGGGTAGAAGGATGTGACCACCATTTGGTTCATAGGTGCTCTGGCAGTGCATCACTAACTCATGTGAGGCATCCAAAGTAGAAAACAAGTTCATGAATGTAGCAACGGCCAGCCTGTAAAAAGTGTAATGTTACCAAACGAAAATGGACATTGCAGGAAGATGTGCGCGAAGGGCAAGAACACGTTCAGCGGCTTGTGGATTTCGTGGGGCATGGTAATGTGACAGTACTAACCGGCGCTGGAGTTAGTGTGGACTCTGGGATACGGGCATATCGAGGAAGCGATGGCAGATACATGAACCCAAATTACAAGTGCGCGGTCACTATACGCATGCTCTCGGTTAGTAGGGGAAACCATGCTCACATTTGCATGGGAGTCATCTGTTTGCTCATTCTTACAGTGAGATCAAAATGCAGTATCGCGCTTGATCACAAGCAATTGGCAACTTGCAGGGTCTCCGACGACAAGCCACCAATTGGCCATCTTCTTCGAGGGGTAGAACGGCGTGACCGCTGTTTGGTTGTTACTATCCTTGTCATCTTCATCCACATCCCAGACGAGAGCAACTTTGAGATTCAGGGGTGCTCCAGTGGTGTATTCCCCTTTCACTAATTCATGCAAGACATCCAAGGTAGGGTACGAGTTCATGAACGTAGCAATGTCTCACCTGTAAAAGAAACAACGTTACAAAACCAAAAGTCTGTAAGTGGTGGAAATATGCTTACATCTGCACAGGAGTCATTCGGAGTAGTTCGTTCCGCTTGTCATCCTCCATATCCATGACATCATATACAGACTTGATACCGGCATTTTTGCAGCGTTCAATTACCTGCAACAGAGGACTATAGCTAGTTGTCGGAGTTTCACAGGAAGACTTACCTCGTGATCGAAATGCAGTATCTGTTTCAAAGGAGAGCCTGTCTCCCACATTGCCTGCACGCACATCTGAGATAGGTCCATCATGCCCAAGGCATTCGGCCACATGCATGTTCAATGACATCACATCGACGCAGGCAGAAAGCAGGCTGAGGGCTTTCTCCAAGACAAGGACTTGATTAGCAGCAAGATTGGGTGGCAGCTGTATCCACGAGAAGTGGGCTTGAAGGTCGAAGTCGACATGGTCGAGCTTTACGGGTACAAGCCCATAGATGCAACGGAGCAGTACATCTTCGTGGCGACGAATAGGGATGGTCTCAAACTCTGCCAACAACGATACCACCTCCGGCACCCCTTTTGAGTTTTGTGTGTTCTTTGAGCGATAGGGTGTACACCTCAACCATAACATCTAGGTTGATTGTCAGAACAGAATAGTGGTGCTGTAGTTTGTACAAAGGATGTACAAGAAATGTTATAGTAGGCCATGATCATCCCAAGATTCAGAGCAGAAATGTCTATTTCGTCCTCTAAGATGCTAGGGTAAGAAACCAGACATGAGAACATGGAATAAAACATACCAATCGCAATGCACTTGGAGCTGACAAGGTCGCTCAATGTGTTCTCCACTAGCTCCGAGAGATGATCTGATAGGTGTTGATGACTGACATTATGGAGGTTGTAATAGTTGGGGTTCTGAGTCATGCGCCGATAGAAGTATGTCCATGTCAAAATGTCCTATCCCACAAGTTAGGCTCTCGAAATGAACGCAAAAGAACCAGTACATACCATAGCATCTTGTTTGTTCTCAATGGTCTTCACAGCAATTTCGGCAAGGAAGTAGTCATGAAGAAGGTGAGTCGGAAGGTAGGATTTGACCAGTAGTCCTTCTGCTAAAAATATCTTGTAGAAATCCTTCCATGTTTGTTGGCACATGAGGACACAGCAGCTTCATTCATCTTCCTTGGGTCGACAAGCATGCCCCATCATTTGGAGGATGTCCATGACAGGATAGCTGACATATTGATGCTCCTTCCCCTCATAATATTGAACTCCCATGATGATGACCATGTAACTTGCAATGGGTAGGCTCCAGGCAGTATCCTAGGTCAGCAATACGTCAACATACATTAGAAGGACAAACGTTGAGAACGTACCTTTGAAGCTACTAAAACTTGGATAGCTCCTGATTCGAAGAGGCATTGTACGATCTGTTTTTCTTTTTGGCTGAGAGCTTCATGGAAGTAACCAATCCTGTGTTTGAGGGTTTTGACAAGGCCGGTGTCATGGACATGGTCAGGATGAGGCTGTAAGTCCTCAAGTTCGATGTTTAGGAAATGATCTGGCTTCTCATCCGTGGAGCAGTGAGTTAGAATATCATCCACGCTCAGCCAACATTGCTGACGTGACAGAACAAAGATGATAACAGGTTTTGCAGAGGAATGTTCAACAATTGCAAGGTATGTGGGCTTTGACATGGCTATCATCAGAGAAGGGAAGTGGGGAATTGTGAAAGACTGGAGGTGGATATCCATGTCCAATGGACGAGCACTGCAAACATCGTGAGTAAAGACCTAAAGGTAGGAGTCTTTCTAACAAACCTGGGGGAAAATGTGAAGATGGCGTATGATCGGGCACCCATCCACTTGCTGAGATCCCAAGCATTTGCGAGAGACACACCACAAGCAACAATACACATAGCGATTTCCATTTGGGCAGAAACGTATCGCGTGCGGGAGTTGATCACTTCGTAGGTTGGCCCAACTTCATCACTGACGAGCTGGACTTCATTGGCAATGAGGAGACCGATTGTCTGTACGTTTTGTGCATAACGTAGTAATGGGAGGCAATCCTGCCTAGTTCCGTGCTCTGGAATCGACTGGTAGAGTGCTCATACTTTATGAGCTGGCTCTTCTCGAGAATGACCATGGCAGAATGCGCGATGTCTGCGCGCTTTTGGATAAGACCAACGTCCCCCTCTTGGTAGTTGACCCCAACCCCATACAGTCCCGGAGTCTTGAGCATTCAGACATAGCTTGGTTTAAAGCATTAGCAGGGTTCACATAACGAAAACACGAAAATAAAACACCTACAGGTATGTATAGCCTAACCATTGTACAGCTTTGTCTCGGTTCCTGATAGTCCCTAGCGCTATTTCTGTGTTGAGGTTGTCCGCAAGCTTCACCACAAACTGAGACTTGATGGGGAGCTGCTGGTTGAGCAGGCTGAGGTAGTACTGGAGCTCCGAATGGTTTGCAATGATAATGCCTTCTCCAAAAGTGTCATATTGCGGCCAACCAGCATGTCCAAGCATTTGGAGAACGTCCTGCGATGATAACTGAGTGTTGCCATGCAAACCAGGACCTGAACATGACCATCGCTGAAGAGATCCTCGACAAGCCTATGGTCCTTGCGTGACACCCCGGTGTGATGAATACCAAATCCAAATGGGAGCAAGTCATGCAAATTGGGATCCTTGACGTTGTTCAACTCCTCCATCAGGATCTCTCATGTCGCTGATGATACTCAGTCCGAGGAGACACCTGGAAATGACACACCAAATGTACCCAACTAGACTAGAGGAAGGTTGCGAGGTGGCTTTGGGTTGGTGTTTGTCACAAGGTAGAAGGATGAAAGGTTGAGGGAGAATATGATAAATGAGACTAGAACTGGGGTTGCTGAGACGAGATAATACGATAGGACGAAGCTAGAATTGAGCTCTGTGCTCTAAACAATAGAGGGGAAATGATATATTATTTTTCTTTTCTATCTACTAGATGTCTTATATAGATATTCTAAGTGGGGCCAGAAAATTGAAGTGGGTGAAGAGGACCCAAGTAAAATGAGAAGGAATCAGATGCCAATGAGAAAAGGGGGAGGGGAGGGGTAATGGAATAAGGAGTGGGTAATGGAATAAAGAGTGGGTACTAGGTCAAGAAATCTACCTGGTGTAAGAAATCTACCTGGTGTAATAGGACTTGCCTCCTATCCAAAAATGCGTCCAGTGGCTTGTCAGGCAGGTGATAGGGACTGGAGAGGATGCCATGATCTCTAACAACATCTCTCTTGTCCTTTTCTTCTTCATCATCCTCTTGATTATGTGCATCCTGATGGCCTACCAATGGAGACGCGCTATTGTGTGGGGACAATTCTCATCAGAGCTCAACACAGAAAATTTGCCTGTTAGAGGAGATGATCCCATTATCTTCTGTGACCCATTATGATGGAGCCTTGACTGGAGTGAGTGAGATATCTTCTTCCTTTGCCAACAATGAGTTGAACAATATCAAGTGCAACCAGAGGACAATGCGGTGGTGACCCAAGCCAGGAAAGAAGAGAGTGAGGTGGATGATGGAGTGGGCCAAGAGGTGGAGGTCAACATAACTGATGTGGGAGCTAACAATGAAGAGTTTTGAGGCTGCATAGTAGCACGAGTATTGGTAGTAATGTGTGTGAGATCCTATGATGATTGTAGAATGTGGCATGAGGAGGTGTCGTTAAAAATGTGAAAATGGGATGGTTCAGAGCTTTGGATGCTCCTGATACCTATCATCGCTCCGTCAGGTGTGACAAATTGTGTGATCGTTTCCTTCTCAATAGCCATGTCCCTCAAGAATTTAGCTGTCTTCGCCATCTCTTTACACAAGTGGACGAAGATGAGGGTTTGATTTCGCCCAGCCTGGTCAAGGACCTTCTTGTAGCAAACCTCATTTGTAACCTGGTATCATTTGATTGCTTTCTTCTCCGTGATCCTGATGAACTGCTGTTGTAGGCTGCAAGGCCTGTAGGTCACATCAAAATAAAACAGACCCTTCAATGGGTTGATGTGGAGGAAGGTTGCGACATCCTCATAGTTGGGCAGCATCGCAGAGAGACCCACAAGACACACATATTCCGACGTCTGTTCCATGCGTCATATAGTATGACAATGACACTCTCCAGCACCGGGCCCCATTCATCATGCAGAAGGTGAATATCATCGATAATGATGAGGCGGACAAGATTCATGTAGCTGGTGTTGGTACTCTTGCGGGTGATAACGTCCCACTTCTCCAGCGTCGTGACAATAATTTGGGTCTTTGATATTTGCTGCTTCATCATTTGAGAGTCGCCCATCAACTCTCTGACCTTGACGCCGTAAACCTTGAGACAGAATGTGAAATTGCTGACCATTTCCTGGATGAGAGCCTTCATCGGCGCAATATAAACGATCTTGAATGAGTCTAGGTTGAAGACCCCTGTAGTTTCGTCGCAATGTTTTGCAAGTACGTTCAGAATGGTAAGCATGGCGACATTGGTCTACAATTCAGCAATATGAGAATCAGAAAGCATAAGAATTAGACAGACGTACTTTACCGGCACCAGTAGGAGCACATAGCAAGATAGGCTCTTTGGTCCCAAAGGCAATTGGATACAGTTTGCTCTGGATCCAATTAAGCCTCGGCACTGTGAAAGCCTCTTGTGCCCAAGCCGGCATATCCGATATGGGGACCGGTTCCCCATCTGCCATAGGCTTCTGCTTCGGTGCAGGGACATGAATCTCTTCATATCCTTTCTTCGTGTGCTTGAACGACCCCTCCGGCAATTTACACTTTTTGTTTGACATGAGGTGCCTGCCCTGGCTGAACGCCATGCTCTTGAGGTTGACAGTATGCTTCGGTTGCAACGTTGAACCCAGGGTAAGCGTGGTGGTCTTTGGTACTTCCAGCTTTTTGTCTACATCCATGGCATCTGGCTGAGCTTTCACCTGCTGGTCGCCCGCCAACTCCCGCCGAATCCATCCTACCTCCTTCTCCCTCATAGCCACCTCAATGCTAACCCACTCGTCTGCATCGCTCCACATCAGTTTTGTACACCATACGATAACATCACAATTTTTGAGGAATTTTGTCGTGATGTGGAAACTCTGATACTTGAATAGCTCCATAAGCTGGTTTTCGCAGTCGCGGAGGCTGGATTCAGAGCCCAGGATTGATAGGACAGAAGCAGCCTTGTCGGCAGAGGTAATGGGGTCGGGATATATCTCAGAGACCTGGTGTTGGACCCAGAAGCCGTCAATGGCATGTGGTGACACAATATCCTTGTCTGCCTTCGCCTTTTTGGTCCATGACGACCCTCCACTGATGACAAGCTCCTCTTCCCCAGCTCCTGGTACTTCTTCACCTTCAGGGGTACCCTCCTCATTCTCCTCATCATCATCAGACTTGTCTTTGATCTTGAAACCCTCATCATCTTCTTCCTCCTGTTCCTCTTTGTCAAAAACAACCACTACCCCAAGCTCCTTGTCGAGCTCAGCGTCCTTTCACTCCATGTCCAGATCCACTATCATCTCATCCTCAGCACCATAGTCCGTAATCTTCTTTGAAAGGGTAACAAGCTAGGAGAAGTTTTTGTAGAAAGCAGGCCAACAACCTCTTCTATCTCCTTTTTTTTGTCAAAATCCTTCAAGTTTTTGTTCTTCAGCATCTCCAACACTGTGTCGGCGGCACTTTGCGCAATATCTTGGGCTTGGTCTCCCAGGGTGGTGTGAATTGAGGAGAGGATGACCTCGTAGTTGCAGCCGATGTTTGTCACAACAGACTTGACTTGTATCAATAACGATTGGAGTCCTTTTGTCCAGGTCCAGTAATCTTATTCAACATGATGACAAGCTGGGCACATTTTATGAGGCAATTTCAAATGCATGGTGATCAATGAATTTGTTGACATAGAAGGCAGCAAAGGCATCAAGGGAGTTGTGAAGTGAGATATTCTTTGGGATAGGTTTATTGCCGTAGATGGGGAGTAAGTGTGCGGCCTGAAAAATGCAGTTGAGGTGTATAACTGAAACCACGGGCGAATGGTCCTTTACCTCTGGCTGCATGCCTTTGAGCTCTGGGCAAGAATTAACAAAGGCGCAATCATACCGAGCTGGACCTTGTCGCCAGGACGAAATTGCTCGTATGTGCTCACGACGCATGCCACCAACTCTGCTTGGGTCACTTGGGGCACGATACATAGCAGAAGCAGAAGAGAACACTGAGATGTTCCCAGAGAATGCGGGGCAAGCAGTCAGGGATACATCCACAGAAGTGAGGTGACTGTCAGGGTACAATTGATCATACAAAAATTGTCAAATAAGCTCCATCAGCTAAGGTTGGCCAATTTCTCTAGCAAGCTCAGGGACTTTACATTTTTGTTCTGTGACAATAATACCTTAGAACAGAGCCACACAAACACCTAGAGATAAACTCACAAGTAGTTCGAGAAAGCTCCACCTAGCTTAGCACAGTCAGACCATCAACAATGTCACCATCTTCATCAACAGTTGTTTCATCCATACAATTAGCACTGTCAGCGTTATCTCCATCTTCAGAGCATCTCTCAGCAAGCATGGTTTCTAAAATAGAATAATATAGCAAGGATGTTGTAAAGTGGTTGAGACTTACCAAGATTTTTCAGTTCGTTGGATAGGCATGTTCCTTCAAGCATTCTGCAGGTAGAAAAATCCACGCGAGCAGCAGCCAACTTGTCGAGACGTTGGTTGGTGAGTAGCATTTGGCCTAACGCTTTGTAGTGGCTTGAGCGTTGCCAGGGTTCCTTGATGGCTTTGATGTGTTTTGACTCTGTGATAGACAAACAAAGACCATTTGGTGCACCAAAAGCCTGAATTAGTCCAAGATAGTGAGGAAGTGAGTGCTGCCTTGGAAGTGCACAACCATCGGGACAAATTCCTAGATCTTCAAAAATCATCCGATATTCATGAAACTGATCAAGAGCATCTTGTAGTTCTGCAAGTGTTTTCTCAGTAATAACTTCATGCTGTGCAATGTAACAGAATTTGAGGAAAGCATGCAATGCCCTCAAGATACCACAAGGGACATATCCCTCAATGGCAGGAAGATACACCTACATTTAAAGATGCAAATGTCATAATCAACAGTGATAACAATAAAATGATAAGCTAACCTTCATAAGGGCCTTTGAATCATCCCCAGTCCATTGCTTGAATTCTCTGCCTTGAGGAAATCGTCGTAAGTCAGAGAATGGTGCAGCGGCTGCAATTCTGTATTGTTACAAATAATGAGTATGAAAAAAGAGAAATCAAAGGGAAACTTACCTTCGATCAATGTCATCAAGGATCTGATTGGCGCGTGCTTCACCATGTGTAGTAAAGAGGTATTGGGTGACCCAGGTGACCAGATGATCTTTGAACATGCCCTTGATGAGCTGATGTAGAAGGTCCGGCGCAATGATCTTGTGGATATCAGCACAAGGAAAATCATTTGTGAAAGGCTGTAGGAGGTTAAAATCCAATAGACCAGAGTAAATATGAATTGGAACCTACCACAACATTGCCAACGATACCATACTCCTCCCAAAGAACTCCTAACTCAAATTCATTCACAACCAATTCCGTGTGCTCACGACAGCATAGACCACCACCTCCGTCAAGATCACTGCGATGTGCAGTACATCTACAAAATTAGTGAGCAATGGAACAGTAAAGAGGTATTATGCCAACAAACCGAGGACACCAGCCTTGTACGATGCAGGCAAGGAGGCATTGCTCCAGGTAGTCGGCAATGTAGGATCCGAGGCTGTAGATAACACGTCGAAAATGATTGTCGAAACAACACACAACCTCTGGTGTTGTCATTCCTGGCTTGAGATTCTCCAGGATCTTGGCGAGTGACAAATGGAAGAGCTGCCTTCGGAATTTTTGGAATTTCGCATCATCAGCATGATCCTTGTCAGCTGTATTATATTAGTTGTCTAGTCTCGGTATCAGAACAAGAGACTTACTTTTTGGAATGGCAAAAAATGCAACTAGAGCGACAGCACCACAATGTGCTTGACAGACATTGTTATGAACATTTCCAATTGAGCCGTAAAGAGGGTAGTATTCATTGTTACCAGTCATGACAGAAATGGTCGTTTTATCACTTCCGAGGATAATCGGGACAAGCATAGCACCATGCGTTGCTGGGTCCTTCGCAATTTCGTCCTTCAAAACGGTTAGGGAAAGTAAAAATGGGTACATTGTCATGAAACGGACCGCCTCCTCCCATGACCAATCCCCAGACATAAAGTTCTGGTATTCGCAATAGCCATCTTTGTCAAGAACCTGAAAAGGTGTAGTATCAACACTATCTTCATAGTCCAGATTGCTAATCATGTTCTTGACAATGAGGTGAGGATCCCAAAACAAAACCTCATAATCTGAAGTCATCCATTCTGGGATTGTACCATCAGGAAATTCCCCGTTGTATTTGAGAGAAAAGTGCTGCCATGGCACGTCTCCTAAAGGAATGGAATCAATGGTATTGTAAAGATCAGAAGAATTCGCAAATGGAGGAGCATTGCCATGTTTGAGAAGGGTTGCTGCCCAGAGATCCATTAATTTATTGATATTTGAAGCAGACATCTGTATTCAGGTGTACAGAAGTTCAGCTGTTTCAAACTCCATCCGACTTCTGAAAGGCGTCCAGTCATCAGGGGCTTGATCAGGTTGACGAGGAGGTGGTGGTGCATCAGGAGGTAAATAATTGCCTTGTTCATCACAAGGCAGTCCTGAAAAGTTGGTGAGTGGGTTATGTAAAGTGACACAAGGTAAGGAGTGCTTACCGTTGATCAATGGGTGGTAGATCTTGAGTCTGAGTGGGTCATTACCACCAAGGGCAGGCTCGGAAGATACAGGAGAATGTGGAGGGTTCACTGGAGACAATTGATGGAGCTCTTGCCCATGCAAGGAAGGATCTTGGCTAGGTGACTGTTCATCTGCATGTAACATAGGGATGTCATTGAGAAGTGGCGAATGGGAAGCTTGCAACACTGCTGAGACACGGTAAGAGCTTGGTTCAGATGGGTACACCAGAGGGACATTGTCTGCAGACATACCATGTCCATCCACCGGTGGACCAGTTGCAAGTTGTTGATGTTGGTGCAAACCTGAAGGTGCAGCTGCCTGTGGGCCATGGATTGAGCGAATATGTTTTGTACGCCCAGAGAGATTCCTGAACCATCGCTGGCAGCCATGAACTGTACATTTAAGTTGGTTTGGGTCATGCTGCTGGTGTTGTGGCATGTCATGACAAGGCACTGTTGGCTGGACTTACACTTGGGAATATTTTCAGGATGACGTAATCAGGGATATCAGATTCTGCACAAAAAAAAGAAAAAAGGGGGTTCAGGTCGGTGGCGTTGTGCCATCAAATTATTTTTTTTCAACCACGTACCTCCATTCCAACCCACCATCATGGTTAATCCTCCCAGAGAGCGTCCTGCCACATGAGCCAAAAATGCTAATCAACACCCTGGAAGAATTGAACAACCCAAGAGAAGATGCACCAAAGTTGAAATGGTGCATGACAGAGCTCTCCAAGAGGCAAAAAAAGAGGCTGCGAAGAAAAGAAAGGACGAAGGCATAGCATATGTTGCCCAGCTAGAAGATAAGATGGCCATCTATGAGGCCAATGTTGCGAGTGCACACCCTCGAAGTCGTGAAGGTATCTAATTATATATCCCCTATGCAACGCTAACACTGATGATCTTTTAAAAAGATCTCCATAAAGTAGTCATAAACCAGGGGGTTGAACAGCATGTTGATGATGGGATCCAATCACACCCTGAACAGCAATTACCCAGGAAGGCAGGAACTGCCCAACGAGGCATTGACAAGCCTGTTGTCATCCAGGACTCCCTGAAAATGGGTGATAAGGGGGTGACGCAGAAGGGAAAACACCCAGGGACCAGTGAAACTCACATGGGCCATTCAGGTAGGATTCTAGCCTTGTGACACACTACTTATCATAGTTTACAATGTTGAACTGGACAGGGGCAATTGACGATGGATTAGATAACCTTCCAGACATAGCACACGTCCAAGGATACTTACCAATCAAAGCCAGTCAGGGGACAAAGAAGGTTCCCTTGTGGAAAGACTGGGAGAAACCAGATGTTAACGCTGTACACCATGATTGTCGTAAGTACACCACAAAAAATTGCGAGACCAACTAATGATCTGTCAGAAGGGGAAGAGCAAGACACATATCAAGACGCACATGGAATGCGAAGCCAGAGGACGCCAGTCGACCACAGAACCCAAGGAAGTACTCACTATTCAAGAAACAGGTGGATCAGACAGTGAGCTGACTGATCTCAAGGATAACCCCACCCCAAAGAACAACAGAAGGGGCTTGAAGAGATCATATGCGATGGCCGACCTGAGCGCTACCCAAGCACCCCAGGGTCAGCACAATGGGTCAGTTATAGATGACGGATATGAACCACCATCTGAACCTGAGAGGGAGTTGGGCATTACAGTGCTTGACAACGATGACTGCAGTGATGATTACCGCAATGACGATCTGGCCCCAAAGAACAATTACTGTGACAATGATCTGACCCCAAAGAAGAAGCAAAAGGTGTTGAAGGTTCCAGTAAGAGAGGTCGTAGGGGCAAACCGTGAGGAGCCAGAATTCCGCAGGGAGCGAACTAAGGTCAGTGTCACAAAGGGAGTGGGAGAATTCCAGCTGACTTACAACTTAACACGATGTAAACATGCTTGTTTAGATGTGTGATGGGTTCACCACATGCATTGTCTTTATCGTCCAATGCCAATTCCTCAAGTTATCTTAACTGAAACAACTCTATTCTACTTTGACCTTAGCTCGACAAAGACATCCAAGACGTCTTCTGGTATCATCAAAACATGGGCTTCAAATGTAAGACTGAAAACATATGCATGGTTGGACTCACTTTGCGAAATTTCTAGGTCAACAATAACTTGAAAGCCCGGGCCTCTGTTGCCCCCCCATCTCTTCACACAGCCTCATTGATGACTGCTGTTCAGTCGACTGCCCACACTACTAGTTCATCAAAGGCTGTAGTTATCCCTGGGAAGCCCGTCGCAAAGAAACAAGTCAAAACCGAGGTCAAAGCTGAGGATATTGATGACAACAGCTTGTATGGTTTCCTCGATGAAGACGAAGAGGTGGAACGCGAAGCGGCCTTATCCAGCCCCATCAAGGGGAGACAGAGTCTCTCTAGCACGGTAAGTCATGTCCTAATGCTACGAAACAGTGTATTGCTAAAGGAGCACCAGGCAATTGTCAAAATCAAGCCTACCTCACCCCTTCCTGAGCAGACAAGCAAACAAAAAACTAATGCTGACCTCCCCCCTGGTACCTTAGACAACACCATATGGCGCCGCATCTTCATCCCTACCTACATACAATACTTAGCAAGCCGCAAAGTCGAGGACACCTGGGCAATCGATGACAACGAAGCTATTTTCTTCTTGCAGATGGTCTGGGACTTTATTTATGGGGCGAGGATTGGGCATATCATAGTAGCGTCTGGATCCGTCTTTTTCATTATAAGTTTCGTTGTCCTCTGTTAGCAGTTACGCCTACTGAATCTTGTTCAGGCTGATCAGCGTGTGTGTGAGTGGCGTAGCAGATTCGCTTCTGCCGCACTCACGATTCTCCATGCCATTTTTGAGGATAATGATCTCAACACTGACAAGGAATGACAAGTGTTTGCGAACAATGCATTAAAGGGGTATTCTTTCATCTATAGGGATGTTGATGAAGTCAACGGGGTGGTGCGCGACGTTTTCACCCTCTTTCAATTTCTAGTATAAACTCTATTGCAGGTGGGGCGCAAAGGCAAATTTGCAGGGGAACTCATCATTCGCACTTTTGTGGCTCATTACAGCACCATCCGTGGTGCTGTGCATGTACCCATGATTGGGAATCCAGCTGACCCTGCTATCGCACTTGCACTTTCCACTTCTGGGGTACTTTCCCGTACCACATCCTATCTGATGATATCTTGATCAATTTTTTACAGGCGGAACGTGCTTTAACCCTGTGGAACAAAGGATTTATTACCTGTGAAACTATTGCTCACCATAGGGCCAAGAAGAGATCAAGCCCAATCATCAAGCTAGTGAACAAAACAACAGGAAAACCTTCGACGAAGTTGATGGATTTCAATCAAGCCAACTGGAGTGCTGCTACAAATTCCTACCTCTCGTTGATCAAGGGCCTTTCTGACAGCAAGTTCAAGGCTATCATCAAGTCAGCAATGGCCATTGCTAAGGCTACTCAATGCCCTGAAACTTCATCTATGGCTCCCAATGAAGACTTAGCCGATGAGCGTGTGTGCCTTGTTTCTGATGATTCTGATAGCAATTAGGATCAATATAGCTTGTGCTTCGTTGTTTCAATGGATGTGAAGCCTGCCGATGTCCTCTTCTCATCACCCTCAGCTACTTACCTTCCATTTTCACACTTCTTTTCTTTGTTATGATCAGCAGTTTTCTCTTGACGCTTTTGGCTCATGCCTACAAAATTTGCAGATTCCTGTTGCCACGTGCATTCTCTTGTGTTCACTACCTGTTATCTATGACCCACATTCATTCCATACACTGCGGTGCCTCTGCGCATCGGCTCAGAATACCCACTGTCACTTACCAGTAGCCATGTTTTTCATACTTATTTTACTTTTTGTGCTTAGTATGGACAAATCTATCTACATTTTGCCATTGATCAATGCCTGAATTAAGTCATGTTAAGTGGAATAAGGCTAAGGTTTAAGCTCATTAAAGACAAAAAGGTGAAATTAAGCAGAAAAAAGAGAAGAGACCTTCTTATTCTAAGGACACCCTCCTTGATTTAAGGAGCCAAAATTGTACTTAAATCTCCTTTTTTCTGAGAATAAGTAGACTTAAGTACGATAAAGTAAATTTGGGTTTTCCTGATGGGGTGTTAATAGGATGTGCTGGAAAAGCCGCTTCTGCCGAGTCGACGGCCAGGAGGCTGGCTTCGACTCAGAAGACGGCGGTTCTGCGATGACAGATACCTTATCCGGAAATAGGTTCAAGGCAGAGACATAATGCTTGCGCCTGAGTTCTAGAAGTGCATTGTCCATAGTCAATCGGATACGATCCAACGAGATGTTGCCAAGTGGGAGCTGGTATT
Source organism: Tricholoma hemisulphureum (assembly GCA_964034925.1). NCBI lineage: Eukaryota > Fungi > Basidiomycota > Agaricomycetes > Agaricales > Tricholomataceae > Tricholoma > Tricholoma hemisulphureum. Next base: position 1,150,626 of record OZ035933.1, read on the forward strand.
CTTCCTACAATCTGTCGCCCTGGGGGGTGTAGCCTGGTGAAGCGTCACTAAAGTGAATGAACGATTACGAGCAGAAATGATTCTAGATCGTGATAGACACCACATGCATAAGCTTCCAGAATATTTGCAGGGACACCAACAAAGGAATTGGGCCACTGGGTAATGGAAGCCAGCTCGAGATCGGTGACAAACCCTTCGTCGCCTGCAGGGGGAAAACGGCGATCTTCCTAGTCTTAGATACGGAAGGTCAATAAAAGTATGACCTTCAGCGCGCAGCCAAACCTATCTCATATAATCAAATGCCATAACACGCTGCGGATAATCTGAATAAGCATTTTCAATCCAGTGGCTGTCGAGGCTTGAATTTTTCGGAGAAGTAGATGTTGCTCAAGTTGTGGGTGAATAGAACCGGCGCGCGGATGAATCCACACAGCCGATGAAGATCTGAAAGGGACGTGATGACCTGCGTAGCATTCTGCTTGCCATGCTGTGGGTGTCATTATGATACCTATGTGGGAGGAGGATCATCCCTCAACTTAACCTCCAAAAAAGAATTTGGTATAGCTTGTTGAAGCCACTCATCTTCAATTGTGGTGGAGTAAACCTAAGCAACAGTGGGATCAACGTCAACTGCGCTTATATCTGGCAAGGTCCTCCGAGTCGGCAGGCCTTGTCCTTCGTCATCGAGAGTTTTGGAGTTTGTTATCGGGGAGTCGTTTTTCGATGTTTTAAAATCAGCGCTTTTGCTTCAACGGTACCAAAAATGGACTGAGCAAAGGGGCAGTCGTTCTGTACCTTATTGACAGGGCATCACTTACCAATGGTTCGCACAGTCTCTCTCATACGCAAGCTTCTTTCGAATGGTCCTGCTGTTCACCACGTTTTGAATAGTGAGGTCACTTTCCGACGCGTTGACTTGCGTTGACCTTGATAATCACATCGGTGGGACATGCAACTTGGAATACGTTCGGTATGTCGAAACTGTACGCGAGCTGGTCATGGTAGTAGTCAGAGCGCATCTCGACCATCCTCATCATACGACATAGGTAGCATGAGTGGATCCAAATTTCCTGTGGCGATTCAAGTTGTCCGGACAGACTAGTAGTCGATAATAAATTGTTCTCCAAAATGGAGCAGAATAATAACTTGATGTATGTTGTTGAAAGAAAGCTTCCAAATGCACGAGTCAAATCTCAGGCTCTGACACAACTCAGCACGAGGACTGGAACTTCGAGTTGAACATTAAACTTCAGCCCACTACTCTGAGCATTGCGAGGTCAATTTGCAAGTTTGAATCGATGTTGAATTCCACATTCGGCTAGTCTCCCAGAGGCAGAGTAGATAATTCCTTGAACCGACCGGGGTCGGATATCCTTATTTCTCAAGGTACCCCTTGTTGATTGATCAACTTCGGCAGACCGGCACATCACGTGAATGTCCAAACACAACCATTTTCCATTTATTTTTCGACGCGTCGGATACCTCGACGCGTCCCTCTTGTGCTACTACCTTCCTTCAGATGGCTCTCGACGACGTACTTCATACCTAACACTTAATTCTTAATTCTCATGTCTTCTTCATCCACTGACTGGCCCAAACGACGTGAATTTGACTGGACAACTCCAAATGGTATCCAGAAACTGAGAGATCTCGTTCGACCAACACTTCCATTTGAACCGGCCCCATTTCAAATTGCTTGCTCAGCGCATATTTTGAATGGCACCAATGTATTTTGCGTGGCCGCTACCAGTGAAGGGAAATCAGCTCTCATCTACATCCCAATACTTGCTCGAAATGATACGATTATCATGATGCTCGTGATTCAACCTACAAATTTCCTGGAGATTGACATGGTTTGTGCATTGTTGCAGTGCATCTTTATATGTCTAACTGCTATCCTAGTGCACCAGCCTTCAGGCTTTAGAGTTAAAGGGTCTTGTTATTAATGCAGAAACGTTGTCTACAGCCACGAGGAACGATTGAGACCTCTGGAAGGAAGCCATTTCCGGTGATTTCATGATTTCACCAGAGGCTTTAGATACCACCCAGTTCAATACGTGGTCCCGGAACCCCATTGTTCGGGCTCGATGGGCCACAACCGTTGTTGACGAAGCCCACCTTGTAGATGAATGGGGAGCTGGGTTTCGGGTCTCGTATAGAGCCATTTGGACGCTCAAGGCTCGTGGGCCAGATTATACTGCCACAGTTGTGATTTCGGGATCAGTATAGCCTGCAAGAACTTAGAGACCATTTTCGAATGCATACGAGATCTCCTAACCCCACCACGAGTCTCAACGCTAAAGAGGGCCTCCAAAAACTCTCCTAGGGTCCAGGCTGAGTTCTGAATTTCTAGTAGAATGTTATCCAGTTTATTTGTGTCGTTGTTTTCGCCAGGGAGTGAGGGGATTTCAGTCAGAGAATTGGTGAGGGAGAGTGTTTGACTAGAGGCTACAGATGGCAGTTCTCCACCAGATGAAATATTATTAGGCCTGAGGTCTATCTGGGTATCGTACATTATGACAGTCAAGCCGTTTGCAGGTAAAGGGCATGAGGGGGGGAAGGCAGCATTTATTCGCCAGTTATTCAAATATTACAAGGACAGGGCGTCCAAAAGTGGACTTTAAAATTGATCAATCGACAAGGGCCCCGCGTCAGAAATCAGACTACATTCGGCTCTCGACGGAGAATTACTCCCACCAGTGATAGCAAGAAATCTTTCACCACTTCCCCCAGTAGCCTCCGGCGGGGTAGCGAGATTCACCACGGCCCTACGACTACAGCTGCCACTTCGACCTATCGTCGCTTCCTGACGCCTCCAAAATCTCTTCATGTCAAGATCCTTCTTTGCCGCCTTTTGCCACCTGAGCTTGTTTTCTCGATTCTCTCCCTCGCCTCTCTTTACCGCCGTACTGCGTTTATTCGTACACGCGTGCCACACTCCTATCGTGAGCGGCAAATTGTCACTCCCTCAAGGATCTTCCAGCGTGTCCCACCCACTCTCCTCCTTTCCACCTCCCCACACTCAATACGTGGCGTAGGCGACCATCCTTTGCGGATCGCCAAATTTTACCTCAGGATTTGTCCCGCAAATCTACCTAACGTATTCGTATCCTTTCATGCACGGTTAGTGCGGGATCATCATATTGTAGACGGGTCCGATACGCTCTTGTTTGAACCTGTCATGGACGGCAAACTGCAGTCGAGGACTATGACCCTTGCTGATGATTCTCGTTTGGTAACGTTGGCGAGGGTTGGGGATCAAATAGGGTTGTGGGTGATGGCCGATGGTGGCTTGTATGGTGATTGGCAGCATATTCCAGGCCACAAGGCCAGGATTCTTGTAGAAGTCCGGGAAGTGTCTATTGAGTCCTTCTGCTGCTGGTAGCTTCGAACATTCTGTTGTTATGGGCTTTCCAAATGGTCTGGATGTCCCGCCTATCCGCTCTCCAATGCATTATCTAGCTGATGCTACCTACAAGGTATGGTTGATCATCTCGCCCCTGTGAGCTGATTATATTCAACTTCACATTTGGGCTCCATCCACAGTCTATTGAAATATTCGTCCTGCAAGTCCGACGCTTACAAGGATTTGGGTTTCCTGGGATCAGCCACTCTTTATGATTTTTATCGAGGACTGCACGAGGTGTGCTCGATACAATATACAGAATATTCATATTTTATAGTGACATCATTTCTGCAGGGAAATCCTACACATACATGAGTTAGTAGTGACGAGATGAAGAATACTGTTCCGTTTCAGTGCATCCCTACCGAGGATCCCCTCCAGCAGGATCCAAAAATTCACCCCCAGGGATCTACAAGTCCAGAATATGAACCACAATTCCAAGAACCCCACTGAACTAACAGTGACAGGCATAGAAGAGCAATTCTGCATGAGTAACTGGAAGTCATGTTGTAAAGTTCTCATTCATCAGGCACCTCCAGTTATTGATGTCATACAGGAATATACTTCTCAGTGTTGTTATGCTGGGTGCTGTCCCTGCAAGTGTAATTACTGTCACCAACCCTACCAAGCAACCTGGTTTGGCCTTGGTGGATTATATGATCGACAAATTTGGTTATCTTTGGCTTCTGGCAAACTTTTGATTCCATCTCAGAACTATACAGTTGGGGATTAGAAAACAGGAAGATGACTGGGCAAGGATGGAGCAGAAGAATAGGCTTGTAGTTCTGTTGGTTGAATTATGGGAGATTGGTGCAGTGGGATGTGTTGGGGATTGTGGTGCCCCAAGCCAGTGTGGATTGGTGAAACTTCTGATCCTGTGTCTGATTCTAACCTTGGCCATGACCTGGGGTATGCAGGGAATGGTTAGGCAAGTGTGTTGAAGAGGGATGAGAGGAAGGAGAGTATGTAGGTGTTCTGATCTTGGTGGTGACCTCACCCTGGGTGATGATGAGCATTGATCTTGGAGGTGTCAAAGAGGAGCAGGTTGAGGGAGGGGATGAAGCTTGTGTGGAGACACTGGGGAGGTGCTGGGGGGGGAACTGGATGGCACAATTCTTCTGTACTTACATTTTGAGCTCTCTTTACACTCCCTTATATATTCTGTGTGGATCTGCATGGATTTTCATGGACACTGAGTGAGTCCATATGGACTTTTGAGAATTTAGTTTGGCTTGTAGTGCTGCATAATTCCAGATTTTGAGTCTCCACAGATCCACATGGATCCATGCTTTTTGTGGGGATTCCATGGAATTATTCCATCTTAGTCTGAGCTGAGCAAGGTTCAGACAGCTCAGACATCCAAGCTCATCTGAGTGAGTAAGTAATTTTATTATCATTGTGATTATCTAAAAGGTAATGTAATGGGAGGATTTGAACCCATGACCCTGTGGCCACATGAGTGTGACAGGTATGCAATATGACCACTATGCAACCAGGCTGTATATGCCACACCAACATATGCCCATTTACTGAGTGCTGTTGTCACTACATCTCTATACATCACCCTGCAACTGCTAGCTCACTCCTCACCTGTAGTGATCTGGGTAATATCCTGGATATTTTATTATAAGGACTTCAGCTTCAACTGGCCTTAAATAGGCCAGTTGACTACTAAAAATGTAAACCATCATTGACATAAAACAATATACATTATTCATGTTCCTGATGTTCCTGATGACCCCTTAAGTATTGTTTGCCCCTGACTCATGACACTTCTTTGAACACGCAAACTTGTATAAAGTTTGCACTCAACATCACTCATCAGCAATTGTCATAACAACTGACAGTAATTCTCCCACAAGGCCCAAAACTCTTGACGCATTCCTGACACATCAAAAGGTTGATTCTCTTTGATCTCCATCAATGTCCTGACACTCTCACATCAAGTTTAGAAGAAAGAAAATTTTCTTGCCACATTTCCAGCAAGCTTAAAAAAGAATTTCCCTCTTGCATCCCCATTTGCACACAAAGATAAGATGGTCCTGACCACCAGGGCCAAGAGCAAGAACAAGGCAAATAATGCAGCAAGCATGGTGGCACTCACTGAGGAACCACCTGGCCACTTCCTGTGAGTGGACACTAGCCTCAGTTTTGATGTGCATACAGGCACCTTGAAGCAGTCAACCCTGAGCCAGAGGTCAATGTCACCAATGGGGGCATATATAGGCACCCCCAGGCAAGAGAATAGCTCATCTGGCAGCTTAGCCAGCTGATGAGCCACTATCAAGGATGCAGACAGTGGCCCCGATAGTCAACCCTCACCCCACCTGTCAAACAACCAATGGGTTAATTCCCCAGCCCAGGGTAACCCCCTGGTCTTACTCCTCTCTCTTCCCTTGACATGCTCACTCCCAAGATCCTGGAAGTATGGAATGGGCTTGACCTACCCAGGTTGAAACATAATTTAGGCATTGGCATGGGTTCGGGTAACCTGTATGGGACACAGGTTCGGGTGTGCATGGGAGTGGGTATGGGTCACAAGTTGGGTACCTGCAATCCATACCTGTTACCCATCATCATTTTTCTATTTACAAATAACCAACACTCTATTTACAGGTTTCAGCACTCAGATGAGTATAAACCTTCTAATTACTTAATTACTATATATCTCTAACTTAATTTACATATTATTTATGGGGGAAGCGACACCCCAGAAGAGAGGGAAGCTTGGGGAGAGGGGTATTTATATACCAAATAATGTTTACTATTGTTTGATTCCAGTAAACAAACATTTCACATTTGTGCTCATTTACTGGAACCAAATGATACTACTGTACCAGGTCAGGAAGCTGGCCACCTAAGCAAATGCAACATTTTATATAGCAGGAGAGACTCTAATGTGCAGTTTGATGGGCTGGGATGAGAGGCAAATACCTTAGGAGGATGGTCCTAGACAATTGTAATTTTAGGCAAAGTTGTTGTTGTGCAATGAATATTTTCATGTGGCCACTGCCAAAACAGGGTAAACAGTGATCTTGGCTATGTGTGTGAATGATTGCTGCTCACTGGTGCATCCACTTCACAATGCCATTGTGAATAATTGGGAGCCCCATTGCACTTCAAATGTTGGAGTCTCATTAACAGGTGAGTAACTGATCCAGAACTCAAGTGATTATGGTATCTAACTAATTTCTGCACCTAGGATTTTGTCGTCTTGGTTGACCCACTTGGTCATCAATCCCTCCAGATGGCAGCTCTGCTGGCACCTTAATCCTCCACCCTCTTCTGAACTACCCTCAACTATCCCACATACCACACCAATCCCAGCTTCATCACCTGCAGTGTGTCCTTGGTCACCTTCGCCTTGCAGGGTTCCCAGCTCAACTTCTGCAACAGCACCCCTACCAGTCAGCTCCAGGACCTCAACTCCTTTGCCACCTTGGCTCTTGGGGGGGTGGTTGGGCATACATGGGCATGGGTGTGGGTGTGGGCAGGGCTGTACATGCTCAAGAGGTTTGTTCCCCCCCTCTTCAGCTGCATTCTCATAGTGGCCTTGGATTACCTGAACAGGGTGTTGATGGTGTGATCTTGGAATGGGAACCTCCACTTCACTCTCAGAGTCAGAGTTGGAACAATTATCTGATGACTCTGTCACCTCAGATGGCTCTGATTCTGAATCTGAGCTGTCTGCAGAACCACCAGTACCACCTTGGACAGGTGCTCCCCTCCCTCTCCCTCTTCTCCTTGTAGCCCATCCTCTCCTTCCACCTCTACTGCCTGCTCCATGACCACGAGCCTGTGCTGCAGCTGCAGTGGTCTTCTTCACCTCTTACTCAGCTGCCTTCTTTGCCTATTCGGCCTCCTGATATTTGAGAATATACTTCTTCAAGACTCTGAAATGTGGGGCTGCCTCTTTGAACACATCTTTCATACTGCTCTCCTAATCCTGTCAAGCCAGCAGATCCAGGGTTTCGGCAGCTGTCATGTGTCATGCTCATCCTGATGTACATTTACTTTAGGTTTTCCTCTTTCCCTTCTCCAATAATTGCTTTCTCAACCTAGCATTTTCTAGCTCCATGAGCTTCATCTGTGCATAGTCCTCCTCCAAAGCATTACCAGCTTGCCTAATAATGTCCCACAAGATCATGTTCTCCACCCTAAGGTTGTTCTGAGATAAAGTACTGGGAAGTGGAGGAGGAACATCAATGTGATGCCACTCCACTGGTTCCTCTTCCTCATCTGGAAATTCCTCAAAAGGCTCCTGTGTCAGTGTATCAGCATTATGGCTGGGCACATTAGCCACAGCAGATGGGGTTGGTGTCAGAATTGGTGTCGGGGTAGGTGTGGGGACAAGAATAGATGGGAGATGTGCTAGAAGCGGCTGTGCAGATTGTGTAGTAGTAGTCTTTGATGGCTCAAATGCTGAAAGAGGGATGGCATGATGATTTAGTGGCCATATTCCAGTTTTTCAGAAGGCTGAGTGAATTGTTGTCATGTTCAATGATGCAACACATGCAGTGTGGTAATGCACCAATAGATTGTCCTTTCTGATTGCAATTGGAGATTGAGATGCAAGTGTCACCACTTGCTTCCATGATTGTGCAAGGGGGCTGAATGCACCCATGTTGCAAGGCTGAAGAGCGTGTGTGGTGTGTGAGGGAAGGCAAACAATTATGATTTTGTGATCCACAGTATAATTACAGAGGGTGAATGTACAGTGGAAATTATGACCATCCAAAAGCAAAAGGTGGTACTGTCCAGCAGCTTTGTCTTGTGTCGTGGGGTCAAAATCATTTTGGAGCCATGCTTCACCTAACTCCTGGTCTGTCCAGCCATTTGGAGAAATAGATATGCTGCTGACAGATATGTATGTAAGATCAATGTTGTTCAAACTCAAATAATACAAACCTCACATTGCAAGGGTTATCACAACCCCATTCCACATTCTGTTGTAGACCCTGGAAGATCACAGAAGGATGGAGAATGGTCCCATCAGTGTAGATACATTCAATGACTGTGATGAGCTCCCTATTTCCATCCTTGATAGAATAAACAATCTTTTGGTCCTGGTCAACCATGGATTTGCCATTTGCCTCCCCTCACCAACCATCTGTACCATGCCAAACAAGTCCCTACCTTCAATGGACAGGCAATTCTCATTGATTCCTGGAGCAGAATGGGAAATTGGTCAATGAGTACTAGCTGTGTTGGATTTCATGTGCTCAATGGATGTCACCTTGTCAACACTACTCTAGGCTGTTAGCTGGGGTGTTGAGGAACTAAATTCAAATCATATAGTCATCTTTGAGTGCACGAGCCTGCTTGTCAGCAATGAACTCCCGGAAATCCTCAATAACTGGTTCAAGCCCCCTCAACAGCATTCTGCTGGCATTTGCACTGAAGCTGGACAACAAAGGGGCATTGCAAACAGGTATGTCTTGCTGGCACCAGTTCCTGCAATCACAATAGCATCCAGTCCCAGTAACAGAGCCTTGCAAGTATCAATCTGCTAGTCACATGTGCACTTGCTGTTAAATGTGTCTGTGTACTTTTGGGAGATCAAAGCCCTCGTCACCTTGGAATTGTACTTGTGGGATTTAGTTGCCTCAGCCTGCGCTGTTCTCAGTAGGCCATAGGAGGGATGGAGAGCTTGACTTGGCATGGTAGTCAAGTAGGAGACAGAGACATGTGGTGAAAAAAGACATGTTGCATGTCATGTGAGAGAGACCTACACCCAGAAGGGCCAATGTCTCCAGATGGTATATAAATTGATTGTGTCATTTGTATTTTGATCAGAGATAAAAAAACTGGATGGGCACGAGACTAGAGTGACAAGACTAGATTTCTGGTGCTGTGAAGATGTTTGCACCTGGTAGCAGCTGCTACCTTACATAATGATGACAGCTCTACCTTATGTAATAATATCAGTGTATTTTCATTCCAATTATATCAAGGTTGTCCCACACTCATCAACTGTCTTCTGAGTCTTCTTCTGCATCTTCCCCAGGCCTGATTGACAGATAAAGGGATACATATATATGTTATCAAGTGTTATTATTGTTAAACCTAGCCAAACTGGATTCCCCCCTCTAGATCTCATCTAATAAGGCTGTCACTGCATCTTTTTGATTTACTGGTCTCATTTTTTTGACATGGATGGTAAGAAATAATATAAAACTACACTAATTTGAGGGAATTGATGTATTTCAATACACAGACTATGATGATCTTCCTTTCCTAGACATTGACTTTGAGAATTTGTCACAGCATGAGATCAATTTGTTGCATGGACATGCTGCTGAAAGGTGTGTAATTTGGATATATAATTTGAGTAATGGGTGACATTACATATCTTCCTAGTGCTTCCTCTGCTCCTGCTCCTCCTTCTCCTGCTCCTCCAACCCCAGCTCTTCTTTTTCTCCCTCCATCTGGTGAGACTCCAGTCAGTGTTCCAGAGGTGATGTTGTCACCCAGTTTGGGACCTACTGCTATTCCACCTGATCTAATGGTCTTTGATTCCACTGCTAACTCCTCTAATAATCCTGGGGCCCTTCAGAGTTCTGGTGGTATGACTCAATTTGACTCAGATAGCCATTTGCATCAAGATCATCAGGCTTTATTGCATAATTCTAATAGCAGTCCAGAATTTTCCATGTTATCAATGTCAGAAGACATTGACATGAGCAGCATGAGGCTTGCTCCAGATCAGCCTGGTCATACAACCTCTTCAGATAATTCTGTGATGTTTATTTATGGACCTGGAAAAGTTGGCAGACCAAGAATCAGGCCAGTTCCTGACTCTTCATTGCCAAAGAAATCTGTAGGAAGGCCATCTGCCCAACATTCTGGGTCAAGTAGCAGTAGTAGACTAAGGCAGAACCCTCTTTTTCTTTGAGGGATCCATCTGCTCCCCATGGTCCTGCTTTTACCTCTGTTGCACAGTGGCTGCAGAGTAAGCCAGGTGGTAGCCAAGATCAAATTCAGACTACTGCATCAGAATCTATGACAGGCAATAGTATTGGGACACCACCAGTCAGAATCATTGTTGCTGAACCAGATGAAGATGCAGTAGTCACAGACAATAATTATTCTGAGGAAATTGGAATAGAGAATCTAGGAAATGCAAATGCTGGTGATGAAAAGGAAGATGAAGATGGAGATGAACCCACTGGCAATACTAGTTGCAAAGGTTATCCAGAGTGGTTCTCCAAGATATTGGAGGAGAAACTTGACCTTGTTAACAAACAGGTCAATGGAAAACGTGTATTTTATGCTCAGGTGCAAAACTTTTGGCTTCCACAGAAAGCTGGATGGTTTAATATGCTACAGGCCAAAACATAAGGCCCAGAGACTGTTTATAACCCTAGGTGGTTCTATTGGGATCCACTAGAGTTGGTGAGGATCAAGTGTCCCAACTTCACAAACTGTCAAGCATATCTGATTCAGAATACAATCTGTAAATGTCCCCGATGTTGTGTTGATCTTGAAAGTTGTTTTTGGATGATTGGCGCACAATATAAGTGTTCAAAGTGTCATAATGAGAAGTCTGGAAAGAAGACCATATACTTTATGAGTTGGGATGCTTGTATCATTAATTCTCTTCCAAAGGCCTTGGCAGCTGAATTTCCTATTATGTTGTCTCACAGGAGTGCAATCCATACATCACTCCTATCTATCCAGTGTTCTCTGTTCCAGAAAGGACTTGGTGCACAGCAATTTGCTAACATCATACATGTCCAGCACTTGTGTCACTTTGATATTCTGCAAATCCAATATCTGGAGATGATTAATGCAATGAGAATTAATTCCCCTTGGAGAAATTCTACATTCCAAGCATTCTCTGCATTTAGTGATCCATTAGGATATGCTGGCTATGTTCTGGGTTCACATTGGTTTAGAGATATTTATGACTCCTATGTTGAACAGCATTTGCCACGAATCAATCAGTACACCTCAATGTTAACTGGAAGAATTGCAGCCATTGATCATTCCCATAAAGTTACCAAACACATCATTGTTGTAAATGGCATTCCAGTCTTTATTGGACTCCTCACTGTCACAAATGAGTATGGAGAGATTTGGGTTATGGCATTGGTTGCAACAAAGTCCCATGCACAGTTTGAAATTGGATTAACAAGAATGCATGAAGCTTTGACAATGTATGGTCACTCTCAACCTGAGTTATTCTATACAGACAATTTGGCTGATAAAGGGTTTCTTGAAAAGTCTTTCCCATCATTGCTCAAGGATGTTCAGCCAGTTGATAAATATTCCAAGCTTCCACTGTTTGCTATACCTAGTGAAGTTACAATTCATGTCAAGTCAACTGCAATGCAAATTCAAACTGCACTTGCAACTATTCAAGAACAGTTGATCCATTTGCCAGCTGATAAGCAAATAGTTGTGGGCTTAGACCTGGAATGGAATGTGGACATGGCACCTGGACATGCAAAGCAAGGGAAGACAGCAGTGATTTCACTTGCTCACAAGAATCATGTCTATGTTTTTCAGATTTCCCGACTACATGGAAACCATTTTCCTGTGTCACTACGGAATTTGCTGGCAGAACCACAAATCCTTAAAGTTGGCTGTGGAATAAAAGGTGATCTTCAGAGGCTACAGAAAGAAAGTGGATCTACCACACCTTTCAGTTATTGGATTGATCTTGCAAAGATGGCAAAGGACTGTCATGTTGCACCAAATGCATGTGTAGGACTGGCAGAATTATGTGCCTTGGTTCTGAAAGCAAGACTTGCAAAGGACCCAAGTATCTGAGTCAGCACAGAATGGGATAATATTGAGCTCAGACAAGCTCAAATAGACTATGCAGCATCAGATGCTTACGTAGCACTGCTTGTTCCAGAATCTGGAAACAATTCAAAGACTAGGAAATGTCCCACTAGGGCACGGCACGGGTACGGGTAACACTGTATGTTTCCCGCTTATGGGTATGCAGGGGTACGGGTATGGGTATGGCATTGCCCTACCCATGCAACACCATACCCTTACCCACGGGTTTACGGGTACTGACAGCCGGTCATGTGCATGATCATATGATGTTGTTGATCACAACATCAACAGCAACGACGACTACGACTACAACCACAACCACGACCCCCTCCCTCGCTCCAAGTGCAAGTGGGTGGGGGATTTTCTTTTGTTCTGGGCAACGATGACAGCGACGACCCCTCCCTCGCATCAAGCGCGAGCAATGACAACGACGACAACCTCCCTCCCTCGCTCCAAACGCGAGTGGGGTGCTTTGGCTTTTGTTCTGGGCAACAACGACGATGACGACCCCCTCCCTCACATCAAACGCGAGTGGGGGGGTTCTTCTTGTGTTCTGTGCAACGACGATGGCGATGGCCCCCTCCCTCGCATCAAATGCGAGTGGGTGGGCTCTTCTCTCCCTCGCTCCAAACACGAGTGGGGGGGTTTTTCTTGTGTTCTGGGCAATGACGACGACGACGACCCCCTCCCTCGCATCAAATGCAAGTGGGGGGGTTCTTGTGTTCTGTGCAACGACGACGGTGATGACAACCCCCTCCCTCGCATCAAACGTGAGCTGGAGGGGATATCTTGTGGTTGTAGGCAACAACGACGACTCCCCCTCCTTTGTGTGTAACACGAGTTGGAGGGGGCTATCTCTTGGCTCTAGGCAATGCCGACGACGACTCCCTCTCCACCACCACCACCCCCCTTGCTGCAAATGCGAGCGGGGGGGGTTTCTCTTTTGATAAAGTAATTAGATTATCTAAATATACATATTCATGCTGAACACTGTGAATAACCATGGGTAGCCTGCACAACCCACAGTAACACCGTACCCCTACCCATGTGGGTACGGTGTTCACGGGTATGGGTAAGGGTATGAAGAAATATACCCGAGGGTTACCTGTGCCATGCCCTATGTCCCACACAATGCACCACCTGGTCTTCTTGTTTCTGTCTACCAGCAGGACAGCCACAAAGTAATTGTACATGGAACATGGTCAATGTTACGATTTCTTACTACATCTGTTTCCTTCTCTGTTGCGGCAGTGCTTACTTGATCTTTCCCTTATCTATGACTTGTTTGTATGACTCTTGAGGCAGCGCCCACATTTCCCTTTATATTATACACTGAGTAGATAGCTGTTCATTTACCTCGTGTTCTACAGCTTTATGTTAAGAACTGATCCTAAGGCGCGGGAAATCGGCGGAGTCCGGCGGAGTTCCAATGTACGACGAGGACTTGGCTTCAACCTTTAAGAGGTTGCGCCCTTCTCTACACTCGGTGTCCAATTTGCAAGGTACTGAAAAGTCCGGAAGTCCGTGCAGAAGTCTGAGGTAAGGAAAAGGTGCAAAAACGGAGTTCCGATTAGGAAGTCTGAAGTAAGGAACAGGAATGAAGCAGAGGTCCGGAGGTCCGAAGATTAAGATAGAAGTTCGAGGTCTTAAAGTTGACAAATGATAAGTTGATAACAACTAATATTTGAACTAAAGAATACAAAGTATGTAAAGTAGTTTTATACTAAGGCTAGTACTCGGTGTAGCTGCGGCGGAGTTCTGCGGAGTTCTGAGTACAAATTTCGTGATGATATCTATGATGAAGAACAGACTTGAGTAAACTACGGAAGATGTGATGTAAGTAAAACAGGAGAGGTAATTTGAAATGAGGAATTTGAAATACTTGGAGTTCCTACGGAGTTCTGTCGGAGTTCCGAGGCAGAGTTCCGAGGGGTGCTTGCATGGGATATGACACTTTACATAGCCTTAGACACCTTACTGACTCTTACAATACATGTCAACACATATAGACACGTAGACATAAGCATAGCTATATAAATTGTAGTAGACAGCGGTCAAGGCTCCTCAGCTTGACCTTAGGCAATTAACAGCCTTAACTGCTCCAGAACGCATGAACTTGACCTAAGCAGAAAACCTCTGGTTTAGTGTGATATAACTTAACAATGAAAGCCTCATTGTTGACAAACTCGATAACTTGTACTTAGTAGTTGAGGCTCTTGCCTTAACAAAAGGTCAAGCTGATCCACAACATCCTCTTTCTCAAGAGCAGACTCCTCCCTCTCCAGACGACCCACCTGACAATCCCCTGACCGACTGCAGCAAGGCATCACCCCTGAACCCAACACCCTTTGGTACAGACACAAAGGACAACTAGTACATTACTCAGAACCCTTAGAACGCTGGTACAGCCAGGGAACAAGCACTGAACCACCTCAATACATTCCTGACAAAGAATTTGAACCACTCAACCCAGACAAAGAAACAGAATCAGAACCCACTGATCAATTCCTTGACACCACCAACACATGCTTATGACATGACGTCCAAAGAGATCAAGATCTGTGTGCCCACCAACTTCCACAGAGAAAGAACCAAAGCGAGCATGTTCCTCTCTCAAGTCTCCCTCTACCTCCAGGCAAACAAAGATATCTACAACACCGATGACAAGAAGATCATCTTCATGCTCTCGTTTATGAACGGGGGCACAGCAGCAGGATGGGCAGAGTTGAAGGCAGGAGAAGTGACCTTAGGGACATGGACAGACTTCAAAGCATCATTCAAAACCATGTTCTCTCCAATTGATGACACACAACAGAAAATGAAAGCACTCAAACAGACTGGAGACATCGAAGATTACATTGCCCAATTCAGAATTTTGAAGGGAAGATTAAAGAAGACATTTCCCTTATTGAATATTTCATTGATGGATTACACCCCAAGTTGACAGAAAAGATCTACAACATGGAGAAGGTCCCTACCACCCTTGACAACATGATGGAAGCAGCTGCAAAGTATGACAGACAATGGAAACAAGTGCGCGCCATCACAGGAAAAATGCTCACCATCTATGAACCACGATCTACCTCTTCGATCAAGAAAGAAGCCACTGACATCAATTGACTATCCACCGCCGAACAAATGGAGCATATGCAAAAGGGGCTATGCTTTATTTGTCACAAAATCAGACACTGCTCCGGAGATCACAAGAAAGATGGGATGATTACAACATCTCCTTCCCCCAAACCTTGGCAGAAGAAGACTGGGCAGGGGCTATACAACAACCTCCACACCATGATGGGAGAACTAGACAAAGAAGAATGAGAGAAAGCTCTCACGATCCTTGAAGAGAAGGGTTTTTAAAGAAGTGGACTGGAACAATGTCAGACCCTGCTGAGTTAATGGTTTCATCTGTATTAGTAGCTGATATGAGACAACACTCCATGAGAGTACCCATTAAGCTAGAAACAAAAACCAAAATCATCGAAAGTGAAGCGCTCCTCGACTCAGGAGCTGCAGGAACTTTTATCAATTGAGATTTTGTGTGCAAACATAGATTCCAAATGACCCCCCTGGACAAACTGATCAAAACATGGAATGCCGACAGCACCCTGAACAAAGAAGGAACAACCCACTCTACCAACCAGATAATAACCTCATCATCATCTACATCAAAGGAGAACCTGTCATCAGAATATTTGACCCCACCACCACCGAACCACCTCTTACTTTGGAATACGACGCACCAAAATATTTGTATTCAAAAGGAATTTGGATCAGAGCTAAAACCTCCATTTTTCAGAAACTTGCCCACAACAACCAAGTGGACAACCCGGAAAAGACAAAAACCCTTGATGACATCCTACCAATACAATATCAAGAATACTGAAAGGTCTTTGAGAAAGCGGCATCAGAACGATTCCCTGAATCAAAACCCTGGGATCACACAATAGATCTGAAAGACAACTTCCTAACAAAAGATTGTAAAGTGTACCCACTGACCCCAACAGAACAACAGAAGATGGACAACTTTCTTGAAGAAAATTTGAAGAAAGGATACATCCAACCATTGAAATCACCCATGGCATCACCTTTCTTTTTCGTCGCAAAAAAGGACTCTGAAGCACTTCAACCATGCCAAGACTATTGATACCTCAACCACGGGACAATCTACAAAACTTGATATACGATGGGGCTATCATAATGTTTGAATCAAAGAAGGTGACCAATGGAAGGTGGCCTTCAAAACAAATAAAGGACTGTTTGAACCAATGGTAATGTTTTTTGGGTTATGCAACTCTCCTGCCACATTCCAAGCAATGATGAACGAGATCTTCCGAGACATGATCAACGAAGGATGGGTCATCATCTACATGGACAACATCCTCATCTTCTCTAAAGACAAACAAGAACATCAACAACAGATGCAATGAATCCTACAATGACTGCTCAAAAATGACCTATATCTCAAACTGGAAAAATGCAAATTTGACGTCCAAGAAGTTGAACTTCTTGGACTAATCATCAAACTGGATCAGATATTAATGGACCCCATGAAATTAGCAGGGATCAAAGACTGGCTGGAACCAACGAATGTCAAAGGAGTACGATCATTTTTAGGATTTGGAAACTTCTATCAAAGATTCATCAGGAGGTTTGCTGAACTAGCGAGACCACTAAATGATCTAACCCAAAAAGATATTAAATTTGAATGGACAGAAGCATGCCAAATGTCATTCGATGCATTGAAAGCCAAATTCACACAGGCACTGATCCTATCAATGCCCGATCCAGCAAGACCCTTCACTATTGAATCCGATGCTTCAAAATTCACTACCGGTGCAGTACTCCAACAACAAGGCACTGATGGACAATGGCACCCATGCAGGTATATTTTGCACTTGCTCGATGCAACCCAATGAAATTACAAAATCTACAATTGAGAGCTCCTAGGCATCATACATGCTCTAGAAACATGGCACCACTATCTTCAAGGAAGTGCACACCCAGTGACGATTTTATCTGATCACAAGAATTTGACATACTTCCGCACTGCCCAGAAGCTAAACAGGAGACAAGCTTGATGGAGCCTGTTTTTATCTGAATTCGAACTAAATCTTTTGCATGTGCCAGGGTCACAAATGATACAATCTGATGCACTATCACGAAGAGAAGATTGGAATCAAGGAACAGTAAATGACAATGAAAACATCACACTCCTTCCCCTGGAAATCTTTGTGGACGTCATCGACACAGATATGCAGATAGCCCTGGTCCAAGCAACAATGAAAGATGAATTAGTTGCAGACATGATCAAAGCACTCAAAACAAACGGGATGCCACCGATCAAATCCAATCTGACAGATTGGGAAGTAAAAGACAGTTTAATCTTTTTTAAGAACAGGTGTTACGTACCACCCAACACCAAACTCAGGAGAAAGATAATTGAACTATACCTGTTGGGATTATGTATACAAGAGTATACAGGCAAGCCAAGGCAGTTAACATGCCTAGGGAATTGCCAGAATATGCTAAGTCATATTAACACATGTTTAACAGAGGTTAACACATGCAGAGACATATAGGGGAATCCACAGTTAACACATGCTACAGGATTAATCATCCTGCAGCATGTCTATCATAGGATAGGCAAGATATAGCCATGTCTATCATAGGCTATCAGAGACAGAGCCTTGGATAGAGTGTCTATGACACACCCTGCAGGAAGTCTAGGACTTACCAAGCCATGATATCATATGTCACTATTATTGACACTGTTATAGGGGATATGACATAGTTATTCCATTATTAACTGGTACAGGGGTCTATTACAGAATACCTCCTTTATATATTAAAGGAGTGCATTACACTATACCTCCTAACTGTGTAGTATAAATATTGCACATCTTGTAGGAGATGATAATAACATTCTTCCCTGTGGCAGACTCCCTCATACACTTACCTTTGACTTAAACTCAATACCTCAAAAAACCTCGTCCTCATCTTGTGCTCAACTTCCTGATCCCAATAATACCACAATTCACTATCATCTGGACACCCAGGACAATTCCAAACATCGAACTCATCCGCAGAGACTACTGGTGGCTGGGAATGACCATGCTAATCAAGAACTGGGTAGAAGGTTGTGTTAAATGTCAACAGATGAAGATTATTACACACCCAACGACGCCACTGCTCACACCAATAAAAAGCACTGCAACACGCCCATTTGCACTTGTAACAACCGATTTCATCACTGATCTACCCCTCTCCAACGGATTCAATTCACTCATGGTTGTGGTAGACCATGGTCTTACTAAGGGGGTAATTTTAATCCCTTGCAACAAAATGATTGATGCATTAGGAGCTGCAGATGTGTACTTAAAAAACATCTACACCTGATTTGGATTACCAGACAAGATTATTTCAGACAGAGACCCTAGATTCACGTCAAAACTCTACCAAGAACTCGGAAAACTCCTTGGAATCAAACTTTTGATGAGTACTGCCTTTCACCCACAGATGGATGGAGAAACAGAACACGTAAATCAAGAAGCCGAGGTCTACCTCCGAATGTTCTGCACAAACAACCCTGAAACGTGGAGAAGACTCCTTTCTACTGCGGAATTCACCTACAACCAATGCACGCACTCTATGGTGAAACACTCCCCATTCTACCTCATGATGGGATACAAACCACAAGCGATACCCATGGCCTATCAGAAAAGCGACGAACCCACAGCAGAACAACGCCTGATTCAACTATTAAAAGCATGAACTGAAGCACTCACAGCACACAAGCTAGCTCGACAAATCATGGCAGAACAGATCACATGAAAATTTGCCCCATTCGAAAAAGGACAGAAGGTGTGGCTTAACTCAAAAAACCTAAAACTGACAGACATAACAAGGAAACTCTCTCCGAAACAAGAGGGACCCTTCCCCATTAAGCAAGTTCTGTCACCACTCTCCTATGAGTTGAAACTCCCTCATCAATGGAAGATCCATCCTGTATTCCACGCTGCCCTTCTCACACCCTACCATGAAACCACCACTCATGGCCCTAATTACCTGAGGCCACCCCCTGACCTGATCGACAGACAAGAAGAACACAAAGTAGAGTCAATCATCACCCACAAGAAACGAGGCAAAGGACATGTATTCCTGGTGAAGTGGCTAGGCTACCCCATGTTGGAAAACACATGGGAACCTACAGATAATTTAAGAAACGCTGTGAGCCTCCTTACTGCATATAAGGAGAGGAAACACCTCTGAACTGACCCAGCAAATCCATCCGCAACCATCACCACTGAACAAATGAACATGTCTGACCTCCCCTCTTCTCATGCTCTCAAAACCTTGAACATTCTCCCTCCCCTCGCTGAATATACATCAAACTATCTGAAAGACCCCAGACATTGTGCAGAAATCCTCTGTGAAGTCCATGACCAACCCCTCAAAGAAACTCTCTGACAATTTGACCTCACCCTCGACACCATCACAAACCTAGAACGACTCGCCCACAGCATGATGTCTCAAATGTTAGAAAAAGGAATGGCTTCTGTAGTTAGTAATTATGAATTAAAGTACACAACACCCAACGTCTCCACCACCTCTACACAACCTCAAACAGAAATGCATGCCTCACAAACGCCCCCATCTGGATCCACAACCTCCTCCTCCTACCATCTTCAAAAATCTGCACAAGCTGTATCCACCAATGCCTGGCAGCCTTCTCCCCTGAAGCAAAATGTTGGGATATGGCATACAGGCAAGCCAAGGCAGTAACCATGGCTAGGACATATTCCCCAATATGCTAAGTCATTAACACATGTTTAACAGGAGTTAACACATGTAAGGACTATTAGGGGGATGCACAGTTAACACATGCTGCACAGTGAAACACATATAGCATGTCTATGATAGGCTATCCAAGACAGAGCCTTGGATAGAGTGTCTAAGACCCATACTGCAGGAAGTCTCAGACTTACCAAGCCATGATATCATAGGAGGTACTATGACACTATTGTTATAGGGGAAATGACATAGTTACTCCAAGATTAACTGATACAGGGGTCTATGACAGAATACCTCCTTAATATATTATAGGAGTATATTACACTATACCTCCTAACAGTGTTGTATAAATATTCCACACTTTGTAGGAGATGAATAGACATTCCCTCCCTGTTCCACACACTCACTACTTTGTCTGAGTGATCCCCCACTTGCTCTCAAAGACCTAATCCCAATACTGTCCCAATGTTTGGTCATTTTGGACAGATGGGCTTGGTGCAAAGTGATGACATAATCCAGGGTCTTGACCCTTATGTCCAACAAACTATACCATCTTGGCTTTCTAAAACACCCGGGGTCATGTGATTTGGATAAAAACCCGTGGAGTAATGAGCCAAACAAAGTTGGGACTCATTGGGACAGTTTTGTGAGCATCTATTATTTCACTGTCTAGTACTTGGTATGACCCCCACCTGCCTTGATAACTGCCTTTATCTGCCTAGGCATACTTTCTATGAGGTCTTGACATACCTCTGGTAGAATTCCATTCCACTCATCAACCAATCTGTCCCACAATTCATGTGCTCCTCTGGGTGGAGTTTTGTACTTGCGGAGTTGTCATTTGAGATGGTCCCAGAGATGCTTGATGGGATTAAGGTCTGGAGACTGTGCTGGCCATGATAGAACTTGGATATCATTGTCTTCAAACCATTGTGTGGCCTTCCGAGATGTGTGTTTGAGGTCATTGTCCTGCTGAAAGTACCTCTCCCCCTCTGCCATCTCCAACTTTTCAAAGCTTTCTATCACCCCATCATCCAAAATCTGACAATACTGATCAGCATCCATCTTTCCCTGAACCTCTATAAGCATCCCCACACCATTCCAACCCATACCTCCCCATACCATGAGATTATTCCCCCCTCCATGCTTTACTGTTGGTGATATAGTGCAATCTGAGATGGATTCCCCCCTTTGTTTCCACACATATGCTTTCCCATCTGACCCAATCCTGTTTATCTTGGTTTCATCTGTCCAGAAGACCCTTTTCCAATCATCTACTGTCCAGTTTTTATGCTGTTGTGCAAACTTCAGCCACCCCTGATGATGAATCTTCTTCAACATGGGTACTTTCTTCTTTGTGGCAGAGCGGAAACCACCCTCCTGAAGTGCCCTTCTGACTGTTTGTGGGTGGACAGGGTGTAGAAGAGTAGAATTGATGAAGTGGGTAGCCTGAACAGCAGTATCCAGCTGCCCTGATTGAATTTGATGAATAATAGATGTTTTGTCACGAGCAGAAAGCTTGGAAGGACATCCACCAGGATTGTTTTCCTTGTCTGTATCCACCTCCTTCTTGATTCTACCCACAGTAGACTTCCCTAAACCAGTCCTCTTCTCAATATCTCTGACAGAATATCCCTGTTCAAGCAAAGAGATGACAGAAGCATGTTTGGCAGAAGAAGTGGTTTTCATGGTGGTGGTAAGAAGTCAAGTTAAATTTGAACATGTCAAACTAGTACAAATAGCATCACATGACATTGTTTATGATTCCCACAGTCACTTGAAACATTATTTTGACTGTAAAAGTGGAAAAACATGTAAAATAATAAGTGCTCACAAAACTGTCCCAATGAGTCCCAACTTTGTTTGGCTCATTACTCCACGGGTTTTTATCCAAATCACATGACCCTGGGTGTTTTAGAAAGCCAAGATGGTATAGTTTGTTGGACATAAGGGTCAAGACCCTGGATTATGTCATCACTTCGCACCAAGCCCATCTGTCCAAAATGACCAAACATTGGGACAGTTTTGTGAGCCACTGTAATTATAAGTACATAGTTAAATACATCTTTATTTTTAGTACATACTTTTCATGTGGACCCGTCTATGTGGACCTGTACCCACACGACCCGTAGCTCATGACCCGTGGGTTGCGGGTATGGGTACCGATGGGTACAGGTGTGGGTAAGCTCAAAACTACCCATGGGTTACCCATGCCACTCCCTAATTGGATGCAGCTGTAGAAGTTCAAAAAATCATTGTTCCAGGTGCAGTGATGTCAGAACATGACTGTCTTCTTTCTTCCTTTGGGCCACGTCCATTTGTGGGTATCTGCAAAAGAAACCAAGTTCACTCATCAACTATTGAACCTGAGTTAGATGTGGGTATTCCAGACTCTACTCAAACACAGGCCCAACATGCTACTAGGAGTTCAGTGTCAACTGGAATTGCCTCTGATGTGAATGAGGGAGTGGCTGAATCTAACAACTCCTGGTTAGCAGATGCAGATGAAGAGATGCCTGAGAGCACATCTACTCCTGAATCAAGTGCTGCTGATCAAGAAAGTTTGCAATATGGAAAACTTGTATTTCTTGAGATAGACAAGGAAAAACAGACAAGTCTCCCAGTCTGCAGTTGTGTTCTCAAGGATGTGTGGCATGCTTTTGATATGATATCAATTCCTAAAAATCATGGCCTGTGGAGAATTTTTGCAAGAGTTTTACGAGATGCCATATTTATTGTAAATCCAGAAGATAAGGCACTTGTTGATGCTCATATACAACAAGAAAGATCATCTTGGGATGAAAAACTGAAATATCATCCTGCATATTTGTGGAAGTTAGTTCGGTGAATAATTCCTCCTCCTGAACAATTGTACAATCTTGTAGCTAATTTGTTCCAAACATATGGTCCATTGAAAGACTTGATTACTGGACAACCTCTATTCAATGCTGGTGCATGGAAGAGTGCAAAAAGTGTTCTGAAACTGATCCAAGCAGGATATATATCAGATCCTCCTGGGATTGATTTATATTACCAAGTTGGTCTTGATCAGAAGAAAAGTGGACTTCCTGTTTGGCACTGTATGAGAGGAACAAATTTTACAGAAGGAGGTGTTCACCATTCAATCCAAAATGCATTTCCAGACTCTTCAATCTCTGCTAGACATGCAGTGAATCAACTTGCAGATTTCCAATTACATCACAATCTGTCTGCTGGAACCTACAACAAAACTGGACAAAGGTTTAGTGGACACTATGACATCTGGCTATATGACAATTTGGAAGTACTTGTTGAGAATTTGCAAACATTGGTGCCCAATTCTCATGTTATTAAGGGGTGGACTAATGGTGCAATGTATGCTCCAACAAGTGAAGTGTTTGGGATTCTTCCAATTCCTGAAATAACTCGTATCAAAGCTGCAATACAGCCAGCAATTCCTGCTGCAGTGGTTAAAAAGGGTCATTGGTATCTTGCTTTCCATCAAGGAACACAATATGCTGTTATAGCTGTGCACACCACAGAGGAAAAGCAACTTTTCTCCACACTAATGAGAGAAAATCCAAGTTTCAACCACAATAATCAGAATCCTGATTGGAAGCAAGCAGTACAGATATGGAATCGTGATCATGTAGATGGCAAGACAATCTTCTACAAAGTATGTTTGGCAAATATTCAGATTTTATACTGAATATTAATTATTTACATATATCTTTCAGCTAGAAGAACATCTCATTGCTTACTATCATGCATGGCAGACTATAGTGAATCAGCATATCACTGAGTCTCAGACACAACCTCAGAGGAGACTCCTTGATTCACAAGTGCATGATCCCTCTAGAGTTGAAACTGCACATCACCAGCTTCAAAATCCTGTTTTTGAAACTCAGCCTTCTGCAGGTCATCTTGAAATATCCCTGGCTGATGCTACTCCAGAGATTTACCAAATTATGCCATTACCAGAACCTATGATAACTGATAACACTGCTAGAGAAAGCAGTAATTTAGCAGGTCATAAACGAAAGAGACCTGCTGACACATCAGCAAGAGACTCTAGTAGTCAGCAAAGGACAGTAGGAGAGTGTGGATGGAAGAAATGTTGGAAGTGTGGAGGTGAAGAGTGTGGAGGTAGGCAGAAAAGGGAATCATGCAGGAATGCCTGCATAGAATGTGGGAGGTATGATTGCAATGGCAAAGATAGCCGACATCCTAGTTGGGCTTGCCAGTGGAACCATGCAAAATAAAGCCACACTACTGGTCTGTAGTTTGTAGTACATAGTATGAATATGCATCTAGTAAAAGGCTGAGAATAACATCTCTCTTTCTCTCAATGTTGCCAACAGCCAAGCTGGTCAAATAATTAAAAATGTGATAGAGCCTCAAATAAATTATCTAAAATACTGAGGATATTTGAGAAGGTAGATACCCCTAGTGGTCATCACAGGTAACCCACGGGTGACTCGACCTCTACCCGCACCCACACCCGCATGAAACCCGTACCCACGCTCATGGGTATGGGTTCCACGCAGTGCGGGTATGGAAACCAGCGGGTACAGCGGGTATGGAAACCCGTGCGGGTTGGTGCCACGGGTATGCATCATATACGATAAACTTTTGCTACACTACGTCGTCCCATCCACTATCAAGGATGTCCTCACTCCCATTTACATCAGGCAGTTTTGCTGCCTCCATCACGTCGCTATCCTTCACCAAACCAAGCTTACTCCAAGCCCCGAGACACATCAACACGTGTGTGGACTGAACCGAGAGCGCATTCCGAACATGAGATAGCACAAGTCTACCCTTACTGAAGACACATTCCATGTCAACTGATGTAGCTATAGAAGGTGTTAGATTGGGTATACAGTAAGACTTAATGGTAGAACACGTACCTGGTATTGACAAGTAGTCAAACGCCATGCGAGAGAGACGGGGGTAGACCCCTCGATTCTTGACCCACCACGCGAATGCATCCTTCACACTCTTGACAGGACACTCAAGGTACTGCTCAAGCTCATCCTTCAGCTTGGAGGCAACAGGGGCAGAGAGGGATGGTAGATCATCAAATATGTTCTGCTTGGCGAGCTTAGTAGTCTAAAATATATATGTTGGCGAGCCTCGAGGGAGAACACATTGGAAGCGTAACACATACCTTTGTTGTGCCTACGACGACATCCTCATCAACCGGGAGCTCCGCATAAGCTCACACAAACTTGTCGTGGACAATTTCAGTTGCGGTGGTAATCCATGCATCACTCCATTTGGCATTGCGGAAATATTGAAGCTTGTGTCGTGGATGTAAGACTATTCAAAAGAATTGTGATTGATTAAAGTAATCAAGGGGAGAGCACTCACTCATAGCGATTCGGTAGACTTCTGAATGGTCAGTCATGTCATAGTATTTGTTTAGATGGGCTTTTCCAAGCGTCAGTGAAGCGCAAATGGCAGGTGAGTACTTGAGATCTTGGCTTGCAGTGGCGAGATGTGCGTCAATGTGATCCATTGCGGGTATCACGGTGGCAAGATTCGGCGTCGAGCGTGAAAAGAAAAGGGTTGCGTCCTTGAATATCTGAAAAATGTGAGTGACAGGAATGGGCCAATGAGCAGCACAACGTACTGCCAATACATTACATAGCTGCTGAACCAGCTTCCATTCTTCATCCGAAAGCTCATACTTCCTCATTTCCCTGTCAACCAAAATTTCGTCAATTGCCTCGCAATATTCAAGAGCAAAGATAAGCATGTTGAATGTCGAGTTCCAGCATGTAGCAATGTTGTGTGGCATCATCCGAATGGCAAGGGGATCAGAAAGGCTGACATTGCTTGCAAGATCTTCAAGTATCTGGACCCAGCAAGGGAGTAGAATCATTGTGGAGTTCTTGATTGCATATGCGAGTTTTCATAGCTAGGTTTGATGTGAGTATCAGCTCATCATTAGAGTTTGATCTGACTTCGAACTTACTTTTACCAGTATCAACCGCATTGGATGCACAGCCATATCAAGCTCATCTCGCTCATCCTGCGACATCCCACTGCGACATCCCACTGCGTGGGTCGATCTGTCCCTCTTCTCCATCATCATCCTCTGCCTCATCGTCGCTTCTCTCATCCATAACCGCCTCCTCCGTCTCAATATCTCCTCCAAGGTCTACCAGTGCCTGTGATGCGACATCAAGTGCTTCGCCTGCCTTGGCTTTTTTTGGCACATCAAATTGGCGAAGAATTACCTTGACGACTAGGTTCAAAATATGAGTAAAGCAACGGGTTCGATTTGCAGCGCCTGGGAATGCAACAACTATCTCAGCAAGTGCATCAATCATTGTGTCGTTGGGCGATGCATTATCGCATGTAACACTGAGGATCTGGTATACGAGGTAAGTCCTATTCTTCCATGCAAATACTCTAGTGAACTCACCTTGTGGGCTATCCCGAAATCGTCCAGTATTTTTGCAAATGCAGATGCAAGATTCACACCGGAATGAGACTGGGCGACCTCGACAAGGTCAAGCAGAAGACACATCGGCTCCCCATTCTGCTCCAAATGGACCATTACGGCAACATAGGCCTTGTGGTTGGGCGAAGTCCACGCGTCCATCCCAAAGCTGAGTGCCCTGAAACACAGGTCAGATTGAGTAGATAATTATTGATTGCCACGGACCTAGTTTGGGCCTTATCATGTTGGCAATGAGAGAACGTAACTTTCCCTTTTCCCTTCCTCTCAAAGGCTGCTGTGATTGACCCATCTTTCAGCATCTTGGCATGGTCTAACCCTTGCCGAGCACTCTGTAGGTCACCACAAGCATCTGCACTACCTAAGATTTCATCTCCCCAACACAGTCACGCATGCTTCCGAAGGTTTCCTGTTGAGTTTTGATCAGACATATCAAGGTAACGTCGGACTATTCTTGGCCTTATGCCACATCCCTTACAGTTTGATGCAGTGCACATGAATTCGTGGACACACTGTCCATCAACATTCATGATGGATGGGGTTCGCTAGAAGAATGCATAGATCGAAGACACCCAGTCATCAGATAGTTGCTCTAATGGGGAAAATCGGTGAGTCAGGGCTTGGTTTCCTATTTTGACTGACTTACCACGTTGAGCTTCTGCAGTCTCAATGGGTTTAGATACCTCTGGCTCATCTTTGCCTTCATCTTCATCATCCTCTTCTACATCCTCTAATCCTGGAGTGGGATCATCCAACATCTCAATGTCATCGCTTCCATCCACAGCCTCCAGAAGGGCATGAGGGTTTTTTGGTGAGCTATTTGCTGATACACTGTCCTCATCATTGACATCTCCAACTGATGGCTGGCGTTGGCAACGTTTTGCAGATGCAGCCCGAGCAGTGTCAGCTGACAGCTTGAGGCACTTGGTGACAGGGTTGGTCTCGGCACCCACGAAGTTGTCATCAGTGATTTTCGAAGAAGCTTTCCTTTTCCGTTGTGTAGATGTAGAAAGACCTGTTGCAAGAGATGCTGCAAGTTTGGGTTGAGCTGGAGCCATGATGACAGCAGAGTAAAATTTCGAAGAAAATTTTGGTGGCTTTAACTGTAGAGTGGCGGCACTTAGAATATCCATTACCCGCCAAACCCGTCACACGGGTACGGGTTTTGGGTGAGTATCCTCTGTCTTACCCACACCCGCACCTGCCTAACCCGTACCCGCATACCCGCGTGGGTTTGCAGACCCATGCCATGCACTATATACCCCTGAGAGCCGGGGGGTCCTCTGCCAACACTAAGTGATCCATGTAGCTGGTATTGAGATATTGACAAGCTCACAAAAGGGCTAAAATTTGAGCCGTTTTGCGAGCCGTTCTGTTACGATTTCCTTTTACTCTATTTCCTTCTTCGTCGCGGCAGTGCTTACCTTGACTCGTCTCTCTTCTTCTGTTTCCTTCTCCGTCGCGGCAGTGCTCATCTTGACTCGTCTGCTTATCTCTGACTCGTCGGGCAGCGCCCATATTCCCCTTTTCATTAGACACCGAGTAGATAGCTGTCCGTTCACATCGCACTCTACAGCTTTACACCCATAGATAGTTTACTGACTCTTGTAATACGTGTAGACACGTATTCGACACGTAGCCAGGTAATTAGCTATATAAACTGTAGTAGACAGAGGTCAAGGCTCCTCAGCTTGACCTTAGGCAATTAACAGCCTTATACTGCTCTCGAACGCGCGACTCGACCTAAGCCAGAAAGCCTCTGACTTAGCGTGATTTAACTTAGCAACGAAAGCCTCGTTGTTAACGAACTCGATACTTGTACTGAGTAGTTGAGGCTCTCGCCTTAACAAAAGGTCAAGCTGATCCACGACGTCCTCTTACTCAAGAGCAGACTCCCCTCTCTCCAGACGACCTACCCGACACTCCCCCGATCGACCGCCGCAAGGCGCCACCCCTGAACCCGACACCCTTTGGTACAGACACAAAGGTCGACTAGTACGTTACTCTGAACCCTCTGAACGCTGGTACAGCCAGAGAACGAACACTGAACCACCTCGATACATCCCTGACGAAGAATTCGAACCAACCAACCCAGACGAAGAAGCCGAACCAGAACCCACAAATCAATTCCTTGACACCACCGACACCGACGCTTACGACATGACGTCTAAAGAGATCAAGATCCGCGCACCCACCGACTTCCACGGAGAAAGAACGAAAGCAAGCACGTTCCTCTCTCAGGTCTCACTCTACCTCCGAGCAAATGAAGATATCTACGACACCGACGATAAGAAGATCATCTTCATGCTCTCGTTTATGAACGGGGGCACGGCAGCAGGATGGGCAGAGTCGAAAGCAGGAGAGACAACCTTAGGGACGTGGGCAGAATTTAAAGAAGCATTCAAAACCGCGTTCTCGCCAATCGATGATGCAGGAGACGCACGACAGAAGATGAAGGCACTCAAACAGACCGGAGACGTCGAAGACTACATCGCCCAGTTCAGAATCTTGAAAGGAAGGGCCAAGATCAATGAAGACGTCTCCCTTATTGAATATTTCATTGACGGATTACATCCCAAATTAACAGAGAAGATCTACAACATGGAGAAAGTCCCCACCACCCTCGACAACATGATGGAAGCAGCCGCAAAGTACGACGGCCAATGGAAGAGAGCGCGCGCCATCGCAGGAAAAACGCGCACGATCTACGAACCCAGATCTACCCCTTCGATCAAAAGAGAAGCCACTGATATTAACCGACTAACCACCGCCGAACGAATGGAGCATATGCGAAAGGGGCTATGCTTTATTTGTCACAAACCCGGACACCGCTCCGGCGATCACAAGAAAGACGGGACGATTGCGACATCTCCCTCCCCCAAGCCTTGGCAGAAGAAGACAGGGCAAGGATTATACAACAACCTCCGCACCATGATGGGAGAGTTAGATGAAGAAGAACGAGAGAAGGCTCTCGCAATCCTTGAAGAGAAGGGTTTTTAAAGAAGCGGACTGGAACGACGTCAGACCCCGCTGAGTTAACGGTTTCATCTGTATTAGTAGCTGATATGAGACAACGCTCCATGAGAGTACCCATTAAGCTAGAAACAGGAACCAAAATCGTCGAAACGGAGGCGCTCCTTGACTCAGGAGCTGCCGGAACTTTTATCGATCGAGATTTCGCATGCAACCGCGGATTTCGAATGACCCCCCTGGCTAAACCAATCAAGACGTGGAACGCCGACGGGACACTAAACAAACAAGGAACGACTCACTCTACAACGGCCCGACTCACCATCGGAGAAAGACAAACGGACGAACGATACCTGGTAACTGGCTTGGGAAAAGAGTCAGTAATCCTGGGATTACCTTGGTTTAGAAAGGAAAACCCCGATATCAACTGGAAAAAAGGTACGATCACTTTCCCTGACAAAGAAGAACGATTCGCCCGAATTCGGAGAATCGTTGCTAAATCTAGGGAGATGATCAAAGACACAGCATTCAAACAAAACACCAAGGAACAGATCAGGAAAATCACCCCTATCAAAGAAGAACACCCGATCGAAGACAACAACAGCGGAACCCTGGACAACACCCCATTAACGTCAGACAAAGTCAAAACCGAACCGACAAACAACCTCGTCATTGCTTACATCAAAGGAGAACCCGTCATCGGAATATTCGACCCTACCACCACCGAACCGCCCCTCACCTTGGAATACGACGCGCCGAAATATTCATACTCGAATAACACAGGAAGAATATCAAGGATAATGTCATCAAGAACTTCGCCACGGTTTTGCCTTGGACAAGGGATCTGGATCAGAGCTAAAACATCTATTTCGCAGAAACTTGCTCACGACAATCAAATGGACAACCCAGAAAAGACAAAGACACTCGACGATATCCTTCCACCACAGTATCAAGAATATCGAAAGGTATTCGAAAAGGCAGCATCGGAACGATTCCCCGAATCAAAACCCTGGGATCACGCAATCGACCTGAAAGACGATTTCCTACCCAAAGATTGTAAAGTTTATCCACTGACACCGGCAGAACAATCGAAGATGGACGACTTTCTCGAGGAAAACTTGAAGAAAGGATATATTCGACCGTCGAAATCGCCCATGGCATCACCTTTCTTCTTCGTCGCAAAGAAAGACTCTGAAGCACTCCGACCCTGCCAAGATTATCGATACCTCAACCACGGAACGATCAAGAACACCTACCCACTCCCACTGGTTAGCGACCTTCTCGACAAGCTGAAGGGAGCGCAATATTTTACAAAACTCGACATACGATGGGGTTATCACAACGTCCGAATCAAAGAAGGTGATCAATGGAAAGCAGCTTTCAAGACGAATAAAGGGTTATTTGAGCCAACGGTAATGTTCTTTGGATTATGCAATTCCCCCGCTACGTTCCAAGGCATGATGAACGACATCTTCAAAGATATGATTGACGAGGGATGGGTAGTCATTTACATGGACGACATCCTCATCTTTTCCAAAGACAAACAAGAACATCAACGGCGAACACAGCGAATCTTACAAAGACTACTCGAAAACGACCTCTACCTCAAACCAGAGAAATGCAAGTTCGACGTCCAAGAAGTCGAATTCCTCGGGCTAATCGTCAAACCGGATCAAATATTGATGGACCCCACAAAACTAGCAGGAATCAAAGACTGGCCGGAACCGACAAACGTCAAAGGAGTACGATCATTTTTAGGATTTGGAAACTTCTATCGAAGATTTATCGGGAGGTTTGCCGAACTAGCGAAACCGTTAAATGATCTAACCCGAAAAGATGCTAAATTCGAATGGACAGAAGCATGTCAAACGTCATTCGATGCGCTAAAAGCCAAATTTGCACAGGCACCAATCCTGTCAATGCCTGATCCGGCAAGACCATTCACCATCGAATCAGACGCTTCGAAATTCGCCACCGGTGCGGTACTCAGACAACAAGGTACCGATGGACAATGGCACCCCTGCGGATATATCTCACATTCGCTCGACGCAACGCAACGGAATTACGAAATCTACGATCGGGAACTTCTGGGCATCATACGCGCCCTGGAGACCTGGCGCCATTATCTCCAAGGAAGCGCACACCCAACAACGATCCTATCCGACCACAAGAACTTGACATACTTCCGCACCGCCCAAAAACTAAACAGGAGACAAGCTCGATGGAGCTTATTCTTATCCGAATTCGAGCTAAATCTTTTACATGTGCCAGGATCGCAAATGATACAATCTGACGCGCTATCGAGAAGAGAAGACTGGAATCAAGGAACAGAAAATGACAACGAGAACATCACACTTCTCCCTCCAGAAATCTTCGTAAACGTCGTCGATACAGACATGCAGACAGCTCTGGTTCAAGCGACGATGAAAGACGAACTAGTTGCAGAGGCAATCAAGGCGCTCAAAACTAACGGAACCCCCCCGATCAAATCCGACCTGACAGACTGGGAAGTAAAAGACGGTCTAATCTTTTTTAAGAACAGGTGTTACGTACCGCCCGACACCGAACTCAGAAAGAAAATAATCGAATTATACCACAACTCGCTACCATCCGGACACCCTGGACAATTCCAGACGATCGAACTCATCCGCAGAGACTACTGGTGGCCGGGAATGACGGTATTAATCAAAAACTGGGTAGAAGGCTGCGCAAAATGCCAACAAATGAAGGTCATTACACATCCGACGACACCACCGCTCACACCAATAAAAAGCAATGCAACACGCCCATTTGCACTCGTAACAACCGATTTCATCACCGACCTACCCCTGTCCGACGGGTTCGATTCATTAATGGTCGTGGTAGACCATGGTCTTACTAAGGGGGTAATTTTAATCCCTTGCAACAAAACGATTGATGCATTAGGAGCTGCGGACGCGTATCTAAAAAACGTCTACACCCGGTTCGGACTACCAGACAAGATAATCTCCGACAGAGACCCCAGATTCACGTCGAAACTGTACCAAGAACTCGGAAAACTCCTCGGAATCAAACTCGCAATGAGCACCGCCTTCCACCCTCAAACAGATGGAGAAACGGAACGTGTGAATCAGGAAATCGAGGTTTACCTTCGGATGTTCTGCACAAACAACCCTGAAACATGGAGAAGACTCCTTCCCACTGCGGAATTCGCCCACAACCAACGCACGCATTCAACGGTGAAACACTCCCCGTTTTACCTCATGATGGGATACGAACCCCGAGCGATACCCACGGCCTATCAGAAAAGCGACGTACCCGCAGCAGAGCAACGCCTAATTCAGTTATTAAAAGCACGAAACGAAGCACTTGCAGCGCACGAGCTGGCTCGACAAATCATGGCGGAACGAATCACAAGGAAATTTACCCCATTCGAGAAAGGACAGAAGGTGTGGCTTAACTCGAAAAACCTAAAACTGACAGATGTGACAAGGAAACTCTCTCCGAAACGAGAGGGACCCTTCCCCATCAAGCAGGTTCTGTCGCCACTCTCCTACGAGCTGAAACTCCCCCATCAATGGAAGATCCACCCTGTATTCCACGCCGCCCTCCTCACACCTTATCGCGAAACCGCCGCCCACGGCCCCAATTACCTAAGGCCACCCCCTGACCTGATTGACGGACAGGAAGAACACGAAGTGGAGTCAATCATCGCCCACAAAAAACGAGGCAGAGGACACGTATTCCTGGTGAAGTGGCTAGGCTACCCCACGTCTGAAAACACATGGGAGCCTACGGATAATTTAAGAAACGCTGCGGACCTCCTTGCTGCATATAAGGAGAAGAAACATCTCTAAACCGACCTAGCGAACTCATCCGCAACCATCACCATCAAACGAACATGTCTGACCTCCCTTCCTCTCACACCCTCAAAACCCTGAACATTCTCCCCCCTCTCGCTGAATACACGAACAACTACCTCCAAGACCCCGGACATCGCGCCGAAATCCTCCGCGAGGTCCACGACCGACCCCTCGAAGAAATCCTCCGACAATACGACCTCACCCTCGATACCATCTCAAACCTAGAACGACTCGCCCATAGTATGATGTCCCAAATGTTAGAAAAAGGAATGGCCTCTGTAGTTAGTAATTACGAATTAAAGTACGCAAAACCCGACACTTCCACCGCCCCGACACAAACCCGAACAGAAACGCACGCATTACAAACGCCCCCATCTGGATCCGCGACCTCCTCCTCCTCCTACCACCTTCGAAAATCCGCACGAGCCGCATCCGCCAATGCCTGGCAGCCTTCTCCCCCGAAACGAAAAGAACGACCTCCGACCCCTTTCTACGTCCGAAGCATGACCTTGACCGCTAATCAACCATCCTCCGCAGTTCCGCCCCACATGAAGAACGAAGCCTGCTTCAGATGCAAAGGGCTAGGACATTTTGCATCCTACTGTCACCTCTTCACCTGCGACATCTGCAAAAAACGAGCGCCAGGGCACTACCCCAAGGACTGCCCCCGGAACAAGAAGCGATCGATCACCCCTGATCAGAAGCGAAGTGGGAGCGAAGAAGAAACGGCATATACAGCAGCCAAATACTTCTCCAATTTCGATGACAGCGCTTGGGCAAATTCGACCGGTGAACCCGGACCAGGGTCGTTCCACCCCTATTAAAGGACAGATGTTCGTTGACGTTCCCCAGCATCGCCAGAAACCCCCACTCCAACCATGACATACATGCAAATCATCGCCCTCGCCCTCGGGCTCTTCTTCTTTAGCTGTTGGATGATCTTATTGTCACTCTCCTATCTCTCTATTCGCGAAACTGAACGCCGACACAACTTATACGAACTCGGTGAAATCCTCTCCCACATCTCTCCGACCCCCTCGAACGCCCTACTCGATTCGACCCCCATCGCCGTCCCCGCACCCACTTACATCCCACCTGTACCGTGTGTACCACCGCCAACGCCACCCACTTTCTTGCCGATCGCCGAAGAGTTATGGGTCTATCGACCGCTCAACAAATCTACGGAGCGAGTGGAGAAAGGGTCAGAATGAAACGAAGTTGGAAACTTCGAAGATAGGGGGGGGGCAGTGTTACGATTTCCTTTTACTCTATTTCCTTCTTCGTCGCGGCAGTGCTTACCTTGACTCGTCTCTCTTCTTCTGTTTCCTTCTCCGTCGCGGCAGTGCTCATCTTGACTCGTCTGCTTATCTCTGACTCGTCGGGCAGCGCCCATATTCCCCTTTTCATTAGACACCGAGTAGATAGCTGTCCGTTCACATCGCACTCTACAGCTTTACACCCATAGATAGTTTACTGACTCTTGTAATACGTGTAGACACGTATTCGACACGTAGCCAGGTAATTAGCTATATAAACTGTAGTAGACAGAGGTCAAGGCTCCTCAGCTTGACCTTAGGCAATTAACAGCCTTATACTGCTCTCGAACGCGCGACTCGACCTAAGCCAGAAAGCCTCTGACTTAGCGTGATTTAACTTAGCAACGAAAGCCTCGTTGTTAACGAACTCGATACTTGTACTGAGTAGTTGAGGCTCTCGCCTTAACACGTTCATTATCTCTTCAAAAACCAACTGGATCGCTTAGCATTGGCAGAGGACCCCCCCCAGCTCTCTGGGGTATCTACCCTGTCAAATATTCTCAGTATTTTAGATATTTTATATGAGGCTATCACATTTTTAATTATTTGACTGGCTTAGCCATTGGCAACACTACTTTCTCTCTTCTTTCTCTTTCCTTTTTTGGAATAATTTATGTCAAATTAAAGCCACAGCACTGGTCTGTAGTCTGTAGTACAAAGTATGAATATGCCTCTAGTACAGGCTGAGAATAACAGAAGTCTCTCTTTCTCTCTCCTTCCTCTTTCCTTTTTTGGTATATTTTCAATAATTTATGTCAGCCAGGTGCAAACATGGTCACAGTGCCAGATTTCTTGATGACAAAAACCGACTGACGCCGGCACTGTCTCTGCCGACCGATCAGTGCGGGGCTGCTGATCGGCAGTTGATGATAGGCCAATCATCCTGCCATTCAGTGTCCTGCCAGGTGGCGATCCGTTTGTATCCGTTGGTGGGCCCAGTCCACTACCTACGAATAGTTCATGCTTTTGCTCGGATGGCACGATCAATTTGCTATTTCTGACTGAATGGAAGATCAGGTGGGACTCTTCATGATCAGTGAACCGTGACTTTAAGCTTTCCTCAGGCCATGAGAATATCCAACTTGAATCTTTACTGTATTATGTGTGCATTCGCTAATTACTACATAGAATTGGCAGGTTCTTCATTATTTGCAAGTCCTAAAGTTTGAAGGGTTATGGAGAAAGGAGGTGATTCTGAACAAGTGTTTGTGTTTCACCTTCCAAGTTCGTTACAGATCTACAATGGCTCATCTCTATAACAAGTGCCCACTCTGCAGTAATGACTCAGGCTTCAGAGGCATGGACTCTTAACGCGGTGTCCCTTAGCCAGGATCCAGGGAAGTACAAAGAACTCAATGTCTGATAGTCTGGCCTCCATCTATCCAGTTTTCTGCTACGAAGCAAAGTACACTCCAAGCACTACATAAATACACCACCCTGCTAGTATACACTCTCGACACTGCGCCTTTTGATGGTGTGTCCACTATGTGTGTCTGGAATATCCACCAATCAATTCCTGTGGACGGTTTTGAGGCGCGAGGAAAAACATACTGATATCCGTCTTAAGTTTATCCCAACCCTCTCCAGACACCTTTTGTCCCACCATAGCGTCCTTCTTCTGGAAATGCTTCAGATCTTCGTGGTGGATTGTATGCACAGCGCCAACGCCAACTTCGTGCTCTTTCACGTCAGTGGGTTCCCTTCCGACGCGCTTCTGATTACTAGGTAACCCATACTTCGTGGCGTCTATCGGGTGGGAGGAGGCGGGATTGCTGTGGCTAACCACTGCAACCCGCACATGGCCATTTGTATCCGGCTTGTCGTCAAGAGCAACTACGGGATGGCCTTTCGACGATGCACCCTGCACCGAACGTAAGCCCATGGTCTGGAGCGAAGGAAAGCAACACACCTCCGCAGCCCCGTGCATCTTGCTGGGTGCTCCACTATAAAGCTTGCCTTTCTCGACCTCGTGATGCTCGACGGGAACAGCTAGAACCAGAGCACCGTAGAAGAGAGAGACGGCAAGAGCAATCGTCGATCGGCTGAAAAGCATTGTCGAAAGGTGCGTAAGGGGTTGTTAAGGTTGGGAGGGAAGCTAAATTAATGGGAAACATATCAGATGGATATCCGCGATGCCTCGAACGGAATACTCACTCGTTAAATGTAAGGAGGACGGTGAAGTGAGGACGGAGTGTGCTTTGGAGACCAGCTCTGAGGAAATTACGGTCATGGTCAGAGAGCATTTATACTTCCCCCCACCGCGCCTATTTCCATCCCGTTATGGTATCAACGGGGAGCGTTCGATGCAAGTTACAGCTAGATCCCCTCAGTGGCGCACCAAGCCGGAATGGTAACCAGTCTAGGTCTGCATCGTCAGCCGTCACGGACCTAGCTTGGACTCCCCTCCTGCCCGAACTTTAACCCGGCTCCCATACCGCTCAGGTTGTGACCAGGGAAACAACCTGCGACTCTGAAACTCACGAGATTCAGCCGCTGAGTATTCATCCATAGTAGTCGGCATCCGACCGCACTTGCTTTCGAGGTAAAACAAGATCTGCAAGTGCCCAATGGAGATACAATTGTATGAGGATCACCGTCTTGATTTGGGCGGTAAGGTCACCCGTCTGCGTCCAATGGAGGTAAAAGGGCAAAAATCACGATGAAAGATTGGCAAATCTAATCCTTGACCCCCCGTTATTCAACCTGCTGTGACTGACGATCATGATATTGACTGCTAACTCGCGCATCACCGACTTCCTACCCACCCCGTGTGACCTCCGGAGCCAGATGAGTAGTCCGTATGTTTGACAACAAGTTGGCAATGCCTTGGGCCTGTTCAATCCGGAACGGTAGGAAAAGAAGCGCTCACAGCATGCGACATGATGGATCAAAGTTTCGGCGGACTCGGGAGGTAAAGACCGGTAAGGACGTGGCACCGTGACCATGCTGATCCGACCGCGATTCATAACTTAGGACAAGAACGCTTTCGAAGAACAATGTCACAGGTTTCACGATTCAAGCGACAGATAACCTTACTCCTGGTATCGTAACAAGAGGGCGCTCAGGAAGGTCGACCTCGGCAGTAGAGCCGACCGAAACTCCATTCAGGCACTGAGCTGTTTCGCCCTAGAAGGTCCTTCAAAACGCTCGCCGCCTTGAGCGGAAGATGAACACGGACAACTGGGGTCACGGGTTTTGCAGGAACAAATTACGTGGGTCTGAAAGGCTACAGGTAAACCGTGTAGACATGGCAGCGTAGAGTAAGAAGTGAACTATAACTCAACGAGGAACCTCATTCCTCAGACCATGGGCTCAGCGGACAGCCGTTCGAAGGACCTGAGACGGCTGTCACGTTTACATCGAACTGAGAACATGGCGGGGAGAGCGGATATGGTCCACTTCTACTCGGCTTGTTGCAGCGAAAGGTAAACGTGGGTTTGAGGACATGAGAGGGCAAGATGAATTCAACAGGATAATCGTGTGGATATGGCAGTTGATGCAGATGGCCGGTGGTGACTCGGACGTTCTGTGACTCGACACATCTTGTTTCCTACAGTGTTGCACGATATTTAAAAAATCGAAGAGTAACTCGGATTTCTGACAAACTGGACGTCGAACCTATTGAAAATAGGTAACTTACTAGTTCGGCATCGTACTAGTGTTCATAGGTATTTGGTGGGCATTGGGCACAAAGAACTAGTCTGCTACCGAACGCTGCTGCTGGTTCGAATATTGAGCATCTTGGAGGGAAGGATGGAAATACTTTCTTTATTCAATAAATATACACAAACTCGTCATTCTCCCGATCCGTCAAATCCAAAAATGCATTATCTCCCAGTCTCGGTCCCTCCTCCACTCCCAGTCGCTCCTCACTCCCCTCATAACATTCATCCATACTCCGATCATGGAAAACCGCCTTCTTGCCATTCGCTGACCGTGTCTTTGCATGCAGCTTATTCAACACCAGCAGATTCGCAGCCTGAATCAGCACGACCACCACAAGCGTCACGAAAATCGCTAGCACAGCACGCAAGCCGGGGTGGTAGGACGGTGCGTCTCTGGCATTGAAGAGTAGCGGGCCGATGATATTGCCGGCCTCGGAGCCGGCGTTGTAGAAGGACATGATGATTGATTTCTTCGTGGAACCGGCTGTGTTGCCGACGATCCAGGAGACGATGAGTGGGTTACCACCGAAAAGGAAGGCGAGGAGGTAGTACGCTGCGAGCAAGGCAGCCTGGTTCGAGTGTGTGCGCGGGAGGACGTACAACACTACGAGCCCTGCGACAACAGGAAGGAAAGGGCAATGAGGATGGGAAACTTGAGCCGTGATTTTTGGGCGGCGTAGGAGGCGAGCATGATGATGATGATTTGAACGGCGCCGAAAGGCATGTTGAGCAAAGAGGTGATGTATTTGTCAAAGCCCAAGCCGGAGATGATGAGCGGGCCAAAGATGTTGGTTACGGAGGCGCCAACATTGAGGAGCAGGGAAATGGCAATCCAAAGGTAGGTTTTGGGCTCAGTGAGGGCCTCAAAGACATGTGGCCATTTGAATTCGCGGGAGCCGATACCGGTTTGGTTGGCGCGGAGGCGCTCGACAGCTTGGGCACGTTCATGTTCCGTCAAGAAGCGGGCGCTCGCAACGTCGTTGTCGAGTTTCCAGTAAACGAAGGGGGCACTTGGAATAGTGAGGAGTCCGACGAAAAGGAAGATGCTGGTGGGGATTTAGTTGATATGACTGATAGAACGGATTGAAGTGCACATACGTCTGCCAGGGGTGTAGGACATGAGAAGGAATCTTACCGAGACCGAAAGAGAGCGCAGCACCGATGATGGTTGCGGCTCCGTTTGTGCTATACCATGCTGCAACACGGATAGGTTGTTCAGCACGACGATACCATTGGGCCGTGATGATGCTGAAGAGTGGGAGGCAGCCAGCTTCGAAAAGACCAAGGAAAAAACGTGTAGCAAGTAAGCTCGAGTAATTATGGCATGCGGCCATTGAAGCCTGTGCAATGCCCCAACCGAGAAGAAGAGATGGCATGAGGATCCTATGTGGGACTTTGACGATGAGAATGGACGAGAACGGCTGCCATGCTAATTGTGCAATAGCCCCGATGGAACCGAGGAAAGAATATTGACTGCCCACAAGGCCAGTGTCTATTTGAAGGCCAAAGATGGAACCATAGCCAAGAACCGATTTGTCGAGAACCTAGAAAGAGTTACGGAGTAGTTGATTCATGGTAAGGGGTTTGTACCTGAAGGAAATAGACCCAGACGAGGATGATAAGGATGACCCTGTCGGTCTTTCGGCAGATGTGTCTGCTCTGTTGGAAACGTCACGGCTTTTCCCCCCTACAAGCTGGAAAGAAATACAACTTGCCTCCTCATCTGTAAGTGGGATGCGCTCGTTTCCCACAAGAGCGAGGCCACGATCTCCATGCAACTTCATTGCGTGGTATTGATTATCCACGTCTGCGTTCGTGTCTTCCGGGGCATTTGCTCTCACTGGCACGTTGAGCGTATGCATGATGAGATGCGAAAAGCGGAACGCAAAGGGAGGAGATGAGGATGTCTGTAGTCGTCCCCGGCTCCGTTCTCCACGCTGTTTCGTCTGCAGAAGCTGACAAGATTAGAAAAAAGTGGAATAGGGTTACAATTTCCGGATCGGCGTTACCCTGTAAACAATTATTGCTTCTGTACCCCATGATGACCTGGTAGCGTGCTTGGGAGCGGCGGCGCGGAGGCGATATCACTGTGAGGTGGCGTGGTAAGGATGATGTGATTGGAAATGAATGTCTCAAAGGTTTCAAACGTATAAGAGAAGATTGTCGAAGGTTACTGTAACGCTTCGACCAATTGCAAAGATATGTAGTGGCGCTCATAGTATGTAAAGTTGTAGTTACAGCTAGAGGGAAGAATTCGATAATAATTTAAGTAATACAGTATCATTTTAAGTAAAACCATTTGACCATATATCTGGCAGCCATTTCTATTTTTGTTCTGGCTCGATCCAACTCTGGTTTGACTGACTTTTGACTGGGAACGTTCAAGTCATCAACAGCATTCAGTTAGCAGCATGTCATCAAATCCCGCTCCTACCTTCCGCGTCCGACAAATCATACCATCCAAGGGTAAGTCCTTCGATCTTTTGGTCCTATTTATGCGTCGTTCAGGCCTGTGATTGCGCCCAGATGACAAAGAGAGCCTTTTGAAGTTGGAAAGCGTCCCCGAAATGAATGATATCGAAAAGGTTTTGGCCGCAGCATTTGATGAAGGTAAGCAATAAACGTCTGTAACCGTAGCACTCATCACTCATCTCGAAAGACCGTTCTAGACGTGTTCACTGCCACGGTCATCGGAATGGAACAAGTCGGCAGCTCCAGAGAATTGATAGGTCCATTTTGGAAGTCAACCATCATCGCCGGTTTGTTGGCGGGTGAGGTCTACGTCGCCGAGACTCCTGACACACAGAAGATTGTTGGATGCACAGTGTGGTTTGGGCCCAACCGCAGTATGTATGGCACGTACGTTGCACTCTCATCTGTTGTCGTATTTATCATATTTTGAACCCACTTCAGCAAAGAGGAGCAGGAGATGGTCCTAGGGCCGCTGTTGGGAATGCTTGGCAAGCCGGTGGCGGATTGGTGGGTGGCGGAGGTGAGTCCACTTGACATCACTTCACCTGTGGTCTCATCACGTTGTATTCAGTTCTTACCCGGATACAGGCGTTTTACCGAAGCAGCATTCGGTCCGGGCAAGAAGCATGCTTCTTGGCATCTGCAAACCCTAGCGGTACATCCGGACCACCAACGACGTGGTGCTGCCAAACAGCTGGTTGAGATCATTTCCAAGAAATCGGCAAGCGACAAGTGCATGATGGTTGTCGAGTGTGTTGCAGACATCAATGTTAGTTATCCTCTGTCCTAGGGCGACAGTGAGATGAGTTATGAATTACTTTCAGGCCGAGATCTACAAACGTCTTGGATTCAAAATTATGCACGAAGGGACTGCCATTACCGATCCGGGGACAAAGAAGAACGACTATGCAGAGACATTCAAAGGAATCCATGCATTGCAGTTCAAGATGTGGGCGATGATGCATCGATGATGGGTTCACAATCCTCCGCCGTGATGGATCCGTAGTCAACCACTGGGTTCTTGGGTCGACTCGGACAAGGCCGTATAAAATGTCCCCAATGTACGCAACTCTGATACCCAGAGCGCATACGTATATGCAATGCACAGCTCAACGCAGTCGATGGTCAAGCGAGATTGGGATGATACACAGGTGCGGGTTACCGCCATGGAAAGGCCAGTAATACAGTATACAGTTACAATGATCTTCGAGACAACTAGACAGAGTGTGTGTTACACCCAGATTCAATTAGGGAGCGGTAGACCATAATTAATAACAAGAAAATTCCCTATGA
Organism: Tricholoma hemisulphureum; assembly: GCA_964034925.1. Lineage (NCBI taxonomy): Eukaryota > Fungi > Basidiomycota > Agaricomycetes > Agaricales > Tricholomataceae > Tricholoma > Tricholoma hemisulphureum. Next base: position 1,192,622 of record OZ035933.1, read on the forward strand.
CGTTGCCACGAGTCCAACAGTATTTCAAGTTTGTTTTCGAGATCGTCCGCGCTATCCAGCGGTGCCAGGTGGCAGTTGTGCTTATTTTATTATAAAGTACAGTGTCGGACAATAAAAAACAGCCTCTCAGGGCTAGGTTCAGTTTTGACATTGACAGTCAGGGATTTTGGATTAGAAAGGAAAGTAAGGTCGAAAAGTGTAAAAATGCAATGTCCGAAAATTCAAATATCACGTGACTAAATCCAGATTTTGGAGTGAAAAAAATAAATAATTAGTTACAACTTACTGGGGACCTTCAGATAGTCAGTCACCTGTAGTCTGTCATGGTCCTATATCTTGTTGTTTTCTAACATTTAATTGTTATGTGCATGAACACTGAACAGAACACATACTTACCATTTGAGGTCTGTGCCAAGCAAAATACCCAGAGGATCATGGGATCCTGAGGTACAGCCTTAAGTACAGGCCATTTGTGGGGGGGAATAGGGCAAAAATGCTGATTTTGGCTGCTTTCCAGTGGTCTAAAGCTGAACTGGGTAAACATGTGGAAACACCCTTGGGCCAAAATGACACAGAAACCACTCCAGTATATAAAGTCATGTTCCAGGACATAAAACATTTGATATAAAGCATCAAATGTCCATCATATTGAGTGGTCAAGTGCTGGTTTTGGCTGATTTTGACTGTTTTCCAGCCACTCAAGGTTGACCTGGGGGTGAATGTGTGGAAACACCCTTGGGCCAAAATGCCACAGAAACAACACCAATGCATAAAGTCATGTTCTAGGACATAAAATATAGGACATTAGGCATCAGATGTCTGTAGTATTGGGTGGGTGACTGACTAGACCATGGACCATTTGTCTTAAAAATTGGGTCAAAAGATGCACATTTATAGGCACCAGCCACTGACACTATCTTGCAAAATTATCTTCTTCTAGAATACAAGGTCAATGCAAGATACCTTCAACATTAGAAGACCCATTTTGCAAAACATTACTCTGACTAGAAACTGAATTTTGTAAAATATTTTTCTAACTATATGCCCAATGTGGGCCTGAGTTCCCACGCCACTGGGGGGCATACCAGTTGTTATGAACTGATCCTAAGGCGCGGGAAATCGGCGGAGTCCGGCGGAGTTCCGATGTACGATGAGGACTTGGCTTCAACCTTTAAGAGGTTGCGCCCTTCTCTACGCTCGGTGTCCAATTTGCAAGGAACTGAAAAGTCCAGAAGTCCGTGCGGAAGTCCGAGGTAAGGAAAAGGTGCAAAAGCGGAGTTCCGATTAGGAAGTCCGAAATAAGGGACAGGAATGAAGCAGAGGTCCGGAGGTCCGAAGATTAAGATAGAAGTTTGAGGTCTTAAAGTTGACAAATGATAAGTTGATAACAACTAATATTTGAACTGAAGAATACAAAGTATGTAAAGTAGTTTTATACTAAGGCTAGTACTCGGTGTAGCTGCGGCGGAGTTCTGCGGAGTTCCGAGTACAAATTTCGTGATGATATCTATGATGAAGAACAGACTTGAGTAAACTACAGAAGATGTGATGTAAGTAAAACAGGAGAGGTAATTTGAAATGAGGAATTTGAAATACTCGGAGTTCCTACGGAGTTCCGTCGGAGTTCCAAGGCAGAGTTCCAAGGGGTGCTTGCATGGGATATGACACCAGTGAGGGTTCAGTTAGGGTCTGGTTAGGGTCTGGTTAGTCTGTTAGGGTTAGCCAGCTTGGCATCAATGCACAAACAAGGCTTTAGTGTGCCGACCTGAGATGACCTGGTTTGGGGGACCCCCCAAGTGCAGCGAGGGAGGGGAGGGTCATTGAATGGTCAGCCCTCTTCATGTGCAGTGGCGATATTAGCTACATAAGCACATCAAGTATCTGATGCACTGATGAATCGGCTCGGCTTGTATGACCTCAGCTCAGCAAGCTTGGCAGGCTTGGCTTGGCTGTAAGGAATGTTTTGATTTGAGGAGGTCTTTACTGTGCCCCACAAGATCCGAGTGGATCTGCTCGGAATTGGTTGGATTCCGCTTGGATCCGCTTGGACATTTTTGATAGAGCAGCCTGCCAAATGGCTGTGATCTTCTCCGACTGGATCTGACTGGATCTGACTGATCCGATCGGATCTGAGCGGAATAATTCCGACTGGATTCCACTTGGATCTGTGCACACAAAGTCCCATGACTTTGTTTATCAGTGGCACATGCTACCCAATTGGGACCTGTCACCGTGCATCACAATGCATCACCGTGCATCGTGACTGCCAGCTCACCTCTTATTGGGATCAGGAAGTTGAGCACAAGATGAGGACGAGGTTTTTGAGGTATTGAGTTTAAGTCAAAGATAAGTGTATGAGGGAGTCTGCTACAGGGAGGAATGTTATTATCATCTCCTACAAGATGTGCAATATTTATACTACACAGTTAGGAGGTATAGTGTAATGCACTCCTTTAATATATAAAGGAGGTATTCTGTAATAGACCCCTGTACCAGTTAATAATGGAATAACTATGTCATATCCCCTATAACAGTGTCAATAATAGTGACATATGATATCATGGCTTGGTAAGTCCTAGACTTCCTGCAGGGTGTGTCATAGACACTCTATCCAAGGCTCTGTCTCTGATAGCCTATGATAGACATGGCTATATCTTGCCTATCCTATGATAGACATGCTGCAGGATGATTAATCCTGTAGCATGTGTTAACCTCTGTTAAACATGTGTTAATATGACTTAGCATATTCTGGCAATATTCCCTAGGCATGTTAACTGCCTTGGCTTGCCTGTATACTCTTGTATACATAATCCCAACACCTCTCCCACCACCACCACCCACGACGACACCTCCCTCCTCCCTCCCTCTCCCTCCCTGCTTCACTATACCTCCATGGGGGCCTGCAGCCCCCCATAGTAGGCATTTTTTTAAACTTATCAATTTGTTTTTCATTCCTAAACTAACCTTTTTCTTTCAGTTTTTGTACTTGCAACAATGATGCCCACCTTGCCCCCATGTTGCCCCCCTCCTCCTTTCTCCCCCTCTCCTCTACTCCACCATTGTGGGGGCCTGTGGCCCCCATCATAAGTATTTCTTTCTTTGTTTATTCTTTTTTAAGCTAACAATTTGTTTTTTCAGCTTTTCTATCTGTAACAATGGGCACCTCTTGTGCCACCCCTCCTCCCCACTCAACTGGGATGTGAGGGAGTCGGAAAGGGATAGGATGGGCAGAGGGAGGAGCCAGGAAGCCAGTGGAGCAGGGTGCCTGCAAGGTAAGCCCTCCCCCTGCTGCCATGTCATTAACAGCTGCCCCCCCCTTCCTGTAACAGCCCCTGGACAGCCCCCCAAACAGCCCAGCAAGCCTCTGCTCACAGGGTGGGCGGGGGGCTTTCGTTTTTGATACGACATACTCGCACATACTCGCACACAACCCACCATGTGGCACCCACTCAGGATGCGTCAGGACGCATTTGCTGGCAGTGGGACGTGACGGGAAGGCCCAGCAGCCTGAATAACACCACCTGGCCCAGCCTCACAAGCCACTGCTCATGGGGTGGAGCACAGGTGGGGCAACAGCACCACCAAGCACGCCCCAGCACCCATGCCAGCACCCCCAACCGCTACCATGAGCCATTGCTTGTGGGGTGGAATGGGGTGCTATGCAATGGGTGGGTCACCGCGATGCGACTGGACACGTTCTGCCCCCCCTTTTTTTTCTGCTTTAGTCTTCTATGTAAATGACTATGGAAATATCATGTATTAAAGTAGTAGATAAATAAATAATCCCCTGCCTTGTAACAAGATGGGGGCTTTTTTTTCTTAGTATTGATAGAGTTATAAATAGTAATAAATAAATTTAATGTCTGAAAAAATGACTTTCAAATTGTGGTGATGAGTCTGAGCTGTCCAAGTGGATTCCAATTTGAGTCCAATTGGACTCTGCTGGACGGTGTGGAAGAGAGAGTCAACACACCCGTCGACTCTCCATTTCCGAGAATCTTCTGTGACGGCCTCCCCATTGCCCGATTTATCTGTGTTACTACCTGACAACTCTTTTTCCTTTTCTTTTGCTTCCCCTTTTCGGTATTGACAATTTATCATTGTCTTTACAGACCTTTCACAGAAAGCTGCAACACCCACGGCGCGATCTATACATGTTTGCCTGTAAACCCACTTTTTCCACTAGTGGCAGGCATCCTTTCCTTGATGTGACCGACCTCTCTGAAGAAGGAGACTTGTATGGACTGGGTTTTATTTTTATTCTTTCCATATTATATTTTATTTTTCCGGATTTCTTTCAAGAACCAACTTGTTGACGCATTCCCCCTTCTACAGCTAGTCGAGTCTTACTCAACAGGCCGATCTGTCAGGCGAGTAGGGTTGAGGAGGCGCGTCGGATGGTACTCCGTGCCTGCTTGGGGCACAGGTGTCGTATTGTCAATAGAGGGCCTCGATGTTAGCCCCCTCCCCAAGCCATTCCTAACAGTTGACTCCCCGAGAGGCAGGCCTGACTAAGCTGGACCAACAATCGTGCACCGACCAAAGACTTCAAGATTTCTATTTTTACCTGGACTCTTTATTTTTCTATTTTGAACCTTTTATTATTTTGTTTGTCATCCCCAATGGTTTGTTCGGCGTGAGAGCACGCGCGCGATCAAAGTGCATATAGCCTGTACCTCTAGCTTGTATAAAAGGGGGCCTGGACCCTCTCAAACAGGACACCTTCGCACTCTTGACTCCCACGTTTGTCCTGTTCGCAAGCCTCAAGTTACTCGATTACCTTACACTCAACAGTGTAACTTTTCAGCTAAGTCCTCGCTTCACCCGTCTCCACCTGGTAGCCTCGACCTTCTCTCTCCGGAGTGTTCTCTGCACCCCAAGTCTCCTTTATTTGAGACCCCAGTGTTTTCTGTAGCTGTCACTCGACGCGTCCCTTTCGTCCCCTCTCGACGAGTTGCCTAAAAGGGGAATTCCCACGAGCTCTGTTGATCGTCGCATACAGCAACTCCCGTTCGACCCTTGAATATTTCCCCTCTCCTGTTGACGCACCTTGTCCTCCGGGACTACTCAAGGACTGCATACCCTTCCCTACCATTCCTTCTAGAGCGCGTTCTGACGCGTTTTTCTTTCTCTCTTCCCTTTACACTCACTCAAAGGCTGTGACAGGACGAGAAGGTTTCAAGAACCTTCAGAGAATTGACTCTTCTTCGACAATGGATTGACCTAGTCTGATTGGACTCCACTTGTCCAAAATTTCACTTATTTCCTTGAATGGAAATTTGTGATATTGGACAAAGTCCACTCAGGCTCCACCCAGACTCTGCTTGGATCTGCTTCAATCCACTCAGATCCACTTGGACTCTCCTTGGATCTGCTTGGGCTCCACTTGGATTTGCTTGGATCTGCTTGGATCTGCTTGCACTCCACTTGGATTTGCTCAGACTCTGCTTGGATTTGCTTGGATCCGACTGGATCTTGTGGGGGACAGTAAAGTACTGGAATGAGCACAGACTCCGTGCCAGTCCATGCAGATCTGCGTGGACTCTGCAGTCTTTACATATTTTCTTACAATTATCTACTAATATACAAAAGAAAACCAAGCCCCCCCTCATCTGGGGTGTTTGGCATGTCCCCCCAGTCATCTGGCATGCCCGGCGTGATCTGGCATGTCCCCCCCCCCATTGTCTGGCATGCCCCTGTTACAAATTTCCTTTTACATCTATTTCCTCCTTCATCGCGGCAGTGCTTACCATGACTCATTTGTATGACTCGTCTCCTTATCTCTGACTCATTGGGCAGCACCCATATTTCCCTTTATACTAGACACCCAGTAGATAGCTGTCCGTTTACCTTGTACTCTACAGCTTTGCATAGTCATAGATACCTTACTGACTCTTACAATATGTGTAGACACGTAGCCACGAAAGTACCTATATAAACTGTAGTAGACAGAGGTCAAGGCTCCTTAGCTTGACCTTGGGCAATTTACAGCCTTACAACTGCTCTCGAATGTGCAACTCGACCTAAGTCAGAAAGCCTCTGACTTAGTGTGATATAACTTAGCGACAAAAGCCTCATTGTTAATGAACTCGATACTTGTACTGAGTAGTTGAGGCTCTCGCCTTAACAAAAGGTCAAGCTGACCCATGACGTCCTCTTATTCAAGAGCAGACTCCTCCCTCTCCAGACAACCTACCCGACACTCCCCTGATCGACCGCCGCAAGGCGCCACCCCTGAACCCAACATCCTTTGGTACAGACACAAAGGTCGACTAGTATGTTACTCAGAATCCTCAGAACGCTGGTACAGCCAGAGAACGAACACTGAACCACCCCGATACATTCCTGACAAAGAATTTGAACCGCTCAACCCAGACGAAGAAACCGAGCCAGAACCCACCAATCAATTCCTTGACACCACTGACACCGATGCTTATGACATGACGTCCAAAGAGATCAAGATCCGCGCGGCCACCGACTTCTACGGAGAAAGAACCAAAGCAAGCACATTCCTCTCTCAAGTCTCCCTCTACCTCCGAGCAAATGACATCTACGACACCGACGACAAGAAGATCATCTTCATGCTCTCATTTATGAATGGGGGCACAGCAGCAGGATGGGCAGAGTCAAAGGCAGGAGAGACAACCTTAGGGACATGGACAGAATTCAAGGCAGCATTCAAAACCGCGTTCTTGCCAATTGATGATGCAGGAGACGCACGACAGAAGAGGAAAGCACTCAAACAGACCGGAGACGTCGAAGATTACATTGCCCAATTCAGAATCTTGAAAGGAAGGGCTGAGATCAAAGAAGACATTTCCCTCATCGAATATTTCATTGATGGATTACACCCCAAGCTGACAGAAAAGATCTACAACATGGAGAAGGTCCCTACCACTCTCGACAACATGATGGAAGCAGCTGCAAAGTACGATGGACAATGGAAATGAGCATGCACCATTGCGTGAAAGATGCGCACAATCTACAAACCCTGATCTACTCCCTTGATCAAGAAGGAAACCACCGACATCAACCAATTAACCACCGCCAAACAAATGGAGCATATGCAAAAGGGGCTATGCTTTATTTGCCACAAACCCGGACACCACTCCGGAGATCACAAGAAAGATGGGACGATTACGACATCTCCCTCCCCCAAGCCTTGGCAGAAGAAGACAGGGCAAGGGTTGTGCAACAACCTCCACACCATGATGGGAGAACTAGATGAAGAAGAACGAGAGAAAGCTCTTGCAATCCTTGAAGAGAAGGGTTTTTAAAGGAGTGGACTGGAACGACGTCAGTTAACGGTTTCATCTGTATTAGTAGCTGATATGAGACAACACTCCATGAGAGTACCCATTAAGCTAGAAACAGGAACC